>JAKSZU010000022.1:42751688-43351688 GCA_026018925.1 Tupaia tana
AGAGAAGGGACAGGTGCTCAGAAACTGGACAGTGTGGGACAGACAGCCGTCCGAAGCGTGGTCTCTGCAGTGAAGAGCTTACAATAACAAACATGTGTACTTAAACATGGTTGAGCCAGCCAGATGGCATGGTGGATAAGGGCAGCTGGATCCCACCTGGCCAACTGTGCAGTTCAAGTCCCAAACCAGGTGGCTTAAAAACCACTCTGGGCACAAGCACATGTGCCCAAAATCACAAGAGGAGAATGGAAAAGGGACTGAGGAGTGGTCATTTCCCCTCTGCGGTGATTTCTCACTTTCTCTCTCTCTTCAAGTACATGGGCCCTATAGCAAACTAAAAAAAAAAGGGTTAAGAGGGCCAGCCTGTGGCGTAGTGGTTTAAGTGGCTGGATCCCACACAGCCAACCACACAGTTCAAGTCTCAGAACCAGAGGCTTGAGAAATACATTGGGTGCATGTGTGCGCATGCCCGAAATCCCAAAAGGAGGTGGAGGAGAAGGGACTGCGGCATGATTACGTGCCATGGAGGGCATTTTCAGTTTCTCTCTTTCTCTCTTTGTCTCTCTCCAGCAAGCACATGCATCCTCGGCAACACTTCTTTTTTCTTTAAATGGCTAAGACAGTAAAATTTTACTTATATATATTTTTAAAGTCTCTCTTTTTTTTTTTTAAGAATTATTTTATTGAACTTTATTTATTTTAATTTGATCAAAGAGAGAGAGAGACAGGATAGAAAGTGAGAAAGGAAGTGGCCAGGTCCGGGATTTGAACTGTGGTTGGCCATAATTTGACCAAAGAGAGAGAGAGAGAGGACAGAAAGTGAGAAAGGAAGTGGCCAGGTCCGGGATTCGAACTGTGGTTGGCCATGTGGGAGTTCAGCACCCTTAAACATTACACCACCTCTCAGTCCCTACTTATGCACTTTTGACACAAAAAAGGGAGGGATGGGGACTAGCAGATGGTGTAATGGTTGTCACTGGACTGCCACATGGTTGACCATGGTTTAAGTCCCAGACCCAGAGGTTTAAAACACACCGGGTGCATGTGTGCCCAACATCCGAGAGGAGAATGGAGAAGGGACTACAGTGTGTTCAACAGCCCTGGGGGCTAATTTCTCCCTTTCTGTCTCTGTCTCTGTCTCTCTGTCTCTCTCTCCCCAGTAAGCACACATCCCCCATAGCAAAAATGTCTCTCTAAAAAAATAAAGTAAAACCTGGAGCCTCAAGTCCCTCCTTGTGAAACAGGGCAAATGCTGTCTGTCTTTCAGGCTGCAATGAGGGTTTCCATTTGAAGTATCTGGATGTGGCAGCTCAGCTGTTCACCAAATGCACGGATAAAACCATTCAATAAAAGTCAGACTAGTGGGACCAGCAGTTAGCGTAATGGCTATGTCGCTGGACTCCCACGTAGTCGACAGCGGTTCGAATCCTGGACCCGGCGGCTTGAACTCACGCCGGGCGCGTGTGCATGCGTGCCCAAGATCCCGAGAGGAGAATGGAGGAGAAGGGATTGTGGTGTGGCCATCCCCCCTGGGGGGGTGATTTCTCGCTTTCTGTCTCTCTGTCTCTGTCTGGCAAGCACACGTGCCCTATAGCAAAAACCTCTTAAAAATAAAAAGTCAGACTAGCAAAGACACATTTATATACACAGTCACCCAGCTTTATCCTCTAGCTGCTCCGAAAATACAGTATTACATGCAATAAAAACGTTTATTTAAAAGCCATAAATGGGAGCTGGCAGGTGGCATGGTGATTAAATGCTGGACTCCCACATGGTTGATCATGGTTCGAGTCTTGAACCTGGCAACCTGCTTTCTCTCTGTCTCTCTCTGTATTTTTCTGGTCAAGTTAAAACAAATTATAATAATAAAGCTAAATAAAGAATTATTTACTTATTTTTATTTATTCTTTCTTTTCTTTCTTTCTTTTTTTTTTTTTTTAATTTGACCACAGAGAGACACAGAGAGAGAAAGAGGGAAAGTGAGAAGGAAAGCCACCAGGTCCAGGACTTGAACTGCAGTCGGCCATGTGGAAGTGTCCAGTGCCTTAACAATCATGTCACCTGCTGGTCCCCCTAATAACTCAAAAAATAAATAAGAAACCAGAAATGTAGGGCCAGTTTGGGGTATAGAGGTTAAAGCAGCTGGCTCCTACATGGCAAACTTCACAGTTCCAGTCCCAGACCCACTGGCTTGAAAAACATGCTGGGTACATGTGCACGCATACCCAGAATCCCCAAAGAAGAATGGAGAAGGGACCATGGCATGGTCATACCCCTGAAGGGTGACTTCTCAACCACCTCCTGCCAGTGCACCCACCCTATAGCACTTAAAAAAACAAAAGAGGCAGGCCAGCAGGTGGCATGGTTGTTAAGGGCTTGATTCCCACATGGCCAGCTGTGATTTGACTCCTGGACCTGGAGGCTTGCTTTCCTACTCTCCCTTTCCTTTCTCTCTTTCTTCTCTCTCTGGTCAAGTTAAACAAACAATGATGATAATAAATGAAATAAAATAATTCTTAAAAAAAAAAAAGGCAAGGGATTAGAGGATAGCATAATGGTTATGTTGCTGGACTCACATGTAGTCAACTGCGGTTTGAGTCCTGGACCCGGTCCCTTGAAACACGCTGGGTGCCTGTGTGTGCGTGCCCAAGATCCCAGAAGGAGAATGAAGAATTGCAACATTAGGGACCAGCAGGTGATGTGGTGGTTAAGACGCTGGATAATCCCACATGGCTGACCATGGTTCTAGTCCTGGACCTGGTGGCCTGCTTTCTCACTTTCTCTCTCTCTCTCTGTGTCTTTCTCGGGTCAAACTAAAATAAATTAATAAATAAAATTAAAGAATATTTTAAAAATAATTATTTACTTCATTTTTTATTTATTCTTTTTTTTTTTTTTGGAGAGGTTTTCGCTATAGGGCGCGTGCGCTCGCCAGACAGACGAGAGACATAGAGACAGAAAGCGAGAAATCACCCCCCAGGGGGGATGGTCACACCGCAATCCCTTCTCCTCCATTCTCCTCTCGGAATCTTGGGGCACGCACGCACACGTGCCCGGCGTGAGTTTTTAGCCACTGGGTCCAGGACACGAACCGGTCGACTACATGGGAGTCCAGCGACATAGCCATTACGCTAACTGCTGGTTCCCTCATTCATTTATCTTTTAATTTGATCAGAGAGAGACAGAGGGTGAAAGTGAGAGAGAGGAAGTGAGAAAGCAAGCCACCAGATTCAGGACTTGAACCCCGGTCGGCCATGTGGGAGTGTCAGCGCCTTAACCACCACACCATCTGTTGGTTCCCAAAATTAAATAATTCTTTGTGGGGAAAAAAAAAGAAAGGACTGTGGCATGGCCATCCCCCCCATGGGGGGGGGGGGGATTCTCACTGTCTCTGGCCAGCACACACAACCTTAAAACTAAAAAACAAAAGTCTTATAAAGAAACCTATTGACGTGTACACCAAGTAGAAATATGAATTGGCCTTCAGAAAGTTAGAGGAAAAACACATTATGGGAAAAACGCATGAATTTTCCCCCACCAAATTAAACGAATACGTAAATTCCATTTTTCCATGAACTTTTGAAGAGCCATCTGTGTGTTGTGTAGACAAGAACTAAAGAACCTTCTGATTAACCCACTCCAGGGGACTCACAGCCTAAGGGGCACACAATTCTGAACGCGAAGAGGCAAAGCCCTGAGAGGTCACCCTAACTACTTGTCTTTAATGCCTTGGGGACACCAAGTCAGACACCAAGTCACCGGGGCCAAGTGGCCTCAGCACTGCAGGACAAATCCTGTGGTCGGCCTCACACTTCCCCACCCTCCCCGACACAGCTCTGAAGTCGGCCCAAACCATGGCACTGAGAGCTCAAGAGGCAGAAATAACAATTTTTGCCTTTTCTCTTCCTCTTTTGATAGTCAAAAGAATAGGCCTCCTCAGTATTGGTTCTTTGTTAAAGCTTCACTTTAAGAGCTAAAGCACTGGCTAAAGGGACTATGATTTCAAAAGCAGAAATTAACAATATTTCCGTAACACGTTCAGTCTCCTCGGCTGTGGGAAGCTCTCCTGCCTACACAAAGGGGCCGATGGACGGCTGTGCAAGAGGGCAACGCCGGGTCTACTTACGGGAGTCAGAAAAATGCAGTCTCAAGTGACTTCAGAGGGGAGACGTCAAAGCTTCTATTAATAAAAACAGGCCTGTCTCTCACTCCTCCAACTCCAGATAAGTCACTGTCTCCAAGTCCCACAGAGGAACCCAAGGTCCCTACCCAGCAGGCCCCCGAACCGCCCACCGCCCAGAGGTTCCGCCGTGGATCCCAAACGAACAGGTTCCTGGGCCAGTTCACCTTCTCACTCAACAAATATTTGCTAAGCAACTACTGAGCGTGCCGTTCCCGGACACGCTGCATTTGCGGAACAGAGCCCGAGCCCTGGTGCTGCGGCCCTCCACGCGGGATGCAGCACGAGGACAGCGCGCCCGGCGTGCCGCCACCCACCACCGACCCGGGCTGCGGCCCGGCCGGACGCTCTACCACCGGAGGGGCCTCAAAGGCTTTGCAGCTGTTAGGAACCCGGGGTGAAGTCCCAGCTCTGGAAACCGCCGACTCTGCGGCGTAACTTCCACTCCGGAGTAGAGAAGCGTCCGTGGGAACAGTTTCAACAAGTGGCGACCAGCACGCCGCGCGGAGGCAGGGTCCGAGCGGGGGCCGGGGGAGGCGGCCCCGGGGAACGTTACCAAGCTCCGGGACTCGCCCGGCCCCGGCCCAGGCGCGATGACGTCAAAACCGTCATTTTCCCAGCAGCAGTTCTCCCCAGGAGTGCGATCCGGTATTGACCTGCCGTTACTCACTTCCGAGGCCAACCGTCCAGGCCGGGGGCGACTCGCCCCGGGTCGCGCAGCCCCGCTCGCTCGCGAGCTGGAAGGCGGGTCGGTCCGCACAGCGCGCCGGGCTCGCAGCCCCGCCGCCCGGCCCGGCCCGCCGCACACCCGGCGGGCTAACAAAGGACAGGCGCCCGGGGGCCGGGCCGTCCGCAGGCGGGCGCGGGCTCCGAGCCGCCCGAGCGCACGGCGGGGGGCGTGGCGGCCCGGCGGCCTTTGTTGTCCCTCGTGGCGGCGGGGGAGGGGCGCCCGAGGCCCGCGAGGCCGCCGCCGTGTCCCGGCCCAGCGCGAGGCCCCGGCGCACGGGCGCGCGAACCCACCTTCTTGTAGTGCTTGCCCAGCCAGACCCGCACCGAATCCAGCTGGGACACCGTCTCCGGGCTCTCCCAGAACTTGCTGGCCGGGCCCCCGTCCTTCCGCCGGTACACTGCCAGGCCCGCGGCCGCCGCCGCGCCCCCAGTGCCCGCAGTGCCCGCCGCTGCCCCCGCTCCGCCTCCGCCTGCCGCCGCGGCCATCGTCGCCGTCCGCCGTCCCCACCGCCCGTCCCGCCCGGCCCTCGCGGCGTTTCCCGTTCGCACCCGCGCGCGCGCGCGCAGCCGCCGCCACCGCCTCCCGGCCCCGCCCATCCAACCCCCTTCCGGCGCCGAGCCCGGCCCCGCCCCCTCGGGACGGCGCCGCCACCGCCACGGGCGCGCGCAGGCGCAGCCCGGGAGCCGGCGTCCGAGTGCGCGCCTCGGCCCGCCTCTTCCGCCCGCCGGGCGCGCGGGCCCTGGGCGCTGCTCCGCGTCGGCATCTAGGCGCTCTGGGGCCGCGGAGGTTCTGCGTCGTCGCCTGCCGCCGGCGACAAGCCCCGGGGCCCACGCGCGGCCGGACTCCTGCGCGCGCAGGGGCCGCCTAGTGAACCTCCCGTGCGCCCCCGTCCCCGTCCAAGGCGCGGGCCTCGTCCGGCTGCTCACACCTGGCCCCTGGCCCCTGGCCCCTGGCCTGCTGTTGCCGCGCCCACTTCAGATCTGCCCGTTTGGTTTTCTTGGACCAGGCGCTTTTAGATTTCTAAAAGCTTAAAATCCGGTCCCTGACCCTACGATCTCGAATAGCAAATCACTGCGTAGCACGCACCACGATCTGGTATTTTTATTATTTTCTTATCTAAATCCACATAAATGACATGAGACCCTAATCTTTCGTTGTTCACAGGTGTATCCCTCAGCGTCAGGGGCAGGGCCTGCTATCTATCACAATAGGTGTTGAATAAATATTTGATGAGTGAATGAACGGCCTGCCCACATAGAGGCAGGAAGGTTTTGAATTATTAAATGATTGGCCGTAATGGAGCAATGGATATAATGCTATATGGTCCCAGAGGGGCAAGCGACTGCTTGCCAGGAAGTCGGTGAGTCTGAGACCTTTTATAATGAGGGGAGTGTGATGGAGGAAAGGACAGTCTGGACACAGGAAGAGGAACGAAGGTCCTGGCCGTATTAAAGCACACCTGGGGAAACTCCTTAAGCCCCCCGGGGTAGAAGCAGAGTAATTTGGTGGTGGCGGAAATTTTTTACTTTACCTGCTAGCTTTTAACAGAGGAAATAGCATGATCAGATTGCTGTATCAGGAAGATAGCAATTGCAGCAGCGTGGGCAAAAGACTAGAGGGAGATTAACAGTCTGGGGCAGAGACTGGCGGCAAAATACGGATCATGCCCTCTAAAAGCTTAGACTTTAGAAATAATGTTAATAGCTGATGTTTACAAAGCACTTTTAAAATATTTAATTTTACTTATTATTTTGATTAGGGCACATGCTCGCAACAGAGAGAGACCAGAGACAGACGGGGGAAAGTGAGACAGCAAGCTGCCAGGTCCTGTACCTGAACTGCAGTGGGCCATGAGGGAGTCCAGTGCCTTGCCCACCACACCACCTGCTGGCCCCTCCAAGCACTTCGGTGCAGCACTGTGAGCTCAGTACACTTGTGTCACTGCAGCTAGGAAAATGAGGCACAGGGTGGTTAGATAACTTGGCAGGAGTACAAGTCAGGTTTTGAACGCAGGAATTAGACCCTAGGGAACAACCCCTGCCCCTCTTCCCAAATACAGTGTGTTTTCAATTAATAACATGAATATAGCAAAGAAAATGCACTGGAGAACTTTGGAAAGCTATTGCATTTGCCTAGAGCCATGGAGAGGGTAATTCCAACTTTTTTGCTCAAATGATTTGGAAAACCACAGTTTTCAGAAAAATACATCAAATTTTTTCTCAAAAATTAAATGAGGGACCAGCAGTTAGCGTAATGGCTATGTCGCTGGACTCCCACGTAGTCGACTGTGGTTCGAGTCCCGGACCCGGCGGCTTAAACTCACACCGGGCGCATGTGCGTGCGTGCCCAAGATCCTGAGAGGAGAATGGAGGAGAAGGGATTGCGGCGTGGCCATCCCCCCTGGGGGGTGATTTCCTGCTTTCTATCTCTCTGTCTCTCTCTGTCTGTCTGGCGAGCGCACGCGCCCTATAGCAAAAACCTCTCCAAAAAAAGAAAAAAAAAAAATTAAATGAGGCACCAGTCCATGGTGTGACAGTTAAAGAAGCTGGATCCCACATGGTCTACCATGTGGTTCGAGTCCCAGACCTGGCCACTTGAACAATACACCAGGCACATGTGTGTGTCTGCCTAAATCCTGACACCATGAATGGAGAATGCGGTGCAATGTGAACACACTCCACTGGGAGGTGCTTTTTCCCTCTCCCTTTCTCTCTATCTCTCTGTCTCTCTGGTGGGTACAGATTTCCTCTGGCAACTTAGAAAAGAAGAAAGCCAACCTAGGGCCAGCCAGCAGTGTGGTTGGTTAAGACAGCTGGGGGACCAGCAGTTAGCGTAATGGCTATGTCACTGGACTCCCACATAGTCGACCGCTGTTCGCGTCCTGGACCCGGTGGCTTAAACTCACGCCGGGTGCGTGTGCGTGCGTGCCCAGAGGGGAATGGAGGAGAAGGGATTGCGGTGTGGCCATCCCCCCTGGGGAGTGATTTCTCACTTTAGATCTCTCTGTCTCTCCTGTCTGTCTAGCGAGCGCACGCGCCCTATAGCAAAAAAAAAAAAAAAAAAGACAGCTGGATTAGGGCTGGCAAGTGGCATGGTGGTTAAAGGTGCTGGACTCCCACATGGCTGACCACAGTTCAAGTCCCAGACCTGGCTGCTTGCTTTCTCATTTTCCCTCTCTCACATGTATGCTCTGTCTCTCTCTGGTCAAGTTAAATTAAATGAATAAAATTAAATATTTTTTTATTAATTAAAAAAATTTAATTTTTAAGACAACCGCAAGCACTTCAAACTATAGGTTGTTGTTAAAACACCTATTAGCTTCTCACAATCTAGTTATTGCAAAGGCATATGGATAAATATTAATGGACAAGGTCAAGAAAAATGAGGCACCTTAATGAATGTAAAAAAAAAAAAAAAAAAAAGACATTCAATCCACTGACATTTTTTTTGGGGGGGCGAGGATTTTGCTATAGGGAGCATGCGCTCGCCAGAGAGACAGAGAGACAGAAAGCGATTTATTGTGGTTCCTGCAAGAACAACCTAGGGTGGCTTAGGACGGCTTGTTTGAATGATTTCAATAGGCTCCGGCATAGGGGCGTCGCTAGCTGTCTGGTACCTGGCCCTAGGACTCTAGAGTGGTGAGGGCAGAAGAACGATGGCCCAGACTGAGTGCACAATAAGGACAGAGGCTGGGATAAGGGCTCTGGGTTGGTTGGTCTGTGTAGGAAAGGCGTGTTCAGAGGCAGGTCTTAGCTGTCTCTATGGAATGGCTAGCCCAGAGGGCAGCCCCTCCAGGGTCAGCAAGGCCCCAAGATGGCAAAGCATCAAAACATAGAAAATAAGACAGCACAGTAACCACGATAGCAACAGAATGTTTTGGGCAGGATCTCCTACGTTGTCTCAACCCCTGAGCAGCTGAGACCACAGGCACACGACCACACCCAGCTCTTCCAAGTCAGGAATCAAACTGGGCCTCGGCTGCAGCTCGAGCTCCGACAGCAGTGCCCAGGGTGCACTACCACAGCGGGGCGTCGACAGTTTATAAAATTACATCACTGGGGCCAGCAGGCGGCGTGACTGAAATGCTGGGCTCCCACAGGGCCAGCTGCACTACGAGTACCAGACCAGAGGCTTAAACACAGCAGGCACGTGTGCATGCCCCAAATCCCGACTGCAGTGTGACCACGCCCCCTGGGGGGTGATTTCTCATTTTTCCTCTCTCTCTTTAGCAAACACACACACCCTATGGCCAAAAACAAAAACAAAAAAACTTTAAAAAAAATATGATCATCGGGACCAGCAGTTAGCATAATGGCTATGTCGCTGGACTCCCACGTAGTCAACCACAGTTCGCGTCCCAGACCTGGCGGCTTAAACTCACGCCGGGCGTGTGTGCGTGCATGCCCAAGATCCTGAGAGGAGAATGGAGGAAAAGGGATTGCGGTGTGGCCATCCCCACTGGGGGGGTGACTTCTTGCTTTCTGTCTCTCTGTCTGTCTCTGTCTGTCTGGCGAGCGCACTCGCCCTATAGCAAAAAAAAAAAACCTCTCCAAAAAAAATAAATAAATATGATCATCTCATGCAGAAAAGTTATTTGACAATATTTCACAAGGTCCTCCCTGTAGCACAGTGGTTAAGGTAGCCAGATCCCACAAAACCAACCACTGTTCAAATCCTAGCCCTGAAGGCTTGAAAAACACAACAGCCACTTGTGTGCGTGTAAATTTCCCAAATCCTGAGAGGACAATGGAGGAGATGGGATTGCAGACGGTCATCCCTCCTGGAGGGGTGTCTTCTCACTTTCTCTCTCTCCATTTCTCCAGTGAGTGCACATGTTCTATAGCAAATTAAACAAACAAACAAACCAAAAAAAAGTAAGAATTTCCTTAACCTGGTTAAGTATGCCCATGAAAAATACACAATTAACTTAGCAGGAAAGCCTGGATGCTTTCTTTTCTTTTCTTTTTTTTTTTTTTTTTTCTCAGCGTTTTGCCAAAGGATGTATGTACTTTGCCAGACAGAGGCAGAGAGGGGCCAGTGGCGTGGTAGTTAGGGTGCCGGACCCCCACATGGCACAATACAGTTGAAGTCCCACACTCAGCTGCTTGGAAATTGCACCAGGCACATGTGCTCATGTGCCCAAAATCTCTGGAGGAGAATGTAGAAGGGATTCTGGCATGGCCATCCCCCTGGAGGGTGATTTTTTTACTTTCCCTCTCTCTGTCCCTCTCTGGCAAGTGAGTATGTCCTATGGCAAAAGGAAAAAAAAAAATGCAATTGACAAAATATCTGGCCTCCAGGGACCAGCAGATGGCGTAATGGTTACGTCACTGGTGCTGGATTCCCATGTAGTCAACCACAGTTCAAGTCCTGCACCTGGTGGCTTAAAACTCATGCCAGGCACATGTACACATGTGCCCAAGATCCTGAGAGGAGAATGGCGAAGGGATTGCGGCGTGGCCATCCGCCCTGGGGGTGATTTCTTGCTTTCTGTCTCTGTCTTTCTGTTTCTCCAGTGAGCAGACATGCCCTATAGCAAAAATCTCTCAAAAAAATTTTAAATAAATAACTTACCTCCAAATCCCCTTCCTAGATCTATCAGGCAATGAAGTTCATCCTTGTCAACTATTTTTGGTAGCTGAAGTTCTGTGTGCCATAAAATTGTTTTGTGTCTTAGATGAAAGATCAAATGTCAACGCCAAAAGAAAGAACTGGTGATTCTCCTGTGTCTGACTGGAGCACTGCGAGCTCTGCGGGAAAGAAACAGTCATGAACACTGCTGACCCCTAGTGCTGAACAGAAGAAGTACATCTCCCACTCCAGATGCAAAGCTAAAGGACTGGCACTAAAAACCAGGGGCTGGATGGCCCCTGACCTCCCCGATGTGAGAGGAATAAGCACACAAGTCTAGACCTTTACATTCACTATGATCATAGACATGTCTGACACATTGCTTTCTTTTTAAGCTTACGTGGGTGAGGACTAGAGCCTGGGTCTGCCACACAGCCTCAGCCTGCAAGGCAGCAACGACAACCGGTATGTGCAGTTTTACCACACTATGTCCAAGTGATTATTCATTTTCATTTTTCCTGATGGCATTTAGTGTGCACATTTGTTCTAAAGACGTATATTTTTCTTTTCTTTCTTTTTTAACCAAAGCGCATGTGTACTCATCAGAGACAAAGGCAGAGAGTGGAGGAGGGAGAAGGCACCCTCTAATGGGGTATGGTCATGAACCACTCCTTCTTAGTTTTCCATCCCATTGAGACTTTGAGATGCACACACACGTGCCTGGCATTCTAAAAATTATTTATTTGTTATTATTATTTTTTAATTTGATGCGAGACAGAGAAAGGGAGAAAGGAAAACTGAGAAAGTGAGCCACCAGGTCCAGTCTGTGACTCAAACCATGGTCAGCCATGTGGGTGTCCAGAGGCTCAATCACCATGCCACCTGCTGGCCCCAACCTGCCATGTTTTTCAAGTTAACAAGGCTGGGATTCTTTTTTTTTTTTTTTTTTTTTTTTTTAAGAATTATTGTATTTAACTTTATTTAGTTTAATTTGATCAGAGAGGCACAGAGCAAGAGCAAGAAAGTGAGAAAGCAAGCCACCAGGTCCGGGACTCAAACCATGGTCAGCCATGTGGGAGTCCAGTGACCTTAACCACCACACCACCTGTTGGCCTCAAGATTGGGATTTGAACTGTGGTTGGCCATGTGCTATGGGTCTGGCCCATCCTTCATGTTTTTTGGTTTCTAGGTACTAATTTTAATTGCTCTGAAATGACATAACTTAGTATCAGATGTATAACAAGCACCCATTATAATGGCTAATGTGAAATTAGCATTATTTGTAGCTGACTGGCTATAAAAAAAAAAAAAAAAAAAAAACCTCATCACTTTTTCTTTTGAAAAAGGGGATCAGCAGTTAGCATAATGGCTATGTCACTGGACTCCCACGTAGTCGACCGTAGTTCGAATCCCAGACCGGGTGACTTAAACTCATGCCAGGTGCATGTGAGTGCATGCCCAAGATCCCGACAGGAGAATGGAGGAGAAGGGATTGTGGTGTGGCCATCCCCCCTGAGGGGGTGATTTCTCGCTTTCTGTCTCTGTCTCTTTCTGGCAAGCACACGTGCCCTGTAGCAAAAAACTCTCCAAAAAAAAAAAATTATAATAAGTGAATGAATAACTAGATAAATGACTGAATTACAGGGAACCAGCAGTTAGCATAATGGCTATGTCACTGGACTCCCACGTAGTCGACCGTAGTTCGAATCCCAGACCGGGTGACTTAAACTCATGCCAGGTGCATGTGAGTGCATGCCCAAGATCCCGACAGGAGAATGGAGGAGAAGGGATTGTGGTGTGGCCATCCCCCCTGAGGGGGTGATTTCTCGCTTTCTGTCTCTGTCTCTTTCTGGCAAGCACACGTGCCCTGTAGCAAAAAACTCTCCAAAAAAAAAAAAATTATAATAAGTGAATGAATAACTAGATAAATGACTGAATTACAGGGAACCAGCAGTTAGCGTAATGGCTATGTCGCTGGACTCCCACGTAGTCGACCGCGGTTCGTGTCTCGGACCCGGTGGCTTACAACTCACGCCGGGCGCATGTGCGTGCGTGCCCAAGATCCCGAGAGGAGAATGGAGGAGAAGGGATTGCGGCGTGACCATCCCCCCTGGGGGGGTGATTTCTCGCTTTCTGTCTCTATGTCTCTCTCTGTCTGTCTGGCGAGCGCACGCGCCCTATATCGAAAAAACCTCTCAAAAAAAAAAAAAAAAAGACTGAATTACTAACCAAATAACTATATAACTAAATAAACTGCATAACTAACTAGCTAACTAAACAACTAACCAGCTAACTTAATAACTATCAAAGTAACTAGCTAATAAACTAACTAGCAAACCAGTTAGCTAACTGTAGCTAACTAGGTAATCAACTAGACAACTACATAAGTAACTACCTAAATAACCAACTAGCTAGTTAACTTGCTAGCTAACCAACTAACTATATATACTAACTAGTTATACTAGTAACCGATTCACTGGTTAACTAACCAATTCATTAGACAGTTAATCAGCTAGATTTCTGGCCAACTAACTAGTTAGCTAACCAGCTTAGTAACTAGTGAGATAACTAAATAACTAGTGAAGTAGATAGCTAATTAGTTTAGTAACTAGCTAACCAACTATCCTGGTCACTAACCAACTATCTAGCTCACCAACCAGCCTACAAACTAGATAACCAGCTACCCAACTAATTAGCTAACTAGCCAGCTAACCAACTAACTAGTCCACTAGCTAATTAGCTAACCAACAAGCTAACTAACCAGCTGACCAAGTAATCAACCAGCTAACTAGTTAGCTAACCAACTGGTTAGTCATGTAACTAGCTAACCAGTTAGCCAATCAGTTTGTTACCAGCAAATTAGCTAGTAACCAGTTAACTAGCCAGCTAATTGAATGAACTATCCATCCTGGTGACCAACTAATTAACGATCTAGCTGAACAGCCCATTAACTATCCAAACAGGTAATTAATTAGCCAGATAACTAGTTAACCAGCTAGTTAGCTCAGCAACCAACTAGTCAATCAACTAACTTACCCATTAACTAACCAATTATTTAGCCTGTTAACTAGCCTATTAACCAACTAGATAACCAGCCAACTATCCTATTAATAGCTAACCATGTAGTTAGCAGCTTGCTAACCAACTAATTAGCTAGTAACTAACTAACCATAGTTCACTAACTAGCCTGCTAACCAACTAGCCTGCTAACAAATTTTTTAGTTAACTGACTATTAATCTAACTAACTAACCAATGAGCTAACTAGGCAACCAACTTATTAATAAAATAACCAGCTATTTAACCAGATAACCAGCCTGTCAATCAACTAATTAGCTAGTTGGCCAAATAAACCACTAACTAGAATTTTAACCAGCTAACAAATCAATTAGCTACCTAGTTGGCTAAACAACTAGCTAGATAACCAGCTATTAAACTAGGTAATTGGATAACTACCCAATTAAGTAAATAATTATACAACTACATAACTAATTAGATAACCAATTAACCAAATAACTAGGTTAGTAAATAAATGACTACCTAAGTAATGGAGCAACTAAGTAACTAAGTAAATATAACTAAGCAACTAAGTAACTCAGTAACTAAATAGTAGGAATCCTCCTTTAGAATTCAAAGGATCCAGCTATCAAATCAAATGCTAGTACCAGTGCAAGCATTTACTGAAAACAACAAAAATGTTTCCAGTCAAGTGCCAAAGCCTCACAAGAATTAGAGATCTTTTATTTTTATATTTAACTAACTCTTATTTCCTGCTTTATTATCATATTCTCATTTAGAGGATGGAATATTGTTAAGCTTGAAGTTAAAACTACTCAGAAATATCAGAGGCAATAAACTACTCAAACAGATGCTCAAAGTTAATTAAATGACATGTTCTACGACTTGCAGGGTTTGAGAGATACAGTGAAAACACATTTTCACAAAATGTTTCTTCTATTCCTCACATTTGGAATGCTGAGACACAACAATATCCAAATTTGTTAAATCTTTCAGAGGTAAACAATTTTTTAAGCTGTTAGTTTTCCTTCCATTCAGTTTCCTGAGAGTTAATTTTACTTTTGAGAAGCTGGGTATGTATAACTGAATCACTAATTTTTTTTTAATTTTTAAAGAATTATTTTATTTAACTATTTACTTTAATTTGACCAGAGAGGGACAGAGTGAGAGAGAGGGAGAGAGTGAGAAAGCAAGCTGCCAGGTCCAGGACTTGAACTGTGGTCGGTCATGTGGGAGTCCAGCACCCTTAACCACCATGCCACCTCCCAGTCCCCAATCACTAGCCAAGGTATATTATCACTATTTGTGCTGTTTGTACTTTTTTTTTCATGGCATGGGCTCCATCTTTCTGAATCCTACGTTACTTTATAGTTCCGTGGCATTCATCCACCGATTGGTGAATATCTGTGACATGAAGTCCTGAGGGCTGGAAGTGGTGCTGAGCCTGGCCTTACAGAGCCTACGTTCTTAAAAGAGAAATGATGTCACACCCAAAGTTACACAAACAGAAGACAGTCCAAGTAGTGCTGAACGCTGAAAAGGAAGCCAGGGCTGCGAGAATCACGGGGTTATATTTCGATCCGGAGGAGAGGTTGTCCTTGCCAGGTGCTGTTTAGGCTGGGACCTGAGCAACAAAAGGGACAAGTCTGGCAAAGAGGATGACACTGACGATCCAGCCAGAGCAGTGGGGAAGAGGAGAACCCCAGGAGAGACAGAGCAGGGTCACTCTGGGTTTCCAGGTCATAAGAGGTTTAGATGCAATGTGAACACAAACAGGATGCTTAATCCAAATGCTGGTTTAAAAAGATAGTCCAGAGGACGAAATACATCAGAGGCTCTCAACTCTGGGGAGATTAAAAAAAAAAAAAACCAGGCAGTGGGCAATTGGTTCTGTGTGTTTTGAGGATTCTCCAAGTGTTCTCAACGCAGCCAAGGCTCAGATCCACCTAGGAGAGTGGCTCTCACAGCACGGGACCAAGGTTAGGCATGTTTTCTTCTGTTGGTAAGGCTGCATTAACACAATAAAAAGAACCTTACTTTCACACACAGATGCAGGAGCTCAGTCTCTCAGTAACCCAAACACAAAAGCATTCTTTTTTTTTTTTTTTTTTTTTTGAGAGGTTTTCAGTATAAGGTGCGTGCGCTCACCTCACCAGAAAGACAGAGAGAGACAGAGAGACAGAAAGCGAGAAATCAGCCCCCAAGGGGATGGCCACACCGCAATCCCTTCTCCTCCATTCTCCTCTCTGGATCTTGGGCATGCACGCACGCGCACCCAGTGTGAGTTTAAGCCACCGGGTCCAGGACTCGAACTGTGGTCGATTACATGGGAGTCCAGCAACATAGCCATTATGCCAACTGCTGGTCCCCAACAAAAGCATTTTAATCGGTACAGTGCGATCACTTGAGTTGGATGTGAGCCAAAGGAGGAAAAGCCTAGTAGACGCAGCTTGTGATATTAACTATGTATCAGCCAAAAATAACCCAACTGTTGAGCTGGCATCTCCACTGCATGCTCCTGATTGGAAAGATGTCATTCGCCGTGTACACATCAAAATATTCCTGCTAACGCCCTACTAGGAAACGGCAGGGGCCATGTGGAAGCAGTTAAGTCTCACAGCGCTGTGATCTACTGTCTTGACAAACTGCCTGAAGCCTTCTCTAACTAATGAACCAAACCATTAATTACACGCACCTCAAATAAAAATGCGAGGCAGCCATGCTATATAGAATAAAAAAAATGTTGTAATACGTAACCAGCTCACTATGAACCAATTGTCTTGTTTCCTGGGTTTTAATTAGAGACATTAATTTATCACATTGAGCTGGGAAAGATCTTAGGTCTGTAGAGATTAGAGAGTGGTGAAATCCACAACCCTGAAAGTGCTCTCAGCAAGTGTAGACAATGCATTTTTTTAAAAAATATTTTAACTTTATTTATTATTATTATCATTATTATTTTCCAGTTCGATCAGAGAGAGACAGAGAGAGAGAGAGAGAGAGAGAGAGGAAGTGAGAAAGCAAGCCACCAGGTCCGAGACTTGAACCGTGGTCGACCATGTGGGAGTCCAGCGCCTTTAACCACCATGCCACTTGCCGGCCCCGACAATGCATTTTTTAAAAAGAATTATTTTATTTCATTTCATTTATTCATTCATTTATTTTAATTTGACGAGAGAGAAAGAGTAAGAAAATGAGAAACCAAGCCACCAGGTTCGGGACTCAAACCATGGTTGGCCATGTGGGAGTGTCCAGGGCCCTAACCACCACAGTACCTGCTGGCCCCTGACAATGCATTTTAGATTGAGTTCATGATGGAAGTGACTATTTCCAAAGAGAAAGACAAATAGCAGTGAATAATACTCTAAAAAATCTCAGGTTAGCAGGTGGCATGGTGGTTAAGGGTACTATGACTCCCATACGGCTGTCCATGGTTCAAGTCCCAGACCTGTTGGCTTGCTTTCTCACTTTCTCTTGCTCTGATCCTCTTTGGTCAAGTTTAAATAAATAAAATAATTCGTTTTGTTTTTCTTTTTTTTTTTTTTTTTTTGGTTACAGGGCACGTGTGCTCGCCAGAAAGCCAGGGAGAGACAGAGAGAAAGAAAGTGAGAGAGATCTCCCCTCGGGGGGGATGGCCATGCCACATTCCCTTCTCCTCCATTCTCCTCTTGGGATCCTGGGCAAGCACACACACGCGCCTGGTGTGAGTTTAAGCCACCGGGTCCGGGACGCGAACCGCGGTCAACTACGTGGGAGTCCAGCGACAAAGCCATTATGCTAACTGCTGGTCGCAATAAAAAAGAAAAAAAACTCAAAAATCTTTTCCATCCATTTAAAAAAATAATTTAATTTAATTTATTCATTCATCTTGACTAGAGAGAGGCAGAGAGAGAGAGAGAGAGAGAGAGAGAGAGAGAGAGGTAGCAAGCCACCAGGTCTGGGACTTGAATTGTAGTCGGCCATGTGGGAGTGTCCAGCACCTTAACCACGACACTACCTGCTGGTCCCCTCCATCCATTTTTTTATTATTTTTGGAGAGGTTTTTGCTATAGGGTGTGTGCGCTCACTGGAAAGACAGAGACAGAGAGACAGAAAATGGGTAATCATCCCCAAGGGGGGATGGCAGCGATCCCTTCTCCTCCATTTTTTTCTTGGGATCTTGGGCACTGGGTTCAGGACTCGAACCGTGGTCAACTACATGGGAGCCCAGCGATGTAGCCACTATGCTAACTGCTGGTTCCCCTCCATCCATTTTTTAAATAACACTTCTGATTTTAAAGAGTTAATTAAGCAGCCCCATTACTACTAATGAAATAAAATGAAAATCCAAGAATTGTTTTATTAAATGACAGTAATTCATTGTTTTATTAAATGACAGTAATTATCAAGTTCTTTAAGTAAAACCAGCCTTCACTGTAATCATTTTTATAAAAAAGATGTATAGGTAAATATATATGTGTGTGTGTGTGTGTATATATACACACACACACACACACACATATATATTTATATAATTGCCCAAATCAGGACCAGCAGACAGCGGAGCGGTTATGTCAATGGACTCCCACATGGCCAAACGTGGTTCAAGTCCTGGCCCAGAGGCTTAAAACTCACACTGGGTGCAAGAGCGTCCATGATCCCAGAAGAATGGAGGAGAGGGGCCTGCAGTGTGGCCATCCCCCTAGGGGTGAGTTCTCACTCTCTCTCTCTCACTGACTTTGTCTCTCTGGCAAGTGCACAAGCCCAGTGGATAAACCTCTAAAAGAAAATAAATAAAGTAAAATAAAATTTCCCAAATCAACTAAAAGTAACTCCTTAATTCCTGGGCCAGAAATAAGTAATTTTGTAACACAACATTTAATGCATACACGGAAACTTGCTGTTCCGTTACCCAAATTCTCTGACCTCTGCAGTTTCAAGCCAAAAAATTAACCTGAGGTTTGAAAGAAGTCCATATATAATGAAACATATTCATCTTTTGATGTTACAATTGTAAGATATCAGACTTAAAATATTGGCTCAAAGGACGAGATAAGATTCAATTTACCCAAAAGAATTTAGCTCTAGTTAGGAATTACACTATGACGTAACCCCCTTACTTACTGGCCCCTCTTCTGGGCCAGCTGGTAGCATGGTGGTTAGAGCAGCTGGCTCGTACATGGCTGACTCTGTCATTTGAGTCTTGGACCTGGCAGCTTGAAAAACAGCTGGGCACTTGTGCATATGTGCCCAGGATCCTGAGAGGACAAATGGAGAAGGGATTTGGGCATGGCCATCTCCCTGACCCCTCCATGTGCCCTACAGCAAATTTTGAAAAGACAAAAGAAAAGAAGCAGAAATAAGTCTGCACTCACTCCTAGATGTGACCGTACCTCAACCCTTGAGGTTGCTTGCTGAAAACGACCCTGAGAAATAGCTCACTTATATAAACAGCAGTCAGGGCCTTGCCTTTTAGACATCCAGCAGGAACTTGCAGGGATGCTTAGAGTCCCTAAGGGATCACTTCTCCTAACATATACTATTTCTTTATTTTGTATATGCTTGAAATTACTCATAATACAAAGAGAAATTAAAAAAAAAAATGTCAGGCTAGCTTTGACCAGTTCAAGCTGGCTCAGACCAGTTAAAATTAGCTTATTCCAGCTCCAATGGACTCAGACCAGTCCAGACTGGCTCCAACCTGCTCAAGACAGTTTTGACCAGCTCATGTGGTCTTTGCCCACTTTAGACTGGCTTGAACCAGTCCCCAACAGCTCAAAACAAGTTATTCCAACAAAATCAAACTGGCTCTGAGTGGCTGAGACCGGCTCTGACCAGCTCAAACCAGTTCTGACTGGTTCCAAATGGCTCAAGTCAGCTTATTCTGGCAACAACTGGTTTAAAAGGGCAAGTGGAGGTTCTGTACAACTCAAGTCAGGTTTGGGCCAGTTCAGACCATTTAGACTGGCTCTAACCAGCTCAGAGCTGTTCCTACTGGTCTGTTCCAGGTCTGAGGAGCTCAGACAATACTGACTGGCTCTGACGGGCTCAAACTGGCTCTGACCAGTTTAGATTATTCTAAAGGGCTCAAATAGGTTCCTCCGGTTCAACCTGAGTCTGAGTCTGGCTCAAACTGTTTTTGATATGCTCAAACCAGCTGTGGTTGACTTAGACTGGTTTTGACTGGCTCAATGTGGCTCTATCTGGTTTAGAAAATTTCCACTGTCGGGACCAGCAGATGGCATAGTGGGTACATTGCTGGACTTCCACATGGCCAATCACAATTCAAGTCCCATGCCCAGCAACTTGAAGCACACCAGGCCTGTTGTGTGCATGCCCAAGATCCCAAGAGGAGAATAGAGAAAGGATTACAGCATGGTCATCCCCCCTGGAGGGTGATTTCTAGCTTTGTCTCTCTGTCTCTCTGGTGAGCACATGCACCCTATAGCGAAACCTCTTCAAAAACTTTTTTAAATTCTACTTTCTGAAGCCAGTACTGACCAGTAAAAACTGCCTTATTCTAGTTCTGACTGGCTCTGATAGGCTCAGAGTGGTCCCAACCAGCTCAGACCAGTCCTAACAGGCTCAGACTTGTTCTAATGGTCTCAAATCCACTTTGTAGGCTGGCTCAAATTGGTTCCAATAATCTCAAACCAGCTCAGACTGGTTCCAAGCAGCTCATAGTGGTTCTAACTGGTTAGGGCTAGGGTTTTCGGGTGAGGGTTGAGGCAAAGGCGACATTCTAGTGGCTAAGGGTTAGGACTTAAGAGGTCAGGATCATCACTGGTGTTGGAGGGTCAGGTTCAGGTGGCACGTGGGAAAGTGAGAAAGCACTCCCCATGGGGAGTGGTCACAGTGCAATCCCACTCCTCCACGTCTCCCTCCTTTCAGGATTCTGAGCACGCCTGCACATGCGCCTGGGATGTTTCTCAAGCAGCTGGCCATATGGGATTTGGCTGTTTTTATCACCAGGCCATTTAGCCAGCCCATACACTGTATTTTATAGAGATTCGATATACCACCATTTTGTTCTAATAGAATTACCAAGTAATGAAATTTCATACATGAAATGATCTTAAATGTCATCTCGTTCAATTCTGGCGGGATTTAAGAATGCTCTTACTCGGGAACCAGCAGTAATGGCTATGTCGCTGGACTCCCATGTAGTCGACCGCGGTTCGCGTCCCAGACCCAGTGGCTTAGAACTCACGCCGGGCGCATGTGTGTGCGTGCCCAAGATCCCGAGAGGAGAATGGAGGAGAAGGGATTGCGGCATGACCATCCCCTCTGGGGGGTGATTTCTCGCTTTCTATCTCTCTGTCTCTCTCTGTCTGTCTGGCGAGTGCACACGCCCTATAGCAAAAACCTCTCCAAAAAAAAGAATGCTCTTACTCTATAGTATCTCTTGCAAGTGATTCAGTTTGACTTCAAAATAGAGAAAAGGTGTATTTTATTGGGGCTGGCAGGTGGTGTGGACTCCCACATGGTTGACCACGGTTCGGGTCCTGGGCTGGCAGCTTGCTTTCTCATTTTCCTTCTCTTTCCCTGTTCCTCTCTGGTAAAATAAAAAAATAAATAAGCAAATAAAGCTAAATAAAATAATTCTAAAAAAAAAAAGACAAAAGGTGTACTTACACATTTTGAACTCCACCACCTTTGAAGAACCTATAACATGCCCTTCGTTTAGGACAATAAGCATGAAGAACAAAGAAATGACACACTCACAAGGCAACTGAGGACTCAGAGTTTACTAATGGGGCTATGCACAAAAAGTTAGGGCAGGTTTAAAAGAATTTGAAAAAAGATGGTGACAAACCTTGGATATATCAATAGTGCAGTGTTATAATCTCTTCTGGGGGGACCAGCAAATGGTGTGATGGCTACATCCCTGGGCTCCCATGTGGTTGACTGTGGTTCGAGTCCTGGACCCAGTGGCTTGCGTGTGTGTGCGTGCCCAAGATCCCGAGAGGAAAATGGAGGAGAAGGGAGTGCGGCGTGGCCATCCTCCCTGTGGAGTGATTCTTGCTTTCTGTCTCTGGCGAGCACATGCACCATATAATAAAAACCTCTCCAAAAAAAAAAAAATCTCTCCCAGGCACCAGGAGAGGTACAGAGAGGTCTGTGATCTCTCTTCTCATGGTTTTGGATTCTGACAAATTATGCTCTTCTGTCCCATTTTCTGTGGTTTCATGACAATGATTGAGTCTACCTCAATATATAAAATTGGTTCTACCAACACTGAACCCCCAAGAAATTGAAAAAAATAACCTCAGTGTCAATAGTCACAGGACAAGGATCTGATGGTGTGAGGCCATTGTCCAAGCACTCCTTGGAGCACCTAAGATGGCACTGGGGCCACTAGTGGAGTTACTGTATCATGTGGTAATCCCAATTTAATTTTGTGAGGAATTGACATGGCCTGGAACTCAAACTGCAGTTGGCCAGGTGGGAGCCCAGTGACCTTAACCACCATGCCACCTGCTGGTCCCTCAATTCTCTTTCAATTTCCATTGTTTAAAAGGCCTGAACCTTACAGTACATTTCTTTTTTAGAATTATTTATTTACTTTTATTTATTCATCGATTCATTTATTTATTTTCATTTGACCAGAGAAAGACAGACACACACAGAGAAGGAAAGTGAGAAAGCAAGCCACCAGGTCCAGGACTCGAACCATGGTCAGCCATGTGGGAGTGTCCAGCACCTTAACCACCATATCACCTGCTGGCCCCGACCTTTTTTTTTTTTTTTTTTTTTTTTTTTTTTTTTGAGAGAGAGATTTTTGCTATAGGGTGCTTGCACTGACCACAGAGACAGAGGCAGAGACACAGAAAGCAAGAACTCATTCCCCTCCCACCCCACTGTGGTGATGGTTATACCAGTTCCTACTGCTCCAGTCTGCTCTTGGGATTTTGGGTATGCACGCAAGTTTCATGCTTCTAGGTCCAGGACTCAACCACGTGAAAGTACAGCGTTGTAATTATTATACCATCTGCTGGTCCTCCTTACAGTAATATTAAGAAAACCAGGGACAATTAAGTCCCAACACTAATTAGCTTAGTAAGGAATTATATAAACCTATAAACACATTTGTGGAACAGATAATATGAAGTGAGTGTACATCTTCAGCCTAAAATACACACACACACACACACACACACACACACACACACGTTCCAATTTCTCCACATCCTTGCCGTCATTTGTTATTTTCTGACTTTTTGAAGATAACCATCCTAATGGATATTAAATTGTAACTCTTTGAGGTTTTGATTTACATTTCCCTAATGATTAGTGATGTTGAGCATCTTTTCATGCACTTACTGGCCATTTAAATATCTTTGTTAAAATGTCTGTTTAAGTCTTTTGCCCTTACTTGAACCTTGTTTGGAACTTTCCTTTGGAGTGGAGACCACATCTTTTTTTTTAACACTTTCCAACGTTTCAAACATAATATGGTGCTGAACCCATCACCTTCTTCAAATCCTGTGTTGCTTAATTATGTTGATAGTGCATAATCTTTTTAGCCACTACGAAACCTGTCTCAGTCATCTTTCCACATACCTATGGCCGAGGCTCAGCCTGCATTCACAATCACCATCTCATTCCTTTGCTTGTCTTTTCCACTGCTGATCATAGTTCAATCCCTCATCACCTCTCTTAGGGTCTAACTAGTATCCTAGCTAGTACTGGGTTGTTGGAAAAATTATGCATTTGTAAATAGAAAGACAGAAAATCATGCCATGACTTTTGCAACAACCTAGTACTTTTCCAGCGAATTTTACCCTGGCACTTCCAGAATAACATTGATGAAAACAGTATTTTACTTTCCTGCTAAGAATTGTGAAAAAACAATTTGCTGAAACAAAGCCACATCTCTTGGGGTGGCATCCTCCATTTTTTTCCTGGTCTCACCTCCTCTAAAGCCCGCACTCATATCCGACCCTTTGGTCACACTGAACTACCGTATGTTCTTAGGATCTGTTCCTTGTTCCACTTGGATGTCTTTGCTCACATGGTTCTTTCTTCTTTGCTTTGTCATTCAGGAGTAACTATTCCTTTTTCTGAAGACCTCAATGCTTTATATTTGTTGATGATAACATGTATGGTAACATCCTTGATTGAGCCGATATACGTATTCTGGATATATGTATTCTGGATGGAAAATTTCATTTTGTATACTGTATTAATGAACGGTGAATGGGAAGAAAAAAAAGACTCAGTACATTCCAGCATTAATCATTGTTCCATTTGCCTCACACGATGCTGTCATCTCCTCTACTACTAGACTCTAAGACCCTGAACGACGGAGTCTTTATATCCTCCACACCTTCTTGGCAACCAACATACATTCATGCCCTGTTCAGAAGAGGCACTATCTGAATAAATAAATGATGTTCCACCCCCGGGTCCAATGCAGAAAGAAAATAATAAATGTAATTTGAATTTAATTGCTGGACACAAAAACGACGGGATATGGCCCCAATTCCTTATGGGTGCTGAAAGGCCATATCCTAAAAGCACGTTCTCAGTCTTCCCAGCGGTGAGCTCTCTCCTGCAGGACTGCGGAGACCCCGTCCTGAGCCTCCTCTGGAGGACAGCATGGAGCCGAGACGATCGCTCTTCTCAGGGCTGAGAGGTGAGGTGGTCGGGCGGAGCTCCGGAACTCCCGGACAGCAGCAGGGCCACTGGCCTTCCCGTCACCTTATCGCCATCCTCCCGGCAACCTCGGTCACCTCCCTACGAATACTGCAGCGGCTCGGAGGGGAGACGGAGAAGCGGCGCGGCCCGAGCTGCGGCGGGAGGGCGCAGGGGCACGGAGGCCCTCGGCCCTCACTCCCCACTGCGCGACCCGCAGGCGCTGCGACAGCGAGGCCGCCCGCCCCTCACAGCGCCGCCGGAAGCCTCACCTGCGCGCCGGGCCGGGGCCTCGAGGCTGCGCGGCCTCCGCGAGCCCCTTGCAGGGGACCCTCCTGGAGACCCGCGGCGGCGCGGGGTGGGCGTAGGCGGAGCCGGGGGCCCGCGTCCGGGAGCGCCGGGGCGGCCGGCGGGACTTCCGCCGCGGGACCCGGAAGCAGCCGCGCCGAGGCTGCTGGGAGCTGTAGTCCGCCGTGGTTGGGGGGGCCCGCGGCTCATGCGCGGTGACCGAGGCTTGTTTCACATCTGTAACAACAGGTGAATTGGGCTTTTTATTCTCCCCTTTCGTGCCCCCTGGAGGAGCCTGCCGCGGCCGGGGGTGGTCGGCGCGACGAGGGGGCCCGGGTCCGACCGCCGGCCTGGCGGAGAGCGGGGCGGAGAGGCCGGCGAGCCCGCGGAGCAGGCCGGGCATCCTAGGCCTGCCCGGGAAGCCGGCCCGGCCGAGCCGTGGGCAGCCAGGCCTCGGCCTGCCGTTGCCATGGAGCCGGGGCGGGGGCGGGGGCCAGACCGGTCCGCCGGGGCGGGCCTCGCAGCCACGGGCTCCGCGGAGGCCGCGGGAGAGGCCGCTTCATTGGCGCAACGACGCCTTCGCCTCAGGGGATGCTCCGTTTACCCGAGGCAGGGCCTGGAGGAAACACCGGAGTGCCCCGAGACCTTTGTCTGCCCCTCCTCCCCCTGCCGCCCGGACCGTTCTTCCAGAGGGAGGCCTGGTGCTTTGTGGCCTCCCTGGTTTGCCCCGTTTTGCACCGACCTTGTCACTGGGGGAGGCCAAGGGGTGAGGTGTTCTTTGTTTGCTGGTGGTGACTTGCCCCATTTCGCAGGGGAAGACCTAATGCATGTTGGGTCCTTTGTTTGCAGTGAACTGGAGTCCCAGGGGTCCTCAGAAGCCCCACGCCAGGAGTATGGCGTCAGCATGCCGTATTGCTCGTCCTGTAGGGCAACCCTGGGCACCTTAGTTGCGATTTTGCAAGGCAGAAGCTGTCCCACTTTCCAGCCTCAATCCGTGGGGCTTGCCATGCACTGGAGCCGTAGACCGCCGAGGCCAGATGCGGGCTCTCAAGCTGTTCTTGCTTGCAGCCTACTGGCCAGAGCGGAACGATGGGCCCCCGTGCAGATTCTTGGAAGGCAGTGACCCCTTACTGACATCTCGGATCTTGACTGTTATCTCGTAGTTTACCGTGAAATTTTGGAGTCTTGGGGTTTGAAGGACTTTCCTGAGAGAGATGGATATGACACATATATATGGTATTTGAGATTTATGATGGTGCCCTTTTTTTGTGTCGCTGTTTAAAGGCAAGAACTCCATCCTTTGGTGCATTTTCTATTTGTGTAGCTCGTCCCTTTATCCCCTAAAGATAGCTGTTCTCCAAGTGCTGTAGTTTCCCTAGCTGTGGCCCAATGTTTTGTCAGCGGATGGCCCTCCTTGTTCCTTTCCCCCTTTACAGAGGTCAGCATAAAGATGTTACTTTGAGGAATGAACCGTGGTGCATCTGGGCAACAGCATGCTGTCCTGGAAATAAGGAAAGTAGTGTAGTATAAGTATGGGCAAGTTTGCATTCTGAATACTTAAATGCAGATTTTCACTAAACCCCGAAGCAGCTTTTGGGATTCTGGACAAGTTGTACTAAGTGTGGATAAGGTCTTCAAAAAGTTGGTGGGAAAGGTACATTATGAAAAAACTGCATGGATTTAAAAAAACAATTTTGGGGAGCCAGCAGGTGGCGTGATAGTTAAGGGCGGTGGACTCCCACAGGGCCGATCATGGTTCAAATCCTGGACCTGATGGATTGCTTTTTCACTTTACCCCTCTCTCTCTCTTTTGCTCTCTTGCTCTCTCTCTCTCTCTCTCTGGTCAAATTAAAATGAATAAAGTTAAATACAAATAATTCTTTTTTTCTGCTATAGGGCGCGTGTGCTTGCCAGACAGAGAGAGACAGAGAGACAGAAAGTGAGAAATCACCCCCCAGGAGGGATGGCCACACCGCAATCCCTTCTCCTCCATTCTCCTCTCGGGATCTTGGGCACGCACGCACACGTGCCCGGTGTGAGTTTAAGCTGCCGGACCCGGGACTTGAACCGCGGTTGACTATGTGGGAGTCCAGCGACATAGCCATTATGGTAACTGCTAGTCCCTATACAAATAATTCTTTAAAATTTTTTTTGTACCAGAATAAACTTGTATTTTAATTCCATTTTTCTGTAGACATTTTGAAGTACCTTATATAACTTTCCGTGTTTCATTTTTCTTCTCTGAGAAAGATAATTCCTACTTCTCTGGGTAGCTGCATGGAATAAATGGGGAAAAGATTATATAGAAGTGCTTTGTAAAGTGTGAAAGTGATACTCAACATCGAATTATTGTTATTGTCCCAATCTGGAAGAACATTATAGATTTTCTTAATCTTTCTTTTACTCCTAGTAGATATATGAGTATCCCAGTTACTCAGATAAAACTGAAGCAGGCTTCGCTCTAGACTTGGAGAAAATATTTTTCAGGCTTCAAGCCCTTCTTTACTTTGCCATCTCCTTCCTGGTATCTTTCCGGTGCCGGTGTGAGACAACTCAGTTTGATGGGTTAGGTTGGGTCATGGCAGGTCCTGAACTGAGGCCATTGTGTCCAGTGTGTGTGTTTCATGCCACTAACAAATCTTGTCCTTGTTGTTAGAGTTACTAGTGAATTTCGATGATTGGAACAACTTGGTTTCCCTGTGGGGGCCACCACTCTAGTGACCCAGCATTGTACTTCCCAGGAGGAGGCCCAGCCTCGTGATGAGGAAGAGCAAGGAGAGGACTCCGCTCCAGTTAAAACGCCTTCACAATCTGAGACTGTCACTGCGTTTGTAAGGTGAGTCGATCCAGTCGTGCACACAGGACAGTGGTAGTTCTCATGCCCAGCCACACTGTAAAGCAGGGGGCATGTATTCAATCCTGTCGTGACTGCCTCGGAGTTAGGGGTTTCATTGCAATTAGTCATTATGGAATCTCTGTCCCGGAATCACCTTATATATCGATGGTTAAATCGTGGTTAAATCGTGTTTCCTTATGCAAGAAATCGTGACACGACAGAATGTTACTTATCTCTAATTTTTTTGATAGACAGTGAACCACAAAGTTATTTTTGTTTGTTTGTATTTTAAGGTTTTTACCATAGGGCACGTGTTTTTGCCAGAGAGAGAGAGAGAGAGAGAGAGAGAGACAGTGAGTGGAAAGTGTTAAATCACCCCCCCCCCCCCCCCAAGGGATATGGCTGTGCCACAGTCCTTTTTCCTCCATTCTCCTTCTTTTGGGCATGCATGCACATACACCCAGTGTGGCTTTCAAGTTACCAGGTCTAGGAATTGAACCATGGTCCGCCCTGTGGGAATCCACTACCCTAACCACGATGCCACCTGCTGACCCAACTGCAAAGGTTTTTAACATTACTGCTTTACAGAGTAGGCAGCTTTCTTTCAGATCTCTATGAAATATTCCAGAGCTCTGTAAAGTATTTCTGAAAGATCCTGTCTTGAATCTCATACTACATTTTTTTAGATGAGTGCAAGAAAAAATAGCAATATGTAAGCCTTGACTGCTATGGAGAGGATCAGGGCTTTCTGTTTTATAGAGACAGGGTCTTGCTATATCGCCCAGGCTGACTGTAAGCTCCTCCACCTCCTGTTTCAGCCTTCCCAGGGCCTGGGACTACATGCAAGTACCACTAGGCCAGCTTTCTGAACTTTCTTCTTTTTCTTTTTTTAAAGAGTTATTTTATTTCACTTTTTTTATTTATTTTAATTTGATCAGAGAGGGACAGAGTGAGAGAGAGAGAGAGGAAAGGTGAGAAAGCAAGCCACCAGGTCCAGGACTTGAACCACAGTCAGCCATGTGGGAGTCCAGAGCCCTTAACCACCACTTAACCGCCCCTTGTTTTTCTTTTTTATTTATGAAAAGTATGTTCATGTACACGAGAGCGAGAAAGAGACATGAGCACTGTCCCACTAGTTTGGTCACACTATCTTCTTCTGTTATCTAGCTGGTTGGATTTTTTTTAAAGTTTTTTTTTTTTTTTTTTAATTTTATTTATTATCATTATTCTTCAATGTTGACCAGAGAGAGTCAGATAGAGAGAAAGGGAGAGTGAGAAAGCAAGCTGCCAGGTTTGGAACTTGAACTGTGGTCAACCATGTGGGAATCCAGCGTCTCAACCACTACACCACCTGCCGGCCCCCTAGCTGGTTGGATTTAAGAGGGCACTTGCATGCATGCCTGGTATGTTTCGAGTTGACCAGGCCAGGGATGTGAACCATGGTCATCCAGGAGGATCTGGCTTCTCTAGAGCAGCTATTACCACTGGGACACAGAACTAGCCCTCAAGGAATTTCAAAAAGCGAAATGGAGAACCTATTTATAAGTAGATTAACTTACAAAAGTTTAGCATGAAAGTATTTTTTTTTTTTTTTAAAGCTTTTTTAAAAATTCTATTTATTCATTCATTTATTTTAATTTGACCAGAGAGATACATAGAGAGAGAGAGAAAGTGAGGAGAAAACAAGCCACCAGATCCAGGACTTAAACCATGGTCAGCCGTGTTGGAGTGTCCAGCACCATAACTACCACGCCACCTGCTGGTTCCCAAGCAAGAAAATATTTCTTGCATAATCATCACTGAAGATGGTTTATATTTTATAATATTCAGATTTTCTTTAAAACTAGAACCCTAAATTATATCCTTTTGCTTTTAATTTGAGTAGAAGAAGTAGAATATAGAATGCAACTTCTGAAGTTGTATCATTGTTGATGCTGAAGCTTTCTCCCTGAGCTGTCATATCCTACTGGCTGAAATTGCCGACCTCTCTGGGCGAGAGGAGGCCATCAGGGCAGACCTGCTATGGACCTGTGGTATTCTGTCCCAGGTCAGCCCTCCACTCTCCACCTCCCACAGTTTGAGAATGAGAGGGGCCAGCAGGCAGGAACAGGAACACAGGCCCCACTAGACTCCTAGTGATACTGTATGTTATCCTGATTTGCTAAAACACTGCATAGGTGTCTTTATATGAAGGCCACTTGTGGCTATTGCACCTAACCCAGGACCACTACATCATTAAAACCTTTGTAAGTGGGACCAACAGGTGGCGTAATGGTTACATTACTGGACTTCAACATAGTCGACCCTGGTACGAGTCCTGGACTTGGTGGCTTAAACTCACGCCAGGTGCGTGTGTGTGCGCTCAGGATCCTGAGAGGAGAATGGAGGAAAAGGGATTGCGGCGTGGCCATCCCTCTTGGGGGGGGCGGTGATTTCTCACTTTCTGTCTCTCTTGTCTGTCTCTGTCTTTCCAGCAAGCGCACACACCCTATAGCAAAAACCTCTTAAAAAAAGAAAGAAAACTTGGTATAAGTGTGAGTTTGAGTCATTTTTAAAACAAAATTGTGAAATCAGAGGTGTTACTTTTGGTTTTTCTTGGTCATCTCTTGATATATTCCTCTGTTAAATGTATAGATAAGCATAATGCACCAGAAATTTGGGCCAATAGTTATGCTTTGATTTTTTTTTTTAAGTGTTTTGCTATAGGGCATGTGTGCTCACCAAGAGAGACAGAGAGAGAGAAAGCGAAATCGTCCCCAGAAAGGCTGGCCACACCACAGTCCCTTCTCCAATCTCCTTGAGATTTTGGGTACACATGCACATGAGCCTGGCATGATTTTCAAGTGACTGGGTCTGGGACTTGAACTGTTCAGCCAGCCATGTGTTATCCTGCACCTTAACCTCCATACCACTTGCTGGGCCATTGCACTTTAATTTAATGTCTGCTATTTCTTTTTTTTTTAATTATTTAATTTTATTTATTCATTCATTTATTTGATTTGACGGGAGAGAGAGACACACAGAAAGAGAAAGCGGAAAGCAAGCCACCACGTCTAGGACTTGAACCGTGGTCAGCCATGTGGGAGTGTCCAGTGCCTTAGCCACCATGCAACCTGCTGGCTCCAAAGTCTGCTATTTCTCAGAGAGTTTACTGTGAAAGCTTTAAATTCTAAATCACTGTACATTGCCACTTTGATACTGTCTGTCAGTCAAGTCCCATTCCTGGGTGCTTGGCTAGGTTTTTGAAAGCCCGTAGCTAGTTTGCTATTAAGGCAGCCATCAGTTCTATTTCCCAGTGCCGCATGAGAGAATGGGTCCGTGTAGAATTTGGTTTCTTCCTGGAAGTCCCAGGGAAACCTGTAGGCACTGTGACGAGGTGCAACTACTTGTCTCGTAGGAGGAAATGCATCCCCGTAGTTTAACAGGGCACTGTAGGACTGATTACAGAAAGCACTCCATTAGAAAAAAAAACAAATTACTGTGGAGAGGACGGGCCCATCCATGAGCCTGCGGGGCGGCACTGGGGCTCACTAGCAAAGGGCTCCGCTTTGCTCTTCCGGACGGTGCTCTCTGTGCTATCGCAGTCCAGCAATATTAACTGATGCCTCTGGGTCCCTCCTCCTCAGGATTCCAGCTTTCCCTCCTGGCCAGAAATGTTCAGCCTGGACTCATTCAGAAAAGGTAAGAGTGCAACTCTGCTTGTGACCTGCGAGGCTGCGAAAACCCCTCACCGGTGTGTCGTCCTGGGACTTTTCCTTGGTGACTGTCCAATCATTTCTTGGCCTTCCTCTTGCATGGTGCTTATTTTTATTTATATTTTTTTATTATTATTTCAGGTTTTTGCCATAGGGCTCACCAGATTGACAGAGAAGAGAGAGTGAGAAAGTGAAAAATCACCCTTCAGGGGCATGGTTACATCCAGGCCCTTCTCCATTCTGTCTTTGGGGTTTTGGGCGCACAGACATGCCTGGAGTGTCCTCCTGCCATGTCTGGGACTCGAACCATGGAGACAGCCATGTGGGATCCAGTGCCTTAATCACTGTGGCTGGTCCTCCCTTGCATAGTGCTTGTAACCCATGTCATCTGTGCCCTGCCCTTTGGGTATACTTGCCACCCCCTCCCTGAGTGCCCTCTCCCATGTGCTCACTACTTATTGAAATCCTGCCTATTGTTCTAGGCTCGTGTGTTATGCCACCTCCTCCATGAGGCTTTCCTGATTCTGTTGGCCAGTTGCCATCTTTCTCCGACCTTCCTCAGCACACAGCCACACTCGGTCGTTCTCGGTCTATTCCGAACTGATCCTTCCATTACTAGATTGCAAGCTCCCTGCAGCCAGGCCTTTTTGCTCGTCTGTCAACCATGGTGCCTGGCGTAGCGTTTTGCACACGACCAGCGTTGGTAAACGCCAGGGAAGCAGATGAGTCACTGTAATGTTAGTGGTCTTGGGAACTCTAGCAAGTCTTGAGATGAGTGTTCTCCAGGTGTGGAAAGGCGCTTGCACAAGCAAAGGCAGAGTGGAGCCTTGGCAGGGCTCTGGGACAGAGTGCAAGGTCTGTTCACAGGAAGCTGTGTACCAGAGGGGACTTCGGGGCCAGGTCCAGAGGGCTCTGTGGTCCTAGACAGGAATGTGGCTTTCCCCGTCCTGGGAAGGAAGAGTGAAAGCTCTGGAGCCTGAACTGAAGCTGCTCTCCAGGCTCCTGTCTGAGCACGGTTCACATACATGCCAGCCGTGACAGAGCTTCCAAACTGCTGGTGAAGTAGGTCCTCCCAGTTCTGTCCCCTCTCCAAGCGGGGTTCCTAGAGGCCTGAGTAGTGTCCTGTTTCCCCCCGGGCTGGGGATGGGGAGAGGTCTGGCTGGTTGTGCCAGGGCTCCGCGGCTTCTTCCTTCCTCCTGGCTTGTGATGTTCCTCCTAGGTCGGGGTGGGTCAGGCTGGTAGGCTTTCCTTCAGAGGTGACGTTGTTAGTGTCTGATGCTTACCCACACCCAGCAAGGCTCTGGACCTCATCACAGCCCTGCCCCTCGCTGGCCGGGGAGGCCAGGGCAGGCGGCTGAGCCCTGTCCATCTCCTCGTTATTGAAGGGGGCCAGATCATAGTACCCGTCCCGAGGGTTGTTCCAAGGATCAGGTGAGTTAAGATGGGTAAAGAGCTTAGAACAAGGATTGCCCCTCCCAGACCCACAGTGCACGCTGTCATTAACTAGCTTCGGGAGGTCATATGGGCTGTGGGTCTTGCTTTCTGCACCAGTGAGTACTGGGTACTGGGTACTGACCAACAACCGTCTTACGCTTGAAGAGCTCAAGGAAAACCCTTCTTTTTTATTTTTTTTTTTGAGAGGTTTTTGCTATAGGGCACGTGTGCTCGCCAGACAGAGAGAGACATAGAGACAGAAAGCAAGAAATCACCCCCCAGAGGGGATGGTCACACCGCAATCCCTTCTCCTCCATTCTCCTCTCGGGATCTTGGGCACGCATGCACACGCGCCAGGTGTGAGTTCTAAGCCACCGGGTCTGGGACTCGAACCGTGGTCGACTACGTGGGAGTCCAGCGACATAGCCATTACGCTAACTGCTGGTTCCCAAGGAAAACCCTTCTTCAGAGTCACCTCTTGAACGTTCCCCTTCCGGCAAACCTCTTCATGGTTCCTAGTGTCCTCTCTTGTCTTCTGAATGCTGGCAGCCCTTGTGGTTCACTTTACGACCTTGGGAATTGGTTGTGTGTGACCTCGTGACACTATAACTGTTGTGGAAGATCATTCTTTTTTTAAAAATTTTTTAAGAGAGATTTTTGCCAGAGGGCATGTACGCTTGCTGGAGAGACAGAAAGTGAGAAATCACCCCCCGGGTCCCACACTGCAATCCCTTCTCTCCCATTCTCCCCCCTGGATTCTGGGCACACACACAATGTCCAGTGTGAGTTTTAAGCCGCCGGGTCCGGGACGTGAACCACAGTTGGCTACGTGGGCGTCCAGTGACATAACCATTATGCCATCTGCTGGCCCCAAGATGGGGACCGGCAGGTGGCGTGGTGGTTAAGGGTGCTGGACCCCTACATGGCCGACTGTGGTTCAAGTCCCAGACCTGGCTGCTTGCTTTCTCACTTTCTCTTTCTCTTTCTCCTCCTCTTTGGTCAAATTAAAATAAATAAAGTAAAATAAAATAATTCTTAAAAAAAAAAAAAGAATTGTTCTTTATCTCTTATGTATGGAGTTTTCTTTTTATCTGTTTCTTCGTTCCTTCTGATGAATTCATGAGCTCCCAGGCTGTCATACCTACTGAGAGGAATGGTGAAGCTCGAGGCTCCCGAGTTAGATCGGCTGGGCTCGAATCTGGTTCTCGCCAACACCAGCAGGGCACTAACTTACCTGGCCCTGTCTCCTACTCCCTGTCTTAGGACTGGTGAAGACATTAGCAATGGTGTAGGAAGTGCAGCAGGCCGTGGCCTGCGCCCGCCCTTAGTCCTGGGCACAGCCTGCCCTTGGTAAGCGTGAAAAGGTTGACCTCCTTTGGCCTAGCCTGGAGCCCACGCTGGGGAGCTGCGGCCTCGCCTCAACACTCAGGGTGCTGTGAGGTGCAGGTGCATACCTGCCACGTCTGAGCTGTGAGTGGACACTGTACTTCAGAGCTGCTTCTTGGCACTCGAGCCCCAGTCTCCCTGAGACGGGCCGTTGGATGGTTCCGTGGTAACAGCTAGCGATAGCAGTCGCTTACATCCTTGCAGACTGCAGATGGTGGGCCTCGTGGCCGTCCCCCATCTTTCCTATTACGGAATTCAGCAGGACAGTGGGGGTCTGCCATCCGATGCTCATGTGCCTGGTGAGAGACCTGTACTAACCTGGGCAGCATAGGAATACAGGCGTGTGGTCTCTCCTGTACCAACGTCAGATCGGGTCGCGAAGAGCACGCAGTCTTTGACAGTCGGCCCCATCCAAAGAACTGCTGCGTTGGTGGAGATGTGCATTTTTCCTCTAGCCATGTTGTCGGGAGAGTATTCAGTGATGTTGGGAATGTAATATCTTCCTCCAATTGCTGAAAATGCTTCATGAGATAACAATCAAATATTTTCCTTTTTAGATTTTTGTTATAGGACACATGTGCTCCCTGGAGAGAGACACAGAGAGAGGGAAAGTGAGAGATCACCCCCTGGGGGATGGCACGCTGCAACCCTGTCTTCTGCACTCACCTCTCAGGGTCTTGATCGTACATGCACACAAGCCCTCAGGGCCAGGACTCGAACACACTGCTAGCTCTGTGGGATCCAGCCGCCTTAACCACCACACTACCAGCTGGCCTTTTTTTTAATTGCCAGAGGATATACTTGCTCACCAGAGATAGACAGAGAGATGGGGAGAAAGCACCTTCCAGTGGACCATGGTCTCACCACAATCTCTCCTCCATTTCTCTATGCTCTTGGGACCCAGGCATGCATGCCTATGCCCCAGAGTGTTTTTCAAGCCACCAGGGCGTGGATTTGAACCATGGTTGACCATCTGGGATCTGGCTCCCTTAACCATTATGCTCCAGGGCTGGCCCAAGGACGTTTTTCCTCTGTTGAAGATTATCATTCTACTCTTTTTCCAGTTCCCTTGCCCTGGAAAAAGCACCCTTGAGCCACGTTCTCACCTGCCCTGGGGTCACTCCACTGCCCTCCAGCTGTGTAAGAGCCAGTGTGGCCTTCTCTCGGGGGGTCGTCAGGCTGGTTCCCCCCTGCTACCCCTGCTGCTTTGGCCACAGGTTACCTGTAGGGCAGGGAGGGCAGAGCTCACACACCTTTTCCCTCAGACAAGTGACGCTCTGGTGTTTCCCCAGGAAGCGTTAACACTTTCGCCTTCTTTACCTGTGCGTTTTCATCTTCCCATGCAAGGCTCAGTGAGTGTCTTAATTTTAGTTCCTAGAGCTCCAATTTCAGGGACTCCGTAAAAATGCACTTTGTAGATCACTGCCAGTGCTCGGTGCCGAGGGAGTGAGAGGATGTGGGGGCCGTCGTTCACTTTCAAAGGGGGAGAGGGCTGGCCTTGGTCCTCAGGCTGGGCCCCGGCAGTCATTCTGTCCCTCTCTCGCCCAGTTGTTTTTTTTTCCTTAAATATTGTTATAGGATACTTGTGCTTACCAGAGAGGGAGAGAACAAGGGAAAGTGAGAAATCCCTCCTAGACGGGACGGCCACACCACAGTCTCTTCTCCATTCTCCTCACACCTGGTGTGATTTTCAATCTGCCAGGTCTGAGATTCAGACCTCACAGCCAGCTAGGTGGAATCTAGCTGCCCTAGCCTCCATATCACCTTCTGGTGCCCTTTTTACAGTTTTTATTTATTTATTTTGAGAGGTTTTTGCCTTAGGGCGCATGCATTCACCAGAGAGAGAGAGACAGTGAGAGGAAAAGTGAGAAATCACCCCCAGGGGACGGCCACGCCACAACCCCTTGCCTGCATCTCCTCCTGGGGTCTTGGGCACACGCACATGCGCACGCGCCCAGTGTGATTTTGAAGCCACTGGGTCCAGGACTTTGACTGTGGCCATCCATGTGGGAGTCCAGCGACGTAACTGCTCCACTGTCTGCCGGTCGTGGCCCCCTTTTTTCCTACATTGCGAGTGTATGTGTACTCACCAGAAAGGTAGGCGGTGGAAGCACCCCGAATGGGTGGCCGGACTACAGCCCTCCTTCATTTCTTTATGCAGTCAGGACTTTGGGCACACATACACAGGCACTCAGCATGTGCTTCAGCTGCTGGGGCTGGGATTTGATCCGTGGTCGGCTACGTGAGGTCTAGTTCCCTTAACCGCTAGGCCATGGGGCCGGCCCTTGCCTTGCCTTAGAGGGAAAGAAGAATGGGAGAGCCAGTGCTGAGGTGGCCACTGCAAGTGCTCAGAGGTCCCCGCGTGGGAGACAGCCGATGCACTGGGCTTCCTCGGTACCAGGCCTTCCAGCTTGAATCGTGTCCTGTCTCGTCCTCACAACCAGAGACCATATAGGTGTGCAGGGAGCTAAGGGATGGAACTGAGAGCCGTGGAGGGATCTCACAGCTGTCATGTGTCACCTGTGTACAAGACACCTGTCTTCGTCCCCTGTGGGCACTGGTCCCGGGCCCTGAGTCTTCGTGCCATCCAGCAGCCCCATGGCCCTGAGCTGCTCACAGATGTTCTGGGTGCGTCAGTGAGAATGCATCACCCTGACAGCTTCTCTCTTTCCCCAGATCGGGCCCAGCACAGGCAGCGTCAGTGCAAACTCCCCCCACCCCGCCTTCCGCCCATGTGCGTCAACCCTGCCCCTGGAGGGACCATCTCTCGAGGTAAGGGAGGAGCCATGCCTCCAGCAATAGTGAGGTCAGGGGTCTGCAGGGAGGCGGGCAGCAGTGGGAGTCCTGGAGCTAAAGCCAGGAGGGGGTTTCGGAGCTGTCAGAGCCCCAAGGAAGAGCTACGTGGAAAGTCTGGGTTTTCCCAGGATCCTGGGCCACAGGGCTCAGGCCCTGTAGTCTTGGCCTCCTGGTGTGGCCTAGAATAAAGCGAAATGCCAAGGCTTCGTGTGGGTGCGGACGCCAGCGCGCAGGCCTGGGTCTTCCAGGCTCCTTAGAAGTCCATGGCTCAGGAGGCTCAGACAGCTTGAGCCCTTGAGCAGGGCCAGAACCAAGAGCCTGCTGCCCTCCATATTGGGGTTTGGGAGTGCTTGTCTCCCTCCAGCACCTCAGAGCACTCTGCTGACAAAGTCTACATCCTGGTCCATTTGCTGGGCGCTGTCCTTTAGGCCGGGGAGAATGTCAGAGCCCAGGTGAGTGAGCGCTCCCACTGGCCCCAGCCACTCGGGGCCAGGCTGGACTAGGCCCCGGGGATGCACCTGTGCTCGGGAGCACCTCCTCTTTCCCCTCGGACCCAGGCCTGCTCCAGGGCTGCGGAGGCCCACACTCCTAGCAGGCTTTGCCTTTAGATGGCTGCTCTTTCCTGCCCCACAGGCCTCCCACCCCGCCTGCCCAGTGGGGAGGGCACTGAGGTCCTAGAGCTCATGCCTCGGCGGGGGCAGCAGGTCTGCTCTGGGCTGTCTGTACGGGGCTTGGGAGGTCAGGGTGCAGGAAGGGCGTGGGGCGCACAGAGCACCCCGCTCCCACAGCCTGTGCTGCGGTCACCCTCTGGGCAGTCTCCACGCACCCTGCCCTTCTGTGGCAGGGGCCCCGTAGACAGCAGTGGAGTGAAGCGGGCTTCCGTCCCCGCTGACCGTCTGACTTAGGTTTAAAGAAATGCCACCCCTTACCGTTGCCAAAACAAGAGTTGATTGCCCTTTTTTTTTTCTTTCTTAAAATGCCCTGTAACTCGAAAAGGCTGAACGTTAACATGTCCAACATGGCAGGTGAGTGGTTCTGAGAGCGGCAGGTGTGCTTTGGCTAAGCTTGAAGGTGGTTAGTCGGGTTAGCCAGGCAGCTGGTCGGTGCCACCGGAGCGCCCGCAGAGGACAGAGCCGTGGTGGGACGGGCAGCCGCCGTGGGCCAGCCGCACAGGGCTATGTGCTCATTCCCAGGGGAACACGGACTCTGGGCCCGATGGTCTCTCCTCGTAGCTGCCCTCCAGAAGGTGCCGTGGACGTGTGCACCTGTGCCCCCTCCTAGCGCTCAGCTGGCAGCGGACCTGAGCCGTGCCCGACGCTCCGGCCTGCCTGCCATGCTTTGCAGTTCCCTGTGCTCCACTGGTGCTCTGCCTGGGCGAGGGGGTCTGTGGCAGAAACGGTCTTGGTGTTGGTGAGGAACAGTGCTCAGAAAAGAGCAGCCGCGGGAGGACCTCCTGCCAGCACCATCAGATTTACAGTGGAAAACAGTGGCCACCTCGTTGGCCAGCTTACTCCCAGCACTCCTGCCAGCGTCTCCAAGGCCCCTTCCAGGGCAAAGGTGAATAAACTCAGAAACTCACCTCGCAGCATCCTCTGTGACTCTTGCCCACCCCCGTGGGTGAGACGCAGGGCAATGGAAAACAGCGCAGGCCCACACACCCTTCCAGCGGCCACCACATGGGATCAGGCGCCCTCCTAGCGGCCGCAGCGCGGGGCAGGCGCCCTCCTAGCGGCCGCAGCGCAGGGCAGGCGCCCTCCTAGCGGCCGCAGTGCAGGGCAGGCATCTTTCTGTCTCCTGTGTCCCCTCATACAGCTAGGTGCCTTCTTCCTGATGCGCTGTCACTTCGTACAGTCTGTGGCTTCACGTAGGTGGAAAGGAAAGCTGTGAGGAAAGGTGACCGCGTCTTCGGGGCCCACCAGCCCCACAGCTCCCCTTGCCCTCCCCTTTGCCACCGCCAGACTGCTCCTTGCCATTCTGGCCACTGTCAGACACAGGTCGAGTGTGCAGCTGCAGGCTGCCTGAGCCCCCGGGCTCTTCCAGTCTGTGGGCCTGCCCGTCCACTTGTCCTCCAGAAGTTCTCTGGCCTCCTCCAAAGCCTGAACTGCCTCAGCTTCCGGCTGCCCTTCCCCAGGGCCTCTGAATTTAGGTTTCTGAACCACCCTTGTGTATTGGGACGGCCCTCTGCACCTTGCCCCAGGCTGTTGGCTGTGCTGTGCAGCACGTTCGGCTCTGGCACCGAGTGTCATGGCTGATCCAGAAGTGGGTGCAGTGAGCTCCATGCCAGTACGCCCTTTCTTTTTTTAGAACTTCCCTTCTTTTTTGGAGGCAAAGGAGTCAACTCTCCCGCCTCCAAGAATGTGGAGAAGGCTTAATATTGGTGGAGAGGAAGTGGGGTGTCCGGGGGCCTCACATTCGTCCAGGTCCTCCAGCTCAGGCAGGGCCACTGTTTTGTGAGGGCCAGACCGTATTTCAGGCTCCGTGGGCCATGGCTGTGGTGGTGGCTTAATTGCCACCAGCACACAGGACAGTAAGCCTCAGGCTGCCGAGCATGGCAGCGTCCCCGTCAGCCCACCCTCCAGCCACAGGCACAGACACTTCGGGGGTGCAGGCGGCAGACTCCAGCCCGGCGCTGCAGCAGCGGGGAGACCATCCCAGGCCCTCAGGGCTCCGAGAGCCTGGCTAAAGAGTTGCCCTTGCCGGGACCAGCAGTTGGCGTAATGGCTATGTCGCTGGACTCCCATGTAGTCTACTGCGGTTCGTGTCCCGGACCCGGTGGCTTAAAACTCACGCCAGGCGCATGTGCATGCGTGCCCAAGATCCCGAGAGGAGAATGGAGGAGAAGGAATTGTGGTGTGGCCATCCCCCCGGGGGGTGATTTTTCGCTTTCTGTCTCTATGTCTGGTGAGCGCACGTGCACTATAGCCAAAAAAAAAACAAAACAAAACAAAAAAAAAAACCTCTCCAAAAAAAAAAAAAAAAAAAAAAAAAAAAGTTGCCCTTGCCTTCCAAGAGTCACCGGGTCTGCGGAAGTGAGGTGTTTGCACAGGGCAGGTCCAGCTGCTAGAACCCGGATGAAACAAAGGCAGTAGAAAAAAGCAGCAAAGAGGGACCAGCAGATGGCGCAATGGTTACATTGCTGGACGGCAGTGGAGTGGACTGCTGTTGGAGTCCTGGACTGGGTGGCTTGGAATTTATACCAGGCACGCATGCATGCCAAAATGCATGAGAGGAGACTGGAAGAGAAGGGATTATGGCTTGACCCTCCTTCCTGGGGGATGATTTCTTGCTTTCTGTCTCTCCGGGTGGTGAGTGCATGTGCCCTACAGCAAAAATCTCTCTTAAAAAAAGAAAAAGACAACGAAGAGCTCCCCAGGAGCATTGATGGCATTTCTTTCTTTCTTTCTTTAACAAAATTTAAAACATCTGTTTGAAATAGATTTTTTTTTTTTTTTTTTTTTTTTAGAGAGATTTTTGCTATAGGGTGCATGCACTCACAGGAGAGACAGAGAGAGAGAGACAGAAAGTGAGAAATCACTCCCCAGGGGGTTGGCCATGCTGCAGTCCTTTCTCCTCCATTCTCCTCTTGGGATCTTGGGCACACATGCACACACGCCCTGTGCAACATCGCAACATAGTGAGATCCTGTTTTTTTTTAAAAAAAAAAAAGAAGAAGAAGAAAGAAATCTTGGTACCAGCAGATGGTGTAATGGTTATGTTGCTGGACTCCCACATAATTGACTGCAGTTTGAGACCCAGACCCAGTGGCTTAAAACTCACGCTGGGCATGTGTGCGTATGTGCCCAAGATCCCAAGAGAAGAATGGAGGAGAAGGGACTGCAGTGTGGCCATCCCCCCTGGGGGGTGATTTCTCACTTTCTGTCTCTTTGTCTCTCTGGCAAGCGCATGTACATGCCCTATAGCAAAAATCTCTCTTGAAAGAAGGAAGGAAAGAAGGAAGGAAGGAAGGAAGGAAGGAAGGAAGGAAGGAAGGAAGGAAGGAAGGAAGGAAGGGTCCTAAAATAGAGAAAATAGTTTAGAGACCTGTCATGTGCCAGTCGCCCGGCTCAAACAGCGGACAGCTCATGGCCAGCCTGCTCGTGCATGTCCCTTCACTGTGGCCCTTTGAGAGGCCAGTCCGAGAACTCACAGCACTCCGCCTCGTGCTCAGTGGCCGTCACAACGGAGCGCCACGTGGAGAGCTTCCCGAAGCGCCGCGATCGGCCCAAGCCCCGCTTTACGGGGTCTTTCTGTGTAGGCTGCTGTCCCCTTTGGCTTTCAGACATCGCAGTTCTCAGGCTGTCCTCAGCCCCTGCTGCCACTGCCAGCCTCGGTAAGGGTCTGGATTCTTCCGGAGGAATTTGGGCTGCTAACAGTCCTTGAGAACCCGGAAGCGGGGTGCATACCTGAGCTTTGGGCAGATTCACGTGCCAGGTGGCCACATGCAAAGCTCTTAGAGAACCACGTTTTTCCCCAGAATGAGTGACCTGGGTCGGGGGCTTGGTACAGCCGGCGGTGTCCACCTGTGGGAATTGCAGGTCTGACGACTGCAGCCAAGGCCACGTTCCTTTGCCCCTTTCCTGGTAAAACCCACTGAGGAGTAAGGTGAGGACCTGGAGTTGAAGCAACCCCCTGCATAGGTCTGCCCGTGAGGGACCTGGCCCCTGTGGCCGCAGACCTCAGCACTCGGCCTCTCTAACAGCGCCCTGTGCAAAGCCCTCTCTGATACTCCTTTGACGCGGCACAGCACGCTCAGTAGAGCACGGGCATCCAGTTCTCCCTGTCGGTGAAACCCTCCAAGGTTTGCAGCTGGTGAGTGGTGGAGCTGAGACCACGCCTAGGGGTTAGGACTCAGTTCTCATGTCTTTGCACACACCTGCAGTGACCCCGGTGGGGGTCCTGAGCTGCAGCCTCAGATCTCCTGGGGACTTGTTCGAAATGCAGATTCTTAGCCTAATGGATAAGGGACTGGGAATGGCACCCAGCCACGTGTTGGTTTTTATGGTAGAGCGCGTGACTTAGCGATGCGAGAGAGCAACACCGTGATGGCATCTTGTCACACCATAATCCCCTTTCCCCGGTCCTCCAGCTCCTCAGGATCCTGGGCGCCCCTGTGTCCAGTTCATTTTCAAGCTGACCCGGGAACCTGAGCCCACAGTCGGCAGTATGGCTTCCAGCTTTGCAGGGCACTTGGGTTACCACTGCACCACCGCGGCTGGGCCCCAGCAAGGTATTTTCACGAGCTCTCTAAGGGACCACTAGAGTCAGATCTAGAGCTGTAGAGCAAGCAGTCCTGGCCTCCGCCTCACCCAAGGCGCACTTCCAGCCTCTGACCAAGGCCGCCCTTGGGTTGAGACCTACGGTCCCTGCCGCGCACCACCACTACCCACATCCTGAGGTCCAGCCTGAGCCGAGTGGGGCAGAACGCCGCCTCCCAACGCCAGAGAGGCGGACAGGCACGGGCCTGGCTGTGAGGCAACTTCTGAGATTTGGAGATGGAATCCCATTGCCTTTCAAACAAGGGGGGCACGGCAGGCGTGGACTCTCCCTGCTGAGCCTGCTCTGGGATTACTTCCGGTGGGCTCGTGTTCAAGCCCTGCCCTGGCTCAGACGCTTCACCACGTGGACTTTGTAAGCCATTGGAGGGGATGGGGTGCCCCGCATAGCAGTGACCTTGCACTCCCCATTCGCCAGAGGCCGCCAGGCGCGCTTGCTCGCGGGTAGGACTGAAGGGCCCCGGCCCCTTTACCTGGATGAGCATCACCCAGGCCCAGCGCTCTTCCCCGGAAAGCCCCATCCCTCTTGCCGCCGCAGGTCCGGATGCCGGTCCGAGTCTGGGCTCGCTGGGCCGCCCTGTCTGCGGGGCCCAGCCTGTGGGGAGGCCGAGGTCCTCCCGGCCGGCAGGGGGCGCGCGGCCCGACCGTCGGTCCGCCCGGGCTCCTCGCCCGGTCCTCACACCGCCCCGGGCCGCGGGGGCCGGCGGGAGCGCGATGGCGGCCGCCAGGAGGCTCATGGCGCTGGCCGTCGCCGTCCCTCCGCGACTGCGGCTGCCGGGACCCCGCGCCGCCGGGCGGCAGGGACGCTCGCGCGGCTTCTCGTCCGACTGTGCCCGCCCCGACCACGCCAAGGAGGCCGCCGAGGCCGAGGCCGGGGTGGCCCTTGGCGGGCCCGGGGCCGGCGACGGGAGCATGGTGAACGGTGAGGGCGGTGCGGGGGGACGGCCCACCACGCCCTTGACCCCTGTGGGCGCAGGCGTGGGGCGCTCAGCGGGCCACAGTGGGCGAGGGGTGCAGGACCTTGGGGCTGGCCGCGGCCCCGCTCTCCCGGCGGACAGCTCGCCGCCGGGACTCGGCATCTGCACCTCCCGTGGAGGCGGGACGGCGGCCGCGGCCCAGCCTTGTGCCGCGTGCAGAGAATGGGGCTGGGGACAGCGCCCCTGCCCCTCCCAGGAGGGGTTGAGGTCGCCGGCCTCCCCGACCTGGAGAGCTGGAAGGGGTTCAGGGTCTTCGCTGTTACCTGTGCGGGTCCACTGTGGGTCCCCCCACCCGTCTGCTTCAGCCCTCCTGCTTCCCCGCCCGATTTCAACTGTTCTGCACGGTACCACGTAGAGCGGCAGGGCGGCACCAGGGCTCCTGGAGAAAAGCTTTTCCAAAACAGCCGCCCTGAGGTGCCCTGTGCTGTGACAACCTCCGGGCACTCAGGTACATGCAGGGACACATGCCACATGCAGCTCCAGCAGAGCTCCATCTGGGCTGGTTAAAGTTCCACGTGATCCCGAGACCGGAGACCATGCACAGCCCACGTGTGCTCGCCAGCTCTGATCCTGCTCCTTGAAGGGCCCTGGTGCTTGTCTAGCTGCTCCTGCAGCCTTGTCGGCCTGGCCAAGCCCTGGGCCTGGCCCCGGCTGCCTCCTGGTGGGTGCCTCAGTTGTGCCCTGGGATTGGCCGGAAGGGCATGTGGGAGTGAAGGGGCCCGGCCTGTGGATGCCTGTGGGCTGACACTCCTCCGGGCCTCAGTGCTGCAGTCTGGCACATGGTGGCCCAGGCCCCACGCAGAGCTGGTGCCGGGGGTTCAGTCAGGGTTCTCACCGTGGGCTCTCCTTTCGTGTATCTTCCTGTAGGAGGGCCTGGCGTTGTCTTCACTCCAGTTTGTGTGTGGTGTGGGTTGTTTGGTTTTTTGGTTAGTGCCTTCTTTCGGACACCAGACTGTCTTACTGGTCATCCAGGCTTCCGTAGCCGGAGGGTGAAAACAGGACGTTGGGTGGAGAAGAGGATGGTGCCTGGTGTCCTCCTCTTCAGGAGAGAGCCAGGCCCGTGGCCTGGCCCCGTGCTCCCCTGTAAATCCCGAAGCTGTTCTTGCCTCCTTTTCCAGATGCTCCTGGGTGGTTGGGGGTGATGAGGCAACACCCTTAGTACCCAGCCCAGGGGTGCCCTGATGTGTACCCTGTGGAGTCTGGAAAAGAAAAAGAACAACCATAATGCTTTTGTTTTTATTTTCTTAGCTTCTAGGGACCTATTAAAAGAGTTCCCACAGCCCAAAAACCTCCTCAACAGCGTGATCGGAAGAGCCCTGGGCATCTCCCACGCGAAAGACAAGCTAGTGTACGTGCACACAAACGGACCGAAGAAAAAGGTAACCTGCTGGCGGCCGGGCAGGTCACTGACCGGGAAGGAGACTGGCTGCCCCTTCTCCTCTCTGTTTTTTTTGGGTCAGAGCAGTCACAGAGTGGATTTTCCCAGTTAAAACAGAGAATTTCAGAGCAAAGCTAGGTTAGAGAGAGCTGGGAAACACACACGCCTGACTTGGGAAAATGAGCCGCGTTTTCGTCTCAGTCAAACTGGGTGCCCGTGCTAATCCCTGGTCCCCTGTGATAGCCTCTGTGGTCCCCACCAGCTCACTTCGACTGCGGGGCTAGAGGAGACGAGAGTTCCTGATTCTAGAGTCTCACAGATCCCAGGATCCCTAGCAGCATTCATTCCAAATGAAGGTTTTTAAGGATAAAGATGGTTCCCACTTGTTCTCTGGCTTGAACAGGGAACTTAAAGAGGCAAAACAACTTGGGACCAGCAGTTGGCATAATGGCTATGTTGCCAGACTCCCATGTAGTCGCCCGCAGTTCAAGTCCCGGACCTGGTGGCTTAAAACTCATGCTGGGCGCGTGTGCGTGTGCGCCCAAGATTCCAAGAGGAGAATGGAGGAGAAGGGATTGTGGCATGGCCACCCCCCCGGGGGGTGATTTCTTGTTTTCTGTCTGTCTGGTGAACGCACACGCCCTATAGCAAAAACCTCTCCCCCCCAAAAAAAATTAAAAAAGAAGCAAAACAACTTGAGGTGGAATGAGATTGAGGGTACGATCGTGAGCCCCTGGAGGAGCTGATGGTTGGGTCGAGTTCTGTCCTGCCCTTTGTGCTCTGAGCCTAGCGCGGTGCCGCTGTGAGGTCCCTAGCTTTGCTGTTGGTTCTCCATGTCATTTGCACCAGCTCTGTGGTCTGGAGAGGCGATTATCTCAACTCTGTCTTCTGTCCCCAGAAAGTCACTCTGCACATAAAGTGGCCCAAGAGCGTGGAAGTAGAAGGCTACGGCAGCAAGAAGATCGACGCCGAGCGGCAAGCAGCAGCTGCGGCCTGTCAGCTGTTCAAGGTGACCCTCCGTCCCAGCCCCCTCACCCTCAGGGTCTTTCTGGTGCCTCGTGCATCCTGGCGGAAGCTGACGGCATCCAGCCAGCCACTCACCTGCCTGGAGCCCTTCCCACTTCTGGGTCTCCTGCTTGCTGTCAGCCAATGAGGGAATCAAACTTTTTTGGCCCATGTGGTCATCTGCTTTCTGTGGTTTCAGATCCTGTTTGTGAAAAAGTCCCTGTTGGGACCAGTAGGTGGCATGATGGTTAAGGTGCTGAATTCCCATATGGCCACCTACGGTTCGTGTCCGGACCTGGTGGTTTGCTTTCTCACTTCCTCTTTCTCTCTCTGGTGAACACACGTGCCCTATTAAAAAAGTAATAAGCACATTTAAAAAATTATAATAGGGGCCAGCAGATAGTGTACTACTTATGTCGTTGGACTCCCACATGGCTGACTGCAGTTTGGGTGGGTCCCACATCTGGTGACTTGAAACACACCAGGCACATGTGCACATGTCCCCAAAATCCCAAGAGAAGAATAGAGAAGGGATTGCGGTGTGGCCATCACCCTGAGGAGGGATTTCTTCTTTTCTGTCTCTCTGTCTCTATCTTCCCTGCGACTGTCTCTATCTTCCCTGCGAGCAAGTGCACCCTATAGCAAAAGCCTCTCTTACTAAAAAAATATATGTGTGTGTGTGTGTGTGTGTGTATAGATAGATACATAATATAAAAAAGTATACATATGTATAGATAGATACATAATGTAAATAAAATAAATAATTTTTTAGGATTATTTTATTTAACTTTATTTATTTTAATTTGACCAGAGAGGGACAGAGTGAGAGACAGAGAAACTGAGAAAGCAAGCCGCCAGGTCCGGGACTTGAACCACAGTCGGCTATGCGGGAGTCCAGCACCCTCAACTACCATGCCACCTGCTGGCCCCAAATAAATCATTATTCCAGCGCCCTCAACTACTAGGCCATCTGCTGGCCCCAAATAAATTATTAAGAAAAAAAAAGAAAGAAAAAAGCTCTCTACAAACAAACAGCACAATGAGGAGACTAAAGAATGTTTGTGGGAAAATGGAATGGAAATTCGAGCGTAGGGCCAGGCTGTGGTTAAGGCAGCCGAATCCCACATGGCAGACTGCAGTGTGAGTCCCGACCAGTGGCTTGAAACACGCTGGGCACGTATGCATGTGCGCCCCAAATCCTAAAAGAAATGAAGGGAACGTGGTGTGGCCATACCTCGTGAGGGTATGCCTTCTCTCTCGTTCTTTGCCCAGCCAGAGCATATGCCCTCTGGCAGTTTTTTTTTTTTTTTTTTTAAAGAGAGAGACTTTTGCTATAGGACATGCGTTCTCGCTGGAGAGAGACAAGAGACAGCAAGAAATCACCCCCAATGGGGTGTGGCCATGCTGCAGTTCCTTCATTGTTCCAGGATTTGGGGCACGCACACATGTACCTAATGTGAGTTTTAAGCCTCTGGGTCCAGGACTTGAATCCTGGTCCACTAGGTGGGAGTCCAGCGACCTAACTATTACGCCATCTGCTGGTCCCCTGGCAAGTTAAAAAATATATATATGTTTAAGCGCAAAATTTTTTTGAAACCCTTACGTAACCTTTCGCTAAGGTGTATTTTCCACGAACAATGGGAAGGCCTCTATGTCGCGGTTTCCATTTCCCTTTTCTCATCTCTTCCTGCATGCTTTCCCTGTCACCACACAGTCCTTGGAATGGCAGGGGGCGCACCTCTCATCCCAGTGGCAGGCCTGTGCCACTGCCAGGTGTTGCCCGTCCAGCACCCGCCAGGCCTCCACTGCTGCTCGCTGGCCTTCCCACCCGATGGACCCTGTGGCTGTGTCGGTCTCCCCCTCTGCTCAGGCAGCGGCAAGGCTGCAGCTGCAGCACGCGCTTCCTCAGCTCCGGCGCACTTGGTCTGCGAGTGTCACTGTCCCGTCTGAGGAAAGGCCCCTCTTCCTAGCCTGGGCTCCTACAGCACCGGTCTCTTTCCTTGTCCCTTCTCTGTCTCTTCTTCATCCCTCTCCCACCCGTCAGTCACTTCTGTAGGGTTCAGCATTCCTGCAGTGTTCTTGTGGTTTGTGTCTCTGCTCCAGCGACACAGCCGTCTCCGTGGTCTCTGGCTACTTTTGCCTCATCGGTGCCCAGCCTGTGGCAGGGTCACCAGGCGGTTGCTGTGTGAGAGGAACAGCAAAACGCTGCCAGGCTCTCCAGCCTGTCCTCTGCCGTTGCCCTGCTCGAGTGTCCTGTGCCGTGGCTCTGCAGGCGTCTCCTCACCCTGGGATGCCCTGCGCCCCGTAGCGTCCTACCGGGGCTCCCCGCTGCCTGCACCACCATGGCTGGGCCTGCATGGATGTTTGAAGGCTTTACACCCGGCCTGTCTGAAGCAAGACATTAGCACATTTGCCCTGTTCCTCATCTGTACACACTGCCTTTTCTACAAGATCTGGGGTGAACCCCTCGTATCAGCAGGTGTACCATCCTAGCTGGTTGGAAATACAGCGCAGCAAGGTTAAGTGTCTCCCCCTGCTGTGCGGCTCATGTCCAGAGTTTTCATGTCCCCATTAAACAGTAATCCCATCTTCCCCTTCCTCAGCCCCTGGCAGCCAGTGTTCCGCTTTCTCTGTGTGTGAATTTGACAACACTCGTCCTTTTGTGACTGGCTTATTCCACTCGGCGTTATTTCTGATGGTTCATCTGTGCTGTATGTAGCATGGCAGGATTGCCCTTTCTAAACTCAGGTAGTATTCTATTGTACCACCACATTTTTTATTTAGTTAATTTTATTTATCATTATTATTTTTCAGTTTGCTACAGGGTACATGTGTTCATTAGAAAGAGACACAGGGGATCAGCAGGTGGCGTGATGGTTACGTTGCTGGACTCCCACATAGTTGTCCACAGTTGGAGCCTGGACCTAGTGGATTAAACCTCACACAGGATGTGCGTGCCCAAGATCCCAAGAGGAGAATGGAGGAGAAGGGATTGCGGCGTGGCCATCCCCCCTGGGTGCGGGGTGATTTCTTGTTTCTGTCTCCCTCTGTTTCTGTGGCAAGCACACATGGCCTATAGCCAAAATCTCTGGTTGGCCATGTGGGAGTCCAGCGTCTTACACACCACACCACCTGCTGGCCCCCGTCTCCGCACATTTTGTTTTTCCGTTTGTTTGTTGATGGACATGCCGGTAGCCTCCACGTTGGAGCTGTTGCAGACCATGCTGCTGTGACCCTGGCTCTTGGGGACCCTGCTGTCAGGTTCGTTGAGTGTTACTCAGGTGGGATTGCCGGATCTCAGGTGACTCTTCTAACGATGAGTGCTGGCGTGTCTCTTCATGTACTTACTGGTCATTTCTTCTTTCTTTTCTTTTTTTACAAGAATTATCTGTTCAATTTTATTTATTATTATTTTTAAAATTTGACCAGAGAGGCAGAGAGAGAGAGAGAGAGGAGGGAAAGTGAGAAAGCAAGCCGCCAGGTCCAGACTTGAACCGCAGTTGGCCATGTGGGGGTCCAGCTCCTTAACCACCATGCCAGCTGCTGGGCCTCATTTCTTTAATCTCTTTGGAGCAATGCTTATGAATTCCTTTGTCCGTCTTCTTTCTTTTTGGGTTTGCATACGGTGCGTGTGCTCAACCGTATGGGGCATAAAAAGCACCGCCCAGGGTGATGGCCATGCTGCAATCCCTTCTCCTCACCTTCCTCTTAGGATTTTAGGCACACACATATGCCCAGCTTGATTTTCAAGCTGCCAAGTCTAGGACTCAAACTGCACAGTTGGCAGTGTGGGATCCAGCCACCTAACCAGCCCATTTTATTTTTTTCTAAAAGAATTATTTAACTTTATTTTGTATTATTATTATTTACTAGTTTGATTAGAGAGAGACAAAGAGAGGAAAAGTGAGAAAGCAAGCCACCAGGTCTGGGACTTGAACTGCGGTCAGGCATGTGGGAGTCCGGCACCTTAAGCCACCATGCCACCTGCCAGCTCTAACCAGCCCATTTTTAAATCAGGTTGTTTTGCTGCGATGTCGAAGTTTTCCATTTACTCTAGAACTGACGGCCTTTTCATCCCCTCCCACCTGCCCTGTAGTTCTTCAGCCATGGCCTTTCCCTCAGTCCAGATAAGCTCACCGCGCACAACCCTCGTGCTGCTGCGAGGTACCGGCTGCGTGTCACTGACAGCTCCTTGGGCAGCCCCGCCTGGAGGGAGGTCTGTCGGCCGGGAGCATTCTGCAGCCTCCTGATAGAGTAGCTCGTTCTTGAGGACCGAGGACACTGCAGGGAGCAGGGCCCCCAGGCAGCACAGGGAGCTAGGGAGCCAGCTCCGAGAGCGAGCGTGCCCCGAACCCCAGAGAGGTGGCCCCCCGGCGGTGCTTCTCCTCTCTGTCTCCCTCTGATGAGCGCAAGCACCTTCTAAAAAGTCACAAAAAACTGAAAACCTGTGTTACATTCATCTTAGGTAGATTATGTTGATTTTTTTGGTTTCTGTTGTGCAGAGAATTTTTTAAATTTGTCAGCAGGTGCACTCACCAGAGAAAGTGAGAGAGAGAGCACTCCAGTGGGGTGTGCTCACTCCATAATGCCGCCGCCTCCGTTTCCCCACCCTGTCGGAGCACTGGGCTGCGCACTCGCCAGGCACGAGCTCCGGGGCCAGTCTCCAGCCGCCCGATGGGCCGTGTGGGATGCCTAGGCCGCGGTGCTGGCCCGAGGAGGATTCAGATCACAGTTTAGCCGCTGCCTGTTCATCTGTTGCGGACAGCAGGCTGTGGTCAGCCACGCCTCAGCCTGTCCTGAGGTGGACACCCTGACGGCGCGTCTCCCCTAGGGCTGGGGTCTGCTGGGCCCTCGCAACGAGCTGTTCGACGCGGCCAAGTACAGGGTGCTGGCCGACCGCTTCGGCTCTCCGGCGGACAGCTGGTGGCGCCCGGAGCCCAGCATGCCCCCCACTTCCTGGCGGCAGCTGAACCCTGAGAGCATCCGGCCGGGGGGGCCCGGGGGCCTCTCTCGCTCCTTGGGTCGGGAGGAAGAGGAGGATGAGGAAGAGGAGCTTGAAGAGGGGACCATAGATGTTACCGATTTCCTGTCCATGACCCAGCAGGATCCCCACACCCCACTCAGGGACTCGAGGTACTGTTGGCAGTGGGGTCGTGGGGATGGGCGGGCGCTCGGGGCCTCTGAGATGACCCTTGCCTTGTACCCTGTCACTTGTTGGGGTGCCTGCCCTGTGCCGGGCACAGCCGGCCGTGTCTTTACTGTGTGGCCGGGGTTTTGCAAAGCAGCAGCTCCAGGTCCCCCAGAGGCCCGGCCGTCATCTGCTGGTCCCCTGCCCTCGGACCTGAGCAGGGACTAGGGGCAGGCCAGGTGGTGTGCTGTGAGGGCGCCTCGCGGGAGCAGGGCCCAGTGTCTGCCTCTCGCCTCCCAGTGGCCTTCACAGCAACACAGTGGCCGGGCCTGGGGCTCAGAGCCTCCGGGGAAGTTGGCCGGGAAAGAGAAGTTTCTCACCTAAACTTGGTTTTCAGGGGGGGTTCCTTTGAAATGACCGACGACGACAGTGCTATTAGGGCTCTGACCCAGTTCCCGCTTCCCAAGAACCTCCTGGCCAAAGTGATTCAGATTGCAACGTCGTCCTCCACAGCTAAGGTGAGTGGGGCTCCCCTGGGGTGTGGCTGGCACTCACCTGGCCATCTGGTCTCCCCAGCTCCAGGGGAAGGCAGCTTCAGGTGGATGGGATGTGGCCTGCTGGGGGACCTGGGAGCCTCGGCGACGGAAGAGAGCGAAGCAGGCCCAGGACTGGGGCGGGTGCCCACGCGCTGCGGTGGTGGCGACGTCCTTCTCTGGGCTCCTGGGTGCTCTGAGGCGCCACCGATCTCTCCCTGCTCCCTGCCTTCTGTGACCACCTCTCACCTTCCACGTAGAACCTCATGCAGTTCCACACTGTGGGCACCAAGACCAAGCTGTCAACCCTCACCCTGCTCTGGCCCTGTCCCATGACCTTTGTCGCCAAAGGACGCCGCAAAGCAGAGGCTGAGAATAAGGCGGCAGCCTTGGCCTGCAAGAAGTTGAAGGTGTGTCCTGCAGGGGCCTTGGTGCCATGATGCACAGGCTGTCCCAGGAGAGGCCAGGTCCAGCTGTGGGCACCGGGGGGGGGGGACGTAGGTGGGCAGGTGATGCAGAGCGGGGGCTGCGGTGAGGCCACACATCCAGGGGAAACGGGTGTTGGGTTCAGCCACGGCCAGGCCAGCTGGTCTCTTCTTGAGATGTGTGAATTCATGGAGGTGAGGCTGGCCTGTCATATCGTGGGGTGGCCCTCGGGCAGGGAAGAGCCCCACCGCTCGGTCATGGGGTGGCACTTGGGCAGGGAAGAGCCTGACGAGTCAGTTTGGTCATTGTAACCTAGCAGAGGCCCGTGCCTGCGTCCCCGTCTCTCCCTCCCTCACCTTGGCGGCAGAAAAGGAAGTGTTTCAGAAAAGCGTTTGCTCCGCTCTTGGTGCTCCGGAGCCCACGTGGCGGCTCCGGGGCCACATCATAGGCTGAGCTGTCCGTGTCCCCTCCAGAGCCTGGGCCTGGTGGACAGGAATAACGAGCCGCTCACCCACGCCATGTACAACCTGGCCTCCCTGCGCGAGCTGGGGGAGACCCAGCGCCGGCCCTGTACCATCCAGGTGCCTGAGCCCATCCTCCGCAAGATCGAGACCTTCCTGAACCACGTAAGAGCACCCTGCCCGCAGTCGGTCTGCTCCCAGCTTAGACCAGCACCTCCACTGCAGTGGCTGTGGCACCCCATCTCCCACTGAGGACAGACCCTGGAGGCCCCTGACTGCAGCCCAGGCCTGCTCCCCGGATCCAGGACAGTCCGGACCGTCCTGCCGCGCGGGCTGGGCCTCATCTGCGCAGGCGCCTTGGCCCGAGGAGGGCCCCTGTGTATGAGCGGGGGGGGGGCTGTGTCTCACACTGTTCTGCTTGCCCCCTTCCCCAGTACCCCGTGGACAGTTCCTGGATCTCCCCCGAGCTCCGGCTGCAGAGTGACGACCTCTTGCCCTTGGGCAAGGACTCGGGACCTCTGAGCGACCCCATCACGGGCAAGCCCTACGTTCCCCTGTCCGAGGCAGAGGAGCTGCGTCTGAGCCAGAGCCTGCTGGAGCTGTGGCGGCGGCGGGGGCCCGTGTGGCAGGAGGTGCCCCAGCTGCCCGTGGACCCTCATCGGGACACCATCCTCAGTGCCATTGAGCAGCACCCGGTGGTGGTCATCTCTGGGGACACAGGCTGTGGGAAGACCACGCGCATCCCGCAGCTGCTACTGGAGCGCTACGTGACGGAGGGCCGCGGTGCCCGCTGCAACGTCGTCATCACCCAGCCGCGCCGCATCTCGGCAGTGTCGGTGGCGCAGCGGGTCAGCCACGAACTCGGCCCCTCCTTGCGGCGGAACGTGGGGTTCCAGGTGCGGCTGGAGAGCAAGCCGCCCGCCCGCGGCGGGGCCCTGCTCTTCTGCACTGTGGGCATCCTGCTGCGGAAGCTGCAGAGCAACCCCAGCCTGGAGGGCGTGAGCCACGTCATCGTGGACGAGGTGCACGAGCGGGACGTGAACACGGACTTCCTGCTGATCCTGCTCAAGGGCCTGCAGCGGCTCAACCCGGCCCTGCGGCTGGTGCTCATGAGCGCCACGGGCGACAACGAGCGCTTCTCCCGGTACTTCGGGGGCTGCCCCGTCATCAAGGTGCCCGGCTTCATGTACCCCGTCAAGGAGCACTACCTAGAGGACATCCTGGCCAAGCTCGGCAAGCACCAGTACCCGCCGCGGCACCGGCACCACGAGGTGAGGCCGCTCCCTCAGCCCCTGCCCCGGGGTCCTCTGTGCTGTGGCGTGGCCCTCCCCAGGTCTCGGTTGCCCTGATAGAAAGTGGGGAGAGTCACGGCCGTGTGGCCAGCGGTGAGGGCTGCAGGGACTGCTCAGGGGCCGCCTCGGGTCAGCGTGGCTGTCCTGTGTGCGGCCTGTCTCCCCCTCTAGTCTGAGGATGAGTGCGCACTCGACCTGGACCTCGTCACTGACCTGGTTCTGCACATCGACGCCCGTGGGGAGCCAGGTGGGTGCGCCCCTCCGCTCGCGCCCCTGCCCCCGCTGCAGGAGCGGCTGGCTCATGAGGCAGGGCCCTTTGCAGGTGGGATCCTGTGCTTCTTGCCTGGTTGGCAGGAAATCAAAGGAGTGCAGCAGCGCCTCCAGGAAGCCCTGGGTGTGCACGAGAGCAAGTACCTCATCCTGCCAGGTGAGCGCCCTGGGGAGGCAGGCCGGCCGTCTGGGTCTGACCCGCCTGGGGCTCCAGGGGCCTGGATTTCTGAGTGGACTGCACCCGTTCACTGGGCACGTCATCTGGGCGGTGTCGTCGAGTGGGGTGAGCCCCCAGCCCTGCCGTGGTCCAGGGAGATGCAGGAGCAGTGCCGTGACCGTGTGTCCTGCTGCCCGCCAGTTCACTCCAACATCCCCATGATGGACCAGAAGGCCATCTTCCAGCAGCCTCCAGTTGGTGTGCGCAAGATCGTCCTGGCCACCAACATCGCCGAGACCTCCATCACAGTCAATGACATCGTGCACGTGGTGGACAGCGGCCTGCACAAGGAGGAGCGCTATGATCTGAAGACCAAGGTGGCACCGCCCTCTGGGTGCAGCTGCCGGGGGGACGGACCTTGGGCTCTGAGGTGGCCCCAGCCCCCTTGTGCCTCAGACCTGCTGTGTCTGGACAACGCCACACTTGGGTCTTGGTGTCCTTGTCTCGGGGGGGCTGTTGAGGGCTGTGCGAAGCATGGGCACATGCCGAGGACAGCCTGTGGCATCATATGCCACTCCCCCGCCCCTCCCCTAGGTGTCCTGCCTGGAGACTGTGTGGGTTTCCAGAGCGAATGTGATCCAGCGGCGGGGCCGGGCGGGCCGCTGCCAGTCGGGCTTTGCCTACCACTTGTTCCCGAGGAGCCGGCTGGAGAAGATGGTCCCTTTCCAAGTGCCGGAGATCCTGCGTACGCCTCTTGAGAACCTGGTGCTGCAAGCCAAGATCCACATGCCCGAGAAGACGGTGCGGCAGGGGCGGGGCGGGGCGGGCTGGGCTGCTGGGTGCAGCAGGCTGATGGCGGGCCCTGTCGTCCTCGCAGGCTGTGGAGTTCCTCTCCAAGGCCGTGGACAGTCCCAACATAAAGGCGGTCGACGAAGCTGTTATCTTGCTCCAGGAGATCGGTGAGCAGGGGTGGGGCTGGGCTGGGCTGCAGGGCAGGCTCCTGGGGGGAGACTGATGGCTGAGCTTTGCAGGGGTGCTGGACCAGCGGGAGTACCTGACCACCCTGGGACAGCGCCTGGCCCACATCTCCACTGACCCCCGGCTGGCCAAGGCCATCGTGCTGGCCGCCATCTTCCGGTGCCTGCACCCACTGCTGGTGGTCGTCTCCTGCCTGACCCGCGACCCCTTCAGCAGCAGTCTGCAGAACCGGGCCGAGGTGGACAAGGTCAGGCCACCCCACCGCCCCGACCTGCCCCGGGCTGGCGTCCCACCGCCCCAGGTGACTTGGGCACTCCCCCTCCAGGTGAAGGCCATGCTGAGCCAGGACAGCGGCAGTGACCACCTGGCCTTCGTGCGCGCGGTGGCCGGCTGGGAGGAGGTGCTGCGCTGGCAGGACCGCGGCTCCCGGGAGAGCTACCTCGAGGAGAACCTGCTCTACGCGCCCAGCCTGCGCTTCATCCACGGTCAGCCAGGCCGCCCTGGGCCCAGCCCCTCGCACCATGCCCCCGCAGCCCCCGCTGGCAGCCCCCGGCCTGTGGCAGGGCCCGGGTCACTCGGCACTTTGCTCTGCAGGGCTCATCAAGCAGTTCTCGGAGAACATTTATGAGGCCTTCCTGGTGGGGAAGCCCTCGGACTGCACTCTGGCCTCGGCCCAGTGCAACGAGTACAGCGAGGAGGAGGAGCTGGTGAAGGGCGTGCTGATGGCCGGCCTCTACCCTAACCTCATCCAGGTGCGCCCGGAGGGCCTGGGCCTGGGCCGGGCCGGCCGCGGTCTGCTCTGCCCCTGCCCCCAGCTCCTTGCTCAGCCCTTCCCGGCTTCCATTCCTGCAGGTGAGGCAGGGCAAGGTGACCCGGCAGGGCAAGTTCAAGCCCAACAGCGTCACGTACAGGACCAAATCCGGCAACATCTTGCTGCACAAGTCGACCATTAACAGGTGGGCAGCGGGTGGGGCGCCGGGGTGGGCGGGCCGGGAGGGAGACCTCACCAGCCCTGTGTTCCCAGGGAGGCCACTCGGTTACGGAGCCGATGGCTGACCTACTTCATGGCCGTCAAGTCCAACGGCAGCGTCTTCGTCCGGGACTCCTCCCAGGTGCACCCGCTAGCCGTGCTGCTCCTGACCGACGGGGACGTCCACATCCGGGGTGCGTACCTGCGGCCTCCCCACCGCTCCGTCACTGCCGTGCCGCCTCGATGCCTGGCCTCACTCGACCCCGACATTTCCCCTTCCTGCAGATGACGGGCGCCGGGCCACCATCTCGCTGAGTGACAGTGACCTGCTCCGGCTGGAGGGGGACTCGCGCACCGTGCGGCTGCTGAGGGAGCTGCGCCGGGCCCTGGGCCGCATGGTGGAGCGGAGCCTACGCAGCGAGCTCGCCGCGCTGCCGCCCAGCGTGCAGCAGGAGCACGGGCAGCTGCTGGCGCTGCTGGCGGAGCTGCTGAGGGGACCCTGTGGCAGCTTCGACGTGCGCAAGACGGCTGATGACTGAGCCCCGCGGCAGCGGGCGCCCTGTACAGAGTACAAATGTTTATTTAAAATAAAGTTCTATTTATCCCTTGTGAGCATCGCTGTCCGCTAGGGCCGCCTCTGCGCTGGGCCAGGCTCCCAACCAGGAGGGCGAGGCGGCGGAGGGGCCACTGCAGGGGACCAGCGGCCTCAGGGAGGCGGCAGTTTAGAGCCTGGCCTGCACGGGGCGCTGTGGCCGACGGCTGTCCTTGAGGTCTGGACAGCCCCTTCCCGGGTAGCTGGGGCCCGGTTCCATGGCGGCCAAGGCTCAGCCAGTTGGCATGTTCACGGGGAGGAGGGCAGAGGCCGTGCAGACCCACCTGCCAGGCCCTCGGGGCAGGGGAAGAACGGGCCTGGTGGCAGTCACAGCCTGGAAGTGGCAATAAACCAAGACACAGAAGAGGCTGGGCCTGCACGGTGGGCAGGTAGCTTTATTGACTTTCAAGGGTTACAGTCAGATGGCACAGGCCGCTGTGAAGCAAACCCAGGTACAGAGACGTCACACCCAATGGCTGCAGGTGGCATGCAGGGCCTCTGGTCCCCGCCTGGTAGACAGCCTCTGGTGCTCTGGCTGTGGGGCCTTTCAGGGGACCTGTGGCCACACAATCCAAAGAGTGACCATTCCTGCTGCCCACCTGGGGACGCCTCTCCCTGGCCATGGGCCAAAGGAGCAAAGGGACCCAGAGCCTGACGTCTCGGCACCTTCCAGGGTCCAGGACCAACGCCAGGGGAACCCCAGGTGCCTCTAAACCCAGTGCCGTGCCCCTGCTGGGCGGCCCCCAGCCCCACAGCTCCCTTCTCCCCAGTTCCATCTTGCCCCCTCTTGCTGACGAGATGTCGTGGTGCTAGCTTCGCAGGTGCTTCCCTGGGACAGCTGGTCCTTCCGGCTCTGTTAACACTGTCTCTGAGCCCAGCGAGATCTCGGCGTGTGCATGGGGAGCTGGGAGTCCGCAGAAACAGGGTGGGGCTCACCTCTGTACCTACTAAGGACCCGGTCTCCGGGTCACAGTGCAGGGGTGCGGAAGGGGGGCCTAGGGGCCGAGTCTGAGGCTCCTCCTCCGGCAAGCCTGCATGGCACACCCCTCCAGGGGGGTCCTCGGGAACTCCCAGGCCACTTGACTACGCGCTGACGTTTTAATCCTTTATTAGAAACCATGCAAACTTTAATACAAAAAGTACAAGTGCAATAATCGTGTCAATACAATTCCCGGGCTTTCTCAGCACAGCATCCAGGACCAGGCCTGGCTGGACACCCCTCACGGGTTGGTCGGCCTCGCTCCCTCCTCGCCCCAGTTAGGCTACTGGGGAATCAATGGCCATGGTCTCGTGCCTTTTACTTGAAAATTTCCAGACCTGATTCCCCACTGTCCATGGGAGTTCCAGACACCTCGAGTCGCCGGACACGAGGGCTCACGTGTCCCGTGTGCACGGGCAGGCCTTGCGGGCCCCTCTGGCCCTTTCCTTTGCTCCAGCCCTGGCCTGAAGCCGGGGCAGACCAGCAGATCCCAGGGAATGAGATGCCAAAGCCAGCTTCCGGTTAGCAAAGCAAAGCAGCAGACGCGCGGTGCCCGGCCCACCAGCCCTCGCTCGGCCAGCCCTCGTACGCCGACTGCACAGGCCACCGCTCCGCACCCCCTCCCGGCCCACCCCACTGGCGGGGCCCCTGCTGCTCAGGGCAGGGCGGCCCCCGTGCCTCACGTCCTCCTGGGTGGAGGCTTCAGCATCTCCCCTCTCGGTTTCCTTAACACCTACTGAGAACGTTCATTTAACATGGCTTCACCCGCAGAACGACTCCACCGCTTTTTGGGTTATTAGGGAGAAAGGGATCAAACACGAGAAGTAAGTGATAGCAGCTGGGCAGGTGTGTGCACGGCGGGCGGGACGGGCAGTGCGACCCTAACTAACGGGCCGGCGGCAAGGGGCCCAGCACTGCCTGCGCGGGCTCCATGGTCAGGACAGGGAGGGTGGGTGGCAGGGGCCCCTCCACACTCCTCTCCGCTGGCCCAGCGAGGAGGACTATGTCAGTCTTGGGGGGTTGGAGGAGGGCTGTGTCAGTCTCTTTGGGGGTTGGTCCAAAAAAACCAAACAGAGGCTGGAATCCTGTCCCCCTCTCCCCACCCCAGCAGATTCCACGAGATCCCGACGTGGGCTCCTCCCAGGCCCTCCCACCCTTCCCAGGGAGCTCTGTGGCAGGGTGGTGGGACAGGAAAAAGCAAGGGGCTGGGCCCAGGCAGGCAGAGGGGCGTGGGGCCGGCGCACAGGGGAGAGTGGGAGTGGCCCGGGGCTGCCCGTGCAGGTCTAGTGGGCAGTCCGGGAGAGGGAGCCCAGGGCCCGGGCGCCAGGGACGTGGGGGGGGCGGGAGACAATGTCTGCCCCGTGGTCGGTGCGGGCCCTGGCGTTCGCACGGAAGGTCAGCCTGTAGGTCTCAATCTGCAGTGACACGGGAGGGGGGGGAGGGAGGGTGACGGGGGAAACAGGAGGAGGAACACAGGGGAGACGGAAGACGAGACCAGAATGTCATCGTTAGATGCCTGGAAAATAAAAGGTCATTCCGTTAAAATGCAGGCCACACTGTGGTTAGAAAACAAAGGACTTGCACTGTGCGGCCAGTGGCGGGGCCCCTGGCTGGCCCTCAGGCCGAGCCCGGCCACTTACTTGTCTCCTGGATCTGGCAGTCCAAGGTCTGGGCCTCCCTGTGGTCACCACCCCCTGACAGGGTGAGGTGGCCACTGAGGCCACTGGCTGGTGTGGGGGCGCCAGCTGCAGGCGCTGCCTCAGGGATGGCCGGCTCCTCCCCAGCGGGGGGGCCCGGGCACGGAGGGGCCTCGCCGCCACCGCCCTCAGTCTACAATGAAACATGGAGACAGTGCAGGGTCAGTCGGGAGGGGATGGAATGGGAGATGGAGGTGGCTGTACACGAACCCCCCACCCGCTGCCCTGGCACCCATCGACTCGGACACACCCGCTCCACCCCGCGAGACTGGAGTACAGGCCTTTGGGAAGCCTGCAGGGAGGGGCAGGCCTCTCACCATGGCTGACAGCAGACGGTGACAAGCCTGGAGGGCAGCCTGGAGATGGGGGCCTAGGCTGGACCGGGAAGCAGGGCCACAGCGGCCACCTCTGACCTCCCCAAGCCTCACACCACCCCTGCACACACGTGTTGAGAGGGATCCCCAGGAATTCTCAGGCACCCACTCTGCACCGTATCTACTCAGTACCCCAGACCCTGGGACCTCCGCTGCAGTGGGCACTGCTGGGCCTGGCGGGTGGGAAAAGGTGTCTAAGGAGGGGAGACCCAGGAGACCACTTGGGGCAGTGAGGGAGAGGGGACGGGGAGGCGGCCGTGTGGGGCAGTGGGGGAGAGGGGACGGGGAGGCCGCCGTGTGGGGCAGTGAGGGAGAGGGGTCGGGGAGGCCGCCGTGTGGGGCAGTGGGGGAGAGGGGTCGGGGAGGCCGCCTTGAGCTATGGAGTGTGACCCCAGAACGGTCAGAGGTGAAGGCCTCGCCGTGGAGATAACAGGACGGGAGGGATGTGGGGTTGGGACAGCCGGTGGGAGCCATGTCTGTACTCCCTGGTGGTGTGGTGGGGGCAAGAGACGTAGCCCCAGACAGAACAAGGGGCAGGGGTCGTAGGGCCCCTGCCATCCGGGAAGCGGATCAGGGCAGGAGGCAGAGCCGTTGGGGCCCTCGGATGCCCTCGCTGCTCCCTGCCCAGCCCGCCACAGGGAGCCCTGGGCCCCAGCCCATGATGACATGAACAAAGAACAGAGGCTGGAGACTGCGGGGGGCGGGGAGGGAAGGGACGAGGGAAGGGAGGAGAGGCCCAGCCCGCCTCCATGTCTGGACAGGCGGACAGGCGCTGCCGCCAGGGCAGGCCAGGCCCGCTGGCACCACAGTTGGGAACAGAGTGGATCCTGGCGCGGTGGCAGGGCCTGCGCTCCGCTCCACTGACAGCAGGGACAGCCAACCCGTGCTGTGGCGCGCTCTGCCCCAACCCGGGCCCTTGGAAAATGCAGCACAGGCTCCAAAGTCAGGCCTGCGGCGGCGCTGGGGCCTCATCCCCTCCTTGCCTCGCTCTGGATGATGGCGGACAATGGGAACACAGCAAGTGAAGACGCGACTCCTGGAGACACTGAGGGGCGGCGCCGGGCACCTCCCTGCCGGCCCTGACCCAGGCTCGTAGCCCCACCCCACCCCGGCCACGTTTCTGGGACCCCTCGCACCTTCACTGCACCTCCCGCAGGCAGGTGGCCCACGTTATCCAGGGACCCCACCTTCGCCTGGGCCTTCTCCTTGAAGTTCAGTTTCTGACTTTCAATCTTGACATCTCCTCCACCTGGAGCCAGGAGGGCTGGGGTCACAAAGGGCGGCAGAGAAATGGCCCTGCAGGAGAGGCCAAGGAGCCGCGCGGCAGCCCAGACTCTGGGCTAGCCTAGGAGAGGGGACGGTACCCGAGAACACGGAGCTCTGCGGTTCCATGTAGCCAGGGACATGGGCAAGCCGTGGGGCCACCAGCCCAGCCTGCGCCGGGCAGCCGCGGGGCAGGCCGGGCGCAGAGCATGGCCCCGGCAAGGCCTCAAGGAGGAGCAGCTGCCGGAGTCTGCCCTGAGCGCTCTCGGGCACAGCCTCACCCAATGTCCAGAAGGCCCGTCTGTCAGGGTCCCCATGCTGGACACACAGCTGCTAAACTGACGCTGGAAAGCTGACCTGCCCAAGGTCACTAAGCCTGCAAGCGACAGGATCAGGGTGGGAACACGATCTGCCTGAGCCCGTGAACGGAACCACACTGCAGGGCAGTGAAGGGGGGAGGAGAGCGTGGCCTCGGGCTGGGGCGGGAGGCAAGGTGACCTGTACAAAGGACAAGGTTCAGAGCCCACTGGCCAGCTGTGGCTGCACGACCTAGGGGAGGGGCGGGGCGGCCGTGGGATTCCCGGCCCTCCCGCCAGCCAGAGGCCCCTGCTCGGCTGTGGGCCTGGCCCACGGCTCCCATGGCAACCCTTGGCTCCCAGCCCCTGCTGGGCTCTCCAGGCTGGAGCCCAAGCCCCTTGGTGTCACTGGCAGAGGCATCTCCTGCAGGGGACTGCCCAGGCGCAAGGCGGCGGAGGGGGGTCAGGGCCACACCAGGCCGCCTTCCTGAGAAGGCCCTCTCCAGTGACCTTGGCTCTGCCCCGTGGGAAGAGCAGCCTGGCCTCACCCGAACTGGCCCACGGTGGCCTGCCTTCGGGGACCCCAGGTGCCTGGACACAGGTGACTGGGGGGGGCGACAGCCGAGGGAGAGCCCGGGCTCTGCGCAGCCTCTGTGGGGGGCGCGGGGCCAGCTGGGTGCTGGAGGGGTGAGCTGGGCTTCATGGCCCGGAGCCCGCGCGGTCCTGCACGACAGGTCTGGGCCACCCTCCCGGCACAGCTCCCACTCGCTCCCTCGGCAGAGGGCGAGCCTGTGACCACAGCAGCAACGGGCAGTGTCCTCCCCAACAGGGCCAGGGGTGGCCGGCTTGGCCACCCTCCCCAGCCCGGGCCGGCCGGGTGCTCACCGGGCTTGTGCTTGATGTTGGCCTTGGACCCGCACTTGGAGGCGACCTTGGAGATGTCCACCTTCCTGCTCTGGATCTGAACCTGAGGGTGAGGGAGACGTTACTGTCTGCCACACCTGCCACCGCTCCACGTCCACGGCTCTCCCCGCACCCTGGCCTCAGCTGCCCAGGTCGGCTCTCCCCCGGGGCCTGAGAGAGCCCAGGCCATCTGGCCCGCCCCACCTGCGGCCTAGCCTGGTGAGGCTCCCACAGCCTCTGCCGCGCCCACACGTGCCCCTCCATGGCGGGCCGTGACTGGGTCCCACAGCGAGCCCTCCCAAGACGCCTGAGGCTCCATGCAAAACCATCCCCTCACCTCCTCACCCAAAGAAACCTGCACCACGCCCCGCGTCCACCTGCCATGGCTGAGCACAGCCCTGCACCTGCGTGTGACCTGTGGCCACAGCCCTGCACCTGTGTGTGACCAGTGGCTGTACAACCACGCCCCGCGTCCTCCTGCTGTGGCTGGGCACAGCCCTGCACCTGTGTGTGACCCTGCATTCCTCTCAGTCCCGCTATGGTCACTTTCCCGCGAGATGAGACACAGGGCAAAGGCCACGCAATGATGTAGCCTCCTCACTACATAATCACACGCCTAACTGAGCATGTGGCACCGATGGACTCCTGCCACTGCCCAGGGCATTCTGTCCCCACGGTCACCATCCACAGCGGACACGTGCAGACGTGCCGGGAGCTGGCCTCGGTGGTCCCTGGGCTCTGCAATCCCCGCTAGGGCCGGCCCTCAGGGGCCTTGGGAGCGCCTCGGCCGGTCTGGAGACAGGGTCTGCACAGGATTGGCCTCTGGGCTCTCGGGCAGGGACTCCAGGATCCCAGGGTGCCCGGCTTGCCGCCGCTCCTGGTGCTGAGAGGAGCCTGGCTCCCCATCACTCGGGGTTCTGGCCACCTCCGGGGTCTCGGTCAGCCGGTGTCTGTCATGGTCACGTCGCCTCTCTGTGGAGAGCCTGCTCTGCTCTGGCCCTCTTCACCTCCGCCCTCACCTCCAGCCAAGCCCAGTTACGGCCGCCCCACAGCTTCCAAGAGGACGGACGGGGTGTTCGGGCGTTTGTGTGTCTGTCCGCAGCCCAGGGCCTGGGAAGCCGTCAGCTCCCCTGAGCCATTCTGGAGCGCCCAGCTCACGCGAGCCTGCGGCCTGCCCCCTGGTTCGAGGCCCCGCTCCGAGGCGCCTTCTGGACGGTCTCCCTGGCTCTAGCATCAATGCGTCCCTCCTCACACTGACCCCGAAGGGACGCCATCTTGCACAGTAATGCTGTCACCGTGAGAACACAGCCCCTGCTCTGCTGTGTCTCCACAGAAAGGCTGCAGTTTCCCCGCGAGGACATGTCTTCTCCTCGCTCTCCAGCCCGTCCCAGACCTGGCAGGTATCTCTAGCACGGAGGCCTGGTCACACGTCCTGGCCCCTCCCAGGCGTGTACTGATGGGAGGTGGGCCTCACTCGCATACGTCCCCAAACTGCGGCAAATGCTTCTCTGGGACCCAACCGAAGTAGCTCGTTCTTACTTGTCAGGGGATGAAAATGCCAATTCAAGAGAGTGGGCCGTGAGGGCCTCATCCACAAAAGCCACCCTGCTCCTCGCAGAGTGGCACAGGTGGCCCCACATCCTGAAAGCTGTCCTGCCCCTGCCCCGAGTCCACCCGCGAGCCGGTCAGCGAGGCTGGCTCTGCGAGGCCGGGGTCCCCGCCCAGATGGGGCACCATGCACTTCTCGGTGGAGCGCCCCCTGGAAGCGTTCTCTTTGCCTCCGCCTCGCCCTCGGTAAAGAGGAGTTGAGGGGGAGAGTGCCTTGCAGGTGCGTGCGAGCTGCCAAGTGGAGGAGCCGGTGTCGCAGTAGCACCGTGCTGCCCTGCGGAGCTAGCCACCGCTCGGGCACAGCCGCCGTCGCCGCGAGGGCCCCAGGAGCGAGTCGCGAGCGTCCTGGCAGGAGACCCTCTACCTGTGAGAGCTGTGCCGAAATGCTGGCAGCGAGGAGGATCAAACCTGAGCAGGAGGCGTGGGGGTTAAGGCGCTGGACTCCCCCACATGGCCAAATCCTGAGAGGAGAATGAAGAAGGGATTGCAGCGTGGCCGACCCCCATGGGGTGGGGGGGTCTGGCATTCCCTCTCACTGTCTCTCTTTAGTGTGCGTACACGCCCTATGGTAAAATCCGAAAACAAAGCCTGAATGATTTAAAGAGAATTGAGGCCCAGGCTTTGAGGCGCAGCCGGCAGCAGAGTGAACTGCAGTGCTGGGAGCACAGGGTGGCCAAGGCCACCTGGGATAACCGAGTGCGTGTCGGCCCCAGACCGTGCAAGCCTGACACGACCTACCAAGGGCACCCCGCTCTCTCACGTGCCAGCATGAAGTTTGAAAAACTACGAGGAAAAAGTATTAATAAAAGGGCTAAGAACAAAGGGATGTGTTATATGACCATTAGGAAGATGGAAACAGAATCCGGCTTCTAGGACAAACCACTCAGTTTAATCATCAAAATCACCCAGATGGGCCAGCTGGTGGTGTGGGGGTTAAGGTGCTGGGTCCCACAGAGCCCACTGTGTAGTTCAAGTCCTGGACCTGGCAGCTTGAAAAACCTGCTGGGCACATGTACACGTGCCCCAAAGCCCGAGAGGAGAATGGAGCGGAAGGAATTGTGGCACGGCCACTCCCCCGGGGTGAGCTCTCACTTTCCCTCTCTCCGTCTCTCTCTTACAAGAACACAGGACCTATAGCAAAATTAAAAAACAAAAACACCCCAAAACAAGATAAAGAGGAGACTTGCAGAGGAAAAGAGACAGATCCTTGTGAGCGCACGGCTGGGCGGGGTGAAAAGTGAGACCCTGGTCAAAGGTGGGGGGGGAGGGAGAGAGAGTTTATGCGATGGGACTTTTTTTTTTTTTTTTTTGGAGAGGTTTTTTGCTATAGGGCGCGTGCGCTCGCCAGACAGACAGAGAGACAGAGAGACAGAAAGCGAGAAATCACCCCCCAGGGGGGATGGTCACGCCGCAATCCCTTCTCCTCCATTCTCCTCTCGGGATCTTGGGCACGCACGCACACGCGCCCGGCGTGAGTTGTAAGCCACCGGGTCCGAGACACGAACCGCGGTCGACTACGTGGGAGTCCAGCGACATAGCCATTACGCTAACTGCTGGTTCCCTGCGATGGGACTTTTAAATAAGAGTTTGTGGGAAAATATGCAATTAAATTATGAATTTATTTTGGTACAAAAAATGAGAACTCCTTGCATTTGTTTCATAATAGCCGTTTCCCACCACACTGTGAAGACGCCTCGTACTCTGAATTGCTGGCGTGTATTACATGGCCTAGCATGTATGCATCTCTATGTTCTAAAGAGCGCTTCCCTTTTAAACTAGTACACAGTATTCTCAGAGGAACGTACCGGTCCATCTAAAACCGGCTTCACACGTGAGCACACAGCTTGGCGTGAGTGGGAAGCGAGCCCGCTGAGAGGCACGCTCTCTCCCCGTGCGTGAGCTCTGATTTCGTGGCTCGAGGGCGTGTGCACTCTGGGGGTGAGCGGGCTGGGAAGAGAGCACCTCCCACAGGTGGTCATTGTGCACTCACCTCTTCTCTGTCCCCGCCGGGACTGGGGACATGCACGGAGACCTGGTGCTTTTCAAGTCACTAGGACCAGGACTTGACCTGTGGGGCAGCCACGTGAAACCCAGTTCCCCTAACCACGAGGACACAGAGCTGGCCCTACTATGGATGTTTGAAAGCATCAATAAGGAGCTTTAAAAATGTCCCTGAGGGGAAAAAAAAAAAAAGGGAACCAGCAGTTAGCGTAATGGCTATGTCGCTGGACTCCCATGTAGTCGACCACGGTTCGCATCCCAGACCCAGTGGCTTAAAACTCACGCCAGGGGGACCAGCAGTTAGCGTAATGGCTATGTCGCTGGACTCCCACGTAGTCGACCGCGGTTTGAGTCCCGGACCCGGCGGCTTAAACTCACGCCGGGCGCGTGTGCGTGCGTGCCCAAGATCCCGAGAGGAGAATGGAGGAGAAGGGATTGCGGCGTGGCCATCCCCCCTGGGGGGTGATTTCCTGCTTTCTATCTCTCTGTCTCTCTCTGTCTGTCTGGCGAGCGCACGCGCCCTATAGCAAAAACCTCTCCAAAAAAAGAAAAAGAAAAAAAAAAAAAAAAAAAAAAAACTCACGCCAGGCACGTGTGCTTGCGTGCCCAAGATCCCGAGAGGAGAATGGAGGAGAAGGGATTGTGGCGTGACCATCCCCCCTGGGGGGTGATTTCTCGCTTTCTGTCCTATGTCTCTCTCTGTCTGTCTGGCGAGCGCACGCGCCCTATAGCGAAAACCTCTCCAAAAAAAAAAAAAATGTACCTGAGGCTCACTGCCTCCATGACGTGATCTCCCCAGCTCAGGCTGCTACATGGAGGACTCTCGTGGTCTGGACCCAACGTTTCCAGCTCTGTGAACCAACCACGGCCCCCACAACCCCTGGTCGACCTGTGTGGGGACATGGGCTGTCCCCGGGGCTAGGAGGGCATGCAGGCCAAGTGTGGAGCCCAGGGACACTGCCAACACAGCTGTCAACAAGTCGTGGCAACCGCCATGCATGTCCCCCTCACGGGGGTGAAACAGAACCCGAATTGCCACAAGGCCTTCAAGGACAGCTGCTGCCGGGCAGGTGGCACAGCGCGCCCTCCCTCCCTGGCAGGAGCATGCTGGTGTAGGGGGTTTGCCGAGCGCAGGCTGGGACCCTGTGAGGTGGGATGGACGTATGAGCCATCCCGTGTGCATGGAGGTGAGCTATCTGCGGTGGCTGCATGGAAGGAGCTGAGCACCAAGTCCAGGCTGCCGGCCGCGGCCTCCCCGACCTCCCACTGGAACCGCGCTGGTCTGCCTATGCTGCCTAGCTAAGGACGCCTCCCTGCAGGGATTTGCAACCACAAGTGCCCATCCTCGGCCATGACCATGCGGGAGGGCCACAGCAGTGAGCGGACAGACGGTGACTGCAGGGCTCTTCCCTCTCTGCCCAGCAGACACACCCGGGTTTCCACGATGCAACACGTGCACGCACAGGCACACCATGACCCGACTCCCCAGCACCCTGTCCACCTCTAACCTCACCTGGGCCGAGAACCAAGGAAAGGCGTGGGCATCAAGTAGCCCCAGGCCCCGCTGCTCAGAGGCTGCCTTCCAAGGCTCTGCCCCCAGCCGGCCCCAGGCCAGGAAAGTGCCAGGAAGGGGGTGCAGCGAGGGGGGCCAGGTGGGGTAAGAATAAATTGTGTCCCATGAGAACCACGGGAGGGGGTGTGGGTCCTGGGAGGACACACGACCGCGGAGGGAGCAGGGTGCACGCAGCAGGCGGTCCAGTTTGGGACACCCAGGAGGAGGAGCCCAAGGGAGACAGACGGTGGCTCCCTCGCTGGGGAAGCAAGCTGGCAGCTCCCGCACGATGGGCGCTCTCCGTGGGGCCGTCTCCCTGGCCGCCACAGGGACGCGCGGACACGCAGGGCGTCCTCACTCACTGGACACCAGCACTGTGCTCCACCGCCCCAGGCCAGCCCCAGGAGCGGGGTCCCCTTGCCCCCAGCACAGTCCAGCAGTGAGATTGAAGGAAGATGTCTGGATGGAAGAGGGACAGGGCCACACAGGGCAGGGTCGGCGTGGGAAAGGAAACGATGGGGAGTAGGAGGGACAGGAGCAGGGGAGGGGGCGGGGAAACGGCTGCAGGGGGCACAGAGAACGGAGGAGGAGGACACCAACTAGCCCTGACTCTCGGGGGAAGGGTCCAGGAGGGATCTGGAAGATTCTAACACCTGTCTCAGTCAGATCCCCTATGGGGGCAACATGGCACCAGGCAGCATCTGTCCCAGGATGTGCCTGAGACCAGCCCTCGGCCTGCGGCTGACCGCCACCTTGACTGGAGGAGACCCAGAGCCTCCCGCCCGGCTGGTGTCACTGGGTCCCGGTGCGGAGGTCATCTCAGCCCCTCACATCGCGAGACTGCCCCGAGGAAGCCCGGCCCGGCCACATGGTCCTGCCACGGCACCCCAGGGCAGGGCTCAGACACCCACTGGCCAGAACTCATACTTACATTACCACCTCCAGGGACATGCTTAATATTGTCCTTGGAACCACACTTGGACTGAATATGGCTGTAGCTCACTTTTTTGGAGACTATCTGGACCTGGAGTGTTAGAGAACAGAAAACGACACAAAGGGAGAGGGCTCGTTAGAAGGCGGGCGGGGGCGGGGGTATACGGGTGATCACGATGCCCCGGTGTGGCCGCACCTCCGCCCCGCCTGTGCCTGCGGCAGAAAAGGTGTGGAAAAGCACAGGAGAAGGAGTTGAGAGTGCACAGGGTGGGAAGGTGGAGGAGTGACACAGTGACAGCAGGTGTGACACGGGTGCCGCATGATTGCCATGGCTGCTCCTTGGTGGCCTGGCTGTGGTCCCATGGCCCGGAGAGCACCAGCCCGATGCACACTCAGGCCCGGTCTCCCTCCTGCCCCTGCTCCTCCTGCAGGGGCTGAGCACCTCCAACAGGCCCAGGCCACCTGGGCCTGGAGCCCCCACAGCCACCCCGATCTGGGCAGCGGGCGCTAAGGCTGCTCTCTGAAAGGCACTGGGCAGCTGGCTGACAGCACCCAGATGTGCCCCAGCAGGAAGGACAGGATTGCTGCTCCGTACGGACGCAAAGGGACGCAAGATCTAGGACACCAGGAACGAGGCCACAGCTTCCGCTTCTGCACTTGTCTCAGGCTCCAGAAAGCACAGAGTAACAGAGGTCCAGGCCAAAACGCATTCTGAAACCCTCCCGATGCCCAATGCCACGGCCCGTGAGTTCTGTGTGCAGACAACAGGCTCTCGGCAGGTTGGCGGGGGCCGCCACCCCGGGTGCGATCACACCCTCGTATAGAAATGGCTCCTCCTGGAGCCTCGGAAGGCCCTCGCTCTAGGGCGCGGGACCCAGAACTGTGCTTGGCCCTCGAGTGCCAACAGCTGCCTGCTCGTCCGTTCTCGGCTTCAGAGCAGCTGCCACGTGCAAATGCTGCAGCTGCCAGACTGGGGGCTCTCCACAGTGCACAGAGTTCACCCGGAAACGCAGTGCTCCAGCCCTGCCAGCAAGCCACTGCTCATGAGCCTGGTCTGACCAGAGACCCGAGGACCCTGTGGGCTGCCTACAATGATGTCCCGGTTCCTAGACTGAGGCCTCTCCAATGGCCCGAGGTCGAGGAGGCCCAGCCCCTACACAGCTCAGGCAGGCGTTAGGTCGGGGGTGTGCAGACAGGGTACAGCGGCCACAGCTCACCTCTGCGCTCCCTGTGCTAAGTGGGGTATGCTGGTTCGAGCACCCCAAGTCTCAGTTAGGAGGGGACCTGGGGAAGCAGACAATGGTGGTGAGGTGACAGGGCCTGCTGGGTGACGCTTGAGCATGGAGCTCCAGGCCCAGCACTGCCACTCCTGCCAAGGAAGAGCCGAGTCGCTACGGGGCCCAGCAAGCGAGCCTACATTCTCAAGACGCCCATAACTCTCCGGGTTCACACGCAAAACAAAACCCTCTGATGGCCAAGTCATCAGAGAAGGGACGTGGGGAGCGGACAGAACCGGCCAAGGACAGGAAGAAGGGCAAGAGACGGAAAGGCTCTGGGAGAACCACCATGGAGGTCCACCTTCCGGACGCGAGTCCGCCCGCACTCACTTTCCCAGCAGGCGGCTTCTGCACACTGGCCGCGGGGCTGGCTGTCCTAGCGACCGCGTTAGGTTCAGGCTTTCGAGCTGGAGCAGCCACCTCTGTTTTTTTCTCTACTTTGGCCTGGATAGAGATAAAGGGAGGGCACATTTCAAACCAAGAGGACAAGAGCCCAAATGCCAAGAAGGACAGGGCTGTAGGGGGCTCGGATCCAGGCCAGGCCATCGGGCAGGGCAGGTCACCCTGCTCCCAGGAAGAAACATACATGTCCCAGGGCAGGCCACTCCAGAGATCCCTGAGTAGGGAGCAACAGGGACAGAGCCACGAGAGGAAGTCCAAGCACGATTATGGAGAGAAGGTGAAGGAGGCAGAAGGCCAACCGGGGTGCTCTCGGTATGAGTTGGGTTACTGCTCCCCTCCCACTCAAAGGTCCTGACATGCCCCGGGCCAGCACTGCGGTCACAGGCAGCCAGCTGGTGGGGAATGTCACTCTTTGGGCACGTGCGGACAGGATAATGCCACGTTAGACGGCCACTCGGCTCCCACCACGACCTCCTGACTTCTGCACCAGGGCAGCAGCAGAGGAGCAGAGGGCCATGGGCCACTGGTAGCCCAGCCCAGAGGCCACGCTGGGGGCCCCACGGCCTGTGATGCGTACCAGGTCAGGCTGCGGCCCTGACCCCGGATAGACCTGTTTGCCATCAGCGCCCTCCAACTGTACGAGGGTTCTGCCTCACTTTTTCCCTCCCTCGATTTTTGAAACGCTCCAGACTGAAGCTATTTACGTATCCTGCCCCGAATGGGGCGGTGGAAGTGCTAGCAAGTGACGAAGGAGACGAGATGGCTGCTGCTCCAGGGACTCCTCCATTTCTAGGTGGACTTGCACCACCGTCTTCTTCATACACAGAGGCCCTGGGGTTGCTAACGGTTAACAAGCCATCCTGGGAACGATGCAACCAGTAACTCACAGCCTGCCATGCCTCCCTCCCTCACCACACTCCAGCACAGAAAGCCACAAGAAAGCCGCAAGAGGGCACCTGTGTCCCTTCCAGACTGCCACCCCCCCCAGCTGCACCGAGGCCCTGAGCGGCACCCGCCCTCTGCCTAGCCCGTCATTCACTGTGCATGGAAGAAACAAGGGAAACGGCGCTCACGGCCAGCGTCTCTCAGGGTTTAGAGGCCCCGAGGCGGCCTATGCTTCTTCTGTAAAGTGGAAGGAAGGTCCGGCCTTCAAACAAAGATCTAAGCCCGAAGCTGAACACCAGGACATGAGACCCTGAAGGACGGGAGGAGAGAGCCCGTGGGCCCACCCCTCCGGCCCTGCTGCTGGGCCAGCCTGGGCAGGGCCCCGATAGCTGATGCCCTCCAGCCTGTCCGGCAGAGCTGGGGAATGCGGCAGGACGTGGCAGGGAGGAAGCAGGGGAGCGGGCAGAGTAGCATGCCATGGGCCTGAGCCCTGTCACCCACCCGGCCTCCTCCAGGCTGATGCTTGATGTTTTCCGTGGACCCAACCTTGGAGCGGACATTCTTCAGATCAGGGGCAGAGGCGTTGGTGGCCAGGCGACTCAGCCTCGGGGCAGAGGAGCTGGGCTTCTTGTCCGCAGCAGAGGCCGTGGAGGGCCGGGGAGGCACGGGCGTGGCCTTGACCCGGGTGGGAGCCACGCCTGCCGGGGAGGCCGCCGAAGGGAGACTGGTGCTCTTCTTCACGGAGCTGGAGCCAGTGGAGGTGCTCTTGGAGCGACTGGCATCAGCTGCTGAGATGGCAGTGGGAGAGGAGGGTCGGGGCAGGAAAGGGGAGCCTCAAAGCACCGGCAGCGCAGGGGTTGGGCGGGGGTTCCCCGGAGTGGGGCGGTGACTACCTGGTGCAGACTTGGTGGTCATCTTCTTGACGTCCGCAGGCTTGCCCTCAGGCTTGGTGGCTGCACAGACACACTCTTGTTAACATCACGTGTGCACACTGGCTGCTGAGACCGAGGCTCGGTGCAGTCAGCCATCCCCGGACTGTGCCACGCTGTAGGGACAGAGCTGGACACAAGGCCGCCACGACAGAGGTGCCCTCGTCTGCAGGCCTGTGGGTGCCTCCCACGTGGCCGTGGTGTGCTGGGGGCACAGGGACAGCAGATCGGCCCAGGAGTGCACGAGAGCTCCCTCTCTAGAGCCTCGTCAATGCGCAGCCACTGAGCCCGCGGGAGGCCAAGGCCAGCCTGGTCCTGGTCAAGCAGGCGGCCGCCAAGCACCGGCCTGCCAGGCTCGCGCAGCTGCCCGGACTCGCTAGGCTGCAGCTGGGCCACGCCTGGGACTGTGTGCTCCTTCTCGCAGTTCCCGGGGGCGGGGTGAGGCGATACTCACGGGTGGGCCTCTTGGCCAGGGCTGTCGGGGGGCTCCTGCTCGTTGGGCCAGATGTGGCAAGAGTGGCAGCTGTGGTGGCTTTGGGGACAGTTGGGGAGCCCTTGGGTCCAACTCTGGAGGCCGAGGTGGAGGCCGGCTTGGATGAAGAGGCCCTCTTCTCAGGAACCTTTGCCTCTGCTGCAGCCTAGGAACGGCAAGGCGGGCAGAAGAGCAGAGGTGTCAGGCCACAGGACGGCTCTATGTGGACACGTGCCAGAGAACATGGCCTGTAGGCTCTGCAGCCACCAACGGGCAAGTGTGTGGCTCTGAGGTCAAGGCTCTGGACAAAGCGAGAGCCAGGCTACGCCGTATACTGTTGACGGGCTGGAAACAGACATAGCTGAGCCCTGTCTACCTGAAGCCCACGGGTCGCGCAGCCCCGCCCCTACCTCGCACCCCACGGGAGCCCCCTGCCCACTGCACTAAGAACCAACACAGCCGGCACCAGGAGAGTGGATGTATGGGACAGCCACCCGGCCCAATAGTAAACCAACACATCAGCAAACATGCACAGATAAGCACGCGCTTCACGTCCAGCCGTGTCGTGGCCAACATGCACCCAGAGAGCTGACCAGGACAGGGCTGCAGCTGGAGAGGCCACTGGACAATACCCAGCCGGAGGCCCGAGCGCCACCCCTGGCCGCCTCCAGCTCACAATGTGCTCCTGGCACATCACTGCCCCTTGATGCTGGGAGAGAGTGGACAAGAAGTCTCCGGTAACAGAGATGACGGGAAGGAACCCACAGCAGGAATGAGGAATGCCACCATCACAGCAAGGGACAGAAAGCAAAAGGGACCAATCGGGGTGGATGCCCCACGTCTGGGTGCTTCCACGTAGCGGGGGCTCGGAACAGCACCCTGAGGAGGACGAGGAGGGGTTCTACAGGAGCGGGCGTGCAGATGCCATTCTGGTAAAGAAGCCTCACGAGTCCCCAGATTAAGGCGAGCCCTGACGCAACAAGTGGCCCCGGGACTTCTGGTCCAGCAGAGGTGGCCGTCGAGGGGTAGCACTTTGGTGGGGACAGGCAGGATATTGTGTAAGTGCAGAATCGGCTCAGGAGGTGCTTAGAAGTGATGGGTGGCACCAAGAGGATGTGGCTTAACTCTGCAGAGGCTGGGTGGCGGCCATGTCACACTCGATGCCATGCGAATGGCAAAGAAGCCCAAGGCTGGAACTGGGGAGCTGATCCTACCACCCGCGGTGCTGGGGACATGCTCCGGCGGAGTTCCCACCCTGACTGCTCTGAAGTTGCAGGACTAACCAGATGCTCTCCGAGTCACCTTCCGAGTTTCAATACTAGGACGATCTGGAATCACCGAGGCAGCCTTACTATGCTGCTAGTAAGAGTACCGTACACGAGTCAGAGTAGTCACTGGGATAGAGATCGCTAGAGGCCGTGACATTCTTAAATGCCAGGCTCCTGGCCTCGCCGCAGCAGTGCGGCCTGCCCTCCTGACCGCCGTACCCTGCCGTCTGTCGGCTCCCCTCCCCTCTGCCAGGGTCGCACACCTACTTGTTTCACTCACAGAAAGTTTTATTCCAGTTTCTTTGCTTCTATAAACCTTTCTAGCAAAACAAGGTTAAAAATACTTTCATCAGAGGGCCGGCAGGTGGCGTGGTGGTTAACGGCACTGGACTCCCGCATGGCTGACTGTGGTTCAAGTCCCCGACCTGGGGGTTCTCTCTCTCTCTCTCTCTCTCTCTCTCTCACACACACACACACACACACACACATACACATACTCTGTCCCTCTCTGGTCAAATTAAAATAAAAATAAATACAGTTAAATAATTCTCTAAAAAATAATTTAGTCAGACTTCAGTCTTTTCTCAATCTCTAGAAAGGTGTCTACTTCCTATCAGAAAGAAAAACAGCAGCAACGACCCTCAGGCAGACCTCCTCTGCAGGTCACCGCACCCTGAATGCTGTCGAAAAGCTGCCTGGCAAAAAAGCCATCCAAAACCAGTGCTGCCAGGCCCAGGCCCTGCTCTGCCGCGCCCCAGTGCTGGACCTTCGGAAGGGGACTTAACTGAGACGAGGGTCCTCACCTAATATCTGCATCACGGTGGCCGAGACGGAATTAAAGGACTTCATGGGTACAACCAACCAGCACGCTCCACTTGGACTGCCACTGCCACCCGTCCCACTAGACCCTCCCCTCTCTCCTCCTGGGCCCGCGTCTCTGCAGGAGCCCGTGCTGGGGAAGCCTCAGGGAGGAACTGTCCTCAAGGCTCCTGTCACCTTTGCTCTGCCCTGTTTAATGAACTGTTTTCTTTCCCTCTTTTTTTTTTTTTTTTTAAAGAATTATTTTATTTATCTTTATTCATTTATTTTTAACTTGACCAGAAAGGGACAGAGAGAGCGAGAGAGAGAAAGCAAGCCCCCAGGCCCAGGACTCAGACCACTGTTGGTATGTGGGAATCCAGCGCCTTTAACTACCGCGCCACCTGCTGGCCCCTTAATGAACTGTTTCTAAAGGTCAGCTGAAGCAGAGCCAGATGGTAGCACGGTGGTGGCACAGCTGGATCCGCATGAAAAGAGGGCTGGGGCCAGTCAACGGCTGCTGGCTAAGGCAGCTGGACCCCACATGGCTGAAAGTGTGCTTTGAGTCCCAGACCCGGTGGCTTAAAATGTCGCTGGACTCCCACGTAGTCGACCGTGGTTCGCGTCCCGGACCCGGTGGCTTAAAACTCACGCTGGGTGCGTGTGCGTGCGTGCCCAAGATCCTGAGAGGAGAATGGAGGAGAAGGGATTGCGGCGTGACCATCCCCCCGAGGGGTGATTTCTCCCTTTCTGTCTCTATGTCTCTCTCTGGCGAGCGCACGCGCCCTATAGCAAAAAAACCTCTCCTAAAAACAAAACAAAACAAAACAAAACAAAACAAAACAAAACAAAAAAAACATGCCAAGCTGGACTGGCAGATAGTGTGATGGTAAGGCGTTAGACTCCCACATGGCTGACTACAGTTTGAGTCGCAGACCTCATGGCTTGCTCTCTCACTTTCCCTCTCTGCCTATGGTCAAAGTAAGAAAACATAATAATAATAAATAAAAAGGATTGAGAGGGACTGCAGCGTGGCCATTCCTGCTAGGGGTGATTTTTCACTTTCACTAGTTCTTTGTCACGTGCACATGCCCTATAGCAAATTTTTTAAAATTCTTTTTCGAGGTTTTTGCTATAGGGCGCATGCACTCGCCAGACAGAGAGGGAAACAGAGAGACAGGAAGCGGGAAATCACCTCCCAGGTGGGATGGCCATGCCGTAATCCCTTCTCTTCCATTCTCCTTTCGGGATCTTGGGCACGCACGCACGCACACACGCCCGGTGTGAGTTTTAAGCCACCGGGTCTGGGACTCGAACTGCGGTCGACTATATGGGAGTCCAGCGACATAGCCATTACACCAACTGCTGGTCCCTAAATTCTTTTTTTTAAGAACTCTTATATTGATTTTATCTATCTATCTATCTATCTATCTGTCGTTCTGTCTATCATTCTATTTAAATTTGATCAGAGAGAGAAAAGAGAGAGAGGAAGTGAGAAAGCAAGCCACTAGGTCCAGTATTTGAACTGTGGTCGGCCCTGTGGGAGTCCGGCATCCTCAACCACCACGCCCCCTGCCGGCCCTAACCCTATAGCAAATTAAAAAGAAAAACGTGCCTGGAGTCAGCCTGTGGCATGATGGTTAAGGTGCATGGATCCAGCTGTGAAGCTGAGCCCAGACCTAACAGCTTGAAAACCATGCCCGGATGTGTACGTGGGCACAACGGAGAAGGAGCAGCACGCGCCTCTGGGTGCACGTGGTGTGACCACGATGTCTCTCTAAGCACACAAGCCCTCTGGCAACGTGTTAAAACGCAGGAAGGAAGCAAAGGAGCCTGGCTGTGCCCATCTCTGCCGCCTGATGGTTAGGGAGGCTGGCTCCCACAGCCGACGGTGCTGCGTGTGTGTGCACACCCCAAACCTCGACAGGAGGGAAGAGACAGATCGCTGTGACCACGGTGGGCTGGGGGAGGGGCGGGCTTCTCCTCCTCCGCCTCTGGTGGGCGCTGCAGCCCTTAACCAAAAATAAAGAAGAAAGAAAGGTGCCTGGTTTGTACTTGGGCTCCCTTTACGTGCCACACGCATGTGTCTGTGATCTGGGCAGCTGAGGCTGGGGCGGGATCACAACTGGGGACCCTGCTGGAGATGCCAATGTCCCACTCTGTCCCTTTCATGGGAGGGAGGAGACGGAATAACAGACATAAAAGACAAAGAAAGTGCCAACTGGGTAAAGAGGGCCGGGGAGGAAGGCTGTACGCTGTCCTTGCTGATTTTCCATCAGCCGGCACGCGTGTGCGCCTGTCGGGAAGAGAAAGCACTTCAGCAGGGTCTCGTCAGACCACAGCCTCCCGCCCCGAACTTCCAGCTCTCAGGGTGCTGGGTACCTGCACACACGCCTGGGATCTGAACTGGCGGTCGGCCCGTGGGCTCATGTATGCCACTGACAGGGCCAGCTAGGCTGGGCTGAAAAGCTGGACGAGATGTTACCTTCCTAGTCTATGACAGGGCGTCCCAGTCTCTCAGCCAGGGTTTTACACCAGACTACAATTCCTAGGTGTCACCAATCTTTACTGAATTACGTTAAATGCTGACATTTTAACTCAGGAAACCACCATGAACTTAAAGAGTACCATCAGGCTGACCTAAAGGTCCTTCTCAAATCGAGCATGATGGTCCAGAAGGCAGCCACAGCCTCCACCAACCCTCCCGTGATGAGTCTGGGAAGCCAAGGCTGCTTCAAATGAGCAAAGAGGGGGTGGGGAACCTGGAAACTGGAGCAGGAGCCGGGACAGAGTGGCCGAATGCCCAAAGCACAGAGTTAGCACGTGGTGCTGGAAGATGCTGAGGTGGGCTGAGAGAAGTAGTTACATTGCTAAGGAAATTCAGTAAACCTCATTTTTGCAGGATTGTTACCAAAGAAGACAGAATAAAGGGGGTATCTGACCAGGATATGGTGTGGGGGGCGGGGTTGGTCAACAAGGGCTTCAACGGGCAGAGTGAGGAGCAGCTGAGAGAAAGGGAGAGGAACCACAGGACATGGACGGTCACCACCCACAGTCACAGGTCTAAAAGGGCTTCCAAGTGGCTGCGTCTGTCCATTGGGCCCCAGTGGATATTGAGACCCCCCCCTTCCCCTGTGTTTCCCCAGGCCCACCAGCCCAATTCGACTGTCTGGCAGAGTAAGAGCCTGCTCTGACGCTCAGAGGGGAAGACTCCCTGGCCCAGTGCTTAGGTGAGCACTTACCTTTGGCTTCCCGTCTCTTGCAGGTAGGGTGGAAGGCCGGGCAGTGGTGGCGGCAGGGCGTTTGGGTGGGGCAGCTGGTACTAAGCCTGAAGCAAGACTCATGGGTTTTTTATTCGACCCACCAAGGGTGGTGGGAGCTGGCTGCTTAGGGAGAGAGGTGGGCTGTGTTTTGGCTTTCGACGCTGAAGTCTTTGCAGGCTGAGTGGTGGCCAAAGGCTTTAGGTTGATTGTTGTTTTGTTTTGTTTTGTTTTTTAATTTTTATTTTTTAAAAGGCCAACATCAAACACACAGACAAGAATAAAAACAAATTAAAAAAAGTATAAATTGCACAATTCAAAGTAAAATTATAAGCAATAAGGATAGATGCAACTGAAAATTAGCATTCCTTTCTTCTGAGCTTAGTAAAGAGTGGAATACCAGGACAGAGAAAGAAAACTGGGGATAGTTTCTTAATGACAGTGCCACAGATTCCAGGAGCGTGGCATCTGAAGATTTAAATTTAGTAACAGCTTTAGACAATTAATCATTTCTGTGGCTGTCATAATTCCATAAAGAAAGACTCCGGCGGGTATGAACCCGTTATCATCTGTACCAGCACGAGCCCCTGAAGTGTGCCACCTGAACGCTGCGCTAAGTCCCCATCGGTGCCTAAGGCTAGGATCCGGCTCATCAATCCATTCCCCTCAGAGAGTCGATTTAAGAATCCACCACAATCGTCCTCTCTGTTGTTGGTAGTGGAAGCAGAAACAACCTCTATAGACCAGTTTAGGGATGTGTAAGACACTGGGGGCAAAGGCAGAGATTTTAAGGTTTGGGTTAGGTCATGATGGTAAAAATGAAGTTTAAGGTCTAAGTATGTACAATGTTGAAGCATTCCAAACAGCTCAGAAAAAAGAAATCTCGCTCATAATTCAAGCAGCAGTAGAAAATCTGTCTTTACGCACAGAGCAGTGGAGACAGCGGCCACTCTGGCCCTTACCTTGGCTTTCTTCTCTGGGCTTGGTGGGAGCTCCTTGCCAGGCGGGGCGGTGATGTCATTTCCGGTGGCACTCACAGCAGGCAGTCCTTCTTCAGGCCTGCTTATCCCTAAGGGGGAAGGGGTTATGCTAAGCAAGTATCTTTCACACCCATGCTGAAAATGCCAAGGCTGAGCAGAGACAAACTGCTGTCCAGCACTTCACTCCGACCAGAATGCGCTGGACTGTCCTGCCGAGACTAGACAGGACTCCCGAGCTCGCGCTGTGCCGGACACGGGCTACAGCCCAGAGACTCTGGGAGCCTGTCCCTGTGGAGAAGCAATCCAGTGGGATCTGTACAAAGGACCGGTGGGAGGAAATGGCCTTTAACGTTTCACTTCCCTTCCTTGGAGACCAGCCGAGGGTTTGTGTCACCCATCCGCGAGCTCCCAGATCCCAGAGCACAGGAGACAAATCCTCTTCTAACTCGGCCTACCTCTCGGCATAAAGGCTGCTGGGAGATGGGGCACAAGCCAAGCTTATCCGGGTCCTCCCCTACTTCCTTTCCCTGTAAAGAACCACTGTACGGAGGAGAACTTGATCTAGTTCTAGCAGTGACCCAGATTCTGAGCTGGGGAGACGGACGGCCCGGGGCAGCAGAGCCCGTCTGTGCAGAGGTCACCCTGGGGCTGCAGGGAAGGCCCACGCCTGAGAGCTAAAATGCCGCACCTCACACCTTGGCGTGGGGAAGGCCGTTATGACCGGCACCAAGTCCAGAAGCCACAAAAGATTAGCTCAACGAAAGAAAAACAAAAACCCTCAGCATGCAAAAACCGAACTAAAACAAACCTACGGTCAGTCAAAAGGTAAATGACAAAGAAAAAAAGAGGTACCCTAACCACGTAGAGAACAAAGGGCCTGTTACACAAATGACTCCTACGAACCAGGAGCTGCTAGAAGACAACCCACCAAAATCACACATGCAGCTGATAGGAAACGAAATACAGACGTACTTAGAAATCTGAAAAGATGTCCAATGTAAAGTATAGAAAAAAAAACGAAACCACCTAATATGCCATCTTTAGCCTCCGTGTGGGCACGGGCACGGACATCTGAAGGCAGGGAGTGAGAACTGGGAGGCCTGCAGGGGCCTCTGCCACTACGAGTGCAGGTAAGTTCTGCCCCGAAACCCAGGACCAGCTCCTAGAAACTCACCTCAGAGGCCTACTCGCCCACACAGTGCGAATGCCTAAGATTCTTTGCCAAGCGTGGTTTTTAAAAGCAAAGCCCTGGAGCAATGCAGCCACCCGGGTACAGTTTTGGGGTGAAAGTAGTGTCATCTCGGAACCCGAACAAACAGAATGCAGCCTGAAGAAAGTCCTTTAAGCTGATACGGGATGATCTCCATTAAGAGAGAACAGCAAGGCTGGCACCCGTGTACCGAGAAACCACTCCCCAGGCGAGGGCGATGGAGAGTACGCTGTCGCAAATGCAGGATCTCTGGAAGGATCGGGAGACAATGATAACCTTTGCTATTATGAGGAGAAAGCATTGGGATACAAGCGAGGGTGTTAGGAAGTTCAGATTTTTTGAGAGGATTTTGCTACAGGGCGTGTGAGCTCGCCAGAAAGACAGAGAGAGAGAGACACAGAGTGAGAAATCACCCCCCAGGGGAGATGGCCATACCGCAATCCCTTCTCCTCCATTCTTCTCTCGGGATCTTGGGCATGCATGCACATGTGCCCGGTGTGAGTTTAAGCCACTGGGTCCAGGACTCTAACCACGGTCAACTACATGGGAGTCCAGCGACATAGCCATTACGCCAACTGCTGGTCCTGGAGTTCAGAAATTTGAGAAATAATTGCGGATTCACAGCTAGCTGCGAAGAAATGTACAGGGAGGTCCCTCGTACCCTGTGCGGGCTGCACGCCTACTGCATGCCGTTGGAACCAGGAACCCGGCAGTATGATCCCGTGTTGATCAGGTCTCCCGCCCCACATGCACACGTGTAGCTTCACACTCCACCCCGTCAGCACAGCACAGCACAGCACCCCCTCGCGTCGCCCTGCACAGCCACACCCTTTCTCTTTCCACTCAACCCACTACGCCCCTGTCCCCACACCCCACGTCGGCGGTAACTTCCAGCTCTGTGTTCCAAGGGCAGTGAGAGCGTGCGTCCGTGCCCTGCTCCCAGGCTTGGCAGTGCATTCACGCACTCTCTACTCTAGACGGTTAGCGGTGGGTCCTCCCTGGTGCCCACCAGGCGGAGCGAGTCCTGGCCCTCTCCTAGTGTGATGAGTTTTATTGTGAATGCGTATTAGACTTTATTGAATGCTGGGGCTTCTTGTGCTTCTAATTCTTCTTAAACTTGATGACTGGATTATATTATGGCTCATATTCATTATTTTGATCAAACAAACCTTGCACATCTGGAATAAACCCACTTGGTAGGTAACTGGTATGACCCTTTTCACAGATTGCTGGGTTTGATTTGGTGAGGTTTGTAAGGGATTTGTGCCTCTTGGTTCATGAGTGACGTCGGTCTGAAATCTTCTTTTGCCTTTTTTTCAGTATTGTCATTGGCTCTGGACAAGCCTCATCAAATGACTTCTGAAGCAATTCGTGCCTCTGTTTCCTGGAAGGCAGTGTGTGGCACTGGTGCTCAACACCAGGAGATGTAGGGTCAGTTCCACTGAAACCATCAGGCTGCGTGTTTCTTTTTCAGCTTTGTAACTACGAACTCCATTTCTCAGGGGTCATCCAGTACCTGTTTGGTCTTAGGTGAGCTTTGGTAACTACGGTTTACAGGAACGGACCCATCTCCTAGGCTGCGGTTTATGAGTGAAGTCGCGCCAAGGACTGCTGTCCTTTAGTGGCTGTAGTGACACCTGCTGCACTCCTGCTCTCAGTCATTTGTGTCACTTCTTTTCAAAATCTTGCTCAGTTTCGCTAAAAAAGAGTATCAATTTTATTCCCTTTTCATTATCCATGATAGGGTGTGTGTGAGAGCACGAGCATGTGTGTCTACGTGTGTGAGAGCAAGTGGGCATGAGAAATGGACACTTGGACAGGTCGGGACTACGTGGGAGTCCAGTGACAGCCATTACACCATCTGCTGGTCCCACAGGCATTTAGGCTTCTAAGGCCCAGCTCTAACAACATCTCTTCCAAACAGTTTCCTTGACTCACAATCCTTTTACTCCTCCCATCCCCCTTCCTGCCGGTTAGACCCTAAGTTGTCTGAGGACAATACGGTTTCTGGTTTCTAGACCGTGACTGGCAAAGGGAAGGCATACTGAATGCCGAAGCTCTGGACAGCTCTCTCCACACCACAATGGGAGGGCTAGTACGCAGACATTCATCCAGAGAAGGGATCGGAGGATTCGTTGTCATTTGGGAATATTTTCTTTATTTTTCCATTGAGAGATTCTTGCTATAGAGCACATGCGCTTGCCAGAGAGCCAGAAAGTGAGAAACCACCCCCCAGGGGGGATGGTTACACTGCAATCGATCCCTTCTCCTCCATTCTCCTCTAGGGATCTGGGACACACATGTACATGTGCCCGGCGTGAGTTTTAAGCCTCCGGGTCTGGGACTCAAACTGCGGTCGACTACGTGGGAGTCCAGCAATGTGGGAGTCCTGCAACGTAGCCAGTACGCCAGCTGCTGGTCCCGGAAATCTTTCCTATCGGCACAAACTTCTGGGCATGTGTGCGTGCGTGTGTGCCCCATTTCTCAGAAGAAGAGATTGTGGTGTGGCCATTCCCCACCCCCCATGATTTCTCACTTTCCCTCTCACTGTCTCTTTCTCTGGCAAGCAACGCCCTAAGGCAAAAAGCTTAAAAGAAAAAAAGTATTCACTCATTACAACCTAAAAAATAATATGACACTGAATGGGGCACCCAGGATCAATAAAAGGATGGCAGCGTCCTGTCCCTGAGGCTCACAGCCTTACCACGGCTAACAGTACACAACAGCACATGCCTGAATTCTTGTGATCTGGGGATCAGCAGAAATTGCACAGGAAATACGGACCTTCGTCCATCTCTGTTTAAAGAAAAGAAACCCATGGTCCTTTTCCGGTTACCCCTGCCCTAGAAAATATCCCTTCTTAATTAAGAGAAGGAGAGTTAAGCTTTCATTAAAATGCACTGAAAGGAATAAATATTAAAGAAAACAGGTCCCAGGAAAAGATTTTTTTTTAAACAAACACACCTTTTAAACCCCACTGACGAGCTCTCAAATCATGGCCCTCTCTGTTTAAACTGGACTCAGAGGAAAACAAGCTCTTTAGACCACCAACAATAAGAGCAGTGGGGGTGGGGAATAAAAGAAAGGGCCAGGAAGAGAGGGAGGTGGCTGCAGAGGCCTTGGCCGTTCATTGGGTCGCCAGTCTGCTCTCTCCACTCTCTTCCTTCTCCCCTACCCAGACCCTCCCGAAGCACACACAGGAAGAGAAAACTAGAAGCGAGATTGGGTCAAACATGAAGAACAGGCAAAGAATATTAAATAGCCAGGTCTAGAAGGCTCCTTTTCAACTTGAACAAAAGTAAAATGCTCTCAAAAGCAAAAGGGAAAACAGAACATCTATGGCCGTGCCCCTGGCAGAGGCCCACTGTGGGGCGGCACAAAGTGCGGGCTTTGCTAGCAAGAAATCGGCCCCATCAGCCGTGCCGACGCCGGACGCCGGTTCACTGGGCTCCAACGAGCTGGGTGCTTCGGGGCAGGGGGTGGGCAGGGTGCCCGGGGTCAGGGAAGAGGATCTAGTTCCTAGGCCCAGTGCTCTGAGCCCTTCCCAGGCCTCCCCCCACACCGTCTGTCACACGGAGGACAAGGACGCGCAGCCTGCCGGGCCAGCCGGCTCCACTCTGTCCCTGCTCCCAGCACGCTCCCAGCACGGAGCAGCGCCTGCGGTACCAGCTGCCGACTCCCGCTCCTGCCTAACCTGTCACTCTGCTTCCTGCCCTGCTGTCTGCCTGGCCCTGATGGAGGCAACATTTAGCAACATACCATCACGTGGGGTCCCTTCGCACAGGAGCGATGGAGGGCTCCGGGCTGCGGTGACCTGGATTTCCTTCCTCCCAGTCACGGCCGTCTGTTCTGGGGGGTTCTCTCTCTCCAGGCAGGCCGGGGAGCCATCAGACCCCCTGGCTTCACTGACCTCCCCCTGTCCTTTTCCCTCGCTGCTTCCTTCAGGAATCTGCTCCAGCTTACTCCGGAGGGTTAACTCAGCGCTGCCCAGCTCCTTCTTCCCAGAGCTGCTGCTGCCGCTGCCGCCGGGGGGGGCCAGGTCTGCTCTCTGCCCGGCCGCGGGACCCTCGCAGGCAGAAGGCGAGAGCTCACCAGTGGACTGGACGGGCAGCTCCCAAGGGCTCGGTGTGCAGCTGGCCGCCTGCTCCTCGGCCACCGTCATGGAGCGCCTGACGGCAGGGGCTCCCGGTTTCCTGGGTGCTGGACTGGGCGTGGGGCTGCCGGCGGGAGGCAGCAGGCCAGAAGAAAGCACCTCCCGGGCAGGGAGTTCGGGGTACTTCTCTGCAAGGTCGACAGCTGGGGGGACCGAGAGGTGGGAGCATTCGGACAGGGCCCGGCGCACTGCCTTTTTCTGATGGGGGACCTGGTCGATCACAGCCCCCTCCTCAGCAGAACTCGGTTTCTCCAGCTCCTGGTCCTGATCTCTGGCGTGAGAGCTTGCATTCAAGTACTCCGGGGTGAGCTCCACCATGGTGACAGGTGGGATAGAAGGGTGTGACTGCTCAATCGTGGGGATAGGGTGGGCTACAGCCACCAGGGTCTCACATGAAAGCTGCCCGGAGCTGGCATTCACCACCCCAATTGCAGGGCAGAACGGGGTGAGGCCATTCTCCTCCTTCCCCAGAGCTGCCCCCCTGGAGCCCAGCGGGCCCTGAGCCACCGGATGAAAGTTGGGGTTCCGCAAGCTGGTCTCTTGCTCCTTCACACACTGGGAGGGGATGCCGGCAGTCCCAGAGAAACCCGGGTCTGGCTGGCCCCTGCTCTCGACTCCGTCCTTCCCTTTGTCTTTGCCAGACCCCTGTGTGGCCCCCGGCCAGAGCTCGGCTGTCTTCTGGGGCAACGAGGTCCCCTCGGAGGGCTGGCAGGTTTCTGAGATCACATACCTGCTCGGAAGGTGCCCTGCGGCTGCTGGGTACTCCCTGCCCTGCACTTCCACGCCGAGCTCTTTGTCTAGCTTTCCCTCAAAAAAGCAGAGCTTATTCTGCTCCAGGAAGCCGGCATTCTTCACGAGCCCGTCTTTCAGCCGCCCGTCCATGCTGACATTCAGCCCGATTTCATTCAGCTTGCCCTCTGTCCTCTGCCACTCGAATCCAGCTTGGCTGATTTCCTTTGGGGAGTCCATTCTGCACCCAGCTGGCTTGCCCTTCCCGAGCTGGCCGTCCGTGGCAGTGAGAGAGGCCGGCTGCTCGTCTGACAGCGACATCGGCTCCTGCACTGCTCCCCCCGCCGGAGCTCTAACACCACCTACGATCACACGGAGCTGGCAGTGACATCACGCCGAGTCCCCGGGACTCATGACAAATCCCATCTTCCCCCCATCCCCTCCTATCCACAAGCAGTGGGTGCTAAATGTGTTTGCCAGTGTGAAACAAAGGGAGGAAGAGTGAACGAAGGACAAAGGGGAAGAAAGGGACCTGCTGCCTTCCACAGGAGGGCCACTGTCCGTCTGAAACGGCGTCTTCTGGTAACTGGCGCTCGCCTAGGTCTGCGATTAGAAACGGGGTACAGTGCCACTCCGGGCACCGAACAGCACTCCAGCGCTCACTGATGTAGACACACGGATCCCGTACATCCGCCACATGACACCATGCCCACCCTTCCACAATCACCCACTCAAAAAGCTGTTTTAAAAATAAGCAAGGCTCATCTGCCAGTCCTCGGCTGGAACTCCCGAAGAACAATGACTCCGGGAAACTGCTCAATAGCTCGCCCAGCAAGAACCCCTCAATGGAACATCGAAGTTGGAGGCATTCGTGTGTCAGAGGAAGAGTGGGTTAGCTGTCACAGCAGCTGATCACATTCACTTGAAAATGACTCGAGTGGGGTCCCCGAAGCCCAGTAAGAGCGCCATCTATAGCTCTGCATCATGGAAGAGTTTAATGAAAGGCAGATCTTAGGACTTTATTGATCAGGGCTTTGGGGACATGTATCGCATGACAGAGCTCTTGTGTGACAACGTGCCCTCCTGCTCAGATGCCTGTCACTGCTCTCTCATGGGCCACATAGACACGTGAGGGGCAGTCCGCTCCCCCGACCTCTAGGACGTAGGGACGCTGACCGTCTGTGCTGGGAGGGCCTCCCTCCCACCAGAGCCCACTGCCCCCACTGAACCCAGCACGGCCTTTGCTGAAGAGCAGGCTGGTGCTGGAGGAAGCAACCGGCTCACCCAGGAAGCCAAGGGGTCTACAATAGGACGAGACAACGCGAGTCAGGGAGAGGACCTTAGATTCCATCCTCGGACTAGGAATACGCAGCCCAGTCGGGGCCAGCCCCTCAGCACGGTGGTTAGGCATTGTACAGAGGAAGCAGATCCCACGTGGCTGACCAAGGTTCAAGTCCTGGCTCGAGCATCTTATACAGTGGGCATGTGTGTAGGAGGAAAAAGGATCGCAACATGACCGGGCCCTTTAGGGTGCGTTTTCTCCCTCTGGCATAAAAAAAGTTTAAAAAAAAAAAAAAAAAGAACCCCAAAACACATTTACGAAGCTAGCTCAAACAGAGAAACATAGGTATGACCCATTTATGCTAGCTTCAAAGAAAAAGGACAGCAACTGAGAAAACGTACTTGTATATGACAGGTCTTCCCACTCCCAGTAGGGGATTTTATGGAGAACAGCAAAGCCTAAGTCTCTCTAGACTAGGAAACTGCTGCAGACAAAGCCACAAACCACCACCACCTCGAAGAAATGCCACCTAAGCCCGGATTTCAATCACTGTTAGAAAGACGAGAGGAAACAAAAAAGGCAGCTCTCCAAATCTGAGAATTAGCCTACAGAAAACAATGTGCCACCCCTGAATGTCCTGTAGCACAAGGGTCCTTCCATGTGACAGTACGCGAGGACACCGGAACTGTACTGGGTACGGCATCAGCCTCCAGCATCCCCTGGTTTTACAGAGGGTGAGACAGGGTCCCAAGGGAAAACAGGGCATGGTGGTCTGCCCAGGATCGAATGGAGAAAAGTGAGTGGAAAAGCCATGTCCTGGGTGTGTTATTTCTGCCCACCAGGCTTCCGTACCATCAAGCAAAATTACCCTCGGTCACTGGATGACTCTCCTTTCTAATGCTTCTTTTCTGATTAACCTTTAATTTGCAGTGGTGATTTGTGTGTGATCAAGTAAACACTCTCAAATGAACACACACAGTGCGCACATGCATATAAATGAATACATATGTTTGGTGTGCAGAAGTGAGCTTGAAGTACAGGAGAATGAGAAGCCCCATTTTGTGTCGACAACACGGCCGGCCGGTTGGGCATTGTTATTATGCAAATGAGAAAGATGTGAGTGGTCTATTCTTAGGCAACCTCTGTTACTATTCCGTTCTCAGGCTTCTGTGACTGACTGTGATGCCACCTCTAGGCAGGCGGGCCCTGCCTTGCTGGGGCCACCTCTCTGCAGGCGGTCGGGCCCTGCCTCACTGAGGACAAGTGCAGCTCCAGAGGCTTCCCCAGAGTGGCTGAACGCTGGACCAGCAGCTGCTCTCGCATCAGGCACCCAGTGAGAGCTCAGACGCTGCGATCAGGAATGGCTTGGTCCCTCTCCAGAGGTGGCTGCTACCTGGAGGACACCGTAACTAGTAAAGAGTACCGAGCAGGACCTGAGGCTCGCCAGGGCAGTCTCTGGTCTAACTCAGAACGAGACGCGTGCCCTTGCACTCAGGATGCATGGTCACCCTCAGGAGATGCCCGTGGCCAGGAACTAACCAGTCCCCGGCCCCCAGCCTCAGTGTTACAGCAGACCCCCTTTTCCATGGTTTGTTCCCTGGTTTCTGTTACGGCGAAATAGTGCTGTAGGAGAGTGTCCAGCTAGCTAGCTAAATAAATGATTGTCAGGGTACGTGTGCTCGCCAGAGAGTGCGTGAGAGAGAGCATCTCCTCATGGGGTAAGGTCATGCTGCAACACTTTGCCCTTCATCTCTCCAGTCTGTCAGGATTTGGGGCACACACACATGCATGCTTGTCAAGTTGCCAGGGTGGGATTTGAACTGTGGTTGGCCATGTGGGATCTGGTTCCTAATGAACAGTGCTTAACTACTATGCTACAGGGCTGGCCCGTACAATAAAATGCGTATGTGTGTGTACCTGTGCGTGTGCGAGAGAGAGAGAGAGATAGATCACACTCATACACAGGGTTGCTGGGAAAGTCATGACACAGTTTTGCATAGAAAAACAGAAAAAAACCCGTCATGACTTTTCCGACAACCCAATATATGTTATTAGAATATTGTTAGACTTGTTCTATTATTAACTACAGTTGTTCATCTCTTACTGGGCCTAAATTACAAACTAGACTTGATCCCAGGTGTGCACGTACAGAAGACATGGTGCATGGAGTGCTCAGCACTGTCGCAGATTCAGGCACCTGGGACTTGGGAACGCATCGCATCCCCTGTGGGAGACAGAGGACTCTGTTGATGGCACATTCGTGGATGAGAAACTCATACGAAGTCGGGAAAGGAAGACCCTCCCAAGGCAAAAGGAAATGTACTCGAGAACCAGAAAACATCAATTCTCGACTCTGCTGCTACTGGGTTCTATCTCTGCTCATTCAGAACTCACTGAAATGTCACCTCTGTGGAATCGCCAAGGCCCCTCCCCACCCTGGCCTTCAGTAGAAGGGTCTGGCAGTTGTGCTGTAATCTCTTCCCCACGTGCCTTTCCTGGGGGCTCCTAGAGGGCAGGAGTATGGCCTCTCGGGACCAGCAGTTACCGTAATGGCTATGTCGCTGGACTCCCACGTAGTCGACCGTGGTTTGCGTCCCGGACCCGGTGGCTTAAAACTCACGCTGGGCGCATGTGCGTGCGTGCCCAAGATCCCAAGAGGAGAATGGAGGAGAAGGGATTGCGCCGTGGCCATCCTCCCTGGGGGGTGATTTCTCGCTTCCTGTCTCTCTGTCTCTCTCTTTCTGGCGAGCGCACGCACCCTATAGCAAAAACCTCTTTAAAAAAAAAGGAGTATGACCTCTCCAATGCCACCCAGCCCAGCGCTGGAGCGCTGGACACACAGTGACAGGCCCAGGAAGATGTGCTCAGTGGAAGGATGGATGGCTGCTCTGCCTCTACCAGGGGCCTTCCAAAAGTCCATGGAAAATGTGTATTAGCAAAGAACCATGCATGCATTTCAAAGATTTCTCCACCAAAATTAACTTGTACTTTAATTCCATTTTTCCACAAATCTTCAGAAGTCCCCATCATTTGACCAGATCTTTCCCATTATTAAAGCTGTCTCCAACTCATCCCAAGAGGTGGTGGCCTGGAATATCCTTTGGGCTAAAGATTTTGTTTCCATTCCATTCTGAGTCTGAAGAAAGTGCCTGGGTAGGGATCCTGTGTGTCTGGTCAGAAGGTGGTTTCCAGCCATCTTCTGTCAGACACAGAACGACATGCCAGGCCTCCCTGGGCGCAGGCACAGCCTGCAGGTCTCCGACCCCCACAGATGCAGATATGGGGCAGATGGTTCTGTTTTCGCCTGGTCTTTAGCTACTAGTTAACCATTTAGAGCTCCGTTTTTGAACATTCTCAACAGCTGTTTTCTCTGCATTCTTTCTTATTGGTTACCAAGGCAACGCTACTTTTCAGATTGACCAACTGTTTCCTGTTGTTGTCTCTGGGAAAGAATTCTAATAAATTATCATGACAGTGACAGCCAATAATTCTGCTGACTACAATGGCTGATTACACTCTTTATAAGGAAAGCTGAAGGTGTGAAGTTACAATCTGGTCTCTTCCTTGGAAGTAAATAATACACGTATTTACACATACATCATCCATATATGCAAAGTCTTCCGAAACCGTATCCTACAAAAGTTTAGGAACACTTCTTAGTATATGCGTAACTTAAGAAAATCATGATTCTTCCTGATTAACTTTCAAAAGTTGGGAAATAAACAATGAAAAATTGAAACTAGTGGTCTTCAATGTTACAGATGAAACATCCTCCAAGAAGTACAACTTGGAAATCCCAGGCCTCTTGTTTTTTTAGGCATAACACTAACCTTCTCCTGGCTTCCCCCCAACAAAGGAGACTCATCCAACAGAACTAGGCACAAACACCACCACTCCCTCCATGGCCTCCCGCAGGGGTCCCGCATAATCTGACCACTTGCTCAGGAATTGAGGTCTCCCCAGTCTCATCTCACAACTTCTCACAGATCTCCCTGTGATAGCCACACAACGCTTGCCACCCCTCCGATATTCTGTGTGCCTGTATGTCACGCCTTTATACAAGCCATCTTCCGGACAGCACCCACTGTGGTCGGCAAACCCCTAGCCACTCACACTCCCGCGCGAGCCCCCTCCTGCTCTGTCCTGCCACAGCACACAGCTCACACTCCTGTTCTCTCAGTCAAGTCAAACAGTCCAGCTGTGTCCACCTCCCATTCTGCAATCAGGGAACAGAGACTTCCATCAACCTGCTCAGAATGTGGAGAACGTCAACTGGGATCAGCTGAGTGAATGAATGAGCCAGACAAGGCAGGGTCCATACCATATTGTGTCCACTATTTGCAGAGCAATAGGCGAGAGACGATTAGATTTTTATCTCAATGATACAAATTATCACCTCTGTTAAACAGTTTAAAAACTACCATTTTAATCTGTTGACAGATGAGATGACCTCCTTTCACAGGAAAAATAAGATAAGACATTCCTTTTACTGCCCATCCCCCGCCCTATTTTAAAGAAGCAAATATCTGCAACACGGAAAATCAGAATCGCATTTATCATTTATTTCCTGAGTTTCCGGATGCTATTTGTCAGCCAGAGGATGAAATGAGAGGTGAGGGAGTGAGACAGGAAGAACCTGCTTTTACTTTTTTTTTTTTTTTTGGAGAGGTTTTTTCGCTATAGGGCGCGTGCGCTCACCAGACAGAGAGAGACATAGAGACAGAAAGCGAGAAATCACCCCCCAGGGGGGATGGCCACGCCGCAATCCCTTCTCCTCCATTCTCCTCTCGGGATCTTGGGCATGCACGCACACGCACCCGGTGTGAGTTGTAAGCCACCGGGTCCGAGACGCGAACCGCGGTCGACTACGTGGGAGTCCAGCGACATAGCCATTACGCTAACTGCTGGTTCCCAAACCTGCTTTTACTTTGCAAGTAGGATATCCAACCGTTGCTTGATTCATTTCAAAGAATTAGATGCTCTGGCTCAAACAAGGTAACTGGAGCCCTGACCACGCTGGGAGTTTAGGGTAGTGCTGAGTGTATACTAGGTTCCAAAAGCGGTAGCTATGGTTAGCTATGTGACATACAGAGGCTAAATGAATTCCATTCATATGCGAGTGGGGGAAAAAAAGGCAGAGGAGGAGAGGGCAAAGTGGGAGGAGAGCAAGGAGGAACGCGCTTCCCAAGTAGCACCAGAAGAGAAGACAACACCGACGGGCACTTCTCCAGTCGTAAAATAGTAGCAAGTTCTCAGACTACAAACGGCTTTTTCATCTGCTGAGCAGATTTTATTTATACACGAGGGCCATGAAACTGCTAGGATTCTGGGTTTATAAATTACCTCCAGTTTCACACCAAGATAATTTTTACCATAAACTGACATTCCCAGCTGCTGGAAGACAGTTGATGAGCTCAAGCGAACCGAAGAGAGAGAGGAAGCTAGCTAAGGAGGAGACGGGCTTCTCCACGCCAAAGGCAGGGCTACGCTCAGGGCCAGGACTGTCCCACTCACAGGAAGACGTCCTGTGGGCACTGTGGCTCACAGCGCTACTTGGTTTCCAGGGGGACGGCTGACATGGATCAGATCCTGGAAGCCAGTACGGATCATCCTTTCCAACTTGTGCTTCCATCCAGGAGAACATCATGCCACAAGCCTGGCTGACGGGTTCTGCTCAGACTCCCTGAAGCATCTCCCTGGCCCCGTCTAGAACGATAATGCACAATGTGTGGAGGCACCTTCTGTTAACATCTCCCTAACTTCAGAGTGGCATGAAAAAACAGCAGGCGAGAAAACAGGAAACTGGAAGATTCTGGCAATGTATCCACTTTCCCTACCTCCAAGCTGAGTAAGATCAGCAAAAAGGAATTCATTTATATTCAAAAACTGCCACTAGCCACCAAAGAGGTAAAGCTCTAAAACACAGAGGCCCAGTGCAGGAAGCTGTAAGGCTGACCTGAAGTTCAGGTCCCAGCTCGGCCTGGAAGCACGCCAACCAGGTGTGTATACCCAGGATCCTGCCAAACAGGAAGGCAGGGGAAACCGGACTGAGATATGACAAGATCCTGTGGAAGAGGTTTCTCTCTCTCTCTCGCAGGTGCCATCATGAATTAAAAAAAAAAAAAAAAGAATGAGCAAAGAGGAAAGAGGGCCTTAAGGTCGTGAAGCCTGGCATGGTCAGATCCCAGGGCTGCCTTCACTGTAGTGCCCTTCACCTGAAAGCCTCCGTCGGTCACCTGTCAAGTGGAGAGAACCCTTCATGGGCCAGTGTGTGTGCAAGTGCTCTGCCAACTGCAGATCTGTAGGTGAGCAGGTGGCTAATACGCACTCAGGTGGGGGGAGCAATTACGTTTATTAACATCTCTCATGGTATTTTTTACTGTCCCAACATAAAAAACCATGGATCTCACCCTCTGACAATAGGATAGAGGAGGACAAGGTATGTGACAATTGGTGACAGTGGGGAGCAGAGCAGGTAACACGAGGCACGAAGTGAGGAACCAAGTACAATTTAACAAGGTCACAGCCAGCACCAGTCACGGAGGAAACATCGGAGCCCACAGGAAGCAGTGGTGGGTGGGCACAGGGGGTCCCTGTCTCGGCCCGTCATGCCCCTTCCACCCAGCCCACTCCTGAGCCCCAGGCTCACCTGAAGCTCAGCACTTACATATTCCCCTGCCTCCTGGAGACCTTGGAAGCAGCTCTACTGGAAAAGCCTAATAACTGCATGAAGAAAACATCAAAATACCAGTGATGGACTTGTGACTGAACCCGTGAAAGGCCTATTATGGTCTTGGATAGGAAAATTCAACTTACAAGGCTTCAGCCCTCCCTAGAAAGCCAGCAATGCCATGTCTCAAAGAACAGAGAGATTCCAAGGCCAACACTGATGGCATTATTTTTTTCTATTACAAAATCATACAAGCCAATTTTCTAATTTATACCTAACAGTGAACGAGTGACAATAGTCAGGACAGTTCTGAAGCAGAGTAAAAGGGCTAGCCGTGTTAGACATAAACATATTATTATTCAGCCCCATGATGTTGCAGACACCTGAAAAAAATAAATGAATCAGAAAAGGAAGTCCAGACACAAGGCCAAATATACACAAGAACTTTGGGGATACAACAAAGCATTTCAGTGGGGAACACATTCTATAGATAACACTGGGGTGACAAAGTAACCCTAACTCACATCTTACAAACAAAACCAAAAAACGCATAAACAAGTTCATTCTACATTGATCAAAGATTTAAAGACTCTGAGCACGCATGCGCCTGGTGCGGTCTTTAAGACACTGGTCCAGGACATGAACCACAGTCGGCCATGTGGGAGTCTATAACACTTTGGCCACCATGCCACCAGCTGCTCCCAGGAGGACTTTTATAAAATAAGAAACACACAAATAAGTCATTAAATTAAAAAAAAAAAAAAAAAAAAAAAACACACAATGCTATTCACCAGTTGTATCAGCACCATAAGAAGAACAAAACCACACCAGCGGACGAAGTTCAGGGCTGAGGTACGCGTGTATGCTGAGGCTGGGAGTACACCAGGCCTTCAAACCAGAGGGCCTATTCTGGAGCCCTACCGGAATCGCCTTCTTAATCTCACTCCAGGGACTTGACAGATTACTGCCTTTTGGACGAAATTATTGAACACCACACTGTTACTAAAAAATAGTCCTCTCTTGCACTGATTCATAAAGATCTCTTTTAAAACGGCTAAGCTAGAAAGCAAAGCAATTTCCGCACAGGTACGCCTCGTTTACAGGAAGTCAGGAAATGTGTGTCGCCACTTCTTCAGCACATGCTGCCTGGAAGGGTGAGGTACTGGCGACACTGGTGGCCTCTCGAGGGAGAAAAGCAGAAGGGTCAAGGAGGGAAGCAGATTTATACTTTTCTGCACACTCCTTTGTACCCTGTGAGTGTATCATCCTATTCAAAATTAGTTTTAAAAAAATTAAGTATTAGGAAGTATAGCTTGGGGCTGGCAGGTGGCATGGTGGTTAAGGGTGCTGGACTCTCACAAGGCCGACTGTGGTTCGAGTCCCGGATGTAGTGGCCTGCTTTCTCTCTTTCTCTCTGTCCCTCTCTGGTCAAATTAAAGTAATAAATAAATAAAGTTAAATAAAATCATTCTTTAAAAACAAAAAGGAAAGAAGGAAGTAGAGCTTGTCCTTAGGGGAGATATGTGACAGAGAAATAATAACATCTTCCAAAACCCATTACCCTCCTCTCAGTCACTTGCAAGGCCACCCCTAACCACAGCCTGACCCAGGCTCTGCAGCATCGCCTCGCCTTCCTCAGGAACCACAAATCTTTCTGCATTTCCTTGGAAACACTGAACAGAAAAGCACAGCTAGGTTTTCACAGTTTATGTGTTACATGTCACTGCTGAAACAAACAAAAAGCACTGGTCCAGAAACCAGAACTAAACAACTGTGCACAATGTGGAAAGCCTCTCCTTTCTGCTTTGGAAGTAGGGTAGCTAAACAGAAGGAAGATAAAGACAGAAAGGTGAATGTATCTTAGGCAAATAACAATCCTTAGCATTCTTTTCTCACACGGCAAGTATGCTTTGCTGGGTAGAAAGAAATCCATGCAGAGTGCAAGCTTGACCTCCAAGGAGCCCAGAGCATGGTAGGCACGCAGTCCTGTGCTGGTGCTCAAAGACCAGCTGGTGTTTTTAATTCCTGCAGTTAGTAGCTGCATCATGCATGCTGGAAACAGGGATTAAGAAAAAGCACCATTTGTAGGCTGTGAAAAACCTTACAGGCAAGGAGACATTTCCTGGTTGTTACATTGTTAGGCTCAGGGAAGCCGGGATTAAAGATACAGTTTTTTGGGGGGAAAAAGCTAGCGTTTCCAAACCTTAAAGGAATCATGTTCTAAATCTCAGGATTTTTTTCCCCCTAAATCTCACTTTAATCACTTGACCAATTAGAGCCTAAATCATGAGGAAACCAACAGGGATAAATTTTACTGATGAGGCTTCATGGACAGACTACCCTAGCTCACACGTAACTGTGGGTCAATGGCTGCATCACTGAGACCAGTCCCTGCCGCTGGGAACACGGACAGGGTCTGAGCCTATCAGTGCTGGCCTGGGGCTACCATGTTCTGGTAAGGATGCAGACCAATCCCGTTTAATATAAAAGCATTTTGGATATTTAGTCTCACCAGCACGAGGTGCATATATACTAAGAAAAAAAGAAAAATGTATGCACACAGCTCAACAGGAAACATTTTCTTTCCACCTGTAAATTCTCATACCAAATAACGAATAAAATTTGGCTGTAGGCTCCACATGGAAGAAGAACACTTTTTTTTTTGAAGAGGTTTTTTTTTTTTTCTATAGGGTGCGTGCGCTCGCCAGACAGACAGAGAGAGACAGAAAGATAGAAAGCGAGAAATGGGGGATGGCCACGCTGCAATCCCTTCTCCTCCATTCTCCTCTTGGGATCTTGGGCAGGCACGCACACGCGCCAGGCGTGAGTTTAAGCCACCGGGTCCAGGACTCGAACCGTGGTCAACTATGTGGGAGTCCAGCGACAAAGTCATTACGCTAACTGCTGGTCCCAAAGAAGAACACTTTTTAAAGCTTGAGAACAATGAATATGGACAGGCCTTCTTCTAAATGGTTATTTGCAATTCACCTGCCCCTATCCTCATGGGGTTCAGCACTGGGTAAAAGACATGCAACTAAGTCACAGCCTCTACAAGCTGGACGCAGGCATGCCTGGGCTGCGGGACACACAGGAGGCACAGTTGCGGGTTTTCATGCCGACAAACCAATGATTAACAAGGATGATTAGAGTCTGGACTGGCCCAAGGCACAAGCTCGCTGCCTTTCCAATGCTGACTTGGAAGCCACAGCACACACACGTCCCTAAGGCGGGTTCATACCACTGGACTTCAATTGCCTGGACCGCTCCCGTTCCTGGATTGCGGACTTGGGCAACAGTGGAGTGAGTCCTCGGGACTTGGTGGGTCTCATGTAGCCCTTCATCGGCTCCACCGTTCGGCTCCTGTCTTCCTTCTTCCCTTCTCCCAGAGCCGGGGGCTCGGGTTTGGCTGTCGTTTCCAGAGGGCTCTCTGAGGCCTTACCCTTGAGTTCTGGGAGGGGGAGACCCTCAGCCGTGGTTGTCACTAGCTCCCCTGCCACTCCTGCAGGAGGTGCTCCCACTTCCTCACCATCGGACGGCAGTTCTGGCAAGGGAACACTTGCCAATTTGGAGATTTTACCAGCCAGGTTCATTTCTTTCGATTCGTCCTTTTCACATTTTGGAGGCAAAAGAGTCTTATCCACCTCCTTCAGCCCACCTGGGCCCTGAGCTTCTCTACCTGCAGTACCCTGGTCCGCACAGGGACTAGGCTTTCGCACTCTGTCAGGACTGTGGCCTGCCGCAGAACCGTGCTCAGGGTCTTGTGCTTGGTTCACTGGGGACATGGGGAAAGGACCCCGGCCTGCATGTGCTTCTGGAGCCCTGCCCTCCCCTGGGGGACTCTGCTCTCCTGCTGGCTCTCCAGGATGAAGGTGCCCTTTGGCTGGCTCTGTGGTTTTCTCTACTGACCGCTTAACTGCGCCTCCAGGCACTGCCCCGGCTTCTCCGCCTGCGCCCGCATGCCCTTCATCTACCCCTGCTCTATTTTTCATGGGATCAGCAGGCTCGCCTTTATTTTTAAGACAGTGATCTCTGTGACTGTTAACTGTCCCCGTGCTTGCTGTCCCAGTGAGGGCAGTGCCCCCTGTGCTTGTAGAGGGCACAGCGGCAGGGGGGGGCTGGGGCTGGGCGGCACCTGGGACGCCATCTTTGCTGCCTACCACTGTCAGTTTGGAGGCTGGGGCTGGGGTCGGGGCTCTCTCTTGTCCACTTTCCGCTGAGCTGTCTGGGGAGGAAGCGCCTTTCTTTACTACCTGAGGAGCAGAAGTGGGCAGGTCTTCACCAGCTGCCAACCCCGGAGCCTCGGGAGCTGGCTTGCTCAGCAGCTCCGACGGTGCCCCGGGACAGGTAAACGTGATATTCCTATTTTCATCCACATAGCCCATCCCTTCCACGCTGTGGTCCCCTGTGGTTTCCATGGGAACGTGTATTTTTGCCACATCTATCTTACTCTCCAGAAAGTGCTTCTCGGGAAAACTATTTTTAACCTTTTTACTCTTCCCGTCATGGCTCCTTTTATTCGGTTTGTCAGCCACCGCAGGGTGTCCCTTGGCCGCATGCATCTTATTCTCATCAGAAGGCACTGGAGGAACAAATGCTGCCCCCTGGACTGGGTCTTGGCAGCTCACCCCTGTCACCTTGGCAGCTGGCTCAGTGGCAGCAGAGTCCGCAACTGCGCCTGCTTTGCCCCACCCCACAGCCAGCTCAGCAGGCCTGACCTCGACAGCCCCATCCTTACTGGCAGGCCCTTCTGCCACGGGCGGGCCTGACGGCTGTGAGGATGGCGGGTCGTGCATCTGGGGGAAAACGAGTCCCGGTTCCTTGTGTGTATGGGGAATACTGCCGACACCTCCCTCCCTCCCTCCAGACGGTGAGCTGGGGGGTTCTTCCTTGCACTCCATGCCAGGAGGCTGGATGGAATTACTACTGTTCTTACTCTTTTTGCTTTTGCTATCACTGCCTTTCTTTTTAGTCTTTTCGGAAATCCAGGAAGTTGTCTCATGATCCATCCAAGGACACTCTCCTTCCTTGGTTTGGTTACTGCCCCCCAAATCTTTGACTGTGGCTCCACTTTCCGTCCTAGCACCAGAAGTCTGAGTCACGCCTGACCTACTTTCCGAAGGAACCAAAGCCTGCAAGGAATCTGCCACCCTGGGGTGAGCGGTCACCGTAGGCTCCCCTCCCACCACCGCCTCAGTGAGGTCAGCCACCGCCCCTGGCTGCTTTGGGGAACCCAGCCCCAGCCCCTCTCTCTTCTGGCCAGGAGTCGCTCCGCCAGTTCCAGCGTTGGGCTCACTCGGCACAGGACCAGCTCTTCCGTCCTGGCTGTCCAGGGGGAACAGCAGCTCGGGTCGTGCTCTTGGCTTCCCCGAACTCATCCTCACTTTCCCAGAACTCCCCCTTCCCTTCCTGCTCCTGCCATCACCTGTCACTCTCCTGAATGGCTCATTCTCTAGCCCAGGGACCCCTTCCGACCCCTGGCCCTGCAGCGGTTCAGCAGCAAAGATGCTGACCTCTGGTTTTTGCTTGGGAAACTCTTCCTGTTTTAGCTCGCTCATCTCTCTACCTCCTCCAGGAAACTCCTGGGGTTTAGTCTCTCTACTCTCACCATTGCCTTCTTTGAGATCATTTTCCGATGGATTCCTTGCTGTCAAAGTGGGCATGGGCATTGGATTAGGCCTTTCTTTTGCTGCTGGGAGTTTTGAAACTCCACCTACCACCTCTTGATCCAAGTTAGAAGGGCAACCCTCTTTGGGTTTGATCTCCAATGGAGTTTCTCGTCTGTGTGTAGCAACTTCTGTCAAGAGCCCTTGTGACCTGAGGGGCCCCACTGCCTGGCTGTTACCCACAGGTGTCCTGGGGCGGGCAGGAGGCTGTGGTCTGTGCTCACCTTGCTGCAGCAATGGCTTGTCTGGGCTCTGTGGTACCGACCTGTTATCTCTGCCTTCTTTCTCTACTCTCAGCTTAGGCTGAGAATTTACTGGAGTTGTGGGGGCGTCTTCTGAAGGACATGAAGGAACCCTGAGACTCTCTACGTTTTCAACAGCGGGTTTGGCTGGTGCAGAGTCAACCACACGTTCCCTTTTCAAGTGTTCTCGGGGTACCAGTCCATAGTCCGTGCCCATGATGGCAGACTGGCTGGGGAGAGCACCTGATCTGGGTTGGTCAGCAGTAGAGGGATGGCCTTTAAGCTCGTCAGCATTGTCATCATCCCAAGGTCCCCCAGGCCGGGGTTGAGGATATCTCTTTTGCTTTGGCTTCTTCTTCTTTTTCTTCATCATCATCGATGTGCTTTCTACATTCCAGGCATCCCTACCAAGATCCCTCTGGGGTTCAAGGAAGTCAACATGAATATTCCTCCTTTGGTTCCCAGGCTCACCACCAGAAGATGAACCAGAGACCCAACCTGACTCAGAGAAAGAGCAGGGGCCTGGCCTGGGTTCAAGAGTCTTCCATGAAGGAGAGCCGCCCAGTAGCTCAGGAGGGCCCCTGGCAGGCTTGGGCCGAGCTGACCTGCGGTCACTGGGTCTGCACACTTGTTGGGCTTGTGTGGGAGGGGTACCTGCAATACAGGAAGCTGGCTAAAACGCCACGTTATTGTTTCTTTACAAAACAAAAAAGTCAGTTTAGTGACTCATGGCGACTATTTTCACCAATCGCCATAGTAATTTTTTCAGAAAATTGCTTTGTCCAAAACATTTCTCATCCTTAACTGGGGTTAATAAATATTTAACAAAGGTCATTATCTCAGGTAAATATTTTTTTAAAAACATATTAGCAAAATATCTGAAATATTTAAAATCATCTACACTCTATAGTAAGCACTTATTGCCTCTAAAATTCAGCTGATTTATATTCATCATTATTTTTAATAGGTGCTAAGTCCCAATTTTGCAGCAAGATGGTTATGCTTCTAGTACTGCTTTCTTTTGGGTGACATTTATTAACTGACTGAATTAAATCTACAAGAGCTTGGACAGAAATTACAATTCTAAGAGTCTGACACCAATATTATACCAATACTTGGCAAACCAACCAGATTAATTCTGGAATGAGAGCAGAAAGTCAGACTTATGCTACTTCCCAGAGAAAGAAAGAAAAGATACTGAATTAGTATTTTGGCCAGAGAAAAATTCTCATCATTCCAGACCTGGAACATCCTATTTTGAAAAGAAATGTGTTAGATTTCAAAGTTCTGTTTCTAAATGTACTTCCCGAGAGACAGAGAAATATATACAATGCTAAATAGGTGAGTGAAATTTAACATGTAGGGTGAGTGTCTTGGAAAAGTTTCAGAAAGCTATCTAATCCAACCTCCTGCCTCCAAGTCAATAACAATATAGATCCAAGATCCTGGAAAGAGTCTCAGCACGAAGAGGCTGCACAGCTCCTGCCAAGGCTGACCCAATCATCTGATCTCAAAGAGTGTTAGAATACTTAAATAGTTTTTGTTCTTGCCCTCATCCCTCCGATGGCCTCTAAATCCTATCTTTTCTTTAATTTCTCAGGTTAGTCTCCCAAAATTGCTAGGGTTTGTAACACGTAGTTTGGTACGTTATCAGCAGCTATTTGGTGACTTCTCTTCCACGATTTTACCTAACTATTATGTAAACCTCTGGTTTCAGAGTTCGTGCCCGGGACTTCTCTCCTGACCTAGGTTATTATATAATAACTCAAGGGCAAAGACCAGGCCCAAGATACCTGTGAGCCCTTACATGGTATACGAGCACCTGACAAATCTGCACTGACTGCTGAGTCAGTAAAAAAGCAAACATTTCTTTAGCTCCTACTTGGCGGAGTCAGTGTGCAGAGCACTAGGAATGCTACTTGAAGTAAGTCATGGCCCTGGCCCTACATTTGCGTTGATGACAGTTGCAGATAAGGGAATAGAAAACTATCAGGCTGTTAATTGTATGCATATGGCTTCTCGCTTACCATGAAAACATGCTGTCTTACAGCTCACTGAATAATCAAACATTAAATAGGAAAGTATCTTAATTAAAACAGTACCTCTTACAATGTAATGCACATAGAATTCTCTGGGGATCTTGTTGAAATGAAGACTGGAATCCTGAGCCAGCTTTCCGGCCATGCAGACACAGCTGGGCTGCAAGGGCACTGCTAACACGTGAGGCTTTACAGGGTATTGGGTCGATTTATTTACCTCATAGCTCAGAATACTGAGGTTCAGGCAAGTAAGTAACTTGTCTAAGACCACACAGGACAGGACAGTGACCCAAACTGGATCCAAACGTAGGTTCTGAGCTGAGGTAGCAGTAAATGTGAAATACGCAACGGCTGACGTGATCTCTAAAATCGTCTCACACAGGAAGACACAGTGAAGACTGACTGCATAAACTGCTCGGTTGACCACCACCAGCAGGCCGGGGGCCAGGAAGGTACCTACCCTCATCCCCATCACTGACGGCCTACTGGTTTCCAAGAGTCCCTCATGTCTCCTCACATACCTGAGGTCTCTGAAGAAAGTTCGGGAGGCTGACTGCCGAGTGGCTTCTTTTGCTCTAGTTTCTGCAACACAGAGTCCTCCTCTGTTGGCAAGGTGCACTTCGGGCCCATGGCTGTGATTGGTTCTAAAGGAAATAATAAAAATCACACGGGGTTCAGATTTCAGCCATATCGTCCCAGCTGCCAGAAGTTGGACATGGGAATCGTTCGTAATACTCCTCTAAGAAGCAGCAGAGAAGCAGAGGGGTAGTTGGAAGGTGAAGGCAAGGTGGAGTTGGGAGGATATTTGTCTGCTTAATAAAACAGATGTAGTCAACTGTGGTTTGAGTCCCGGACCTGGTGGCTTAAACTCACGCCAGGCGCGTGAGCGTGCGTGCCCAAGATCCCGAGAGGAGAATGGAGGAGAAGGGACTGCAGCGTGGTCATCCCCCTGGGGGGTGATTTCTCGCTTTCTGTCTCTCTCTGTCTTTCTGGTGAGTGCACGTGTCCTATACCAAAAACCTCTCCAAAAAAAAAAAAAGGACGGGAAACATAACAAATGTTTCTAAATTGGTGGGAATAACCCAGTGGAAAAGGGATCAAAGTGCTGAGACACAGAAAGGGGAAGGAGGCTGGGGCCGTGTATGTGACTAGGAAATGGGGATGCCACCTACTGCCAGACGAGGGGAGGATGGTCGGACGGAGGAGCAGGAACAGCCCATTTACAGAACGAGGCAAGAACGCAGTGTACGGAGACAAATGCTGGGACTAAGAAGAAGACAGCAAGCTGTGGACACCCTATTTTACTGCCATGTTCTGTAAGGAAAACCAGCAGGGGACAAGGACAGGCAAGGTGCTGGTGGCTGGAGGAGCACTGGGGGAGGGAGCAGCTGTCTAGGACTGCCGTGTGCTCGGGGCCTCGCGGAGTGCTACTGACCCGCTGCTGGGAGTCCCACGTACCTGGGGAAAGCATGAAAGCAGCTGCAGCTGACTGCCCCCCATCCTGGGGAGAGTCCAGTTGGGGACCCGTGCTTTTTCCTTCCCTTGTTTGGGCTATTTCCACATCTTTAACTGGAACTGGAGGCACCTCTGTTTCTGAAGGTGGTGTAGCATCTGTGGCTGGAATCACACTGCTGACCGAGGTCACCTCTGTTCCCGCAGGGAGAGCCACGTCCTTAGCCAGGTCCTTCTTCTGGGCTACCTGTGTTGCTGGGGGTGGGGCCACATCTCTGCCCAGGGCCATGTCCTCGATCAGGCCCAGCTCTGTTTCTGAAGGCAGTACTACATCCATGGTCACCTTGGTTTCCGGAGGCAGAGCCATGGCCCTGGCAGGAGCCACCTCTGCTTCTGGGGTGAGTGCTATATCCTTAGCTGAGGCCACCTTGGTTTCTGGAGGCAGTGCTGTGTCCCTGGTGGGGATCGCCTCTGTCTCTGAAGACAAAGCCACCTCGTTAGGAGAAGACATTTCTGTGGAAGAGACAATGTCCTTTGCCAGCCCCACTTCTGTTCCTGAGAGTGACACCACACCCTTGTCCGGGGCTCGCTCTCTTTCTTTGGGTGGGACCATGTCTTCAGGGGAGGCTAAGTCCATCTTTATAGGTGAGGCCTTCTCTGTTTCTTTGAACAGCATCACGTCCTTGGCTGGGGTTGCGTCCATTTCTGTGGCCAGGACCACATCACTGGCTGGAGACACACTGATCTCCATGGGGCCTATGACATCCTTCACCAGGGCGACCTCTGTGTCTGTGGGTAGCACCATGTCCTTGACAAGGGCCAGATCTGACCCCACCGATGGCCGCATGTCCTCGGCCAGTGTCATGGCTGGTACGTTGGGTAGTTCCATGTTTTTAGCCAATGCCACCTCTGTTTCTTTGGCTGGTGCCATGTCTTTGGCCAGTGCCACCTCTGTTTCTCTAGATGGTGCCATGTCAGCAGTCTTCATCCCCACTGGTGCTTGGCTTGGTGGCTTCTCTCCTGCTGATGCCATTTCTACCTTCTCGGCTAGCTCTAGGGAAATAATTGGGAAATTTAGGGCCTGTCACTGTCCACTCATATCTCTGCATTCAGAACAGCCCTCTTAGGGCACAGGAGCACTTGGCTGTGACCACAAGCCTGTAGACAAAGCCAGGACAGCCACTAGTTTACATGCTCTGCCTGCTCTCTGACAGCCCTGCTCTGACCCTGGGAGGACATGCACTGGAGGAGGCAAGGTCAAGGGGAGCGAAACACAGGCTAAAGAAAATCGGACAGGGCCAGCAGGTGGCATGGTGGCTAAGGTGCTGAACTCCCACGTGGCTGGCCAGGGTTCAAGTCCTGGACCTGGTGGCTTACTTTCTCTCTTTCCCACTCTCTCTTTCTCTGGTAGGCATACATGTCCTATAGCAAATTAAATAATAATAATATATGGGAACCAGCAGTTAGCATAATGGCTATGTCGCTGGACTCCCACGTAGTTGACCGCGGTTCGCGTCCTAGACCTGGTGGCTTAAAACTCATGCCGAGCGCGTGTGCGTGCGTGCCCAAGATCCCGAGAGGAGAAGGGATTGCGGCGTGGCCATCTCCCCTGGGGGGTGATTTCTCGCTTTCTGTCTCTCTGTCTCTGTCTGTCTGGCGAGCGCACGTGCCCTATAGCGAAAACCTCTCCAAAAAAAAAAAAAATAATAATATAAATAAAAATAATATAAATGAAAGTAAATAAAAATCATTCTAAAACACACACACACAGTCATATCATTAGTATCAGAGATAGATCCTGTGGGAAAGCTGGTAAAAGGCATTCTTCCAATCAAGGAAAAACTCCAGGACCAGCTCCGAGGTAACTCGGCGCTAACTCACTGCTCCAGAGATGCTGGGTCCTGGGTGGGCGCCACACTACAGTGTTAAGTCCTACGCACTGGGAGCTGGGACCTATCGCCTTACTAAGGTTCAAATTCAGATACTAGCAACTTGAAAAACACACCACAGGGGTGTGTGTGTGTGTGTGTGTGTGTGTGCGCACACATGTGTGCGCACATGCTTGCGCGCAATGGGGTGGAGAAAGAAAGAAAAAGATCGCAATGTGACTATGTCCCACTGGGAGGTGCTCTCTCTATCTCTGTCTCTCTCATGTGTGCACACAAACTCTATCATCTACCAAAGAAAAACAAGCAAACAAAACCCTCTAGACTTCTAAATCTGCATTGACTTTCAGGCCAACCCAAGGCTTGGTGGTTGAAGCAGCTGGATCCCACGTGGCCAACTACATGGTTTGAGTCTTGGACCCAGGGGCTTGAGAAACATGCTAGGTACATATGGGTGTGTGCCCCAAATCCTGAAGCAAGGGAGAAATGGAGAAGGAATTGTGGCGTCACCATGCTCCATGGGGGGAGGGGAGGGGCTTCACTTCCCAATCCCCAGCAAAAATTTTTTAAGGGATTTTCCTTGCCATTCATACTAAGTGTGTATTTCAACTACAATTTCATTCCTCTAGCTCTGATACCACTAACATAACCTTAAGAACATTTGTGACAGTTCTGAAATGTTCATCTCTACCTTCTGTACTCTGTAGGTCACAAGGATTTCTCGAAGTTACCTGTTGCTGGCTGCAACGGTCCTGGAATGGCCCCTGCAGAAACAAAGGGCTCTGAGTATGGCCAGTCTGGGGCTTCTACAGGCCACCCCTGAGTTACTGCAGCGGGAGAAGGTGCATCACCAGGAGCCATGCCTGAGAGTGAGACACAAACACATCTTTGAAACTTAGCCCACACTGTAGAAATCAAAGGCATCTGAGAATCGACTCGGCTGCATATTTTGCCATGAGGACACAGACCTAAAGACCAATAAAAGCAAAGCATGATAGTTTTAAAGAGAACTGCCGGTATCTGCAGATCTCCACTAACTGGTAAAGGCAGTGCAGCAGCACCATGCCCTGGCGTTGCCACCGACCAACACGTGGTGACTGTCCACAGGGTATTTGTAAAGGCTCAAAATACCACACGCTGAGCTCTACACCCTACACCACCAACGCAATGTGAGCAGACTTCAATAGGTGCATGGAAAAACAAGCTTGTTCATTAATTAGTACTACATAGAGGAAGAGGGTATAAAGCAGCAACTTTCCCAAGTGAGCCATATTCCTAGGGCATCATGTTTTTCTGCTGAGTCACCGTTTGGCCTCTACCTGTTTATTTTTATAATCCATGCAGAGTGTTTACATAACATGCATTTGCCATGAACTTTTGAAGACACCCCTGCCAAAGATAAAGTGTATAGTAAGAAATTGTGAAACTTATTTCATTTTTTTTAATTGCCAGAGAGACACAGAAGAGAGCTAAAAGCACCCCTTAATGGGGTGTGGTCGTGCTGTGATCCTTCACCTCCATCTCTCCATTCTGTCTGGATTTGGGGCACACATGCATACGTGTCTCACTCACTTTTCAGGCTACCAGAACTGGGGCTTGACTCATAGTCAGCCATGTGGGATCCGGCTTTATGCCACTACTAGGCGCTACAGGGCTGGCTCGAAACTTCGTTTCTTCATCTGTAAAATGAGATTAGCATCTCCCTTCCCAACATTAGGAGACAATTTTATGGAAATGCTATGTGAATGACTACGAAATAGACAAATGTAAGAGGATTGTGCTTAAGCTGCCCTATGTCAGATGAAATGGAGGATTTAGGAGCACACAGTTTCTGCCACAGGATGATTACGATTCATCTGGAGAGGAAAGATGAACATGCATCAGCGGTGCGCACTGTGTACGGACTAAGAGCTACAGGAGAGCAAAGCAGCCACAGGTAACCGGGGCCTCCGAGCCATCCTGCAGCCACGTGGGAAGGTCCAGGCAGATCCCAGGCTGACCAACATGCCAGGTGTGCCCACAATCCTGGCTGGCTGGAGGACTAGGGGAAGGGGGATCACAGCACGGTGAGATCCTGTCAAGGGTACCTGTCTCTCTCTCCCATGAAAAAAAGAAACTTAAAATGAAAACAAAACAAAACAAAAAAACAACCACAGGGACCAGAACAGACACCAAGGGCTTTAGAAGAGAAGCAAGAGCTTCTTGAAATCGAGGCGAGGATGATCAATTTCAAGAACAAACACTGAGCAAGAAAAGCACAAAGAAATCGAGAGGAGGAGACTTTCTGCTATGAGCAATTCCAATTCAGACAGACCTTGCACAACAGAGGAGAACAGGATTAGAACAAACAGTGGAAAAAGCCCTTGAAAGCCAAACAAATTTAGACTTGAAGAGAAATAATAGGGTATCTTTAAAGGTCTTCATCCTGTAAACAAGATGAACACAGACCAAGGACCCATCTCGCAGGCATATTCAGAGTGGACTAGAACAGGGAGCAAACTAGGAGGCTAGTGGGGTGGTCTGGGGAAAAGCGGAGGGGACAGAGCAGAGAGAAAGAAGCTGTGAAGACAGCAGTCAGTGCGACCACGTGACTCAGCTGGTGAGCTCAGAGAGCAGAAGCCCCAGCCAACCAAACATCAGGAGACCAGATGGGCGACTAGTCGACTCATTCCACATCCTTCTTCCAAGAGATCTTCCGTTTAAAGAAAAGCATACGTGAAACACGTCATTAGCCACATCTTTACAAATACACAATTCCAAGCACTGTTTGAAACGGGGTTTGTTAGTGATGGGCACCCTGGCCAGATTCATGCTAAAGTTGTACAAAGCCAGGAAATGGGATACCATGATTTATTGAAAACTACGGTTGGTTAAGGTTACTAGTACCAGACAGGAGGTAGATGTCTTAATCATTTTACTTAATCGTCATCACCTCTTCATGGTAGGAACTAGTCCAGGCTCCACTTTACATGTGAGGAACCGAAGGTCAGGGAGGAAGAGACATGCCCAGGCCACATGAGCGGGTAAACCATGGACACAAACTTGGCCTGAGCTTCTAAACTCACAGTTCTCTGAAAGGAGTTGAGCGGCCACTGAAGAGCCAACTACAGGTGCTCTCCTGGACACATCTAGAGAGTGCCCTCCCACAGCCACAGCCCTTAGAGCTGACTAGTGGTTAACTTCAAAGGGGACGGGTAAAGGCCACATTTACTGTTTGGAATCAAAGAATTGCAGGGAACCAAAATATGCTGCTCCAAAGTATGCCACTTTGGCATAAGGATTAGCAACTGAGAGCAAGCAGACATAAAGAATGTTCCTGGGGCCAGCAGGTGGTGTGGCGGTTAAGGTGCTGGACTCCCACATGGGCAACCACAATTCGAATCCTGGACCTGGTGGCTTGAAAATCACACCAAGTTTGTGTGCATGTGTGCCCCAAATCCCGAGAAAAATGGAGGAAAAAAGACGGACATAGCCATCCCACCGGGGAGTGATTTCGCACTCCCTCTCCCTCTCTCCAGCAAGCGCATGGGCCCTATGGCAACAAACTAAAAGAAGAAATGCTGTCTGGGAGCTGGCTGGTGTCCTGGTAGTTAAGGGAAGTGGAACCTACACAGCCAACTGTAAAGTCCCAGACCCGGAGGCCTGAAAAACACACAAGGTACGTGTGCATGCGTGTGCAAACTCCAGAAAGGAGGGAAATACAGAGAAGAGATTGCGGTGTGACCATTCCCCATGGGGCAGCTTTTTCCATCTCCCTCTTCCTCTGGCAAATTAAAAAAAAAAAGGCTCCCCACCCTCCCCCATTTGCCTAAAAGTAACATATAAACTTTGAAAAGGTGTCTGTCTGCTCCTCTATCAGGAAAACAAAGGCTGATCACTTCAGACGACTCTCCATGCCTCAGCAGGCCTGGGATGGCACCACGGGATTTTATATAACAGACGTTACGTTCCTAACTGCCCTTCACTCACCATTTAGTTGCCCCCAGTTTGCTGCCCCTGAAGTCTCGAATTCCTTTTCTTTATCTTGTCATTTACTGTTTTTTTTTTTTTTTTTTTTTAAGATGCTAAATAAGCTGGAGCACTAAAGCCACCTCTTAATAACTACCGATTCCCTAGTTACTGTGCATGTATTTATGAATATACACGTTGAACTTCTTCTTGAATGAACTTAAAACGGACAGAGGACAGAACAGACGCGGCTGCGGAGCCATACCGTAACTGTCGTTCAGGGGGTCGTTCTGTCCTGTAAATACCGAAGCACTGGCTGTTCCACTTGAGAGAAAGAGCACATCTGCCAGGCCATCAGCGCGGTGCATCCTAAAGGGATCTGGAAGGAAGAATCCGAAACTCATTCCCAATGAATGCAGCTAGAGAGGTCAACATCTCCTACGACCGTACAGTAGGGATCCACTCATTGCACGTGTTGTCAACAGTAAGCCAATCAGCTGGGAGACAACATGACTGCACGTGGGAGGGAAGCAGTAAGTACTCAGTAGTCATTTGTCATACGTTAGCAACATTCCCCCGGGCCGGCAGGTGGCCTGGTGTTTAAGGCGCTGGACTCCATATGGCCAGCCATAGTTCAAGGCCAGACCTGGTGGCTTGCTTTCTCATTTACTCTCTCTCTCTCAATGGCCAAAATAAAAAGTAATAATAGTAGTAAATTAAATACTTAAAAACATGCGTATAATATTAAAACGACAACATCCAATTTTATAAAATACTAAGAGGTGAAAGTACAGAGAAAACTAAATTTTCAGTATGTATTATGTCGTCAGGAAAGTCATGACATATCTTTCTATGCAAAAATGCATCATGACTTTCATGACGACCCAGTATTACACAACAGACCTTCATTTTCAGTTATTAAAAAAAAAAAAAAAAAAAAAAGACAGCTAGAGCCAGAACAAGTATTAAAAGAAGAAAGAAAAGATACCTCAGCTCAGGTGGACAAAGCTGTCTGGATGGACAGGGTGGCCAGCTGGCCCCGAGAGAAGGGGCAAACGCATGCTCGGGAACTGGCACGAGTAACGGTGCCCCTGAAAGCACTCGGGAGACGGTGCTTCCTTGCAGGGACAAACAGTAAGCAAAGCGGAGCAGGGCAAAACCCAGTTCTGCTTTCGGTCTCCAGCTCAATTACCCTAAAGGCTTGCTAAAACGGATTGCTGGGCCCTGGAAATCGGCATTTCCAACAAGTTCCTTCTGAGGCTAACTCCCGGAACCTTCCATGGTCGGGGCGGCCGCAGGAAAGCTGTGGCTTGTCCCCATGGCTCTGAGGCAGCTATGCCACTGCGTTTTGGAAAGGGTTTCAGGAATGGGGGATGTGAGCCATCGGAGGCAAAACTGACAAGCTGCTGGGGATGGAGGCGACCCCAGTGCTGCTGCTCAGAAAGGCAAAGGAACTGGAACCTGGGAGAGGTGATCAGCATTCCCCTGCCGGGTTCCACATGGTCTAGGGGGCTCTGGCCTGCTCGGCTCCCTGGATTCCCGGAAGGAAAGCAGGATGCCACACACTCTGCACACCGGGGCGGGGACTGTTCAGTCACTTATGAAAAATGGATGACTTCTGCAAAGTTCTTCTATTTATTCATTAAAGTTTCACCAGCTGCCAACCTCGTGGCAGATCAGCACGCTCTAAAAACTCAAAGCCGCCCAAGGTCAGGGACGGAACACCGAGCAGGGGGATGCGTTCTCACACGGAGGACAGCGCTTGAGAAGTACCCAGCTGAGAGCTGACGGACTGAGGGTGAGGGCAGAGGGGCAGGCCTGCTCTCCAGTCACATTCCCACTCATCCAATCTCACAGCCAAACTTCATCTGTGAGGCTGGCTCCACGGCACAGTGGTAACGCACTGCTCAAGAAAGCTGGATCCCACGTGGTGACTGCAGTTCGAATCCCCAGCCTAGTCTGATCAAAGCACCATGTGCAAGATGTGAGTGCCCAAGGCCTGAGAGGCTTGAGGATTGGAGGCAGGGGATGGTGGTGTGACCAGACCCATGGAGGGTGCTCATCTGTCTCTCAGGCGTGTGTACACGTGCTCTTTCATAAAGAAAGATAAAAAGAGACAAAATACCACATGGACCTTAACGACTCCCAAATCTGTATCTCTAGCTCTCTAGACGTTTCCTTATTTCCAACATCCATTGGGTCGTCTGGAAAGTCATGATGCATTTTTACACAGAAAACCATGTCACGACTTTACTGACAACCTAATTAGTCAAATGGCCGATGTTTAAACAAAGTCCATGTTACATGTTTCCCTTCTTCCTGATTTGAATTAGTAATTGCCTTCCTGACCCAAGAATTACCGTAACCTAACAAATGGCATCTACAAAATACCCTCAGCTACTATTATACTCAACAGAAAGAGACCGGATGCTTTCCCACGAGACCCAGGATCAAGACAAAGCTGTCCACTCTCACCACCCCTGTTCCACCTAACTGAGGAAATTAGGCAAGAAAAACAAGTAAGTACATTCAGACTGGGAAGGAAGTCTATAACCAATGCACTACAAACTATTAGCACCAATACATGAGTTCAGTAAAGTTAGAAAATATAAGCCAAGAGGGACCAGCAGATAGAATACTGGTTACGTTGCTGGACTACCACGTAGTCGACCGTGGTTCAAGATCTAGACCCGGCGTCTTGAAACTCACACCAGGAGTGTGTGCATGTGTACCCAAGATCCTGAGAGGAGAATGGAAGAGAAGGGATTGCAGCATGGCCAGTACCCTGGGGGGTGATTTCTCACATTCTGTCTCTCTGTCCTTCTCTGTCTCTCTGGTAAGCACATGCACCCTACAGAAAAAAACCTCTTTCAAAAAAAAAGAAAATACAAACCAATAAACAAAAAAATCAATTGTATTTCTATATATTGTGATAAACAATCTGAATATGAAGTTAAGAAAATAATTCCATTCACAGTATCATAAAGAATAAAATAGTAGGTATAAATTTAATAAAGGAGCTATAAAACTTATACCCTGAGGGGCCGGCAGGTGGTGTGGTGGTTAAGGACACTGGACTTCCCACCTGGCTGACCACAGTTCAAGTACCGGACATGGTGGCTTTCTCTCTCTCTTACTCTGTTCCCCTCTGACCAGATTGAAAATAAGTAAATAAATGAATAAATAAATAAAGTTAAATAAAATAATTCTTTAAACAAATTTATACTCTGAAAACTACAAAATATTACAAAATGCATGGACCTTGAAAATATGATGCTAAAATGAAAATGCCTACCTATTACACGATTCCATTTTTATGAAATGTTGAGAATAAGCAAATTTATAGAGACGGAATAGCAAATTACAGAATAAGCAAATTTCTCACTTTCTGTCTCTGTCTCTCTCTGTCTCTCTGGTGAGCACACATGCCTTATAGCAAAAATTCTCTTAAAAAAATTACTGTGTATCTAAGAAAACGGTAATTGCAGAATGGTACAAACATTGAGTACTAGGTTATCTGGTACCAGCCCTGAGCACCTTGTACACAAGATGGCAAGAGAGAAGCCACGACAAGTGGGAACGACCGGCAGAGGCAGCAATGCTATCTCCTTGAGTTCCTCCCGCTCTGGGCAACTCCGTACATGCTCTTAAAGAGTTATGGAAATGGGCTCTGAGGCGGCTTCCTCTTGTACCACACATGTGGGCAGAGTTAGGTGAGAAACACAGGTTCCACGTATACAAAAGTTCTAGCACTGTACTGGGCACACACAGGCATGTCACAAATGGTGCTATTATTGCTGCAATGATCTCTCTTGGAAGGTTACAGTCTTAGCCTCCAATGTGTATTTTTTTTTTAAGAGAGATTTTTGCTATATATAGGGCATGTGCACTCACCAGAGAGACAGACAGAAAGCAAAGGACCAGCAGTTGGCGTAATGCTATGTCACTGGACTCCCATGTAGTCGACCACAGTTTGAGTCCCAGACCTGGCGGCTTAAACTCATACCAGGCGCGTGTGTGTGCGTGCCCAAGATCCCAAGAGGAGGATGGAGGAGAAGGGATTGTGGGGTGGCCATTCCCCCTTGGGGGTGATTTCTCACTTTCTGTATCTCTCTCTCTCTCTCTTGTCTTTCTAGCGAGCGCACATACCCTATAGCAAAAGCCTCTCAAAAACAAAAACAAAAAAACACAGAAAGCAAGAAATCACCCCCCAGGGGGAATGGCCACGTCACAATCCCTTCTCCTACATCCTCCTCTCGGGATCTTGGGCACGCATGCACATGCACCTGGTGTAAGTTTTAGGCTGCCTGGTCTAGGACTCGAACTGTGGTCAACTACGTGGGAGCCCAGCAACATAACCATTACATAATCTGGTGGTCCCTCGTCTTCAATGTATATGAATTTCAGAAAATGTGTTCAAAATACGTTTTGAAGAGGAGGGAATCAGAGGGCATTCAGGGCAGAAGTAAGTGTAAGTCGGAGGGCCAGCTGAGCGTGCAGGGGCAGTACGTGCTGAGCTGCAGGGCTCTACCTGCACTAGCGTCTCTTCTCTGAGTCACAGCCATGGCGCCTTCGTTCCTGTTTACGTCGCTGCACTTACCGGGCTGGACCGGATTCACCACTGGCTGGGGCTGGAAACAAAAGTCTGCATCTTCTGGCCATTTCTGGCTGTTCTGATATTCCTGGTAGGCCATGTTCTCTTCAAAGAATTCAGTCGGAGACCCTTAAGGGAGAAACAGGAAACAAAGGTTAAAGCAGCACCATCTCTCCTCCCCAGGTGCAGATTCCACAGTGTTAGACGAGTACAACAGGATACAGTCACATTTAGTGAGTCCTTTGTAAGAGCACTTTTTAAAAAAATTTAGAGAGAAAAGAAAATTAAGTATTGGAAGCATAAGGTTGTTTAAAAATTAAAAGCACTAGAGTGACTTCTGGCTATGCAGGCATGAAGAGGATGGTGATTTCTCTCCCAAAAGAACAAGGATAAAAATAGATAAAACTGTCAAAAGCAACCATTTTAGGGCACTAGAATTCAACAAAAAACAGACCTAAATAAACTGAAGCATACCTCATGTTCAGAAATTGAAGACTCAATGTGGTGAAGACAGTAATTCTTTTTTTGAGAGGTTTTTGCTATAGGGCATATGTGCTCACCAGAGAGACAGAGACACAGAAAGCGAGAAATCACCCCCCAGGGGGGATGGCCATGCCACAATCCCTTCTCCTCCATTCTCCTCTCGGGATCTTGGGCACGCACGCACACGTGCCCACCATGAGTTTAAGCCACCGGGTCCAGGACTGGAACCACGGTCAACTACATGGAAGTCTAGCAACATAGCCATTATGCCAACTGCTGGTCCCAAGACAGTAATATATTGGTCCCAAGCTGACCAATATATTCAAGGCAATTAGCATTACAATCTCAGAACTAACTTACTTTCTTTCTTTCTTTCTTTCTTTCTTTCTTTCTTTCTTTCTTTCTTTCTTTCTTTTAATTTTTGCTAAAGTGTGCATATGCTCACAGGAGGAAAAAAAAGAGGGAAAGTGAGAAATCACTCCGGGGACGGGGGTGGGGGTATGGCCACACGGCAATTCCTTCTCCTCCATTCTCTTCTCAGGATTTTGGGCATGCACCTGGTATGATTTTCAAGTTGCCAGGTCCAAGACTTGAACTGTGCAGTTGTCTATATGGGATCCACCACTACCTTAACCTCCATACTACCTGGTGGCCCCCAGCAGAACTTTATAAACTATCAACAAGTCATTCCTTAATTTATGTGGAGCTGCAAAATACCTGGAATGGCCAAAACAACTTTGAAGAAAGACACAACGCTGGAGGACGGACACTACCTGATTTTGAAAGTCACTATACACATGTCCCAGTGCAGACAGGTACTGGTCACACACACACATAAATAGAACAGAAAAGAGTTCAGAAAGAAACCTACCCGGTTAGGGCCAAATGGTTTGCAACAAAGGTGCCAATGTAATTCAATGGCATAATGTTTTTCAAAACATGGGGATGCTTGCACACGTGCCCAGTGTGAGTTTCAAGCTTCTAGGTCCGGGACTCAAACTATGGTTGGCCACATGGGAGTCTAGCAATGTAACCATTACACCACCTGCTGGTCCCACAACTCAACTTTTAAATGGGCAAAATATTTCGACATCTCACCAGAGAAAATGTACAAGGGGTAAAGCACAAGAAAGTTCATCCTCTTTAGTCCTTAGGAAAAGGCAAGTTAAAACCGCGAGCTGGAGTCAGCAGGAGTATGGTGGCTAAGGCTGGACTCCCGCACAGTGGACCATGGTCTGATGCCTGGATCCCATGGCTTGAGACTCACGCCGAGTGCATCATATGTGAGTGCGTGCCCAAACTCCCAAGGAGAGGGAAGAGCATGGGCTGCGGCGAGGCCATCTCTCTTGCAGAGGTGATTTCTCGCTTTCCATCTGTCTCTCCTGTGAGTGCACGTGCTCTATAGTGAAAAGAAAGAAAAAAAAAACTCTAAAAGACAAACAAAAACCACACCAAGCTGTTATAACATGGCCATTAAAATGGCTATAATGGAAAAAGCCAAAAACAGCAGGCGTCTGTGAGGATGTGGACAAGCTGGAAGCTGCTTACATTCTTGGTGGGACAGTATATGGGAAAGCTACTTTGGAAAACAGTTTGCTGGGTTCTTTTTATTTCTTTATTAACAATTTCAAAGAGGTATAATTCACACCATGAAGTTCACCCTTGAAGTATAGAATCCAGAGATCTTTGGTATATTTAGTTGCAGAATGACCAGCACGATGTAAATTCAGAACACTTTCTTCATCCCCAAAAAGAAACCCGTTGGCCACTCCTCCTTTCTACAGCCCCTGGCAATCACTTCTCTACTTTCTCTTTCCATGAATTTGCCTATTCGAGAAATTTCATCTAAATGTGCTCACAGAATGTGTGTGTGTGTTTTAATTTGCCAGAGGGCACATCCACGTGCTGGAGACAGAATAGAGAGAGAAAGCAAAAAAAGAACTTTCTCCGTGAGAGTCAATTCCTTCTCCATCTATCTATTTATTTATTTATTTGTCTATTTATTTATTTATTGAGAGGTTTTTGCTATAGGGCGCGTACGGTGCGCTCGCCAAAAAGACAGAGAGAAACAGAGAGACAGAAAGCGAGAAATCACCCCCCCAGGGGGGATGGCCATGCTGCAATCCCTTCTCCTCCATTCTCCTCTCGGGATCCTGGGCATGCACACACACGCGCCCGGCGTGAGTTTTAAGCCACTGGATCCAGGACGCGAACCGCAGCTGACTACGTGGGAGTCCAGCGACATAGCCATTATGCTAACTGCTGGTCCCCTGTTATTATTACTTTTTAATTTGACCAGAAAGTGAGAAATCAAGCCACCAGGTCCAGGACTTGAACCATAGTTGGCCACATGGGAGTCCAATGCCCCTAACCACCATGCCACCTGCCAGCCCCATTCTTCTAAGAATTTTATACTCTGGGGCCAACAGGTGGCATGGTAGCTGAGATGCTGACTATGGTTCGCGTCCCGGACCTGGTGGCTTGCTTTCTCACTTTCCCTTTCTCTCTGTATGTCTCTCTCTAGTGAGTGCATATGACCTATAGCAAATTATAAAAAATAATAAAATTAAATAAGTAATTTTAAAAGAGTTTTAGGACCATCAGTTAGGGTAATGGCTATGTCACTGGACTTCCATGTAGCCGACCGCGGTTCAAGTCCTGGACCCGGTGGCTTAAACTCACGACAGGTGTGTGTTCACGCATGCCCACGATCCCAAGAGGAGAATGGAGAAGAGATTGTCGTGTGGCCATCTCCCCGGGGGGTAATTTCTCGCTTTCTGTCTCTCTCTGTCTTTCTGGCGAGCGCACAAGTCCTATAGCAAAAACCTCTCCAAAAAAATAAGTAAGTTTTATACTCTTACCTCTTATATTTGGATCTATGATCTATAGCTTTTTTTTTTTTTTTTAGAAGTTTTCGCTATAGGGCGCGTGCACTCGCCAGACAGACAGAGAGAGACAGAGAGACAGAAAGTGAGAAATCACCCCCCCGGGGAGATGATCACGCTGCAATCCCTTCTCCTCCATTCTCCTCTTGGGATCTTGGGCACGCACGCACACATGCCCAACGTGAGTTTTAAGCCACCGGGTCTGGGACGTGAACCGCGGTCGACTATGTGGGAGTCCAGCAACATAGCCATTACGCTAACTGCTGGTTCCCTATATCTTTTTAAATTATTTTATTCATTATTTTGTTTAATTTGATGAGAGAGGACAGAGAGAGAAAGTGAGAGAGTAAGCTGCCAGGTCTGAGACTCAAACCATGGTTGGCCATGTGAGAGTCCAGCACTTTAACCACCACACCACCTGCCAGCCCTCTATGATCTGTAATTTTTAAATGTTTGACAAAGGATGTGTGCACTCACCAGAAAGACAGAGACAGAGAAAGAGTGAGAAAGCCGGGCCTGAGACCACATGATCAGCTATGTGGGATCCAGCCACTTTAACCATCATGTCATGGACCGGACCTGGATACACAATCCATTTTTTTTCCTACAACCCATTTTTAATAAAATTTTTTTATGTGGCATTCGAAAAGGTCTCAACTTCTTATTTAGGGAAAAGAAAAAAAAAAGAGGTTTTTGCCCTAGGGCATGTGTACACTGGAGAAAGATACACAGTGAGGAAAAGTAAGAAATCATCCCCCAGGAGGGATAGCCAAGCTGCAATCCCTTCTCCTCCCAAGATCCTGGACACTCACACACGTGCCCGGTGCGATTTTCAAGCCACCAGGTCTGGGACTGGAATGGCAGTCGGCCATGTGGGAGTCCAGCGACATAACCATTGCGTCATCTGCTGGTCCCAGGTTCGTATTTTCATTCGCCAGGAGAAACGAAGACACGTGTCTGCACAACAGCTAACACGTGCACATGCACAGTGGCAATATTCGTAAGTAAGGAGCAGCTAAAAACTGGGGACCACCCCGTGCTCGCCAGCCAGTGAACGGGTAGAAGCTGGCACGTGCTGCAGCGGACCGTCATGGCTGTGAATGGACTACCGACGCTCACAACAGCATGGGTGGGCCTCACAAGCAGCATGCTAAGTGAGAAAAGCAAGAGACTACCTGCTGTGATTCCTGACATTCCTAGTAATGACAAAACTGGAAAGATAGGATGTAGACCGATGGTCAGAATGGGGGCTGACTTTGTAGACGGGCTCAAGGAAGTTTTAAGGCGATGAAAACTATCTACAAACAGATCAGAGTGATGGTTACAAACTCTAAGTTTTCTAAAAATCATTTATGCGTACACTTTCAACGGGTGAATTTTGTGATGTGTAAACTACATCCCCGTGAAGCGCTATAAAAAAAAAAAAAAAAAGGGCCACAGTGACAGCGCAGCACTCTGCAGGGCCGGAAGCACGTGGACGAGGGGATTTCATTCTTGGGTCAGCCTGTCATGTCCACACACACGTTTTGAGCCTGTGCCCATAATCCTGGCTGGCGGATGGGCTGGAGGGGGACTGTGGAGAGAGACCATGCTGAAGATGCTTTTCTCTCAATAAATAAGTAAACTTAAAAAAAAAAAATCACACTTCTTGGGACGGCAGGTGGCACAGTGGTTAAGGTGATAGACTCCCACATTGCCGATTGTGGTTCAAAGTCCCAGGCCTAGTGGCTTGCTTTCTCATTTTCCCTTTCTCTCTCTCACTCTCTGTATTTTTCTGGTCAAATAATAATATTAAGTAATTATTAAAAATTGTCTTCTTAAAAAATCATGCTTCTACCTTTTAAAAAATGTCTAGATTCTGAAGTTGCTTCCCGTATACGCCTCCTCATTAGTGGCTCTGAAGCTGTGCTGAGAAGGGAGGACAGGAAGGGGCAGCCGTGAGGTGAGGAAAGAACCCTGGGTGGGCGTGTTATAAAGTCTGCAGTTCCCTGCCTACTACTCTATGGCTGGAAAAAGCCCATTGAGGATGTGCAATCAAGATGTAGCTGGGAAACAGCAGGAAAGTCTCTCCGTGGCGAGAGACTTAAGGAAGGTGAGAGGGTGGCTGCGTGGCCCTATGCCCAAGCCACCTGAGTCTCGTGTCCCCAGAGCGACGTGTCTATGGAAGCTGCGAGTGCTGTGCTACGGTCACTGGGAGGGGAGGAAGCACAGCAACTCCGAAGTGAGGCCTGCCCTAATCTTGGGCAGTACACCAGCATCTTTAAAGGTGGAAACTGGCCATCCTGACGGCTTCTCATCAGTAATATTTACAATACAGAGATGCACTGGGACTAGCAGAGGGCATAATGGCTATGTCGCTGGACTCCCACGTAGTTGACTCTGGTTCGAGTCCCAGACCCGGTGGCTTAAAACTCATGCCAGATGCATGTGCGTGCGTGCCCAAGAATGGAGGAGAAGGGACTGCGGCATGGCCATCCCCCAAGGGAGTGATTTCTCACTTTCTGTCTCTCTGCTTCTTCAGTGAGCACATGCACCCTATAGCAAAAATCTTTCTCTCTGGAAAAAAAAAAAAAAAAAAAAAAAACAGAAGTGCTGCGCACAGCTCTTGCCTAGGTCAACTCTTAAAAGAAGATGAAGTACAGCAGTAAACTCCCATTAAGGAATGACTTAGGGCCAGGAATTAAAGGGAAACCACGATACGATTCAGCTACGGAGAAGCTGCCCGACGCTGCGCGGGCACCTGCAGACTGCAAAGTGCTCCCCTACATCGGAGCAGCTCCGGGCTGCACGCATGGCCTCTCTCCCTCCCAGCCCTTCCTCACTTGGCACCTCTTCTTGGTGCCTTCCCAGAGTTCCTCTTCTCTGTTCCTCCCTCAGGCCTTGAGAGAGCCAACTTCAGCCACCTCTAAGAACAGCACCACCATCATGCCTAAATGCAATGAATCTGTGGCAGAGTTCAAACACCTTAGGAAGAAAATGTAGACAGAGAGGGGGTGGGCGGGCATGCACACACAGGGCTGGGTGCCGATCTGGCCACACTGGGCCCGACACAGAGGTCTTCTGAGTTCCGGACCCTGGCCTTGCCATGAGCTAACCATGTGAACCCGGCACTGCTTTTGTACGCTAAGTCTCCGTGACGACCCTAAGGATATTTGCTCAGTTCTAGAATTACAGTAATAAAAAGACATCGTACCAGTCTGACTCACGTCCTGTCCCCCAGGTGCACCGAGATCTATAAGAACAATCTGTTTATGCTTCAATGACACAAAAGCCTCTCCTGATGCTAACTGACCACCTTCCTCATCCTCCCACACCCACAAACCCATGCCAGGCCTATCCCTTCCACTCGCTGGATCCCACATGGCTGACTGCAGTTTGAGTCCCAGACCAGGTGACTTGAAAATCTAGTGGGACTGGTGTGTGTGGGTGCTCAAAATCCTCGGAGAGGGAGAAGGAATGGTGAGTTGTGCATGGCCATCCCCCTACGGGGTGACTTCTCCCTATCCCTCTCACTGCCCATCTCCCTCTGCTGAGTGCACGCACCCTATGGCAAAAAAACCCTCGTTTCTAACCCAAGAGGTGGGTACATTCCCTCACACCCTCTGGAGAGGAGCGCGCAAGTCTAGCAAAGACACGGGCGTTTGCTGGGCCCTCCCTTCCCCAGAGGTGCGGGCAGGAGCCCGGAGGCTGGCTCTCAGCAGCGGCCTGGGCTGTCAGCAGGACTGAGTGTCTGACGCAGGCTCACTCCCACCTCTTCACTAGCTCCGCTGACCTACATCCCTCTGGAAACTCCACAGCAAAGGCAAGCAGACTCCCTTGCAGGAACAACAGCCTTCAGCATATACAGATATTTTTTAGCATAATTGCAATCTACTCATAGAGTTTATTTCAGTGAAATAATGAAAATGAAATTCTAAACCAGAAGCAATTTACATAATGCAGTGGGAGCACCCCTCACCCCACTGTTATTCGTCCCCACATACAGTGGATCTCCTGTGAAAGCAGAACAGGAGAAGACAGGCCAGCTTCTATTTTGGTAAAACTGAAGGTATTTAACAGAAAAGGCCAGTGATTAAATATTTAAAGTTCCAATTAATGAAGTAGCAAATCTGTGAAAGACTTCAAAGAGTTTGTAGAAAAACAATTTAGTGAGTTTATTTTGCTGTCAAAAATTTAAAATGCCAGTGTTTTCCACGAACTTGTTGAAGACTAGCACATGTATCCAAGTAATACTGGATTTTATGAGACAGTAGAAGTTCACCGAGATAGTTCAGATTCTATATTACGAGTAAATTAACAAAGTGCCACTTGCCTGGGCCAGCAGGTGGCACGGTGCTTAAGTTGCTGAACTCCCACATGGCTTACTGCGGTTCAAGTTCTGGACCTGGCAGCTTGCTTTCTCACCCTCTCTCTCACTCTGTCTCTCTCTGGTCAAATTAAAAAAATAACAGTAGTAACAACAAACTGAATTCAATAAATAAATAATTGAAGAAAAAAGAAAAGTACAACTTGTCAAGGTTTTTTTTTAAAGTTACTTACATATTTCTTCCATGGGAGGCACACCCGGCCAGTCCAGACCATGGGCACCAGTGCGTGTAAGCCTGGTATGTACAGGAGGCCCAGGACACAGACCCGACCTCCCATGTAGTCTAGCTGCTTTACTGCCCCACCACTGTCTGGCCCCATGTTTCTGTCTGCCTGCTGTCACCCTCCTCCCTCTGTCTCCCTGGTAGGACAGATTACAGGGAACATGCCACAGTGTCCAGTTTTCAGGGTGGGCTAGAATCAAACCTGGGCCTCCCATGTGGTCTCAGCCTGCCAAGCAGCAATGTCTACCCGCGCCCAGAACACAGGCTACAAACATGGATGTGAGGACGGGTTTGGTCTCGCTCCTGAGTTTAGGCACGGCACTCAATGCCTTGCCCATGGGAACTGGGCTAGCCCAGAGCATGCGGTGGCCGCATGATTCCGAGTGCTCAGGGGACAAGGACACATGAGAAGCAAGACTCTTAGTAATGTATAGGCGGGAACCCAGGGAACCTGTGGGGAAGTAGGTTCGAGGCTCCGGCCAAAGAGAGTGGAATGTAAGACCGTACTGGGCCTAAGTTATCAATACGGGCACATTTACTAAACATTCTAGATTTAATGTTTAGCTCATGCAGCTGGAGAGAGCGCCACTGCTTCACTCAGTTAAATTTGGACTCAAATAAATTATAATGAGAAAGAGATGCCAAAGTTTCCCCATCGAGATGTAGAAGAAAGTATCCAGAAGCTTGGGGGGAGCTGGTGGTGGTGCAGTGATTAAGGGAGCTAGGTCCAACATGGCCAGCTGTGGTCCAAATTCAGCCCGGCAGTCTGGAGACCACTCCAGGCACGTGTGTGCGCAGCCCACAGTCCCGACAGAGTGGAGAAATGGAGAAGACGCTGCGGTGTGGCTGCACCAGACAGCGAGGGCTTTTTGCCTCTCTGTCTTCCTAGCATGCGTACCAGCCCTCTGGCAATTAGGTCGGCCAACTTTATCTGCAAAGGGCCACACGGAAGTATCTTAGGCTTCCCAAAAGCCTAAGGTCCCTGTCAGAACCCCTAGCTTTGAGGTAGGAGACGGGGACCCTACAAACATACTTAGGGTATGGGCACAAGACGGAGTCACAAATGGCTAAATCTGAGATGGAGACAGCATGACCTGGACTAAAACAGGCTTTTTCTATGCCTCACCACATTCCAGGAAGAAGATAAGATAATGGTTTTCATGACCCAAGCTTCAAGACAAAGAATCTCCTGACCTTGGTACCCTCTCCAAAATTAGGAAAATAACTGAACCCAACCAACATGCGCCCCTCCCTACCAGGAAGGGAATGCATGCACAAGCCCCACCTAACACGAGTCTGGACAATTCCCTTCCTGACCCAAATAAACACCCCTCGCCACAGCTCTTGCTTGGCAACCCATTTTCCGGGACCCGTCCTTTCTTGGGAGTTCTGTCTTCCCTTCCCACTCCTCTAATAACCCCCCCTTGGCTAGACCTACTCTGTGTCCACGACTCTAATTCTTCCTGGGCGTGGGACAAGAAACCGTGTCTCACTGCGAGCGTGGGCCCGATCACCCCTGCGCCCCGTGTTCCTGCGTCAGCTTGGCCATGAAGATGCAAGCAAAGTGGGTTCTCCGACTTCGCTGGGAATGACGGGATCCAGGAAAGCAGAGGCTAAAGCAGCACTTGTCACCCAACACCAGGGGAACATCCCTTAGGAAGACAAGCCTCTTGGGCAGCAAGGCGCTCTCTGCTCCCCAGGCACCTACTGAAAACAGTTAATCTCTGCGACTGAAAGCACTCCAGTCGGGTAGTCAAAGTTGACCTGGAAAGTCACGACCTCTTGTCCAGTCTCCAGACCCAGGTCAATTCACAACCCAGGTCACCTTGAGAGGTGACCTTCTTTGTTTCCACAAGGACATCCAAGTTTCCCCAAAGGTCATTTGCTACTGTGACTGTGGGGTTCAGAGAAGATAATACTCAGACCTTTAGGGTGTACTACTTCCTGAGAGCCGAAAATGTCACGGTGGCCAGCCCCACCATCCAAACAAGGGCTTGCAGAGGTCGTATGACAGAGGGGTGCATAGCCCAAGTCCAATTCACAGTGGACCCCACTGCCCGGCAGTTCTACTTTATAGTTGTTTCTTCAGTTCCTAAATGAATTAGGGGAGGGGGTCAGGTGGTGAAGTAAAGGCACTGGACTTCCACATGGCCAGCCGTGGTTCGAGTCCTAGTCCTAGCAGCTTGAGACTCACACCAGGTGCATGTGTGTGCATGCCCAAAATCCCAGGAGGAGAATGAGGGAAAAGGGACGATGGTGTGGCCGGTGACTTCTCACTTTCTGTCTCTCTGCTCTCTGTCTTTGCCTTTCTCCAGTGAATGCGCATGCCCTATGGCCAAAACAAACAAACAAAAATAATTAATTGGAAGAGATTTACTTGGCTATTGGCAAAATTCCTACATCGCCTACATTCTGACCCAATTGATGAGTCATTAGGAAACAGGAAGGGCAAAGGGGAAGTCCCTAGAATTCTCCCTCTTGCTAAGATATGAAGCCAGCAGTATTACTGCCATACCCTAGGAGGATCAAAGCGGTTAGTGCTGCCATCCAAGACTAAAAGAAACAGGCGTGGTGATACCTGTCACACCCCCGTTTACCTCACCACGTGGTCTGTACAGAGGAGTTGGGCCCTGGAGAGCCACCGTGGACTACTAACAACCAGGTTGAGAGTCCGGCATGCTGGTTAAGGGCACTGGACTCTGACATGGCCAACCAGGTCGAGTCCTGGACCTGGCAGCTTATTTTTTCTCTCTCTCTTTTCCTCTCTGCTCAAATTTAAATAAACAAATAAAATTAAATAAAAATCATTCTAAGACAAAACAAAAACCACCAGGTTGATACAATGATACAGTGTATGGCTATCAGTCAGTCTTTCCCCAGCCACTGGAGTGCTTCCGAGCCCATGAAAGTGGCCGTGGAGGCTGTGCATGGGCTCAACAACAAGCTGCCCCGTAACGAGGCTGCCGTGCCTAAAGCTACTGCCAACTGTGTAGCACGCTGACAGCACAGAACGACGCTGAGCCCCATGTGGCACTAGTACCCCGGGGGACCAGCCAGCCACCTGGTGGCAAGCTGATGACACTGGACCTCCATCATGGGGAAGGAAGGCTGGGTCAGAGAGCTGTCCTCTCTCGAACAGACACACACTCTATATACAGACATGACTCCTCTGGCTGCAATGCTTCTGCCCGCAACGCCATCCACGGACTCACAGAATGCCTGGGCCACCATCATGACATCCCATGCCATGTTGCTTCTGATCAAGGAAGTAATTTCACAGTAAAAAAAAGTCCAGAAATCAGTCCATGCCCATGGAACTAACTAATCTTTTTTTAAAAAAAGAATTATTTTATTTACATTTATTTATTTATTTATTTATTTATTTATTTAAATTTGACCAGAGAGAGACGGAGTGAGAGAGGGAAAGTGAGAAAGCAAGCTGCTAGGTCTGGGACTAGAGCCGCAATCAACCATGTAGGAGTCCAGCGTCCTTAACCACCATGCCACCTGGCAGCCCCCCTAATCTCTTTATTTAAAAAATTATTTAATTTTATTTATTTATCCATGTATTTTAATTTGACCAGAGAGAGACACAGAGAGAAAGAGGGAAACTGAGAAAGCAAGTCACCAAGTCCGGGGCTCGAACCATGGTCGGCCATGTGGGAGTGTCCAGTGCCTTAAGCACTATGCCACCTGCTAGCCCTGGAATGAACTAACCTTATCATACACCATTGCCTAGAACAGCTAACCTTAATTAAAAGGAGAAGCCACTTACTGAAGACCCAGTTACAGCTTTAGTCGGGAGACTATACCCTGAGAGAAGAAGGCAATGCGTGAATGAGAGACCTCTTATGCTTCCAAGCCAAAAAGCAGTAATAAAAGGAAATTACAGCAACACACACATAGAAAGGCCTGAGCTAACGAAGGATGAAACTTGGAGTCTCACCAGGTAAAGACCCTCCTTCAGCCAAGGGTCTGGCTGAAGGCAAAGGAAGCAGGAACAGGGGAACTGAAGAAAGAAGCCCACGCATCAGCTAGGGCCTCAGGACTATGCACAGAGTGAGAGCGGACAGCTTTGTCTATTTCCTTTCTCACATTTTGTGTTTCTTTGTATACTGTAAGCATTTCATTCTTTCATTCTCCTATCCTTATTATAAATTGTGGAAGAATAGCTTTGTAATTATCTCTCGGTAACACAACATGCAGTGGCATATATATTTTTTTGAGAGGTTTTTGTTATAGGGCACATGCGCTCGCCAGAAAGACAGAGAGACAGAAACAGAAAGCGAGAAATCACCTCCCCAGGGAGGATGGCCATGCCGCAATCCCTTCTCCTCCATTCTCCTCTCAGGATCTTGGGCGCACACACACGCGCCCGGCATGAGTTTAAGCCACCGGGTCCAGGACTCGAACCACAGTCGACTACATACATGGGAGTCCAGCAACATAGCCATTACGCCAACTGCTGGTCCCTCAGTGGCACTTTGATAAACAGAGCCAGTAGTGGATACAATGACTACAGGGGCTGAGCACCTTAGAGAAAGGATGAACGTCTTTCGTGTGACGGACACCTGCATCTTATTAGGTATAAACGTAAGAGGTGTTTCAATGCGCGAAAAGTACAAGGAAGCTGGGAAGCCCAAAGGACAGACTGAGACAGTTATCAATTTACTGCCTCTCAGCTCCAAACCTCCCTTCAATGTCCTGCTTGTAACAATGGAGCTGGGCCCATAAGCATTATTTCTTTGCCAATCACATGATTTTTTTTTTAAGAATGATTTTTATTTAACTTTTTTTTAAAATCCATTTTCCAATCTGACCAGAGAGGGAGAGAGGGGGAGAGAGTGAGAGAGAAAGTGTGAAAGCAAACCGCCAGGTCCAAGACTTGAACCGCAGTGGGCCATGTGGGAGTACAGCACCCTTAACCAACACACTACCTGCCGGCCCCAACCAATGGCATGATGTTAAGCTTAGTGAAGGGCACTGGAGGAAAGGGAGCTCTGCCTGGTTCTGTATGCTTCCCCATCTCCCAGCTCCCACGGTCTCTGGAAAGTGTACAGAATATCCAGTGGTGCTCACCCCAAGAAGTTTCCCTAAGTCCTGCAGTGTGCATCTCCCCAGGCAAACTCCACCAGTGCCCCGGATGACTCCCAGTGACTCCCAGTGGCTCAGCACTGAAGTAATGAGCCCACACGTACCTCCTTGCTTGCTACCTGGGCCTGCAGTAACTCAGCAAACATCTTCACTGTGCAGGCGAGACCACCTCCGAGATATGAAGCCAGTTTTCGGGAAAGAGCATACTTTTACATTTTTTTCTTTCCTTGAATATTCTGTCTCAGTCATAGGGGTAGTAACTACGTGGGGTCTTCAAAAGGTTTATGAAAAACTATGTGTGTGGGTTTCAAAATGTTGTTGCACTAAAATAAATTCGTACTTTAATTCCACTTTTTCACAAGCTTTCTGAAGTGCTCGCCTATCTGTCATTGCTGCTTTTTTTTTTTGGAGAGGTTTTTACTATAGGGCACGTGTGCTCACCAGAAAAAGAGAGACAGAGAGATAGAAGGCGAGAAATCACCCCCCGAGGGGATGGCCACACCACAATCCCTTCTCCATTCGCTTCTTGGGATCTTGGGCACGCACGCACGCACATGCGCCCGGCGTGAGTTTAAGCCACCGGGTCTGAGACTCAAACTGCAGTCAACTACATGAGAGTCCAGCGACATAGCCATTATGCCAACTGCTGGTCCCTCTTCAGAGTTCTCTTTACCCTTCAGTCGTTAATTCCCTGTTACAATCACTGCACTGCTTATGTCCTGACTAGACCCTGGCTGAAACAGACAATGGCAGTAAGAAAGTGAAATGGCTTAAATCCACATTTAAAAAATTGGGGGAAAATGAGCACTGTTCAACTCTAGGGAAAGAAACTAAATTCTCTGAGCGTCTGAGAACCTATCATGTGCAAGAGGACACACTCCACGCAGCTGCTCAGCACTAGTAATATGAACAGCAGCAAAGCGGACTGTCTCTTCGTTTTACACAGAAAAACTAAGAGCCAGAAAGCTGAGCTCATTAATGAGAAAGCAGAACGCTTCAGTGAAGACCCGGGAGGCGTCTAATGCTCAAATGCAACAGTGCAGAGCTCTGCATCTTCTTTGCCATCTCAGATCGCTGAAAACTCACTGGAGTGACTCTTTCACCAGGTTCTTGCAGTGACCGGGTCCTAAGTTAATTTTCTCACAAGAAACAAAACAAAAAGCTCTTTGACCTTCCTTTATGGAGTTCACTGATTTCACCTCCAGTTTTGTCCTCTAGGAACAGAGCGTTTCTGTTTCAGAGTGGACCAGATATGCTCTAGTTCCGTGCAATTAAAATACCATTCCACAACCGTGATAGCCGGAGAAAGGCTGATGGCAGGGCAGGATGGCTTACTAGCAAAGGCTCACACTGCAGAGTCTGTACAGACTTTCCTGTGGACAAGAATCCTCCTCATGTCATCTTTCATTTACAAACCCCTGCAACCACACCACAAAGCACTGAAAATACTGTTTTGTTTTGTTTTGAAAAAAGATTTTTGCTATAGGGCACATGCACTTGCCAGGGAGAGAGAGAGGCAGAGAGAAGAAAGCCAGAGATCACCCCTCGGGGGGATGGCCACCTGCAATCCCTTCTCTTCCAAGGAGAGATGTATGTATGGGCACACACATACATACATGTGCCCAGCGTGAGTTTCAAGCTGCCAGGTCCAGGATTTGAACCACAGGTTGACTATGTGGGAGTCCAGCAACATAACTGTGACACCATCTGCTCATCCCAAATAATCTGTTATTTAATGCAAATAATTCTTTCGTTACTAGTTCTCTTTTTATAGGAGGAGTTTTAGGTTCAAAGAGAGTAAATAATATGTCTAAGATCCTAAAGCTAGGAGGTGGCAGAGTCGGACCTACTCTTTTCAGTTTCTTCTAATTTAAACAAATTTTCTACGGAGAATGAACTTCCAGAAAGATGTGCATCAATAGCCTAGCAAGAATCACTGTTACTTGTCTTCCCACACAAGGCCTGAAGCACATGAAGATATCTAAGGAGCTGCTTCTTCCACTAGCCACTGAGCACCTGCCACAAGCCACAGGGTCCTAGGGCTGGGCCACAGCGATGATCAGCACAAAACCCTGTCTCTCTCACAATATGCACCTCTATGGGACCAGCTGGTGGTGCAGCAGTAAAAGCAGCTGAATCCCACATGGCTGACGATGTGGTTCAAGTCCCGGACCCAGCAGCTTGAAAAACACACTGGGTACCTACATGTGTGTGCCCCAAATTCCAAAGGAGAATGAGAAGAAATTGTGGTGTGGCCATCCTCTTCCCTCACCCAGGGAGTGCTTTTACACTCTGCACCTCCCTCCCTGTCTCTCCAGCACTTGCACCCTATAGGAAATTTTAAAAATATATATTTACCTACATGAACCTATATTCTTCTAACAAAAAAATCAGGCAATAAACATCACAACATTACAAATTATTAGAAAGCAACAAATGTCAAAGAGAAAAATTAAAGCAAAAGTAGGATAGAAAAAAATGGAAGTTGAGCAGGGTCAGCAGGTGGCACTGTGGAGGTTGGAGCAGGTGGATCCCACATGGCCAGCTGCCCAGTTTGAGTCCCAGACCCGGCGGTGTGAAAATCATGCTGGGCATGTGTGCTCAAAGTCCCGAGAGGGGACTGTGGTGTGGCCATCCTCACTGGGGGGATGCTCTCTCGCCTTCCCCCTCTCTGGCGAAAAACAAAAGGAAGGACAGCAATTTAGACACAATGGTGAGAGAAGGACAATGGGGAAGCTGGACAGGGGCTCCTGGGGCTATCAGGGGGATGCAGGTAGGCAGGGCAGAGGCCCCCACGGCTCAGGCAAGGAAAAGGAGCAAGGTGGCAGCAAGGTGGGCAAAGGGGAGCGTGAGGGCATGTGCTCGGGTGACGGCACCACGGCCTCTGTGAGCGCTAAGGACTTGGACGGGGATCAAAGACGTGCTCTACGCACAGGGCCACTGCAGGTGCTTCCGACAACACACTGCAGGGGATAAGCAAATGGAGCAGGAGGGCGGACACGGAGGCGATCACAGTGGTCAGAGGGCACAGTGACTCCGACAGAGATGAGGCAGTGGGGTGCCGGGAAGGCGTGGGGTTCCAGACCTCTTTTTCTTTCTTTTTTTTTTTTTGGAGGGGTTTTTTCGCTATAGGGCGCGTGCGCTCACCAGACAGAGAGAGACAGAGAGACAGAAAGCGAGAAATCACCCCCCCAGGGGGGATGGCCACGCCACAATCCCTTCTCCTCCATTCTCCTCTCGGGATCTTGGGCACGCACGCACACGCGCCCGGCGTGAGTTTAAGCCGCCGGGTCCGGGACGCAAACCGCGGTCAACTACGTGGCAGTCCAGCGACATAGCCATTATGCTAACTGCTGGTCCCCAGACCTCTTTTTCTGACCAACTAAACGTAGGGTGTGACAGGAGAGGAAGGTGGGAAGCCAAACATTCAGCCCAGGCAACAGGAAGTACAGAATTTCCATAATTAGATGGGCAAGCAGAATTGGTTTTGTTTTGTTTTGTCTTTTGTTTGTTTTTGGATTGTGGGGTGGGGTTCATGAGTTCAGTTTAGGACATTTCAAATTTAAAATGTCAATTCTACATCCAAATGCAGATTTCAAGCTCTAATTTTACATTTCCTGAGTTCTGACCCAAACTTGTCATGAGACTGACCCAATAGTTCTTACAGCTATTCCTTAGCATGCAAGCAATGTTCACCTATCAGACATTTCTCTCTGTATCTGGGCAAACTAGCGCAAATCACTAACATAAGCAGCATATAAAGCATGGCTTGGGACCAGCAGTTGGTGTAATGGCCATGTCGCTGGACTCCCATGTAGTCGACCGCGGTTCGAGTCCTGGACCTGGTAGCTTAAAACTCATGCTGGGCACGTGTGCATGCGTGCCCAAAATCCCAAGAGGAGAATGGAGGAGAAGGGATTGCGGCGTGGCCATCCCCCGGGGGTGGGGGGTGATTTCTCGCTTTCTGTCTCTGTCTTTCTGGCAAGCATATGTGCCCTATAGCAAAAGCCTCTCAAAAAAAAAAAAAAAAAAAAAAAAAAAAAAAAAAAAAAAAAAAAAAAAAAAAAAAAAAAAAAAAAGCATGGCTTTACTTCTGAAGAGGTATGTAATATATAATAATAGTTAGCTTGGTTAACTTAATCAGTTAACTTAATCATCATCTCCTATTTGTTTTAAGTATGAACCTGCCAGCCTCCCCTCCTTCTGGCCCGCTTTCTCCCTCCTTCCCTCCTTTCTACCACACCCACCATCTTCCTGTGTACAGCTCAGTGGTATTACATGCATTCGGAGTGCTGGGCAACCGTCACCACCATCCATCCCCAGAACTTCAGTGACAAAACTGAACTGTGTACCCTCGAACAATAATTCCTGATTCCTGCCCCTCCCAGGTACAGGAGCCGCCGGTATACTTTACATTTTTCTGAATTTGACTCGTCCCGGTACCTCGTATAAGCAGAATCGTGTAATATCTGCATTGCGACAGCTTCTTCCACTTTGTGCACTGTCTTCAAGGCTTATCCTCGTTGCTGCGTCAGAATTTCCTTTACCTTTAAAGCTGAGTAAGATCCCATCGTATGGATGCCCCACAGACTGTTTAGCCATTCGTGCCTGACGCGACACTTGGGTTGCTTCCCCCTTCTGACTACAAGTAGTGAATGCCCGTGCTCTGAGCATGGGTATACAAATACCAATTCAAGACCCTGCTTTCAACTCCTTTTGGCACATTCCCAAAGTCAGATGCTGGACTGTACAGCTTTTTTGTTCTTTGTTTTTTCTTCTTTAATGCCAGAGGGTGTGTGCATGTGCTTAAGTAAGAAAGGAAGAAAAAGACCTACCACCACCACCAACACCCTCAATGGGCCTGGGCATGCTGCAATCCATTTTCCTCCATTTATCCATCTTCTCAAGATCATAGGCCCACAAACACACACGCGCAGCATGTTTTGCAAGCTTCTGGGGCTAGGATTCAAACCACGGTTGGCTCTGTGGAATCCAGCTCCCTCTACAGCTCTTCCACGCTGTGCTACAAAGGCCGGTCTCCACACGGTTCTATTTTTATTTTCTTGAAGAGCTGCCATAATGCTTTCCATTTACATTTCACAGTGCACGAGCATTTCCGTTTTCTCGCATCTTCACCAATACTTGTCCATTTCCGGTTCCGTTTCTATACTAGCTGTCCCAATGGGTCTGCAGTGGTTTCGACTTGCACTTCGTCGTGGCTAGTGACGCACATGCTTGCTGCCCATTTGTATATCTCCTTTGGAGAAATGGTTATTTAAGGCCTTTGTCCATCTTTCAATCATGTTTCTTTGTTCTACCACTACAGGAGTTCTTTAAATATGTTAGATACTAATCTCTCACCAGATATATGAGGGATTTCAATAATTTTGAAGAAAAATGTGATTAAGGTATGAATTTATTTTGATGCAAAAAATTTTGAAATTCATTTAGTTGTTTCATCATCTATACATTCTATAAACTTTTGAAGACGCCCCCCATATGACTTCTAAATATTTTGCTCTCTTCCAAAGGTTGTCTTTTAACTCTATTGAGATGCACACATTCATTTTTAAAATCCTATTTGCTTATTTTTAATAATTTTCTTGCTGGAGGGCACATGCCCTCTCATGGATACTCACTCACTGGATACAGAAAGCAGACAGAAAGCACCCTCCTAGGGGGCAGACGGCCATGCCACAATGCAACCTCTTCTCCTGCATAATCTTTTTAGGATTTTGGGCACACGTACTGGTTGGTTTTTCAAGCCACCAGGTCAAGGACTGGAACTATGTGGTCAGCCATATGGGATCCAGCCACCCAAACCACCACTCCACCAGCTGGCCCAAAGTGTTAAATTTTGATACAGACAAATCTATTTTTTCATTTGTTGTCTATGCTTTTGGTTTCATATCTCAGAAAACACAGTTCAATCCAATGTTATAAAAAAAAGTTTCCCACATTTTCTTCTAAGAAATTTGTAGTTTTAGCTGTTTTTAGGTCTCTGATTCATTTTAAATTATTTTTTTAAAACTGCCAGAAGGTGGATGTGCTTGCCAGAGAAAGACACAGAGATGAGGGGGAGACAGAAGGAGAGAAAGCTCCACTGGGGCATCGTCACACGGTAACCCTCTCTCCTCCATTCACCCATCCTGTCAGGATTTGGGGCATGCACACACACATGCTAACTGGTTTTTGTTTTTGTTTTTCCTAAGTCACTAAGGGTTGGGATTCAACCTGTGGCCAGCCATGTGGGATCTACCTCCCTTAATTAGCAGACCACAGGGCCAGCTCAAGTTAATTTTTGAATATGCTTTAAGGTAAAGGTCTAACTTCCTTCTTTTGTATTTGGATATCTAGTTTTCCCAAAACCACTTGTGCAAAAGACTATCCTTTCCTCAATGAATGGTCTTGGAACCACTGTCTAAAGTCATCTGACCATTATGTGAGGGCCATTATTTCCAGGCTGTCTGTTCTGTTCTGCAGCCTGTAGCTCACTGTTCTAACTACTATAGGACCACAGTACATTCTGAAGTCAGCAAGTGTACGACTTCCATTATTCTTTTTAAAGACTGGTTTGGCTATTTGGGGGTGCTTGAGATTCTGGGATGGATTTTTCTATTTCTGCAAAAACTGTTAGAATCTGTGGGTCTTTTTTCTTTATTCATGATAGGATACAAACACATGCATGTTGAAACAAGAGAGGGAGAAGAAAGGAATAAACACCTTTGCAGGATCTTTCTTTTTTCCCCTAAAGATTTATTTATTTATTTAATTCTATTTGTTATTATTATCCTTATTACTTAATTTGACCAGAGACAGTGACAGAGAGAGAAAGAGAAAGCGAGAAAGCAAGCCTCCAGGTCCGAGACTTGAACCGCGGTCGGTCATATGGGAATCTGGCGTCTTTAACCACCACACCACTTGCCAGCCCCCCTCCTGCAGGATCTTATCACACCGTGATTCCCTTCCTCTAGTCCTCTAGCCTACCTGGATCTTGGGCACTTGCATCCGTGCCTGGTGTGTTTAAGGTCAGGGATTCAAACTGTGGTCATCATACTGGATCCAGCTTCTTTTGAGCATGCACAATGTTGACCACTGCATTACCACTGGACCATAAAGCTGCCCCCTCTCGCAAAAATCATTTTTTTTTGAGAGGTTTTGCTATAGGGCGCGTGCACTTGCCAGACAGAAAGAGACATAGAGACAGAAAGCGAGAAATCACCCCCCCCCCAGAGGGGATGGCCACGCCGCAATCCCTTCTCCTCCATTCTCCTCTCGGGATCTTGGGCACGCATGCACACACGCCCAACGTGAGTTTTAAGCCACCAGGTCCGGGACACGAACCTCGGTCGACTACGTGGGAGGTCCAAAGACATAGCCATTACACTAACTGCTGGTCCCTCACAAAAATCATCTTTCAAAAAAATACTTTAGAGACCAGTAAGTGGTGTAGTGGTTAAGATGCTGGACACCCACGTGGCCAACTGCGGTTCGAGTCCTGGACCTGGCAACTTGAAACTCACGCCAGTCAGATGTATATGTATGCCCAAAATCCTGAGAGGAGAATGGGGAAGGGATTACAGAATGGCCATACTCCTGGAGGCAGCAATGGGGTGATCTCTCTCTTTTTGTCTCTCTGTGTCTCTCAGGCAAGCACACACACTCTATAGCAAAAATTTATCAAAAAAAAAGAACAGGCAATTAAACGGAGCAGAGCCTGAAGATGTGACCGAAGTGCTGCAACCTCTTGATAAGATTTGAATGGGTAAGGAGTGCTTCTTGTGGCTGAGCAAAGAAAGTGGTTTCTGGAAATGGAATCTACTCCTGGTGAAGAGGCTGTGAACACTTAAAATGGCAACAAGGGATTCAGAATAGTACACACACAGCAGCAGCATTCGACAGAAGCGACTCCAATTCCAATTTTGAAAGAAATTCTACTGTGGATAAACTGCTTCCAAACAACATCACGTGCTACAGAGAAACCTTACGGAAAGGAAGGCAGTAAACGGCAAATCTCACTGTTGCCTTACTTTAAGAAGTTGCTAGTCACTCCAGCTTTCAGCAGCTCCCACCCTGATTAGTCAGCAGCCATCAACATCAAAGCAAGACTATCAGCAGAGAGTGTGACCTGCTGAAGGCTTAGATATCCTTAGTGCTTTTCAGCAATAAAGTGTTTTTGTTTTGTTTTGTTTAATTTTGCCAGAGAGCACACACACTTGCTGGAGAGAAAGAGAAAGACAGAGAGAAAGAGAAAGTACCCTCCTGAGGAATGGTCACGTTGCAATCCCTTCTCCATCCCCTTCCCTCCTTTTGGGTTTTGGGAACACACGTATCCAGCATTTTTTTTTTTTTTTTTTCTGGGAGAGACTTTTGCTATAGGGCAGGTGTGCTCGCCTGAGAGACAGAAAGAGAGAAATCACCCTCCGGGGGGATGGTCACGCTGCAACCCCTCCTCCATTCGCCTCTCAGGATCTTGGGCATACAGGCACACACCCCCAGGCATGATTTTTTTAAGGCATTAGGACTGGGACTAGCACCATGCAGTCAGCCACAGGGAGCCCAGATGCCTTAACTGCCACCAGCTGGCCCACAAAAGTACTTCTGAATTAAGGTATGTGCATTGCTTTATTTTAGACACAGTGCTACTGAACACGTAACAGACTAGGACACAGTGGAAATATAGCCTGTATATGCATTGGGAAACCAAAGAACTCGAGGAGCTTGCTTTACCGCAGGGCGCTGAGACCAAACCCGTAGTATTGCTCAAGTATGCCTCTAGGTTCAGTTTCGAGCTCGGCTGCTGGTTCAACTTCAACCTCATTGAATGAGAAGTGGACATCCTGTTATATAGTCAAAGAGCTTCACAAACCCTAAAGCGTTATCACATGGCAGATATCCACATTATTAATGACACGTATCGAACAAAAATATCTGTGCAAGTCTCAGATCATGTAAAAATATAAGATTGATTTGTAGTAGTTGTACGTAAAATGTTAACAATTCTGCCAGTAAAAAATCCTCTGGTCTTTGATAATGTGTGGTTCTATCTATAATGCTTAGGTTTTCCTAAGAGAGGAGAATATACTCACATATTATCGATGGAATTACAGATTAGTTAATGGAAAAAAATCTTACACCTACATAATCCTTTGGCACAGTTAGAATTTCACTTCATAAATAGAAGCAAATCGTCATAATTATGGTTGAAAATAATATACATCAGAATTATGAATTCACTTCAAGCTCAGAAAAGCTATTTTGTTTTGTTCAACACAGAACTCCAACAGAAACTGAAGCCAAGGGGCTCATAGTGTAGTTAAATGCTTTGCTTAGATAAAGGTGTATAAGCTCAGTCCATGAGTTAGCTTCAAGGGCGTCCGAAACACTCAGCCTACGACCCAATACACCCATCCTGAGGGGAAATACCATGAAGTGAAATGCATTTAATACACCTAGCCTGCTGAATGTCCTGCCTAGCTGACCCAAAACATCCTCAGAACACGTCCACTGTCCTACCTTTGGGGCAAAATCATCCGGCAACAGCACATGAGAGGGTACGAACTGTTTACCCTCCGGGTATCCGGGTGATATAGCCAGGAGCCATACCACCGCAGCCCCTGTGGTTTGAAAAATAATCAGCTACATGTGTATGCGTGCCCCAGATCCCAGCAGGATGGAGAAATGGAGTAAAGGGGATGGCAGCATGACCATGCCCCCCCCCAAGTGTCCCCCCGGCCCCAACCCCCCGCGCCCAGGGTCTTTCTCAGGAAAGCAAGGGACGGGAAGGGAGGGATGGAAGAGAGAGAAGAGAGATGAAGGAAGGGGACGGGAGAGGAGGGGGGAAGAACAAGAATATAAAACCCAAGGATAATGCAGTTTTATTGATTGATTGATTGATTGATTGGAGATTTTTGCTATAGGGCAAGAGACAGAAAGTGAGAAATCACCCCGAGTGGAGGATGGCCATGCTATAATCCCTTCTCCTCCATTCTCTTCTCGGGATCTTGGGCATGCATGCACACGCGCCCAGTGTGAATTTTAAGCCAGACCTCAAACTTCGGTCAACTCCGTGGGAGTTCAGCAATGTAACCATTACGCCATCTGCTGGTCCCGGATAATGCAGCTTTACACAAGATTTAGGAATGAAACTAACACTTTGTGCCTGTCCCACCAGCGGTCTCTGCCTTAAAGACTCTCTTGCCTCCTAGTTATCAAGTCAACAGGAGGTAGAATCACAGCATAGCCATATTTCATCTCTCGGCAAAAATGAATAACTTATAATCCTGAAATCCCCCCCATTGGGACCAGCAGGCGGCGTAATGGTCTCATCACTGGGCTCCCATGCAGTTGACCATGGTTTGAGTCCCAGACCCAGCAGCTTAAAATTCATGCCGGGCACTAGTGCATGAGTGCCCAAGTTCCCAAGAGGAGAATGAAGGAGAAGAACTGTGGCGTGGCCATCTCCCCCGAGGGTAATTTCTTGCTTTCTCTCTGTCTGTCTCTCTGGTGAGTCCACGTGCTCTATAGCAAAAATCTCTCTTAAAATAAAAAACCAAAATTCCCCCATCACCCAACATTTCAATTCAAGGGCAACAATAAGAAAGTCGGGGTTGTGAATTATTCTTTAAGGTACCTGAATTTTTCTTCTTCAAACCTAAGAGTAATAAATTAGTCACCTCTCTTAATAAGAAAAAAACCTGGGCCCAACCCTGTAGCTAGTGGTTAAGGGAGCTGGATCCCCCATGGCCAGCCCGTTTGAATCCTGGCCAGATGGCTTGAAAATCATGCCGGGCACGTGTGTGTGTGTGTGTGTGTGTGTCCAAAATCCCAACGGGACATAGAGATGGAAAAGGGATTGTGGTGTGACCATGCCCCACTGGGGAGTTCTCTCTCTCTGGTGAGTGCATGTACTCTCTGGCAATTTAAAAAAATTCCTAGATAGATAGAAACCTAGGAACAGTAAATTGAGTTCCCTAAGAAAAATAAATGTTTGATAAACTAAAAAGTTAATCATGCCATCTGAATGACCTGAAGCACCGCACATGTTTGATGACTTAATTCAGTGTACCCATCACATCTGCCAACCTAGCTACTGTAAAGAAAAGCCGACACAGAGCATCTAATGAGTGGGCCTTCTGCTGCATTCTTCACAAATACTGCATACTGGGTTATCAGATCAGAAAGTCACAAAATTTAATGTCATTGAATGTAGTGGGTTTTTTTGCTTTTACATTTGCCAGAGTGCAACTGCACTTATCAGAGAGACTGGGATGGAGGCGAGGGATGAGAAAATATGCCCCACTCCCGTGGGGAACATTCATGTCACAATCCCTTCTCCTCCATTTCTCCTTCCTTCCGCTATTTAGAGCACACATGCACAACTGCCCAGCATGTCTTTCAAGAGGCTGGGGGACCAGCAGTGGGCGTAATGGCTATGTCGCTGGACTCCTATGTAGTCGACCACAGTTCAAGTCCTGGATCTGGTGGCTTAAACTCACGCCGGGAGCGAGTGCATGTGTGCCCAAGATCCCAAGAGGAGAGTGAAGGAGAGGGGATTGAGGCATGGCCATCCCCCCGGGGGTGATTTCTCACTTTCTGTCTCTCTCTGTCTTCCTGGTGAGTACACGTACTCTATAGCAAAAAATCTTCTCCAAAAAAGAGAGGCTGGGTTCAGGGCTTGAAAACGGTGCAGTCAGCCATATGGGATTCAGCTGCCTTATCACCATGCCACCGGCTGGCTGAAATGTAGTAAATTTTATCTGATCATTTAGAAGGCACTTTAGGAAGAATGTGAATATGAGTTTTACTTGGACTAAACTAAACATAAATAGACTCTTCGAAACTACCTAGCAATAATTAATACGTCATAGAAACTGCTTTATGGAAAAACTATTGTCACTTTGTCTACTGTCTTTCTCACTAAATTTTACTCAACATCAGTAGTCATTTGAGCTTCTTAGTCCTTACAGATTCTGCACAAAAGGGAACATACACCGAGAATAAAAAAATGACAATACAAGTGAAGGCTCTTGGCAAAAAGAAAAAGTCCACACAATGATGGAATTATGGGTAAGGTTAGACGCTTTGTTAGACCATTAATTCAGTCCTTGAGAGTCTTTATTACCGACCCTGTGTCTCAGTCACTCTGTGCTGTAATAATGAAGACCCCGACCAAAATCCAGTCCGTAAGGTGTTAGTGAAAGATGTTTATTAGTATAATTTATTCAGCACAATGATCACATTAAAATGTCCCAATATACAAACTGTTGAAGTTCTAAAGTCACAAAAATACAAACTTAGGTGTTGGAAGGAAGTTATAAAAATATCATTAAAAACAAAATTCTACATCTTCAACATTGGGCCAAAAAAGAGAAAAGAAAAAGACAGAGAAAGCATGCATCACATTCCAGCAGAGCAGCCCTGTGTAGGGTGGCCGCCTCACCTGGGAGGCGGTGGCCACGCGGCGTGACCATCATGGCAATTCGGCATTTCACTGTGGACCCGGCTACCTCACATGAAGCTGCATGTGAAACAGTAAATTTCTTTCTTTAAAATGAAACAGATGCAGCTAACAATATATACATTTTTTAAAGCTGGCTGTTAGTAGAAAATTTCAACAATTCTGTAAATACAAAAAGAAAACGTGAAGAAATTCCCAACAAAAATGGATATAGTCAAATGAAAATTAGAACAGAGCAAATCAACGTGAAAGATGAGACGTGAGCGTGCAGAGTCGCACGGCCTTCTCCAGCCCATCACTCTGGACCAGGCAGAAGCAAGAGAGACAGGTCAAAGAGGATTTGAGCAAGTTCTGAAAAGTTCCCTGGCCAAACCAAACCAAACCCTACGCCAAAGATGACATATTAAACGACTACACACCAATGTTTTACTTGACGGTGTGGTGTCCTGTGGTAGGAGGCCTCATATTCTATCAACTGCTTAGAAGATAAGCAGAAACTCTCCCTTCTCTCACGCGCCTCCCTCGAGTCTGTTCAGAACCCACAGAAGTGCCTGGCAGAGAGACCGGCACTGTGACCAGATGCCTGGGGAAGAGGGGCGCTTCCTCGGCCCAGCAGTCACTGCAGGGACTCAGTTAAACCGCCGTGGTGCTCTGACCTGACCATCCTTAAAGCAGTTTTATATCGGAGGGACTACACCAAGCCTTCCTCAGAATGTGATGCCAATTATTTCTTCTCCCTGAAACAAGCAGTGAGTGCCTCAGAGGTTATAAAAACCTGCACATCTCTAAGAGGACTGAAACGAGAATATTTCAAACTGTAGGTCTTAAACGCGAACTCCTCTAACATTTCATAATATGGTCCATAACAACACTGATCAAAGCTCATTATTATAAAGGTTCCACTATACTTATCCCATATGGTTCTAGATTTCTTTTTTTTTTTTTTTTTTAGCTATTAGGTTGGAAAAATGAGGAGCCAGAGTAAGAAAGTCTTGTTCAGAGACCATCCTCAGACTGTGTGAATGCAAACGGCAAAGATTTTAAACACAGGCCTTCATGTGACCCAGGAGCCCCATGGGCATGCAACGTTAAAGGCACCTCGAGTTCAAGGGCATACTAATCATGCACAGAGTTTTGGTCCAATCAGATAATCATTCCACTAGGAACCTTCTGAATTGGCTGTGGTTCTTAAATGTGCTGGCAATTTAGTTCCATTCTGACGTTATTATAGAAAAAGGTGGGTTTTTCCCCCTGTATCAACATCCCAGTATTCTAACAATTTAGCATTCCAGAACGTTTTAACAGTCCCATGTTCTTTAACTTTCCAAGTCTTATTTTGATACTTCATGATTGTATTCAAAAAGTACTTTTGATTATAAAGTTGCGTGCACGGTAACAAAATGGTCAAATTTTCAGAAAAATCTCAGCCTAAATAAATAGAACATAACTTTGTAATAGAAACAATTTGGGCCCAACTTACAAATAACAAAGGATGATTCAGTTTGGAGAAATGCTCTTTGAAGTTTAGTAAGTACTACTCTAAATCAGAAACCTTTCCATGAAATGGCTGTCACTGTCCAGACTTTGTTAAGGTGGACAGAAGCACAGCGACCTGACCGTGAGCTTCCCCACGAGCGAGCTGAGGGAGGGAGGAGGGCAGGAAAGGAGAGCACTGCAGTGCCGATGGCCTCGACCCCTTTATGAAAGCACATGTTCTCATTCGGCATGACTATGAGCTAATGCGCACTGAAGATTCGAAAACCAAATGAAAAAGACCAACTCAAAATGTTTAAATTAAAGAAAAATGTGAGATTGAAGTAAATGATAAAATGAATTTTAAAATAAGAAATAAAAGACATTAGCTGACTTTTATGAAAATACTAAAATGAAAACAAATTCATCTTGCGGTCTGTGCTCACAAAGGGAAAGGAGGGTCCATCCAGCCCTGCAGAACACAGGGAGCAGCAGGTGGATTGCTCAGGCGTCAGCAGAAAGAGGCCCCGAAGAACTACCCTCAGCTGCTTCTACACCGTGTCCAGAGGAAAAGCAAAGCTCTGCAAAATGCTGAAGGTTTAGAAGTGTAACGGTGCTTAGGAAAATCACTGGTCTGGTGGTGCCGCAGCCCCAGTGTTGAGAGACAGGCTAGGCTTCTGGGAGGAGAAAAATAGAAAGGGAGGAAGGAGGAGGAAGGGTAGGGAAGGGTGGAAAAGCACAGGTCATTAGTAAACAGCAAGTTCAACATAGCAAGATGCTCATAAACCTTTTATGTGCCATTAGTGGAGCTGGCTGCTCTCAGGACTATAAATAGTGTGGTGAGGGAAACAGGAATGGGAATTTGCAAAATGGCACTGGGCTAGCTGCTCCAGTTAGTGACGGCCAACGAGAAGGATGTCAGGACGTGCTCCAAAGCATGCACTCTTCACCACCACCCCCCCTCCTCCCCATGAGACATGCAGATTTCTAGAGAAGCACCTGGTTAGGACGGGTAAGAGGTCAAAACCAGAACCCAGATAACCCAGGTGTGCAAAGGCTGTTCTACCTAAGGGCAGTGTGGTGTCCAAAAAGCAAACAAAAACTGGGCAGTTCCTAACAAGTTGGGTCCTTTTTTGTCACCAGGGAACTAACTCTTGAGACAGAAAGAGCCAGGCTGCATGCCTCTCCCCTCCTTCCCTGCGGCCCTATTAAGATTTGGCAGTGGGAGCAACTGTGCCTCTTCTGGTCGGGCCTGGGACCTGCCAGTGCGGTAACCTGCTCCTCCGTGTCTGCTGTGGGTTCTGGCTTACCTATCGTCATCTTCGTCTCTGTAACCTACCCTGCTTCGCACAGTCGCTTCCATCCTGGATGAAAATGGCATCCACTTTCAGCCAGCTGATCAAATTGATCCCCTACCTCTCCTTGCACCCTGCCCCACCTCCACGCTGTCTCCTGGTTAAAGAAACCTGAATTTACAGTTTTTAAGTTCATGTTGAAACTTCTTCTCCTTTAATCGTGAGGATATTTGCATAAATGCCTTCTTAAAACCAAACCACGTAGATAAATTTGTTTTCAAAGCAGGCACAGACACCGTCGATATGATCCAGGACTAAGATTATCAAAGGAACACAAAAGGTCGGTCCCCAAAACTGAAAGAGAAGGTGGCACTCCAGCTATTTCTAGCTTTGAAAGCAGAAGCTACTTGGTGAGCTGCTAGTGAGGGTCACCACACACGGAACCTAGTTATCAGCGAGCTTGAGGCACAAGGGCACGGACATTTCCCAAAGGGCAGGGTGGAGAGTAAACCCTGGGCTCACTGCTGTGGCCAACAGAAGCTTTGTGGCGCCTTGCGTGGGGGCCCAGGGCAGCTTTCGGCCAAGGCCTGCAGCGCGGCTTGGGTGCGCCTGCCCAGCAATCTCGTGAACCAAATGTCACGCCCCAGTGGAGGGCACATTCTGCTACAGAGAACAATGTGCTGCACCGTGAGAAGTCAGCTCTTCTGGGTCAACGGTGCCTGCCCATGACAACCGCAAATTAGTGCAGTTATTTATACAAACACCACACACGGCTCCCACGTAGGCCACCTAAGAAGATATACAGAGCACGTCCCTGGGATTCGCTGCCACTTTGGGAGCTGTGCTCACTTTGGAGACGCTGGGCAGGCTGGGAAGTGAGGAGCCGCAGCGAGTCGGTGCCAGCGATAGACTCCCAGGCCCTAGTAACGGGCTGACAGTTCACGCTGGACAAAAACGGCAACAGCGACACTTACGGCAAAGATCAAAACAGACCGAGGGCAGGAGAGACAGGGAAGGAGGTGGGCGTCCCAACCCCGCGCTGTGGCACGCACACCGAGCTCAGTGTGCGTCCGGGAAGACCGCCTTCAAGCGCCATGGCGGCAAAGGCTTCCCACAGACCTACCTGGTGATGCGACTCTACACCTTACGGTGGTGCCCTTAAGGCTGACCCCATCTGGCGTGGTTTAGCCCTAACAGACATTCAAGCACTAGCCAGTGTTGGAGATCTGATGTGACTGATGCCCTGGGTGTAAAAACATCCAACTAGAACGACAGCCTCAGAACTCATCCCCGTTTCCACTAACAAACCTTCTTGGGGTGCTTCTCAAGGTGTTTCCTGGGCTGTTTCCTCACATTTGGAGAATCCCGGAGACCACTTACCTGTGGTGTCATTCCCTTCTAGTCCGTGATCACCGTTGGCTAGCACCGTTGGTTTTGGAGATGGAGTACCTGCAACAACCACAGGGAGCAGTCACCCGCTGTCGCAGACAGAAAAATGAAAAACAGACCCGACTACTGTCTTGCTAGTGGCATGTGTGTCACAAATGTCACTGTTCACAGCAGTAGCATACAGCACATAGAAACTATCCAAAATCGAAAGAATCAAGGAAAGAAACCCAGACACAGAACAGTCATTGATCCAGAGGCTCCCAACGGTGCTGGTAAGCACCACCACTAGGAGGCACCAGGGAAGCACTTCCCACTGGCGAGCCAAAGTCCTCTTGTTCTGTTAAGCTGTCACCAATGCTCCAAGGACACTGGCGATTTCACACAGCCCCCACAGGAAATCCAGGGTGCTGAGGTCCTGCATGAATAGTGCACGGAGGTCACCAGCCGCACTTCAGGAAGCTGAGGGCGTCTGTGTGTTTTTAAGCTTCTCTACTAGGGTGTGCCCACATCTCATTCCCTCATGGTTAAGAACGCCGAACATCTTTTCATGTGTTCATTTACCACTGCTTTATCATCTTTGGTAAACTGAAGAATCACATTTTCAGACAATTTTTTTAAGTTAGATTTTTCTTTATTATTGAGTTTTGAGAATTCTCTTTAAAATATTCTTTACATATTCTAAGTATCCTTTATCAAAATTTTAAAAATTATTTATTTACTCATTCATTTATTTTAATTTGTCTAGAGAGACACACACACACAGAGAGAGAGAGACAGTGAGAAAGCAAGCCACCAGGTCTGGGACTAGAACCATGGTCACCCACGTGGGAGTGTCTAGTGCCTTAACCACCACCCCACCTGCTGGTCCCCTCATTTATCAAGTTTTGAAAAGTCTGTCTTTAACTTGTATGTCAAAGTGTTAGCTGTGTCTCTCAAAGAGTCAACGTTATAAATATTCGCACTTCCTCGTACGGGCCTGCTGCTGCTGAGGTACCAAGGAACCTGTGCCTGACAAGGTCACGGGGCCCCACGCTTTTCTCCAGAAGTCTCACAGCTCTCACACCGAGGCCCACGACGGGTTTGGAACTGGGCTTTCTCTAGTCCGTCTGGGTTTGTACTATTGCCTGTAGATACCGACGCACTCCAGCACCGTTTGTTGAAAACACTATCTTTTTTTTTTTTTTTTTTTGAGAGGTTTTCGCTATAGGGCGTGCGCTCGCCAGACAGAGACATAGAGACAGAAAGCGAGAAATCACCCCCCAGGGGGGATGGCCACGCCGCAATCCCTTCTCCTCCATTCTCCTCTCGGGATCTTGGGCACGCACGCAAACACACCTGGCGTGAGTTTTAAGCCACCGGGTCCGGGACGCAAACCGAGGTCGACTACATGGGAGTTCAGCAACATAGCCATTATGCTAACTGCTGGTCCCGAAAACGCTATCTTAAATTTGACGGAACTGCCGTGGCGCCTGTGTGGGAAATCATCGGACCTTACTGCGTGTGGGGTCGTGTCTGGGCTTTCTAGCCCGTCCCACTGGTCTTCCAGTCTCTCCACTTCGCCAGCACCACACGGTGCGATTACTGCTTTTGTACAGTAAGCCTTGAAATGGTAACAGACTCCTCCAACTTGGATCTTCCCAGAGTAGCTTTGTGTCTTTGCTTTTAAATATAAAAGACTTGATTGTTAATTTACACAAATAATCTTGACAGGATCTTATTTGCAACTGCATTGAATATAGAAGTCAAACTGGGGGTGAACAATCTTTTCCGAAGGCTGAGATTCTGACATTTCAGCCAGCTGCCTAGCTCCACAGTCAGTAAGGTGACCCCAAAGGTTTCCCATGCTCCATTCTCAAGACCCTTACAGGGGCCGGCAGGTGGTGTCTTAGTTAAAGGCGCTGAATTCTCATGTGGCCGAATGAAGTTCAAGTCCCGGACCAGGCGGCTTGATTTCTCACTCTCTCTCTTTCCCTCTCCCTCTCTCTCACTCACTCTGTCCCTCGCTGGTCAAATTAAAATAAATGAATATAAAGTTTTAAAAAAAGAACCTTACAGAGGGATTTTTTCATAAAATAATAAGTAGAAATCTAGAACATATGCTACTAAACGATAAAATGAAAGATTTTACTCTGAAGACAACAGACACTACCCTCCCTCTCCAGCCCCTACAAACTGAAGGCAGAAATCTTTCATATAACTTCTCATGGAAAAGATTATGACTTTTGTTGTCACAGAGGAACAACCAGAAAGAACCATCAAAAACAACAAGATAGACCAATAAGAGAATATCAATTGCCTGGAAGAAGGGGGAAATAAAGGGACCCACTACATAGAAGACCAGCTGGTGGCATGGTGGTTAAGGTGCTGGACACTCCCACATGGCCAATCATGGTTCAAGTCCTGGACCTGGTCGCATGCTTTCTCACTTTCTCTCTCTCTCTCTCTCTCTCTCTCTCTCTGTGTGTCTCCCTCTCTGGTCAGATTTTTAAAAATAAATGAATAAATAAAATTAAATAACTCTTAAAAAAAAAGAAACACCCCAGTATGTAACATGTATCCTGCTAAAGCTTCAAATATTGCATGTTACTTATCTAGAAAGATACCAAATATGTTCCAACCCATATTTAGCAAAAATTAATTCACTTTTACCCTCACACAAGAAGATTATAAGATTTATTCTTCATAGCTCAAGAAAGAATGCATATTTTAAAAATGTTTGGCCTCATTTTAAAGTATATGTCATAAGAAAATAGAAATTACAAAGAAATTACAAAAAGTGATACAATCTTTTAACCATGAGAGTGATAAAACCCTTTTAAAAATTTGGTAACAGGCCAGCACTGGGAAAGGTGTAAAAAGGATAAGTGAGAGGGAACCAGCAGTTAGCGTAATGGCTATGTCGCTGGACTCCCACATAGACGACTGCGGTTCGCGTGGCTTAAAACTCATGCCGGGCGCATGTGCGTGCGTACCCAGGATCCCGAGAGGAGAATGGAGGAGAAGGGATTGCGGCGTGACCATCCCCCCTGGGGGGTGATTTCTCGCTTTCTGTCTCTATGTCTCTCTCTGTCTGTCTGGCGAGCGCACGCGCCCTATAGCAAAAAAAAAAAAAAAAAAAAACTCTCCAAAAAAAAAAAAAAAAGATAAGTGAATCTCATAAACCATTAGGGGACTATAGGTTGGAACAACCTTTTTATGAGGCAATCAGGAAGTCTATCAGATTTTGAAATACTTTATTGAACAAACTATTTTTTGGCATTTAGTTAAAAGAGACATAAAAGTACACAAAATGAGTGTAAACAGGTTTGTATTCATGCTCAGATGACTTGTTTAAAAACAATGCCCACTAACAGATCCTATATTGTAGACAGTGAGCAGGCATTAATTCATCTCTGTACTGCAGACAGCACACAGGCACTCAAAGAAATGAGGCTTGAGGCCAGCAGGTGGCGTGCTGGTGAAGGGCGCTGGACTCCCACATGGCCCGCTGTGGTTTGTGTTACAGACCTGGCGGCTTACTCTCTCTCTCTCTGGTCAAATTAAGATAAATAAATAAAGTTAAACAAAATAATTATTTTAAAAAACAAAAAAGAAACAAGGCAGTTCTTCATGCACTGATAATGGAAGATAGCAGGACATACTAAGACAGAAATCTTTAAAAATGCAAAGCCAGCTCTGTGATGCAGGGAAGGGAACTGCTCAGGAGGGGCTGGATCCCACATGGCTAAGACAGTTCGAATCCCTGGCCCGGTCACCTTGAAATATACCCGGTAAGTGCCCAAGATCTGACAGGTGGGAAGGCTGGCAGTGAGACCAGACCCTGCTGGGACGTGCTCATCCCTTTCTCTTTCTTTCTCAGTTGCACTCACATGCTCTGTCCTGAATAAAGAAAGTATTTAAGAAAAAAAAAAAAAAAAAAACAGGCCCATCCCTTGGCATGGTGGTTAGTGCGGCAGGATTCCACATGGCCAACGGCATGGTTCATATCCTGGACCCAGAGGCTTGAAAAACATGTTGCGCGTGTATGCTGTGAGCCAAAACCCAGAAGGGGGAGAAGTGGAGAAAGGATTACAGTGCAGCCACCCCCACAGGATGGGAGGTGCTTTCTCACTTTCCCTCTTCTTGTCTCTCTCTAGCAAGCATATGTGCCCTCAGAAAAAAAGAAAACAAAATTTAAGAATTATTTTATTCATTTATTTATTTATTTATTTCACATGAGAGTAAGAGAAAGTTAGAAAGTAAGCCACCAAGTCCAGGACTGGAACCGTGGTCGACCATGTGGGGATTCCAGTGCCTTAACCACCACACCACCTGCTGGCCTGGCAAATTTTTTTTTAAAATAAGAAACAAAAATATATGGCATAAAAAAGACACACACATAATTAATATTAGAATATATGAAATGCATACCAGACACCACTAGTAATTGCTAAGGAATGGGATGCAAAGGGATGCTGGAGGAAAAAAAGAACCTTCACAAACAGAAAGGCCTGTTCTAACTGTGCACTAAAGAATTGAAGGTAAAGCCAGCAAACTGAAGCGCACGTGTCAGCCTCAATATCCTATCACAAGTATTTAAACACAGCAGTAAAGACTGTTTAAAAGAATAAAGTAGGGGCAACTGTTGGCATTGTAGCAGGGCGGCTGGATCCTATGGTTCAAGTCCGGGACTTGGTGGCTTGAAAAATACGCTGGGCACTATCTGTATGCATGCCCAAAATCCCTAGGAGGATGGTGGAGGAAGGATTGCTCCCTATACCAAATTTTAAAAATAACTAAGATGGGAACCAGCAGGTAGTGTAATGGTTACATTGCTGGACTCCCATGAAGTCAACTGCGGTTCTAGTCCTGAACTCAGTGGCTTAAAACTCATGCCAGGCCCACGTGCATCAGTGCCCAAATCCCGAGGAGAGAGGGACTGTGGAATGGCCATCCCCCTGGGGTGTGATTTCTCGCTTTCTCTCTCTCTGTCTCTACGGTGGTGCACGTGCCCTGTAGCAAAATAAGTAAATAAATAAATAAATCTCTAAATTAGCCAAGATTATGGAAGACAAAGAAGAGCTGAGGAAGGGTTCCAGATGACAGGAGACTCAAGAAACCTGAAAACTAATGTGATTCAGAATTCAATCCTGGGCAAGAAGAAAGAAGAAAAGCAACTACAAAGGAATTTACTGAATCTGCTGGGACAAGCGATGACACTGAGTTGAGCTGGCAGATGAGGGAGCATCACATCGATGTCTAACCTCCTTGTTTGATCATCATATTCTGGTTATTACGAATGCCTATGATTAAAAGGCATAAAGTCTGCAGTTTGCTCTTAAATTATGTAGGGCAGGGGGTGGGGAAGATTACGCTCCATATATATAGAAAAAATGATAAAGTAAACGTGGCAAAAATATTAACGGCGAATGAGCTCACATGAAGGGTATATGCCAGTTCTGGCAATGCAAAGTTTAACAAAGTCATTTAACTGTAGAATCGTTCTAGCAAGTAAGAGTTTTCGATTCAGTTCAGAAGAAATATAAATTCTAATACAAACTCAGTACTGAACTTAGAAGTCATAGGGCAGCTCCGCAGGGACAAGAGGAAACTGCAGGTGTACAATTTTATTTAAGTTTTATGATCCTATTGCAGAAATCAGAAAGCTCAACGAGTTTAAGAAAAACAAGGTTGCAGTCTGCTTCTGAGACACAGCCATGTAATCTCCACGGGGCCAGCACTGTCTGCCTGCTGACACTGCCACCCTGCAGTGGCCACTCGGAACGACCCTGCCCTGCCAGCCCTATACCTTCCCACCTCCAGTCCCCAGTACACGAGCTCCCCTCATTCAGAGAAAACACCCACTCTGATCAGAAGAGAACGTCCTCCTCTTTCTCCTCCCACAGACGTAACCCACAGCCCCTGTCCCTGCCCCGGGCCCTGCGCAGGCTCTGCTCCTGTCCCGCCTGGCCTTCACAGCCCGCCCCTGCCTCCAAGAACAAGGTGCTAGTCCACCCTCTGGCCTTCAAACTGGACTGGATCCTTACTCCTCCCGAATCTCATAATTCTTGATTTGTCCCTTTCTTTTGGCACTCAACCATCTTTCGCAATGAACTATACACTCCTTGAAATCTATAGCTGTGTTCTTTCCTGTGTGATTTTTGTTTTTAAAGTAATATAACACACACACACACACACACACACACACACATATAAAAATAAATAAATAATACTGGCCTCATTTCTTTTTCAAAATATGAACTGAAAAAACTTCAGTGCAAATGAAGAAACTCCTAAATTAACCTAAAATTTATAAAAAACAAAATGAAGTATCAGGCATTGTACTTTTACATCTTAAATTTTCTAATTTTCTTTATAAAAACTGTTATCTTTATAATGGGAATAAAGTTACTAACAGAAGATTTTGAACAAGAGAACACTAAGAGGGAACCAGCAGTTAGTGTAATGGCTATGTCGCTGGACTCCCACGTAGTCGACCGCGGTTCGCGTCTCAGACCCGGTGGCTTACAACTCACGCCGGTCACGTGTGCGTGCGTGCCCAAGATCCCGAGAGGAGAATGGAGGAGAAGGGATTGCGGCGTGACCATCCCCTCTGGGGGGTGATTTCTCGCTTTCTGTCTCTCTGTCTCTCTCTGTCTGTCTGGCGAGCGCACGCAGCCTATAGCGAAAACCTCTCCAAAAAAAAAAAAAAAAAAAAAAAGAGAACACTAAGAAACCGCGAGGCACGTACCATATGCCTGCTTTCAGTACTGGAAATGAAATCTATAATACACGGGGGGGACAGAGGAATGTTGCTGTGGTTTCGCTGAGAGATCTTCTCTAAATGTACTTTTATTTATTTCTTCCATGAGAGAGACACAGAGACAAGCCCTGAGAGGGTCCTCAACCTATGACCCACGGCCAGCGCTAGCCAGCCTGCATCACAGGACGGAAGCCTGGGGCCTGCCCGTGGGTGCGGTAGCTTCACTGCCGTGCCACCATCTGGCCCTCACTGTCGGATCCTGATGATGTCTGCTCTAGGGGCCAGCAGGCGGCTGGTGGTTAAAGGTGCTGGATTCCCACATGGCTGACCGCAGTTCAAGTCCCAGACCTGGCAGATTGCTTTCTCACTTTCCCTTCCTCTGTCTCTGGTCAAACTAAATATAAATAATAATAATAATAAATGGAATTAAATAAATAAATAATTCTTTTTTGAAGCAGTCTGCTCCAGGGCAGCAGGTGGAGTGGTAATTAAAGTGCTAGATCCCATGTGGCCTACTCCGTGGTTCCAATCCCAGATGGCAGCTTGAAAAACACTGAGTACTTGTGCATGTGGACCTAGAACCCCAAGAGAACAATGTGAGGAAAGGAACTGTGATGTGGCCATCCCCCAGGAGATGACTCTCATTTTCCTCTTTATCCATCTCTCTCCCGTGAGGGAGGCACCCTATGGCAAGGGGGAAAAAAATCAAAAAAAAAAAAAAAAAAAAAGAAAAGAAAAGACGCCCGCGCCATTTCCAGAGGAAGGAACACATGTTCCTCCCAGCTGACGTGCAGTCTGTGTGTGACAACAGAACTCTTCTATCGGCGGGAAAGCGTTTGGAGAGAACGGCGTGGAATTGCTGGACTGGGGCGGTGGCTTGTGGGTTGGATGCTGTTTGTTTCTTTTGGTGGCCGTACCAAAGAGCCCCTCACAAATGAACCTCTTCTTTTTCTTTTCCTTTTTTTTTAGTTTTGTCAGAGACCATGTGCACGCACCAGAGAGAAGTGGGAGGAAAGAGAGAGAAAGCTCCCCATGAGGGATGGCCACACTACGATCCCGCCTCCATCTCTCCCTCCTTGTGGGATTTTGGGCGCACACACGCACACGTGTTTCTTAAGCCACTGGGTGCAGGGCTCACACTGTGGAGCCAGCCACGTGGGATCCAGCTTCCTTAAGCACAAAGCCCCAGCTGGCCTTCACCTCTTCTTTCCTTTTATATCGGGTACAATGAACATCAACTGCAATTTGTTGGTGCTCTTCCTTTCCAATTGCTCAGGCTAAGAACCTTGGGCTCACCCCAGCAGTGTAAAGGACTTGTACCCAGTAAGAGCCGTCCTGATGGCCTGACACGCTCTCAAGTCTGACGAGAGGGTTTGAGAGCAAAGGAGAAGAGCTGGAGACAAGGATAGACACATTTCCTTTTACCAAAAAACAAAACAGGAGCAACATGGGACCAGCAGATGGTGTAATGGTTATGTCACTGGACTCCCACGTAATTGACCGTGGTTTAAGTCCTGGACCTGGTGGCTTAAAACTCACACTGGGCACCTGTCCATGTGAGGAGGATGGAAGAGAAGGTATTGCGGTGTGGCCATGCCCCTGGGGGGTAATTTCTCACTTTCTGTCTCTCTGTCTCTCCAGCAAGTGCATGCACCCTAAATCTCTCTCTCTCTCTTTAAAAAAAGAAAAGGAGCAACGTAAAAAAGGAGATGAGATGAATGTGGAATGGAGATTTTGTCAAAAAAAGAATTATCTTATTTAACTGTATTTATTTATTTTAATTTGACTAGACAGGAAGGGGGGAGAGAGAGAAAGATAAAGTGAGAAAGCAAGCCACCAGGTCTGGGACTCAAACATGGTCGGCCATGTGGGAGTCCAGCACCCTTAACCACCACGCCACCTGCTGGCCCATTTCATTTATTTTTTTAAACAATGGAGAAATTACAGGTTGTTTAATTCTGAGGAATGACCCAGCTGAAACAAAGAAACTGGTGAGTCAGGAGACAGAGAGCTAGCGACCACAGCAGTGCCCTCGCGTGAGAGCGTGGGCAGTGCCGCAGTGGCAAGGACGAGGGCAGAGTGCAAGGGCACAGTGGGGGGGGGGCAGTGGTGCAGGGAGGCTATCCCCAGGGTATGAACAGGGGAGCGATGCCGGCAGTCTGCGCAGAGAGAAGGCATGAAGTATTTGTCGAAGAAAGCTAAAGACCTTACAAACTCGTGTGAAGCAGTAGCAGAGACCCTCAAGTTCTTTACTGAAATAGGTCTCTGTTCATTTCTTGAAGGTTGCATCAGTATGTCTAATAATTCTGCTTTTGGAATTAAATAAATGAATCTTTAGTTTTTACAAACAGTATCTAGGAAATACTGAATTAAGCAAAAAGTAGGCATTAGTGGAAAAGTTGTAGTGTAATAGAAAAAACAGTGGGTTTAAAATGAGAAATCTGGTTTGAGCTGTAGTCCTATCACTATATTGGGTTGTCAGAAAAGTCATGACACAATTTCTATGCATAGCAAAACGTAAAACACACCACGACTTTTCCAGCAACCGGATAACAATGAATCGAATGCACTCCCCCAGTCCTTCCTAAGCCTTCTCACTCCCGCCTAGACAGCAATTAAGAGGCAGCTCCTTTGTTAACTGTGCGGGCGCTCAGTAAACATTAACAGCCCTTGAAACTCTCATCACCAGTAACTGAAAATTGATCAACTATACAGTAAATGTAGACTATGAAGTAACTTCATAAGGACACTGAAATCCGCTTACTTTTGTCTGATATAAAAATGATGGGCCCAGTTAAGTAGTACGCATTGACTGATGCTGCTGCCCAGCAAGCTGAAGTCACACGGGAGGCCCAAGTTCGAGTCCTGGCCTACCTGAAAGCTGGGTACGATGGCAAGTACCTGCAGCCCATCTACTTGGGAGGCTAAGGCGGGAGAACAGCAACCTAGCAAGGTCCCATCTGAAACCCTACACACACTCACACTCATGCACACACGTGCAAGAGAGAAAAGCTTGCTTCAATATTACCCGTGCTAAGACTGCTCTTAACCACAGAGCTAATGTGGAAATAAACGCCTTACCAGAACGACCTGACTCAGACCCCATTCTGAGACCAGGAGGGAAGAATAAAAGCAACATTGCGTGAGAACCACCAGGTCTTAAAGGGAAAAGGGCCTGCACGCTTCTCTGCCAATTAGGACTGGCTGGACCCCAAGCACTGAAGACAATACACTGCCTTCTCTCACCAACCGATCTCCCCAAGGACCCCCGTTTCATGAAAGGAAACCTCAGGTAAACACAATAGTCCTGAAGACAGCACATATTTAGAAACCAATCACCTTCTCCAATACAGAAAGACAGTCAAATTTATTAGTGAGTCAGCTTTGGGCAAAACTAGGAAAATTCCACAGCAGCTCTACCAAGGGAGCCCTGCCGAGAAGTCAGACCCATGCCAGCACTGCCCTCTGGTGGCCATCGGATGGTTACAAATCTCTGCAAACCAAGGGCTAACTGAACAGACTGAGCAGGAGAAATTCTGGACCGGATGGCTGTCATCCACTCCAGGACCTGCTGAGGGCTTTCCCCAGATTAACATCTCCCAACCTTGGGCCTACGTTCAAGTTTCTGTGACAGTTCCTAAAGCAGACGGCAGTGGGCCAGCAGGTAGTGTGGTGGCTAAGGTGCGAGACTCCCACATGGCTGACATTCAAGTCCTGAACATGGTGGCTTGAAAAATTTGGGAATGTGTTTGCATGCTAATTCTGAGAGAAAAATGGAGGAAAAGGGATTGCAGTGTGGCCGTCTCCCAGGAGAAGGGGAAGACATCTCACTTTCCCTTTCTCACTCCACCCCGGGGGTGGGAGGTGACTTCTCTCCCTCTCTCTGCCAAGCACACACGCTCTACACAAACTAAAAAACAACAAAAACAAATGGCTGGCCCCCATGATTCCACGTGGCCTAAGAATTGCACAAGCTCCCAAGGACCGGATTTTGAAAATCAATGTTCAGGGTTAATTTCTTACTATATAATAAGCTCTGAGCCTCACAGAATTCCCAGCATATTGAGGGAAAAGCATTCTTGTATTTTCACAAGTAGAACTTTTTTTTTTTTTTGAGAGATTTTTGCTTTAGGGCATGTGCTCTCGCCAGAAAGACAGAGACAGAGAGACAGGAAGCGAGAAATCACCCCCCCAGGGATGATGGCCACGCCGCAATCCCTTCTCCTCCATTCTCCTCTTGGGATCTTGGGCACGCATGCACACGCGCCTGGCATGAGTTTAAGCCACTGGGTCTGGGACTTGAACTACAGTCGACTACACAGGAGGTCCAGCAACATAGCCATTACGCCATCTGCTGGTCCCACAAGTAGAACTATTTAAGCACAAAGAGTACAGAAAAATTAAGTGACTTATTCTACAAATTTGCAAAACATATTTATGTCCCAGGGTCAGCAATGTGCTGGTTGTTCAGCTGGATGAACAAGAGTCACAGAAGTCTGGCTTTGTTACCCCCATCAAAGAGAGGGCTTCAGGAACCAGCAGATGGCACACTGGTTACATAACTGGACTCCCACACAATCGACCACAGTTCAAGTCCTGGACTTGGCGACTTAAAACGCACACTGGGGGACCAGCAGTTAGCGTAATGGCTAAGTTGCTGAACTCCCATGTAGCCGACTGCAGTGACTCGGTGGCTTAAAACTCACGCCAGGCACGTGTGTGTGTGCATGCCCAAGATCCCAAGAGGAGAATGGAGGAGAAGGGATTGCAGCGTGGCCATCCGCCCTGGGGGGTGATTTCTCCCTTTCTGTCTCCATCTCTCTGGCAAGTGCACATGCCCTATAGCAAAAACCTCTCCAAAAAAATAAATAAAACTCACACTGAGTGCATGTGCATGCATGCCCAAGATCCCGAGAGAATAGAGGAGAAGGGATTGCAGTGTGGCCATCACTCCTGGGGAGTGATTTCTCAATTTCTATCTCTCCAGCAAGCGCACGTACCCTTTCACAAAAATCTCCCAGGCCAGCAGGTGGCGTGGTGGTTGAGGCACTGGAATTCCCACATGGCCGACCACAGTTCAGACCTGGCAACTTGCTTGCTCACTTGCTTGCTCGCGCTCTCTCTCTCTGTCTCTGGCAAAAATTCATGTGAAAAAAATAATAAATAAATAAATAGACAATTTTTAACATAAAAAGATCTCTCTTTAAAAAAAAAAAAAAGAGAGAGTTTTTGTTTTGTTAACCTCCCTTGCCTAGGTAACAGGGTGCTGATAATGAAAGGTGAGTTCCAGCAGCTCCGGTGGCGGGAGGAGCGGTAGGGTTTATCCACTCAACTCTGCAAAGGTTCTAGGCGCGTTGCGGCCTTATCAGTCACCCAGCACACACCCTGTCCGCAGTCAAGATGCCCAAGAAGAAGGTCAGCTCAGCCAAGGGGGCAAGCCAAGGAAGAGCCCAGGAGGAGATCGGCGAGGCTGTCGGCTAAACCTCCTGCAAAAGTGGAGACGAAGCCAAAAAAGGCGGCAGGGAAGGATAAATCTTCAGACAAGAGTGCAAACTAAAGGGAAAAGGGGAGCAAAGGCTGAAGTGGCCAACCGAGACACTAAAGATTTACCTGCAGAAAATGGAGAAGCTAAAAATGAGGAGAGTCCACCCTCTGATGAAGCAGGCGAGAAGGAAGTCCAGTCTGAGCAATGTCATATCCCATGTCTTGTCAATGGTCCCTGTCTCCCTTGTACAATCCAGAGGAATATTTTTATCAACTATTTTGTAAATGCAAGTTTTTAAGTAGCTCTAGAAACATTGTTAAGAAGGAGAGAATCCCACCTCATCCCATTTTTTAAGTGTAAATGCTTTTTTTTAAGAGGTGAAATCATTTACTGGTTGTTTATTTTTCAGTACAACGGGAAAACAGTGGGATATTGACTTATAGGAGGATTTGACTCTCTTGTGTGTCAGCTTAACATTCCATAGGTGGGGGCGGGTGGGTAGTTTTTATATCCTAAATACAAAGCATACTAAGTGGCAGTTTGGAGTCACAGCCATGCATTTAATGTGTCTTGAATATTTTAAATGACTTCTATTATGTTTTTTAGTAGTATCATTTCCTAAAGAGAACCACTCTTGGATTGTTGCTCTCCCTGTCAGAATTGTGTGCACTCTGTAACATCTTTGGTCGTGGTAGTCCAGTTGTCCTAATAATTCTGTTAATGTGCTGTGAAAGACTGGAAATTTGAAGTATGTAGTCTGTATGATACTAAATTCTGTTTTGGTGGGACTTACATAACAGCTTTCAACATCTGAAGACAGTGGTTCTTGATATCCTCTTAAGGAAAATTTGCCTACAAATTTGAAGCTGGAATGTCACTGGAATAACTTAAAAAGAATCACTATTCTTAGCTTTTTAAATTTTTGGTCCATATGTTAAGAACTGGGTACAAATTGAAATGTCTGTACTGATCCTTGACACAACCAATAAATCTCAATTACAAAAGAGAAAAGAAAGAAAGACAGACAGACAGATTAGGAAGACCTATTTTAAAGCAAAAAGCTAAGAAGTAAATAAAAATAAAACAACACGCATATTCTGGAAAACTTTTTTTTTTGGAGAGGTTTTCGCTATAGGGCGCGTGCGCTCGCCAGACAGAGAGAGACATAGAGACAGAAAGTGAGAAATCACCCCCCGGGGGGATGGTTACACCGCAATCCCTTCTCCTCCATTATCCTCCTGGGATCTTGGGCACGCACGCACACGCACCCGGCGTGAGTTTTAAGCCACCGGGTCCGGGATGCGAACCGCGGTCGACTACGTGGGAATCCAGCGACATAGCCAATACACTAACTGCTGGTTCCCCTGGAAAACTTTTTGAAAACCGGCTTCCCTGGTAACAGACAGCTTGGTGTGCTGTGACATCAGTTCTACTGTCCAGGTATCAGCATTTGGTGGCTGATGGGGGCGAAGTTAAGACAGTGTTCCTGTAGATAGGTGAAAGATTTTTCTCTCTCTTTCCCTGTGTCTCCGAGTGCATGTGCCCTATAGGGAGGGAAAAAAAGACGACACCTTGTGTGGAAAATGTCATAAAGGCAGGCCTGCTCTCCTACCCCACGTTATACATATATTTTTGTAAATTTTTCTTTTTTGAGAGAGGGAGAGGTAGGAAGAGGAGGAGGTGTGTGCACACACAGTGCAGGGACAGTGAGAGAGGGATTTATGGCCGGATCCGGCCGCTGCACTCCTCTGCCCCAGCCTGCCCATTGGCGAGCATTACAGACCCATGCTACTATGCCTGGCCTGTTCAGGTCGTTCTGGGATCTGAACACAGGCCCCCCATGTGACCCAGCCTCGTGCAGCGGCATCCTACTAGTTGCCCACTGCAGCTGGGCCTTAACCTCATTTGTAAGTTGAAGGCAGTTAGGGAAGGCATATGGAAATAAAGGAAATAAAAACACCATTGTCCAAGAGCTCTAGTATATGTCCCCCATTCATCTGCCCCCTCTATATCGAGAAGCACGAAAATGACTGAAAACTCCCACTGGTTGGTCTAAGAGCTGCTGAACAATTCTATCACGAGCACCAGCACAGCTGGTGAAACTTGTCCAAGAGCAGAATCGAAAGTAACGTTGGATAATAAAGGTAAAAATAACAAGTATGGGCTGGCTCCGTGGCCCAGTAGTAACATGCTACTCAGGAGAAGCGGATCGCACATGGTGACCACAGTTCAAATCCCTAGTCCGGTCAGGCACATGTGAGTGAAGACCCCACAGACTGGAGCTGACCAGACCCTTGGAGGCGCTTCCCCTCCCTCCCTCCATCTCTCACATAAGCATGCATGTGCTTGATCATGAGTAAAGGGGGAAAATTCTAATAAAATAATGAAGACTATGGCCCGTCAACCAATTCTCAGGATGTGTTCAAAGGAAAGAACTTATTTAGAATGTTCTTCAAGCAAAACACAAATTTAAACCCTGTAATTTGTATTTAAAAAAAAAAAAAAAAAAAAAAAAAGCTTTCCACAAACAATGTATGGGAATGGTAGAGAAAAAAAAAATAGTGGGACCAGCAGTTAGCATAATGGCTATGTGGCTGAACCCCCACGTGGTTGACTGTGGTTCGAGTACCAGACCAAGTAGCTTAAACTCACGCCAGGCGCGTGTGCGTGCGTGCCCAAAATCCCAAGAGGAGAATGGAAAAGAAGTGACTGCAGAATGGCCATCCCCCTGGGGGGTGATTTCTCGCTTTCTATCTCTCTGTCTCTCTGTCTTTCTGGAGAGCGCACACGCTTATAGCAAAAACCTCTTTAAAAAAATGGCAACTTAACAATTTATGATTAATTACAAACATTATTCTTTTTGTACAGATTAATAAATGCATACGTATAAACTGACTGGTCAAAAGAATATGCAGTAAAAATAAGTCTCCCCCATACCCCAGATAGCCAGAGTTCTCCTTGGCAGAGGAACCACTGTTCCAATTTCTGGAGTAGTCTTCCTAAGTTAGTAAACTTTTAGTGACAGGTTACTTACACATTAAAAATGGCAAGGAAGGGCCAGCCAGCAGTGTGGTGGCTAGAACAGCTGAATCCCACAGAGGCAACTGCATGGTTAGAGCCCTAGACCCAATAGCTTAAAAAACATGCTGGGCACATGTACGTGCATGCCCAAAATCCCAAGAGTAGAAGAGAGGAGTAAGGGATTGTGGAGTGGCCATCCTCCCTTGGGGGTTGCTTTCTTTCCCCCCACCCCACAGTGCACGCACCCTACAGCAAACTTAAAAAAAATAAAATAAAAGAACGAGGGAGGGGCAGGAGGTGGTGGGTTGGGCAAGGCACTGGACTTCCACATGGCTGACCATGGTTCGAGTCCCAGACCCAGTGGCTTGAATATCATACAAGGCGTATGTGCATACGTGCCCAAAATCCCAAGAGAAGAATGGAGGAGAAGGGACTGTAGTGTGGCCACCTCCCCTGGAAGGTGATTTCTCACTTTCCCTTTCTCAGTCTCCCTCTAGTGAGCGTATCTTTGAATAAAAATAAAAGTAAAAATAAAAAGACTTATCATTTTAATAAGCAAATAGTATCTGAACAACTTTCCTCAAGTTAATGTTATATGGATCCAAGTATGTGCATGCCCAAAATCCAAAGAGGAGAATAAAGGAGAAGGGACTGTGGTATGGCCATCCCCTCTGGGGGTGATCTCTCTCTCTCTCTCTCTCTCTGGCAATTTTTTAAAAAAGAAAAAAGAGGACACAAATTACGGATATAAGGAATTAAAGAAGAGGGACCAGCAGATGGTTACGTCACTGGACTCCCACATAGTTTACCACAGTTCAAGTCCTGGACCCAGTGGCTTAAAATTCATGCCGGGTGCCTATGTGTGCCTGCCCAAGATCCCAAGAGGAGAATGGAGAAGGGATTATGGTGTGGTCATCCACCCCGGGGGTAACTTCTCGCTTTCTGTCTCTCTGTCTCTGTCTGGCGAATGCATGCACCCTACAGCAAAAATCTCTCTCTCAAAAAAAATAATGAAAGAAGAGACATAACAACAGACCCTATGGCCATTAAAAGTACAAGGTAATAACCAGCAGGTGGCATAGTGCTTACATCACTGGCCTCTCACATAGTCAATTGTGGTTCAAGTCCCAGACCCAGTGGCTTACAACTCACATCTAGTGCATGCGTGTGCATGCTCAAAACCCTGAGAGAAGAGTGGAGGAAAAGAAGTGCAGCATGGCCACATTCCCCAACTCATTTTATGAAGTTGGCATAACCTCAATTTAAAACTGAATAAAGACATTGAAAAAAAAAAAAAAAAAAAAAAAAAAAAAACTATGGACCAAAATCCCTCATGAACACAGATGTAGAAGTCCTCAGCTAAATATTAACAAATCTAATCCAGGAACATATAAAAACATCAAGCCTCTTTTAAAGGATTTAAACCATGTTTTTTTAATCCTGCCCTAGGATGAACCCAAAGACAACAAATGGCATCTGATTCCAGTCGGTATTAAGTTCTAATGTACGTAGAGTCTTATGTACCTAACTTTACAAAGCTACTTGTAAAGAAAAGGCACAGCAGACAGCTTAACTGAGAAAATTAAGAAGCAGACTAGGGGCCAGCAGGTGGTATGGTGGTTAGGGCACTGGACTTGCACATGGCCAGTGAAATCCTGGACCTGGTGGTTTGCTTCCTCATTTTCTCTTTTTCTCTCTCTCTGTCTCTCTGTGGTCAAATTTAAAATAAATAAATGTATTAAATAAGGAATTTTTAAAAAGCAGCAGCATATGTGGTAGCTAAAACATTACAGAAGCGCCAGGACTAAGAGCAATGTACAGCTTCAGGGCCACACACTCAGGTAGAGAGCAGTGAGTTTATCTCCTTGATTTCTAAAAAAGAAATTGAGTTTCTTTTTCTGAGATAAAATTCTGCTCAGTTTCCTCATGGTTTCCAAGGTTATGACCCAAAGCACAATCCCTGACCTGCTTTCTGGACAGATACATCCAGGTTGGTTTAAACACGTACCTTCAACCTGGCTAGTATCTGCGCACGGTTTCTTCTTTGACTCTGAGTTCCCGGTTTTCTCATCTACATCCAGGAGAGGAATATAGTCTGTTTTTCCAACAGTTTCTCCCACGACATCATCAAAGGCCTCTGCCTCCAGTGTGGCAATGAAGTCCCTCTTGATCTCGCCCTCGATTTCTGGAGGAGGTTCTGTTAATGCATCTGCCAGACTGAGGTCTGCCATTCTGCACCGCCGCTACTGCCTGGTGAGGAAGAAAAAGACGTTTCAAGTGATGAGTACAACCCAAGGAAAGCCTTCTCTAGAAACTCACGGCAGTTATTCTAATCACACAAAATGGATCAAACTCTGAGGCTCCCTCATTTAAAAGAAAAGAAAATTAAAGTTTATAAACAAATAGTCTTGCTCAGGGTCAATCACTGCTAGTCACTTTTTCCTCGCATCTCTGGGAGACAGACAAAGCAAAAGCCATGTTGTCCCTTTTATTTATAAGAAAAATGAAGTGCAGAAAATCATTCCCTTAGCCAGAGTGGTAGTCAGTAAGAGTCAAATCAAGTGTTTTAATTTCAAGTCTCATATTCAACTATTCCGTATCTTCATTCCAAATCATGTATCAGAATTGTATTTTTTACAAATATACAAAAAGAGGTCAGATACTATTGCCATAAAAAGTAACATTACTATCAAGCAAATGCAATCGCTTTCTTGACCAAAGATTACGAGTATGGGCCTTATCTTGGAGTAAGAATTGCTTCCTCATAAATCATTTGCGGACAGCCCTGTCAGGCCATCTACAACACTCAATCCAGCTATAATAAATATATATATACGAATATACTCCCTGAATTAGCTACAGGAGAGGATCCCTCCCTGAGGTTTATGTATATTACCATTTTTATAGAATACTAGGCTCTTAATTTTTAAACATAATTTGAAGGCAAGAAGTATAATCAGGTTTGTCCCACCGTGCAGTAGTTAAGCTCTAACTACCAGGTGGCATGGTGGCACTGGACTCCCACATGGCTAACCACAGTGCAAGTCCTGGACCTGATGTCTTGCTCTCTCTCTCTCTCTCTCTGGTGAACACGTATGGTCTATAGCAAATTAAAATAATAAGAATAATTAACAAATAAAATCTATTATTTAAAAAAATGAAACCATAAACAGATTTAAGTCCAACCATACCAATATTAAAAATAATCGAAACATACCAATTAAAAGACTAAGCTCTTCAGATTAGATAAAGATGACCACCCCTACGGTATCTATAAGAAATCCACTTTTATTAAAATAGAAAAAAAGAAATGGTAAGAATGTGGAAAAATTGGAATCCACACGTACTGTTGATAGGAATGTAAAACGGCAGGGCTGCTATGGAAAACAGTGACAGTCCCTCGAAAAATTAAAAACAAATTACTACATGATCAAGCAACCCTATTTCTGGGCATACTAGAAAGAACTGAAAGCAGGGCCTCAAAGAGAGACCTGTGTACTGACAGCAGCACTATTAACAGTAGCTAGAGCGTGGAAGCAACCCAAGTGTCCGTCAACAGATAAACATGTAAGCGAAGAGTGGAAGAGACATACAGTAGAACGTTAGCCAACCTTAAAGAGGAAATTCTGTAATGGGTTACGTGGTGGATGAACCCTGAGGACATTATAGACTGCATGATTCCACTTACATAAGAACAGTCAAAATCATAGAGACAGAAAACAGAGTGGTAGCTGCCAAGGGATGGGGGAAGGGAGGCTGAGGAGTTCCTAATTAATGGGTGCAGCATTTCAGTTGTGTAAGATGAAAGGGGTTCTAGAAAGGGATGGTGGTGTATAACAGTATGACTATGTTTAATGCAATTGAACAATACACTTAAAAATGGTTAAGATGGTGAATTTTATATTATATGCATTTTACCAGAATTAATGAAATAGGGGGGAAAAAACCACTAATCAAAAGGAAACTGGAAGAGTTATATTATTGGCTTGTCGGAAAATCCTTGACGCATTTTTGCATAGAAAAACAGAAAAATATATCATGACTTTTCCGATGATCCAATAACATAAGACAAATTAGACTTGAAAACATACGATTACCATGGATAAAGAGGAAAATTACAAAATGATTAAAAAGTCAGTTCTGGTAGCCAGCAGGTGGCATGGCGGTTTAAGGCACTGGACTCCTACATGGCCAACCACAGTTTGAGTTCTGGAATGTACGTGCTCTATAGCAAAAGATCATTACAATTAATAAACATCATTCTTGACTTAAGAAAAAAGAGAGCGGTCAGCCCCATGGCCTTGTGGTTAAAGGAGCCAGATTCCATGAGGCCAACCACAGTTCCAGAGGAGGCTAACAAGGTGCCATCTTGGAAGCAGAGACGCCCTCACCAGACACTCAGTCGGCCAGCACCTGGACTCGGCCATCTCAACCTTCAAAAATGTGAGGCAGTCCCTGTTATTTATAAATTACTCAGTCTAAGTATTTGGTTATAGAAACACAATCTTTTAATTTCTCGAAACAAATAAATCATAAAACACTATTAAAAAATATCACACTTCAGCTAATTGTAAACATTAAGGCCAAAAATGGGGGGGGGGGGGAATTAACAGAATTCATTTCATCTAGCAATATCTAATAACAATAAAGCTAAATCCAACTTAGCTGGTCTATTAGAAGCAAAATAGTAATAGCAAGCCAGTGACAAGAGACAAGGAAAACATGGAAGGAGGGATTTTAGTTACAGTGTCATGAATTAGTTCATGAATGTTAAGTCTCCTCCATGAAAAAATACATATAAAATCGGACAGTACTGTCAAGACCAGCTGCTCCCTTGCTGTACTGGAAACCAACAAACTGCAGAACACAAACGAGGAAACTTTTTATTCCTGAAATCGGCTTGAGCTTCAGGTAAGACCAGAGACAGTGGACAGCCCTCTTGTTGAGAGCTGCCCCCACGCATCCTTGCCCCTGCCCAGCTGGTCAGCAAGAATGACACGTGACCAGCCGCTGGCTGCGGCGCTGTGAGGGGGGCAAACTCTATTTGGGGCAGGCGGGTACAAATCCCGCAGCATGACGGGCTGTTGTCCACAGCAAATATCATCCATGCTTGCTGAATCCCACTGCTGGAACTACGAATTCCACCACTGAGTAACCATGACTGAGTTCAGAATCCAGCAATTTTTCTGAATATGACTGAGTTCAAATGTTAACTTCACTGTTATAAATATTTAATGGCTGTTTTAAAGTTTCTCCAGTATAGTGGCATACCTTTAATCCATCCACAAAACAAGAATGTGAGTGGGAGCCCCTAGGCTATGCTCCCCCAGGCTACTTTACATATAATGCATTACTGTAACTCCAGATTCCCACAGAGAAAACACTGAAAAAGGACTAATTAAATAACTTTTTAAAAGCTTGACAAATTCTAACGTCAAGGGGTTCTGTGAAAAGTAATTGCATTCCCTTTTCTACCTTTGATGCCAGTTATCACCAGTTAGCCTTTGTGAACTGCTGTAAACCCAAAACAATAAAAGGATGTCTGTAATTTAACAATTTCATGGTCAAAAGAACTTGAAAGTCATTCTTAACAATATGCAATAAGAGCCCAATAGATTTACATTCCCCAGAAATACAAAATAACCATATTTAGATGGTGCAACCTAGTCAATCTTTTACTAATTTAGAACACAAATGAAAATATATATAAAAATACCAACACATTTTATGTATCGTTTCTCAGAGTGCGGATTCTCAAACGGCAGCCTTTTATCCGCTGTAATCTTCCCCCTCCCTGGTGTCTGGCCTCACTCCCCGAAGACTGCTTCCTAGGCTGACAGGTAGCTCATGGAACATGAACCGTGGCCTAAATGCAGCCTAAGAGTGTAAAACAGCAAATCCTACCGTGGGAAAGTGGGCCGGTCACTTGGCTAGCAGTGTACCTAGCCAACCACGAGGCACCCGCACCTCAGTAGTGTGACTAGTCTTCACTAGTTCCGCACAGAAAAAGAACATACACACCCCTTACGAAAATGACCCTATGAAGGCAATGCTAGTGTTATGCTGGAAATAAAAGGGATGGCTTTTAGTCATAAAGTTCCCATTTTCAATAAATTAGAGTACTCAATATTGTAGTTACCCTACTGTAACACATGGATCAGTAGCATAGGCTTAAGTGTGCTATAGGTTTGTTAAACTGCTTCTGCAAGTGTTCCAAGAGTGAGTTTTTAAACTCAGGTATGAATTCCATCTCACACTTACAAAATCATTTGAAGTTATATGCCTCAAATGTTTAGTTATGTATTTTATAGGCAAAAAATAATGACACAATAGTATTTTTCAAATATAGATATTCAGGAAGATTTTTAAAAAAAAAAATCTTTATGAATGAAAAGTATCTACTTTAAAAAAAAAAAAACTCTCTCTCACTGACCATTTATACTACTCCCCTTCTATCCATAAAGACAGTGAGTTAACTTTAAACCAATGTAGATGTGTGAGTAGGCGACAACGGGACTGAAAAGCTGGGGACAGAAGTTCCCAGGCCTCGCTGCAGCACTGGTTTAATCTGACACTCAGCGTGCTCGTAAATGAGTCAACTTCTGGGCTGAGTTCCCTGATCTGAAAAATGAGTGCTCTGTGAAATGACTCCTGAGGTTGATGGATCGATTAAGCTACTTACAATTCAGTTTCGTCATTTCAGTCAGCTATAAAAACAACTCTTACAGTGCCTCGATGAGAATATGTATGACAATTATTTTATATATCCAGTACTCTCAATTACACCTGGATTCACATTTACTAAAAGGCAAAAAGCAGGACCAGCTGCTGGCGTGGTGGTAAAAGTGGCTGGATCCCACATGGCCAACTGAGTAGTTTAAGTCCTGGAACCAGTGGCCTGAAAAACACAGTAGGTGTGTGTGCATATGTGCCCAATTCTCAAGAAGAGAACAGAAGAAGAGGGAGTGTGGCACAGCTATCGCGCTGGTGGGGTGCTTTCTCACTGCCCCCACACACCCCACTAGAACACACTTGCCCTACTGCAAATTTAAAAACAAAAAAAAAGGAAAAAGATTTTTTGGAAAAGGGATTTTTTAAAAACAACTCACAAGTGTTTCACGCCTGACTTGAGCCAATCTGACTGGAGCTTAAGCAGCTCCTCTGAGCTGTGGCTAACGTCAGAGACCGGACCCCACCTGCCTGGACACGCCCCACATCATCCAGCCAGGCACCGGACAGCACGGCTGTCGACAACTGCACTTTGACACCTTGTCTTTCATTCTGACCTGAAGCGAAGGTATCTGGTGAGAAAGGTTTTGAAACTAGGTAAACTAAGGCAGAAGAAACGCCGTGACACGGTGACGAAGGCCGGGCAGAGTCTTGGTCTCTGACTAAGGCCTTGCTATTCATAGCCGTGTGCTCATAAGTAAGAATACATGATGGGGTCACAGCACCTTCTCTGTTCTGTGGTTCTTATGTCAGATGGCTCATAAATCTGGATCTGATTACTGAACTAAAAATATCTCCCAGGTGGGGGCCAGCAGGTGGCACAGCGGTTAAGGCGCTGGACTCCCACGTGGCCGAAGGCATGTGTGCATATGTGCCCAAAGTCCCAGGAGGCGAATAGAGAAGGGACTGTGGCATGGCCATTTCCCGCAGGGGGAAGTGATTTCTCACATTCCCTCTCACTGTCTCTCTCTCCTTCTCTGTCTCTGGCAAGCGCACATGCCCTATGGCAAAAAGTTAAAAAATATATATATACACATACATATATATATATATGTGTGTGTGTATGTGTATGTATACATACATACATACATATGTGTGTATGTATATATATGTATGTATATACATACATATATGTGTGTGTATATATACACATATATATAATATATATACACACATATTATATATATATATATATATATATATATATAATATATATATTATATATATATATCCCCAAGTCTATACAGATTAAACAGTGTTCACGTTTAATTCAAATCCAGGTTTTAGGCAACTTTGTAAGTCCCAGAGAGTCCTCCTGAAAGTTTCAGGTCAGTCTTACCTGTAGCCCCTCGCTTGCTGTGTGTGCTCACTCTGTCTGACGAGAAGATGGCAGCCTAGTTTATAAATGGCCTGCCGCTAGCTCTGTCCTCTCCTCTTTGCCCTGGAAAGGTGCAACTACAGAGCTAACATGAAGGAAGAAAACAGGGAAAGCGGGAACAGCAGCCCGACTCCCACCAGACTGGGACGCTTTTCCTAAACACTGTACTTCCATCTCACTCTGTCACATTAGCCATGCTTCTACCTGGTTCGTTGTGGTAGCCAGCACTAAAAGGATAGACTTCTGGGGCTGCTGGGACCAAAACATGGCGTGATGGTTACATCGCTGGACTACCACAGTTGATCACAGTTCGAGTTCTAGACCCGGCAGCTTCAAACTCACACCGGGTGTGTGAGCATGCATGCCGGAGGTCCCAAGAGGAGATTGGAGAAGGGATTGCAACATGGTCATCCCCCCTGGGTGTGGGGGGTGGGTTCTTGCTTACTATCTCTGTCTTTCTGTCTCTGTCTCTCTCTCTAGTGAGCACATGCGCCCTACAGCAAAAATCTCTCTTTAAAAAAAAAAAAAGAAAATGAATCCTGGGGCTAGCAGGTGGCATAATGGATAAGGTGCTGGACTCCCACACAGCCAGTCACAGTTCGAGTTCCAGACCAGGCAGCTTGCTTTCTCACTGTCTCTCTCTGTCAAATTAACAAATACTAATATTAGATAAAATTAAATAAATCATTCTAAAATCCTGGGCCAGCTCCAAGGCCTAGTGGTTAAGGGAGCAGGATCCAACGTGGCTCACCAAGGTCTGAATTCCGGCCATGGTGGCTCGGGAACATGCTGGGTATGTGTGCATGCACCAAAACCTGCCAGGGAGGAGGCATGGAGAAGGGACTGTGGTATGACACATCCCATCGGGGGGATGCTTCCTCCCTTTCTCTGGTGAGGACACATACTCTGACGGTTAAATATATATATATATATATAGGCCAGTGGGGTGGTGACTAAAGCAACTGAATCCCACATAGCTGACTGCATGATTCAAGTCCCAGACCCAGCAGCTTGAAAAACACATCTATGTGTGCATGCGTGCCCAAAATCTCAGAAAACAGAGAAGGGATTGCTATGTGGCCATTCCCCTGAGGGCAATTTCTCACTTTCCATCTCTCTGTCTCTGTCTCTCAATCTCTCTGACAAGTGCATGTGCCTTATAACAAAAATTTTTAAAAAAATGTACAGACTCTTATTATTTTGTAATTTTCATGTAGGAAAGAGGATACACATCCTTGGAAGGCCCACTGGCATCACTCACACCTTAGAGTGGGCTAGTTTCTATTAAACAGCTTCCCCCTAATCCCAGAGACAGGTCCCATTGAAAGCATCTTCAGTTTTAGGGTTTTGTATGAAAGGATGAAAAATAGCTTAGCCACATGGAACATTTCAGGGGACAAAGCAGGTCTGGGTAAGTTATGCCAGTAGGAAGAGGAACTCTCAAGGTCAAAGAAAGGGAGGGAATACAATGCCAAAGGCAAGCCCTAAGGCTTTCGAAGTTCTGCCCCCTGGATAGGAGGAAGACACTTCCTGGTAGTGACCTGGGCTCCTTTAAACCAAATACTCTGAATTCCAAACCACCAATTAAACAAAAGAACGTTAAAGAACAGCTATTAGAGGTGAGAGGCCACAGCTCATCATGTTGCTTAAATAGTCTGTGTGATTGACGCTCTATCCTATCTAGGCAGGGAGAGGGCAGGGCACAGGGAGTAATGGACAAGGCATAGCTGTGACCATCTGGGCTAATATCTCTCTACCCCTATTTTCTTGTGTGTGTGACTGATGCTGAAGCCAACAGTAAACTGCTCTCATAGGACATTAGTGCTAAGACCAAAATGAAGGGTTTGTTCCCCAGGCTGGGAAGGAGTCCAGCGTCCCAGCCAGTCCCAGAGACCATTTATAAACCGGCCTGAGGGGCCGAAGGCCCATCCCACAGTGATTCGTATTCAGCAGCAGACTTCCTGGGCTGCCTCGCAGTCACTAAACGCTAACTGTCCCCTAGATTGGTTCCCAGTGACTTCCTTTCAGAGGCCTATTACGATGGAGCTCAATATTACTGATCTGGTGGTGATTTCCACTTTCAATCCAAATGGTATTTTGTTCCACGTAAAACCAACTTTCAGCAAAGACCTCTAGAGCACATCGGCAACCAACTTATACCGCCTCGGCTCCCCAAGGCAGAACAGCAGCCTTGCAAATGGCAACAGACAACAATAGATGCCAGCCTCCTGGAGAGTCACAACCTCCCCCCCAGCACCCCCGCCCCGCCCCGCCAGCCCAAGGACAGCAGCTGTGCTCTGAACTGCTGGAATGTCCAGGCGGGGCAGTTCTGTCCACGACCCCACCACCATTTGTCCTGGTCACCCAGGGTTAGCAGCAGGAGAGCGTCCTTGATTTCTGGAAGAGCTGAGGCCGCAGGCGGCTGCATTCCTACATGAAAGAACACACTGACACAGGTTAAAGGGCGGCACAAGGAAGGGGTCCTTATCCCACGGCTGAGGGAGCCCCTCCCCCGGATTACGAAAACACACACACTGGCACACGCGCACACACTCACGAAGGAAAACCTCCCGCAGGCTGAGAGCCCACCTTACTCCCAGCGACTCGCCAGGCGCCTTGTGCTCAGCCCTGACTGAAAGCATCTCGCATCTCCACACAGGCACCTGTCTCCACGTTGCTGTCCAAGTGAACTGGAATCTGTTTCTCCAGAAGAATAATCTGACTGGAAACCTCCCCCGTCAGCCATGTGATACAGATGCTCGATGTCTGCTGGGCCCGGCTGTGTGGCCAGAGCAGAGATGACAATGACACAGCACTTAATTCCTGCTCGCGCTAGCCGCGAGGGGCTCTTCCATCTCGTCTCAATTGTTTAAAAAACATGAACTTTCAGAATATTCTCAATAATATCTAACCCCGCCCCAATTTTTGAAAAAGAGAAGGTATTTTTTATAAATGTTACTAGTTATCCCATTTATTTTCCTCTAATTAACACAAAAATATTCAGAGTAAGTCTGTATCTACCCAGAAATCATTTCTAAAAACTTACAATATGTAAAAACATTTTTAAAAACGGCAGTTCAAATGATCTGGGATCCAATCCCCTTATTTAATAGAAGACGAAAATGAGAACCAGAGAAAGCAGGTAAGTCCCTTATAATCAGGCTCAGAATCAAGACCAGGGAAGGGTGTCGTGCAGAGCAGCAGCAAGGGGGAGTGAAGTTTTGGAAGGGGAGCGAGACAGAGGGAGAGTTTAAGCCCGACCTAATAAAGGTTCCAGGCGTAACAATTCTTCACAGCGAGTAAAGCGACATATTAGGTGTAGCAGTGGGCTAAGGAGCAGGCTTGGGGGGGGGGGGGGGGGACAGGCTAATGGGGGAGCAGGTTAATGGGGCAGCCGGGCACCAGCAACAGCACGCGCAGGAATGGACAGAACCTCGCAGCCAGAACGCTCTGCTCCGACTGGGCGGGCGACACCACTCCGCCCCACGTGCCCTTGGGAGTAAGGCACCTACATACTCACTTTCACCTGCCACCTACCGCTACGGCCGCCTTTTCTTAGAGGGCAGAGGCGGCTGGGAAGATCCTCAACATCAGGAAAACATTCCAGTTGGTTTACAAGGACCCCAACGCCTAATTTTAAAAACACAAAATCCAGGCTGCCTGCAGCTCGCCCCCCGTGGGACCATCTGCCATTTTACAAGCATGCTGTGCACACTGCCGCTATCCACACTCACCATACATCTGAAATTCCCTTCTTCCCGTCCTCCTCTGTCAAAGTCTTGGAATCAAGGTACATGGCAGCTACCCATAGCCTTTGCTGTGAGTTTTAGACTCTGTTACCCTGGCATTTCAGACCTAATACCCCATCTGTACTTCTAGGGCACAGCTGGGTCGTACGGCGGGGAAGGAGCAGGCCGGTGTGTGTACACCTTCTCTGTTCTTGGTAGGTTACTGTTCATTAGTGGGTAGTTTACAGAGGAGATGGGCCAAAACAACACAAACCAACCACATGTGGGGCTAAAACGGCAGTGTGACAGTGGTATGACAGAAGTCACTGAAAACTGAACCTAACCTCAAATTAATCAGAGGCTCCAAAACTGTGAAAACTCTTTAGAACTGGAAAAAGAACAGGCAGATTTGAGGTTGAAGGTCAATACTAATTAATAATAATTTGCCTCATTCTTTGCACTTTGTAAACACAGCTTGTAACAGAGCGAGCATGTCTGCGACCAGGAAAAGAAAGCCAACAGGGAGGGGGGCCAGCTATCTCTCCACGCTGGCCATCTTAGCATTATTACACAGAGCAACCAAAATAGCTCCGCTTCTGAAAAGCACAACATGATGCAACGTGGGAGAAACAAGCAGTTATTTATTTAAGAGACCAGCCACCACCGTGTTAATATTATCATAAAAAAATATCAAACATGTATAATTATTAAAATGGTAAATGTCTATAGTGTCAGCTCACACAACTGTCAGAGAAAATAATAAATATGTGACTTTAGGATTACTTACGGCCAGCAAGTGATGTGGAGATTAAGAAGGCTAGATCTCACGTGGCAGACTGCATGGTTCGAGTCCTGGACCCAATGGCTTGAAAATCACGCTAGGTGTATATGTGTGAGTGCCCCAAATCCCGAGAGAGTGGAGGGAAAGGGATTATGGCCTGGCCAGCCCCCCCCCCCCGGGGTGGGGGGGGGGCTGGTTCTCTCTCTCTCTCTCTCTCTCTCTCTCTCTCTGTCTCCAGAGAGGTGTGCATGCCCAATAGCAGACTTAAAAAAAAGGTTACTTAGTAGTGGGAGATAAGATGAAGGAAAGAGTATTAATACTTGATCAGCTCTTATTTTCTGACAATTATTTTACTTAAGAGAAAACTCTCGGGCCAGCGGGTGGCATGATGGTTAAGGCACTGGACTCCCACGTGGCCAACTGTGATTCGAGTCTTGGACATGGTGGCTTGCTTTTACTCTCTCTCTCCTTCTCTTGCTCTCTGGTGAGCCTATGGCAAACTTAAAAAATAATAATAGTAATTAATATAGTTTAACACATTTTTCAAAAAGTGAAAACTCACGGTTTTGAAGTTTTGCTCAATCATATGCTATGCTATGAAAGTGAAGAGGAGTGGAAGGTGGGATTACAGGAGCCAAGATAGGGATTTCTGCAGATGGCTCTATAATAACTTATCCACAACATGCGTCCCTTCCAGAGCCCCCAGACATATGTTTCTGGATAACAAGGACTGGAACAGCATCTTTCATTGTTTTTTTCTGTCTTTCCAATTTGATTCTATTTTACAAGGACAGCATCTTTCTCTCCTTTTACCCTGGGCATCTCCCACAACAAACTCCAAGCCCCACGGGCTCTCAAGAGATGTGCAGTTATTCTGGGGCCTGTGTTCTACTCCCTCCCCTCGCTGGGGCTGCAGGCTGGCAGCCTCACAGCTCTTCAGAGCAGGAGGGAGGCACGCACAACACCACAACACGGGGTACCCAGCAGGCACGCTATGGCTGTGGGGAGGGTCTTACTTAACACGACAATTCCTTACAGATGTTTTCACGCAAGGGGAGAGAAAAACTAGCGTGCTGGAGATCTGGGCTGGCAGAGACTGGGGATGGAGCGGAACATGGAGACCCACTAGGAGTATCTGTGTGTGTGTGTGTGTGTGTGTGTGTGTCTGTGTGTGTGTGTGTCAATTTCTCTCTCTCAGAAGAGAGAAATATTTTTTAAAAGTATTTATATCCATGGGGATACTGTTACTGCCGTGCCAAACACACTGCCTATGCAGCCAGGACTTAAAGTAAGAGTGAGCTTACAAGTCAGACAGTGGCACAGTGGTGAAAACCCACTCTGCAAGGCAGTCCAACATGGGAAAATTTCTGGTTCAAATCCAAAGACCTCCTTGTGACTGCCTATGATCCAGGGGCTTTCTGAAAGCCAGGGGTGGATCAGGGCATCTGGACCTACCGAGTGCTCTCTCTCTCTCTCCCGCTCTGGCTCATGGAATAAAATAAACCTTAAAAATAAGTTTAGAGATTGGCAAGTAGCATGGTGGTTAAGGCGCTAGACTCCAATGCGGTCGACCATGATTCAAATCCCAGACCTGTTGCCTTGCATTCCCATGTTCCCTTTCTCTCTATTCAAATTTTAAAATAATAACAAATAAGATTAAATAAATAAATCTTTAAAGAAAGTTTTTTTTAAAAAAGTGAGTTTAGGGAACCAGCAGTTAGCGTAATGGCTATGTCGCTGGACTCCCACGTAGTCGACCGCGGTTCGCGTCTCGGACCCGGTGGCTTACAACTCACGCCGGGCACGTGTGCGTGTGTGCCCAAGATCCCGAGAGGAGAATGGAGGAGAAGGGATTGCGGCGTGACCATCCCCCCTGGGGGGTGATTTCCTGCTTTCTATCTCTCTGTCTCTCTCTGTCTGTCTGGCGAGCGCACGCGCCCTATAGCAAAAAACCTCTCAAAAAAAAAAAAAAAAAAAAAAAAGTGAGTTTAGGGATCAGCAGGTGGCATGGTAGTTAATTAAGGTGCTGGAAATTCCCACATGGCCGACCATGGTTTGAGTCCCAGACTTGGTGGCTTGCTTTCTACTTTCCGTCTCTGGTCAAATTTAACAAAATAAATAAACAAACAAACAAACACAAATAAATATCTTTTCTTAAAGTGAGTTTATATACATAAATGAAAATAAATTTTTTTTTAACTCCAGGGGAAGTAACAGTGGCAAGAAATTTCACAGAAAAGACACCTGCTCCAATCATAACTTATATGAGAAGGAGGTAGGACTCAAATTATTCAAGTTTTTTTCCTTTTTTTTTTTTACAAGGAAATAAAACATTTTATTTCTCAATGTTTCTAATTTGCATACTACATATTTGTTTTCCTATATTTTCATTACCCTATACATTTATAGATGACAAAAGGATCTTAAAGTTCTGACGAATGATTTGTCTTATTTTGGTTTTTTTTTTTTTAGTTTTTGACATAGGGCACATGCACTTACCAGAAAGAGAGAAAAAGAAAGAGAGAGACACGGAGAGAGGGGAAAGTGAGAAATCCCTGGAAATCACCACCCAGGGTGGATGGCCATGCTACAATCCCTCGTCCTCTATTCTCCTCTCGGGACTTTGGGCATGCACACACACATACGTGGCATGATTTTCAAACTGCTGGGTCTGGGACTTAACTGCAGTCGGCCATGTGGGAATCCAGTGCCTTAATCGCAATGCCACCTGCTGGCCTCCTTATGAAAGGTTTTGAAAGGTCACAGAGTAACTCCTTTTCTCATTGCTTCACCCTGCATGACCTTTTTTACAGTCCCACTCTACTGTGAAATGCAAGAACTCCCATCATAGCGTTAAAAGTGTCCACAGAGGGGCCAGCAGATGGCATAATGGTTACATCACGGGACTCCCACGTAGTCAACCGCAGTTTGAGCCCCAGACCTGGTGGTTTAAAACTCATGCTGGATATTTGTATGTGCGTGCCCAAGATTCTGAGAGGAGAATGGAGGAGAAGGGATCGCGGCATGGCCATCCCCTCTGGGAGGTGATTTCTCACTTTCTGTCTCTGTCTCTCCGGCAAGCACATACATCCTATAGGAAAAGTCATTCTCAAAAAAAAAAAAAAAAAAAGTGTCCACAGACAATGCATAAATGACTAACTATGGCTGTGTTCCAGTAAAACTTTACTTAAGGATCCTGAATTTTTAATTTCAGAGGTTCACATGTCATAAAATACTTTTCTTCTTCTTTTCTTTTTAAAGAATTATTTATCTAATTCATTTATTTTAATTTGACCAGAGAGAGCGAGAGAGAAAGTAAGTCACCAGGTCCAGAACTTGAACCGTGGTCGGCCATGTAGGAATGTCCAGTGTCTTAACCAACATGCCACCTGCTGATCCCCCTTTTCTCTTTATTTTCTATCAACAATTTAAAAATGTGAAAGCCATTCTTAGTCCATAGATAATGTAAAAAAACGGCAGTAGGCTTAGTCTGAATTCAGAGACCTCATTTGCTGACCCCAGTTAGATAAAAAATGCTAAAATAAATATTAGCAAATCAAATGTAGTAATGTATAAAGATACATTAAACTTAGGAGAATCTACTCATGCAATTCATCACATTAACACATTAAAGGAGAAACTAAAAGCTCATCCATCTCTTGATAGAATCAATAACAGCCCTAGGAAAAAAGACTCAGCACATTAGACAGGAAAAAGTATCCATTATCTGACAAAGGATATCTATACAAAAAAAAAAAAAAAGTATTATTACCACAAGCATCATTCCCTGGAGGTTGGGTACAAATCAGAATGTCTACCACTGCCACTTCTCAGTGACAGTGTGCAACGGCCAACATGGGTAAGTAAACGAATGGATAAGGACAACAACAAATAGCATCGGGAGCGCAGAGTGGGAAGGTGCCCTCCGTATTTGCTGGCAACACGACCACATACATAGAAACAAAATAAACTACTAGGATTTGTAAAAGGATCTCACAAGACTTTCGAATTCTATGTAAATTTTAAAATCAATTGTATTGCCATGTAGCAGCAAAAATAACTGGAAAATAACAAATTTTCAAATATCATTTATATGCCATTTAGAAAATTAACTAGAAATAACTTTTTTTTTGTAGAGAGGATTTTGCTATAGGGCACATGCGCTCGCCAGCGAGACAGAGAGAAACAGAGAGACAGAAAGAGAGAAATCACCCCCCCAGCGGGGATGGTCACCCTACGATCCCTTCTCCTCCATTCTCCTCTCGGGATCTTGGGCACGCACGCACACGGCGTGAGTTTTAAGCCACCAGGTCTGGGACTCAAACCACAGTCAACTACGTGGGAGTCCAACGACATAACCATTACGCCATCTGCTAATCCCAGCTAGAATAACTTTCATTAAAGTTATAGATGACTTAGACACAGAAAACATAACTGCGAGTAATCAAAGACCTACACGTTAAGTCACGTCCTATGTACCACGTATTAAGAAATCTTGGAAGTCTAAAGATGCCAGTTTATCTACAAATAGAGCTACGGATCCGACACAATTCCAAGCAAGATCTAGTAGGTTTTCTTTTTTTTTTAAATAGAACTGAAAAGGCAATTCTAACTTTTTTTTTTTTTTGAGAGTTTTTTTTTTCCCGCTATAGGGCGCGTGCGCTCGCCAGACGGACAGAGAGAGACATAGAGACAGAAAGCAAGAAATCACCCCCCAGAGTGGACGGTCACGCCGCAATCCCTTCTCCATTCTCCTCTTGGGATCTTGGGCACGCATGCACATGCGCCCGGCGTTGAGTTTTAAGCCACCGGGTCCGGGACGCGAACTGCAGTCGACTACATGGGAGTCCAGCGACACAGCCATTACGCTAACTGCTGGTTCCCGGCAATTCTTTTATATGGAGATGAAAATTGCCAAGAATAGTTAAGGCAATCTTGAGGAACAGATTCAGAGGAATTTAAGATATTAGATATTAAAACTCACTAGCAGATTAAATCATATAAAAATGTTGTATGAAGAGGCAATTTCCAGAACAGCAGATGGCATAATGGCTACATTGCTGGACTCCCACGTAGTCAATCACAGTTAGGTTCCAGACCCAGTGCCTTAAACTCACGCTGGGTGCATGTGCGTGTGTGCGTGATTGCGCCGTGGCCATCCCCCCTGGGAAGTTATTTCTTGCTTTCTGTCTTTCTGACGAGTGCACACGTGCCCTATAGCAAAAAAAAAAAAAAAAAAAAAGAGAGAGAGAGATAGAGAGCGAGCAATTTCCAGCGTTTAACCTAAAATAAGAACTACAGTAATGAAAACATTGTGATACCAATGCAAACAGCAAAACAGAGACCAAAGCAAGAGAAGAGTTTCCAAACAGAACCACATGCATATGATACTTAATACACGGCAGATGTGACACTGCCAAGCAGAGCGGCAGGGCTGGGGCTCGCAGGCCTCTATTCCAGTAAGTGGTGCCAGATCAACTGGATATTTTTTGTTCCACGGTGTATGAAAAAAAGAAATCAACTACAGTGCATGGCAGGCCTACAGGTGATAGGCCAAACAAAAGGTCTGGAGAGAATGTGGAGAATACGATCATAGCAGGCATGGAGAAGACAGGCATGGCGGGAAGGGTGGGCAGGCAGGGACCGCGAGAGAAGAGACAGGAACGAAAAGAAAGCCCCCGAGCAGTACACACCAAGCTACGAGAAACCCTGGCTGGGTGTTTCTAGCTGCAACACTTGATGCTAGAAAACACAGCTGCTGCCTTTAACACTGAGAGCAATTATTTCACAACTCAATTTTGATGCCTAATCCATCTATTAAGTGAGGACTGGAGTGGGAAACCCAAGCACACAATAAATCCAGGAAGTTTATTTTCCACGCACCATTTCTGAAAATGAACTTCAGCACAGACTCTAGGAACATGACAAATGAACACAGTATACAAGAAATATCGGGTCATCGGAAAAGTCACAACGTATTTTTCTATGTTTTTCTATGCGAAAATGTGTCAGATGACTTTTCCGACGACCCAAAAGTACCCTAACCTGAAAGAGAAATGAAATGAAATCCTGGGATGGTACTAATGTACCAGGTCTAGAAACAACTCACCAAAACTAACCCTTCACCAACAGTGTAATTAAAAAGCTGAACGGCCTTACAGACGTGGTGCCGATGGCACGTGATGGGGGTGTGAGAAGGCGATTAAAACGGCAGGGAAGCATTTTACGAGGGGAAACTATACAAGAAGCTATTGATCCAAATATGTGTTTCTGAGCTAATCATTTATTCTATGAAAAGAACGCATTCACACTTAGGCTTAGAACCGTCACGCCGGATTTACTAACAGGCCGGATCCGGGAGAAGAGATCTGTTTTGTCTTTGTATACAGAAGAGCACACGAACTGTATCACAGACAGGGAAAGCAAGAGGAGAGGAGGAGGGATGGAACTGACTCCAGAGCAGCAGCTGAAATCCAGAGACTTGTGCTGACTCTCCGTGTTTCACCGCCCTGGGCAGAAGGCAGGGCGACGCCGCCTCCTCACTGGAATGTGGCCTACAGTGGCCTGGAGTCTCCCTGCGCTGACCTTTAAAAGACTGCAAGGTCTGTCTGTTCTCCCTTTCGCTCGTGGGCTGACAGACTGGACATGGGTGCACAATGACTTTGTGGCTCTGAAGTTTGCTGTGTTCAATATTCTATTGTATTTCTTATACAAGCACTGACAGATTTCTGCAATGGAAGCATTTTTAATCATTCAAAATAAGCAAGGCATGAGATGAAAGAGAGGTTTAAGTAAAAAATGAAAAACAACAAATAAAAACATGATAAATTCACGGGGGCGGGGGGGGGGGGGGCTTTCCTAACTAGAGCAGGCTTCAATGAGCTGCTCTGCCTTACCAACTAAATTTCTCCAAGAAATTTGGAAGTAAATTCTGAATCATCAAAGGTAGAAAAAGTTACGTGCAATGAAGAGAAAGACCTTGCTGGTGAATGCAGAATCAAAAAATGCCGACTGAAAGGCACTGCGGCAGAGAAGGCACTGCTGCCGTGGGCTCGCTAGCCTCTCTTGCAGTGAAGTGAGGCCGACGCGAACAGCTCCCCGTCAGCAACGTGCGCGGAAGCGATACGCTTCTCTACAAAGCGTGTCTGAGGTCATGCTTGCTGGAAGGAACCGAAGTTCCTCAGGTACAGAAAGGCCACAGCGGACGGGCCAGCAGTAGAGGTTAGGGTGCTGGGACACTCCCACAAGGCCAACCACGGTGCAAGTCCTGGATCTGGTAGTCTGCTTTCTCACTTTCCCTCTCTCTCTATATATATATATCTTCCTCTGGTCAAATTAAAATAAATGAATGAATAAATAAAATTAAATAGATGATTCCTTTAAAAAAAAAAAAAAAAAAAAAGCCACAGCTGAACACTCAGCCCCTGGGAGCAAGAAATAAACTTTTATTGTGTTAAGCTGTTGAAATGTCAGATATTTTTAAGCAGATATCAGTAATTACACAAATACAGAGATTTTTCTTTTCAAATTTGCCAGATGGCATGTGTGGATACGAGAGAGAGAAAAAGAGAGGGAAAGGGAAGGCACAAAAGCACCCCCATGGGGAATGATCACACCACAGTTCCTTCTATTTCTCCCTTCTTTGGGGATCTTGGGCATGCATAGACACATTCCTGGTGTGTTTTTCAAGCTGCAGGGTCCAGGACTCAAACTGTGTAAACTGCCTGTGGGATGTTGCTCCCTTAATCAGTGGGGTACAGGGCCACCCTGTGATCATGTCTACGAAGAATCCCATGGGCATAAGGCCCACCATCAAATAAACAGCTTCATAGTATGCCTTTCTTTTCACAAAAGAAAAACGAAATACAAACAGGAGGGAGAAAGAAAGAAAGAAAGAAAGAGAGAAAGAGAGAAAGAGAGAAAGAGAGAAAGAGAGAAAGAGAGAAAGAGAGAAAGAGGGAAAGAGGAAGCGTTTAACAATGACTCAAGTCAGATTTAAAATAACCCACTACTGGTAGATCTGACCTCTCTTTATCTCTGCAACAACTGGACACAGTATCTTGGGTAAGTCACCTCACTTTGTAAAAAAAAAGGACTACCCACAGAGTTCTTTTTCTGTCTACCATTTTATGATTGGACTCTTCAGGTAAACAATTTAATGTGTATCTATCAAGTGGAGCCACATAGAACTGTTGCTATTTCACCACTTACCTATGAAAACTGTAACATATTAACTGACCTAGTACTAACTGCCAAACACTGTGTTTAAAAAATATACATGTACATACATATACACACACTAATTTGTAGTAGGTATGAATACACACATATACATCTTTTTAAAAGAAAAGAACTGTACGCTTAGAGACATCTCCTGAGCAGTTTGGAGCTAAAAAGCAGTCTACACACCTGAAACATGTTCCCTCTCACATTTTTTTTAACTTTGTTAAGAAATCACTGAGCTTGCCAGAGAGAAAAAGTGCAATAGCACCACTCCCCCAGGGATGGTCGTGCAACTCCTTCTCTTCCATTTCTCCTTGCAAGATTTGGAGCATGTACATACATGTACTCAACATGCTTCTGAAGCTGCTGGGTCCAGGACTGAGCCGTGCTGTCAGCCATGTGGGTGGGACCCAGCCATCGCCACCACACCACCCAATAAGTGGCCAAAAGCCTTTCCATAGACTGTTCTGGACACATACCTAGGTGTTATTTACTAAAAACGATACAGTTTTGATAAATGACTACATTGGATCAGAAATAATAACTATGTAACCAAATGTTTTGGTCAAAACTATAGCAGTAACTATGTAACCTAAATCTTGGGTGTCTATTATTCCATCTGGTTAGATTCCGTCTAATTAAGGATTCAGAATTAAGTCAGATTCACACAGGCTTAAATTACTTATTAATGTCCTGACACTCCCACAAGAGACATCATAAATGCTTGTATTACACCTTACTCAAATACAAAGATTTTTCTCAAAAGATTTGGCAATCTATAAAATAGGTATTAGACTGGCCTCCAGAGCTAAGAGATGTCTCTTATCAAATCACATTAGATCGAGATGTTTCCAGCCTGGCGTGGTAGTGTGCACCGAATGTCCCAGCTAGTCGGGAGGCTGAGGCAGGAGGACTGTGAGCTGAAAACATAGTGAGACCTTGTCTCCTAAAACAGATAGTAATAAAAAATAAAAGACACTCTATTCCAAAGTTAATGCCAAAAACCAAATGATCATATTTTTACAAAAATGCTACAGCTAATCTATTTATATCAAGTAAATCACTAACTTGTATTCCTAGTGAATAATTTTTAAAATTATTTCCATATAAACAAAATATATATCCATGTCCTTTAAGATTTTTCTAGTTCAGTCTTCTGAAACTACCTGCTCCACAGAAGGCAGTTTGAGCCTAGCCAAGGTAGCATGCCCATGCACTGGACGCTGCTGCTGGGCGGGCCAAGGCCACCGGGCAGGGCAGGGTTCACTCCCCGCACTTCCTAAAAACACAAGTAGTGTGCGTCTGTGGTCCCAGCTATTCGGGAGGTTGAAGCAAGAGGCCACAAGTGCGTGGCCAGCGTGGGCAACGCAGTGAGACTCTCTCTGAAAGGGCTGGGTGTGGTGGCACATAGCTGTGGTCCCAGCTGGTCACAACCTATCTAACCCCCCCCCCCCCCACACACACACACAGAGTCTAAAGTCAAAGGAGGCAGCAGCAGTCTTATTTCTGCCGACTGAATTTCAGAATATAGTCTTACAGATTTTTTTTTTTAAATCACATAAATCATCCTATGACCTTATGCCATTGATTTTTTTAAGAGGTTTTTTTTTTTTTTTGGCTATAGGGCAAGTGCGCTCGTCAGAGACAGAAAATGAGAAAACACTCCCCAGAGGGGATGGCAATCCCTTCTCTTCCAGTCTTCTCTCGGTATTTTGGCATACACTCATGTGTCCAGCATGAATTTCAAGCCGCCGGGTCCGGGACCCAAACCGAGCTCGGCCACCTGGGAGAGTCTGCTGGCCCCATTATGTCGTGGGTTTTAAGCAATGAGTACCAAATACATCGTCTCCCATACACAATGCCACCATTAATTAGCTCCAAGTCCAAACGATGAACCAAGAGGAACTAAAATGTTCCCCATAACTAGTACTGTCCATTGTCAGCTCTACTCTTTCTGCCCTCTAGCGTGACTGCCCTCTGCCCAAACCCCGGTGAAGCTTTCGTCTCACTGACATCAACCTGCAGCTTCCTCGAGGGGACCCACTAGCGTGCACATCTGGAGGGAGCAAGGAGGCCCGCGTCCAGGAAAGCTGCAGGAGCCTGCAGAGCCCAGAGGCTGCCAGGCCCAGGGGAGACACGCCAGAACTTCCTCCTGAACAGAGACTGCTAGGCCGTCCTGATGTCCTCGAATCATAAGAGGCGTTGCCCCACAACTCAAGTAGAACGCATGTACACGAATACGGGGAGTAAGGGGGAACCTTAAGTTTTCTAGGTTCGCGCTCGTATTTTGCAACTCAGAAAACTGAGGTCCAGATAGATTTCCTCCTGCCCAAAGTCTCCAGCTGATCAACGGCCAGGGTATAATCAGAACCAACGTCTCCCAACTAACTCCTCCCCAGCCCACAGTTCCCTCCCCAGGATGCAAACTCACTGAATCTGCAAGAGAAGCACTAGTCCAGGCCAGAAGCTCAGTCCTAAGGCAAGCAGGCCTTCAGTGCAGTGGCCTACATAAAGTTTTGAAAAATTGAGCCAACACCTCCAAACTCAGGAATTTCTGCATGAAAATACAGATTCACAGCATCTTTCTTTTTTATTTAATTTTTAAAAATTTAATTAATTAATTTTTTGGAGAGGGCACGTGCGCTTGCCAGAAAGACAGAGACAGAGAGACAGAAATTAAGAAATCACCTCCCAGGGGGGATGGCCACGCCACAATCCCTTCTTCATTCTCCTCTCAGGATCTTGGGCACACAAACACATGTGCCCAGCAAGTTTAAGCGCCGGGTCCAGGACTCGAACCACAGTCAAATCCATGGGAGTCCAGTGACGTAGCCATTATGCCATCTGCTGGTCTCCAGATTCACAGCATCTTTCAAATATCAGATCAAAGCATGAGATGCATTCCACACTGGAGCTGAGGAGTGACTGCCTCCTGTCGCCACCCTTTCTTGAGACACACCATCCCGTGTGCCAGCTCCACCCACTCACTTCCACTGCCAGAGTGCTGTGGTGTTGAAGTCACTGACTCCTACACTAGAGCTATGTAAGTCTCCATCAATTCTCTGTTTCCTAATTGTAGTAGAATCTTGGCTGTGTCTTAGTGACTTGGTTTAACTAAATTACAAAGTCAGCAGACAAAAAAGATGGGAGAGGAGGAGAAAAACACATACCAGGAAACCAGTAGTAACTCCTTCAGAGCATAATCAGACCTTGATTCGCACATCTAAAATGCCTCATTTCTCTAGGAAACAAGAACCACTCACTACCATTTCAGTTTTAGTCAATGACATGAAAGGCTCTGCCTTGACACCTCATTCCCAAGTTAGTAATCTGAATGTTTAAATACCACCTATTATAGCTACAGATGACTAATGTAATGGCAGAACTTTCACATGATATTTTAAGATTCAACACTAAAACTAATAAAACTGTAGTAAAAGAAAGTGGGCAGAAAAGAGAACAGTGTGGGAGGAAAAAAGTCTAAATTAGGAATGGGCCCAAACGTTCCCCCCTTAAATTTGGCATTTCCAGTGGCCAGATGATGGTGCAGCAGTAAAACACGAAGTTCTATAAAGCAATCCCACGTGGGAAGGTTCCCAGGTCAAGTCCAGAGACCTCCCTGAGTAATGGCACAGGCTTGCCCACGACCAGGGGCCGGCTGGGGACTAGGGTGGCATGCAGCTTCCAGACCCTTTTGGGGGTGGCTGCCTGTCTCTGTTCTCTTGTCTGCTCATGGAAGAAATATTCATTTATTTAAACTTCTTTAAAAATACGTCATTCCCATTTCTTTCAAACATAGGAAGTTGAACTAAAATACTTAGAAGACGACCCCCAAAACAGTGAGCATATCTAGCATCCAGATCTTGTTTCTAATATCATTCTGTGTTAAAGGAAGCAGAGTTCTTAGAAAAATGCCTATTCTAGTGAGCAGAGACTATTCAAGGTGCGCCTGAGACATCTAGTGATGCCAACATGTTCGGAGGTGCTAAACAACGAGCAGCTCGGCATGTCGAAGGGGTACAGGAGCCGGCTGCAAGAGCTACAGGGACATCCGATGGCCAGAGCTAAGATCATTTCACGAAGGGAGGGAGGGAGGCGGGGGCAGGGAGGAGAGGAGAGGGCGGCGAGGGACTAACAAACACTATCTATACCAGGTGGCCAGCATCGCTGAGTCACGTTGATAATATGCATTCTCGATATTATCTGGTAAGAGTGGAACTTTACCTCTGTGGTCTTCCTCCTGGAAATCATAACCTAGTGGAATCAGGAGAAAAGGTCAGACGAATCCCAACAGAGCAACATCCATGGAACATTACATCAGCGCGCCTCAAGGTCATCAAAACAGAGAAACTGAGAAACGGTCATAACCGAGAAAACGAGTGACAACTAAAGCACGGTGGCATGGGCTGGCAAGTGGCAGGCAGTTGGAGCGCCGGGTACCACGTGGCTGCCTGCGTGGCTCAAGTCCTGGCCCCAAAGCCTGAAAGCCTGGAAAACACACCTGGCACGTGTGTGCCCAAAATCCCGAGAGGAGGACAGCAGAGACAGGACCGTGGCCTGGCCAGCCCTCCTGGAGGGTGATGTCTCACTTTCTCTCTCTCTGGCAAGCACGTGCACCATATATTGAACTTAAAAAAAAGGAAAAAAGTAGTATGTTATACTAGACTGCACCCTAGAACAGAACAAGGCCAGCAGGCAAAAATTAACAAAATATGAATAAACTGTTGGCTTTAAATAATAATATTTAGGGGCCAGCAGCTGGCGTAATGGCTATGTCACTGGACTCCCATGCAATTGATTGCGGTTCGAGTCTCAAACCCGGTGGCTTAAACTCACTCCAGGCACGTGTGTGTGCGTGCCCAAGATCCCCAGAAGAGAATGGAGGAGAAGGGACTGAGGTGTGGCCATCCCCCCTGGGGGGTGATTTCTCACTTTCTGTCTCTCTCTGTCTTTCTGGCGAGTGCACGTGCCCTATAGCCAAAAAAAAAAAAAAAAAAAAAAAAAAAAAAAAAAAATATATATATATATATATATATATATATATATATATATATATATCCCCCCAAAAATTAATAATAATATTTGAAAATTTATCAATTTTAACAAATATACCACACTAGTAGAAGATGTTACTAATAGGGAAAACCAGGGCCAGCAGGTGGTGTGGTGGCAAGGGCACTGGACTCCAACATGACTGACTGGTGTAAGTCCCGGACCTGGCAACTTGCTTTCTCACTTGGCCTTTCTCTCTCCTCCTCTCTCTTACTTTGTCCCTCTCTGGTCAAATTTCTCTTATCTCACCATCTCCTTTTTTTTCTGGTTTGCATCTTTTGTGTGTCTTTCTCTCCTCCTTTAGAATGAGTGTGCCCCACACACACAAAGTTGCTGGTTCTTCAAGTAAATAAACTGATGATGGTCCTCCTCCCTAATCCTCTAAAGACTTGTCTGGACATGTCCATGTTTCAGATAGACACAAACTAAGTTAAAATTGTGATTCCTTTTACCATTAATCCATTAACTACATTTAATCCTAAATAAATAAAGTAAGTAAGTACATTAATTTTATGTTTTTGGAGAGGTTTTTGGTATAGGATACAGGCACTCACCAGAAATAGACAAACAGAAGTGAGAAATCACCCCCCAGGGGCAATGGCCATGCCACAATCCCTTCTCCATTCTCCTCTCAGGACCTTGGGCATGCACATGCACACACACACGCCTGGCGTGAGTTTAAACCACCAGGTCCGGGACTCGAACTGTAGTCGACTATGTGGGAGTCTAACAACATAGCCATTACACCAACTGCTGGTCCCGAAGTTAATTTTTTTAAATATTTACTTAATTTCATTTGCTATTATTTTTTTAATTTGACCAGAGAGAGACAGAAAGAGAAAGAAAAGGAAAGTGAGAAAGCAAGCAGCCAGGTCTGGGACTCCAACCGTGGTCGGCCATGTGAGAATCCAGCACTCTAACCACAATACCACCTGCCAGCTCCCACTAATAATAAATGAATGAATGAATGGGAAACCAGGCCCAGGCTGATGGCACACTCAGTAGCTGAAATACAGTGCTGGAAGCCACTTGGCCAACCTCGGGTTCAGATGCCTGGGTTGGCCTGAAAACCGGCTGAGAACATGAGTGTGTGCCCAAGATTCTGACACGCAGGAGGGCTGGGGCAAGGGGGTTACAGTATGACCTCTCCAGGGTGCCTCTCTCCTCTCCCTCTCATGTATGCCAATGTACTCTCTATAATGAACAAAATACTTCATAAATACAATGATAGGGAAGGCTAGGTGTAGGGATACACCATCTGCACCATCTTCGCAACTTTTCTACAAACCTCAATAAATCCTGAATTTTAAAAATGTAAATCTTTAGATCAATACATCCACATAGAAAGTAAAAAATTTGTGAATAATTTTAAATTGTCTTTATTTCTGCATATGGTCAGACTGTGAGGGATTTTTGCTCCATTGCTATAATCTAGCACTTAAATGGCTAATATCATTTCAGTACTTAATACTAAGCACTTAAAAAAACATGAATGAACTCTGGGCTGTATGTACAGAAATTCCTTAAACACAGAAAAATATAAACTGTTCATAATATATCCCCAACTTATCTTAGGAAAGGATTCAGAGGCAGATCTAGAGAAAAGGACAGGATACGACACCCTCTGGCATCCTAGTACAACCAGTGTTGACGTCCAACTCAAATCTGACCCGTAACTGAAAGCGGCGTCCACACACAATGTGCAGTTCTCCGCAGACACTGGGTGAGTGCAGACGGAGAGTTGGCGTATGGAAACTAATCACTGCAAACATGAAGGTCTACCATCACACTCTTGGGAGCCGAACTCTTCTTGTTGATTCTCAGAGAGGTAACAATGACCAACTCGAACAACAAAATAACTTATTACGTTTTTTTTTTTTTTGAGAGGTTTTTGCTATAGGGTGCGTGCGCTCACCAGAAAGACAGAGAGAGACAGAAAGTGAGATATCACCCCCCAGGGGGGATGGCCACTCCGCACTCCCTTCTCCTCCTCTCCTCTAGGGATCTTGGGCGGGTCTGGGACTCAAACCATGGTTGGTCGGCTATATGGGAGTTCAGCAGCCTAGCCATTATGCTAACTGCTGGTCCCAACAAAATAACTGATTAATAGCAGCGTGTGTCTATTATTTCTAACCAAATCACAAAAGTTTAGAAAGGACAAGTCAGTCCAACTTTTTTTTTTAAGGTTTTTGCCACAGGGTGTGTGCTCTCACCAGAGAAAGAGAGAGAGGAAAAGTGAGAAATCAAACTGTAATCTTTCCTCCTCCATCCTCCTCTCTGGATTTGGGACATGCACACAGACGCACCCGGAGTGATTTTCAAGCCATGGAGTCTGGGGTTCAAGCCACAGTTAGCCACGTGAGAATCCCTAACCACCATGCCTCTGCTGGCCCCAAGAATCCAACTTTTTATTTGATAAGTGAGAAAACAGCCAAAGGCATTATCAACAAAGGTATCTATTCAAGGTCTCTGCCCTATATATCAATAGTATTCCAAACAGGAAGCGGGGAAGAGGCAGGAGGTACTGTAATTGTCACTATCACTTCCTATGCTAAGTTCTAACAGAAGGCTTTCATTTTCTCAGGGGTCAGCGAGACATGTCCAACTACAACGACCTGCTGAAAATAGCTATCCTTTCTAAAATGATATGCCCACCTCCCACGGCATTTTGTCTCCTATTTAACTATTTAGTCACCACAGTATGCTGCTATTAGAATCAATGTTAGGGGACTTCGAAAAGGTTTGTGAAAAAATGGAATTAAAGTACAAATTTATTTTAATGCAAACATTTTTTGAAGTCTATGGAGTGTTTTTATAATAAACATTTCCCATGACCTTTCTGAAGACCCTTTGTACCTATGATGTGAGCGCTGAAGTTCCTAAGTGTACAATTTTGTACAAACAGAAAGGCAAGTTTTCCCGTTGTCCTTATGGGGTAAAATTTACATGTAATTCACCACTTTAAAGTGCACAGTTCCCTGGCACTCACTATTCACCATGTTTCTAATTTCTAACTGGCCTTCAGTTTTTCTAACTAGAGATGCTCTAAACCAAGGGCACTAGAGCTGCTCAGTTTTCAGCTGCCTGTCAGGATGAGATGGCCTAAGCCCAGGTCCACCCGCCAAGTGTACCCTGAGCCCTTTATCTCTCTGCTATCTTTCTACACGCGGCCAGCCCGAGCGCTCCGTTTCTGTGCCAGGTACCTCTCCGCTCCTTCCACACTATCAGGATTCTATCGCACAGAAAACCCACACTCCCGCCCGGTAACCGCACGGTCGGGCTTGTTGTGCAGCTGGCCTAACCGGCGTGCTTTTGTATCAACCAATACTTAGGGCATTGCACGCTGCTGAGAAAGGAATGACCTCATCCCACTCACTTATCAAAAGCCTTTTGTTACAAGCTGTGATAACCCAGGAAACCAGATCTATTTTCACTGATCTGGCAAGGAAAGAAGTAGTAATGGAGAAGAAACGGCACACACGGACCATTTTAAAATATTACTTACTTGACAGTGTTCCCCTTTCTTTGGTGTCTGGCTACAAGTGAGCAAAAAAGACTTTCAGAATTATTTAATACTAGAAAAAAAAATTTTTTTTGACAATTAAAAGACAAACTTCATAGTCCAGTCTAAATACTAAACATATTTTGAATTTGACTTAGATTAAAAAAAAAAATAAAGACTTCTCCCTTAGAAATAAACAACTTGGGGGACCAGCAGATGACATAATGGTTACATAGATGGACTCCCACATAGTTGACTGTGGTTTGAATCACGGACCCAGAGGCTTAAAACTCATGCCAGATGCGTGTACACGTGTGCCCAAAATCCCGAGAAGAAAATGGAGGAGAAGGGACTGCAGCATGGCCATACCCCCTGGGGAGGGGTAATTTCTCTCTCTCTGTCTCTCCAGCAAGCACACATGCCCTATATAAAAATCTCTTTAAAAAATTTACAAATAAACAACCTAGGCCCATCTAAAAATAAGAACATTTAGGGGCCAGCAATGGCCTGGTGGTTAAGGTGTTGGACTCACATGGCCAATCATGACTCAAGCCTCAGACCTGGAGGCTTAAAAATCATAACAGGCACATGTGAATGCACGCCCCAGATCCCAAGATGAGAATCTGAGACAAGAATGCAAAAGAGACTACAGCATGGCCATCCCCCAGGGAGCGATTTCTCGCCTTCTCTCTATCTCCTGTGAGCACCCTATAGCAAAAACCTAAAAAATAATAATAACAATAAAAAACATTTATTGACTGCTTATATTCTAGGGACCATTTCAACCACTTTAAAGATATGAATTCATGGAATATGTTGAGCTCAAGGCCTCAGGTATATTAATATCCTCATTTAAAATGAAAATGGAGAAGGAGTAGATGGCAGCAGGTGCATGGTGGTTAAGGCCCTGGACGCCCACTCCTGGACCCAGTGACTTGAAAATCATGCTGGGTGTGTGCCCACTCAAAGTCCTAAGAGGAGAATGGAGAATGGGTTGCAGCATAGCCATCTTCCCTGGGGGGTAATTTCTCACTTTCCCTCTCTGTCTGTCTCCTCTCACTTGCTGTATGGGTAAAAAAGAACTAAATTAATAAAATACACCAGGCTACTAGGTGACACAGAGGTTAAAGCAGCAAGATCTCACATGGCCTATTGTGGGGTTCGAGTCCTGGACCTAGCAGCTTGAATAAATATGCTGAGGGATCAGCAGATGGCATAACTGTTACATGGCTGGACTCCCACATGGCCAACCACAGTTTGAGTCCTGGACCCAGCAGCTTGAAACTCCCACCAAGCGCATGTGCATGTGTGCCCAAATTCCCAGGAGGAGAACGGAGAAGAAAAGAATCATGCTGGGCATGGTACGTGCTCAAATTCCTGAGAAGAATGGAGGATAAGGGATTATCATGTGGCCATCCCCTCTGGGGTGTGATTTCTCACTTTTACTTTTGGTCTATGTCCCTCTGTCTTTCTCCAGTGGGCACACATGATCTACAGCAAAGACTAAAATAAATAAATAAATAAAACAAAATAAAGACATCAAGATACTTAAGGGTTACTCAGCTAGTAAAGTGGTGGGCCCCATCTCTTAAATTACTACCAAATAAATTACTACTATAGCAATTTTTAAAGTTTATTTCTTTCGGAGCCGGCAGGTGGCGTGGTGGTTAAGAATGCAGGACTCCCATATGGCCAACAGCGGATCAAGTCCCGGATCTGGCAGCTTGCTTTCTCACTTTCTCTCTCTCTGGTCAAATTAAAATAAATAAATAAAGTTAAATAAAATAATTCTTTAAAAATAAAAAAGTTTCTTCCTTTCACTCTTCCATGAATGAGAGAAACAGAACAAAAGGCAGACATATGGACAGAAAGGCAAGCCCAACAGGTCTCCATGCCATGATCCACTTCCCGCTTCGGCCAGCCCTGTAATGAGCACATGCATGCCCATCACATTCTGGGCCAAATATGGAGCCTTTCCATGTCATCCAGCCTTGCAGAGCAATGCAGTAGCCTATGCCACAAGCCAGGCCCATAGCACAGCAACCCTGGGGACTATTTCTCACTTTCTCCAGCAAGCACATATGTCTAATAGCAAAAGCAGAGGGGAAAAAAGTGCGATTTTTTATTTACCATGTATCTGGGTACTCAAAGCACATGGACGTGCCTTTTGTCTGCTTGGCCCTATGCAGGCACCTCCTGGGCACTATCATGTCAGAGACAGCTGTGGGCAAACACTGACATGGGGTGTGCACTTCAGACCTACTTCAGGAGGCAGTACCGATCTCTGCTCTAAGCCTCCAAACACACAACACAGATCAAAAACACTGTTTACAGGGCATCCTTCTAAATTTATGAGTCAGTGTGTATGTGAGAACCAAATGCCTGCAAATTGCTGACACAGGCTGTGATGATAAGCAGCTACAGCCACCAGCAAGTCCCCATGTGGACTACTGTCTGACATTCCAAAGGTGATGCTGGCCTACAGCAAGCTAAAACAAAGAGATGCTTTAAGATCTTAGGCAGTGGGACCAGCAGGTGGCATAATGGCTACATCGCTGGACTCCCATGTAGTCGACCATGGTTCAAGTCCGGACCCGGTGGCTTAAACTCACACCAGGCGTGTGTGCGTGCGTGCCCAAGATCCCAAGAGAAGAAGGAATTGCGGCGTGGCCATCCCCCTGGGGTGTGATTTCTCACTTTCTGTCTCTCTGACTTTCTGGCGAGCACACGCGCCCTATAGCAAAAACCTCTCCTAAAAAAAAAAAAAAAAAAAAGAAAAGAAAAGAAAAGAAAAAAAAATTCCTAGGCAGATATAAAAATCTTCCTCTCTGGAACACAAAGGCTTTCCCCAGATCCCAACAAGGCACCCCCCACCTTGTCTTGGACTCTTAGTGGTCAGAATACATTCCATGAGAACAGCACTAATACCAGCAACAATGTGAAATAAAATCTAAAACGGAAACAATTAAACTCTAGTAAACAAAGCTCGCAGGAAACGAAAAGTGGGGTCCCTCCAGGAAATGGAAAGCTGCCATCACAAGAGCTGCAGCGTCTCCCTTCACGTCCTCACGCACTGGAGTGTCCCCACGGCTCAGAAGATGCACAGAATGAGTGGAGAAGCATGAATGCCAGGCGCACTGAAAGAAAGACACCCCGTCAATTCTCCCTTCTTTAATCCTCACACAGCTTTCTCAGGCTTAAGGACTAAAGGCTATTCTTCTCTGCCTTTCCAAGACCTACTACCTCAGTTACCTCTGTCCCTGTGAAAGCCTCCACAACTCCCAGAGCTCATGACTCTGTAAGTCGTGAGCCACTAGTGCCCTCCTGATATGACACATGATTCCCCCAGACCACGTTACCATGTATGTGCTCACTACCCTCTGTACACATGGGCTCAACAGTGAGGATTATTAGTGATTTTGGAACTCACCAGCACCTACCCCAGTTCAAAGAACATGGCACAAGCAAAAAAAATTAAAAAATAAAATAAATAAATAAATAAATAAATAAATAAATACACACACACACACACACACACACACACAGACACACACACATGTATACATATATATATATTTTTTTTTAATGTATGGATGAATGAAGAGAAGAAAAATGTGTTGGGTTTCTAATTCTCAGAACTTCAATTTTTTTTCTTTTGAACACAAACCCATGGGGGAAAATACGCTTAATATCACGACCCATATTCATATATACACATATAAGTGAAATTTACTATGTAAATTTACCATGTTCCATTTTCTTCTGGTGTTTCTGTTTTGTTTTGAAAGGGCTGGCTATGAACCACCATTTGAAATGTTCAGTTTCTTTCCCCCTGGGGAGTGATTTCTCACATTTCCTCTCTATGTTTCTGTCTGTCTCTCTCCTGCAACATACCGTATGGCAAAACCCTTTAAAAAAAAAAAAAAAAAAAAAGCCTTTAAGCAAAGGAGGTTCAATTACAATAGTTCTCAATTTTCCAGGATGAAGCCTTCACCATGAGAACATGCCTCTCCCAAAGGAGCTCTTTGTCTCTCCCGAGGAGAGGAAGCACAGCAGGGCTGGGGCAGAGCCCCACTCCTACTCCGAGGGCGTGCACCATCCGGGAGGCAGCAAGAACCACCTCGGTGTACAACCAGAGGCGCACAGAAGTCTGGTGTTCGGCCGCTCCGCTGATTCCTGCCAGCCTCCAGGAGGAAAGGCGAGGTTTACAGAAGATGTGCCTTTCAGATGAAACCCGCACAGAAAGCACTGTGGATCCAGATGAGTGAGAAACTATCCCAATAAATCACAGAACGGATACTGGAGAATAAACAAAAGTACTTTTCAAATGCTAATGATGACTATCCCTTGGGAAGAGGGTTTAAATTTGATTTCAGAGCTCTACTCCCAGAATCTGATTTGGTGAATCTGGATTGGAGCTCAGGAATCTGCATTTCAAAGTAGGCCCATGGTTAGATGATAAAAGCGACCTTATCAGAAAGGTACCTACATGATCCAAGATGTGATCAAACTCAGCTTGAACTCTTACACTGAACTGAAGGCCAGTCACAGTATCTGCAGGATTCTGAACTGCTAATAGACTGATTTTTTTAAAGAATTATTTATTTCATTTCATTTATTGTTGTTGTTATTTAATTTGACCAGAGAGAGAGAGAAAGTAAGAAAGCAAGTTGCCAGGTCCAGGACTCAAACCACGGTCAGCCATGTGGGAGTCCAGCGCTTTAACCACCACCACAACTGCCAGCCCCTAATAAACTGATTTGTAATCTGAGAGCTGGATGGCTCAAGTTGCTTTAGAGACGTTGGCTAAAGCCATTTGATGAACCACTAAAATCTCACCATTCCTCTTAGCTAGTCCTCCACACCAAGAAAATAAGAATGATGTGAACGAAAAGCATTCCTGCTGCCAAGTCATCTGCTCCATCGCTGAAAGGGCTTTTGAAAACCAGTCACATTGACTGTACAAGTGACACTATGTAGTCATCAGTTTGGAACCCGTAAGTACACATGAACGATAGCTCAAAAACGATTAACAGCTCAAAATCTACCCACGAAGTGCTTGAAAGCCATCGCTGAGCTGAGGCTCCTCTGAGTACGAGGATAAAAGCCTCCAGTGCTTGCTGTTACAATCCAGTAATAAAACCACTGGTTCCTACAGGTTTTAAATTCAACAAAATCAGTATTTTCATAGAATTATTTTATTTAACTTTATTTATATACTTATTTTTATTTGACCAGAGAGGGACGGGGGCGGGGAGGGGAGAAAGTGAGAAAGCAAGCCGCCAGGTACGAGACTCAAACCACGGTCAGCCATGTGGGAGTCCAGCGCCCTTAACCACCACGACCCGTCAGCCCCCCAACAAAATCAATATTAAAAGAGCAAAAAACACTTGTAATGAACAATTTAAAAATAAAATTAGGGAAAAAAATTCCACTTACAATAGCGAAGAGTCTAAAATACATAGGAACAGATTTAACAAAAGAAGTGCACAACTTATACTCTGAAAAACACAGAACATTTCCTGAAAGATCTACTAAGGCTTAGATAAGTGGACAGACAATTCGAGTTCATGGATCAGAAGACTTACCACTGTTAAAATGGCAATACCCAAAACTGAACTACAAATTCAATTAAATACCCATCAATATTCCAAATGCACGCCAGCCAGTGGCAGGGTGGTTAAGATAGCTGAGTCCCAAATGGCTGGTTGTGCGATTCAAGTCCTGGCCCTAGAGGCTTGAAAAACACACTGGGATATGTGTACACAAGCTCAAAATCTTGAGAAGAGAAAGGAGAACAAAGGATTATGATGCGGCCATCCCCAGTGGGGAGTGCTTTCTCATTTATCCCTCCCTCTGTCTCTCTCTCTTCTCTGGCAAGCACATGCACCCTCTCTAGCAAACTGAAAAAAGAAAAGTCCAGTTGGCTTCTTTACACAGATTGATAAACTACTCCCAAAATACATATGGAAATTCAGAAGACCCAAAACAAACACAATAATCTTGTTTTTAGAGGTTATTGTGGGACCAGCAGTTGGCATAATGCCTATGTCGCTGGACTCCCATGTAGTCAACTGCGGTTTGAGTCCCAGACATGGTGGCTTAAACTCACGCCAGGCGCGTATGCGTGCGTGCCCAAGACCCCGAGAGGAGAATGGAGAAAGGATTGTGGTGTGGCCATACCCCCGGGGAGTATTTCTCGCTTTCTGTCTCTCTGTCTCTCTCTGTCTTTCTGGGAGCGCACGCGCCCTATAGCAAAAATCTCTTCAAAAAAAAAAAGAGGTTTTTGCCTTAGGGCACGTGTGCTCACCGGAGAGACAGACACAGTAAAAGGGGAAGTAAGAAACCATGCCCCCAGAGAGATGGCCACACTGCAATCCCTTCTCCATTCTCTTCCCAGGAGCTTGAGCATGCATGCATATGCACCCAGCATCCGCATGCATACGCACCCAGCATGATTTTCAAGCCATTGGGTCCAGGACTCAAACTGAGGTCCACCATGTGGGAGTCCAGCAACATAACTGCGATGTCATCTGCAGGTCCCAAACAAAACAATCTTAAAACAAGAACATGGAAGACTCATACTTTTCAATTTCAAAGCACATTTCACAGGGCTAGCAGGTGGCATGGTAGTTAAGGTGCTGAACTCCCACATGGCCAACCATGGTTCGAGATTAAATTAATTTAAATTAGTTTAATTTTAATTAATTAAAGTTCAATAAAATAATTCTTTAAAAATAATCAACTCAAAAGAGAATAAAAGCCTACTTTTTTTTTTGAGAGAGAGATTTTTGCTATAGGGCACATGAGTTCAGCAGAGAGAAAGAGAGACAGAAATGAGAAATCACCCCTCAGGGTGGATGGCCACGCCACAATTTCTTCTCCTCCATTCTCTTCTTGGGATACTGGGTGCATACAAACACACACACACACACACACACACACACACACTGGCATGAGTTTTAAGCTGCCGGGTGCAGGATTCGAACAGCAGTCAACTACGTGGGAACATGGGAGTCCAGCAATGTAACCATCATGTCCTCTGCTGGTCCGGTAAAGACCTATATCTAACAGTTAAAACTATAAATCTCTCAGAGGAAGATGCAAGAGTAAATTCTTATGATCTCAGACTTGGCAACTGTCTCTTACATATGACACTAAACAAATAAGCAACAAAAGAAACAAAGAGATAAACTGGACTTCATCAATATGAAATACAAGGCCAACGAGCAGAGTGGAGGTTAAGGGAGTTGGATCTCACATGGCCAGCTCTGTGGTTCCCATATGTCCAATGAGGTTTTCTTTTCTTTTCTTTTTCTTTTTCTTTTTTTTTTTTTTTTTTTTTTTTTTTTTTGAGAAGTTTTTGCTCTAAGGCATGTGCACTCGCCAGAAAGAGAGACAGAAAGCAAGAAATCACCCCCCGGGGGAATGGCCACATCACAATCCCTTCTCCTCCATTCTCCTCTCAGGATCTTGGGCATGCATGCACACGCGCCCAGCGTGAGTTTAAGCCACCGGGTCTGGCACTCAAACCGCGGTTGACTACATGAGAGTCCAATGACATAGCCATTACGCCAACTGCTGGTCCCAAATGTGTTTTTCAAGCTGCCAGGGTTGGAGTTTCAACTGTGAGGTCAGCCATGTGGGCTCCCTCAAACACCTTTGTCCATTTTTTAATTGCTTCATCTTTTTATGATTGGGTTGTAAGAGTTCCTGGTATTTTAGATACAAATCCCTGTCTGATACATGAGTTATGAGTATTTTCTCCCATACTCTGTGTTATCTTTTCATTTTCTTGATGATGTGCTTTGAAACACAACAGTCTTTCATTTTTTTAATTGCCAGAGGTTGGGTGCACCTGCTAGAGAAAGAAGGAGAAAGCACTCCCCAAAAGGGTGAGGGCATGCCACAATCCTCTCTTCCTTTTCTCTATCCTGTCAGGATCTGGGCACACACACGATACTCCTGGCATTTTTCAGACTACCAAGATCTGAATCACTGCTGGCAGGTGGGATAGAGCTCCTGCAACTACTGGGCTATGAGGCCAGCCTGAAAATACTCTTCAACTGCCTGCAGTGACGGCTGCACACACCTGTGGGTACACTGGAAGCCAGTGGGCTGCATACTTAGGTGGACCGTACGGTGTGTGAACCTATCTCCGTCATGAAGACCCAACCTCAGTGGCACAAATGCAGCATACTGATCACAGTGCTGGACGCCACACGCCGACTGCGAGTTTAGATTCTGGGGTCAGCCTGGAAAACACGTCGAGCTCATGCTGGTACCCAAGATCCTGAGGAGCTGGAAGGTTCAGGAAGGGATCGTGGGATTATGAAACCCTGCTGGGTGCTCTCTCTTCCTGCCTCTCTCTCACACACACACATACTCTCTGTCATAAAAGAAAGAAAAATGGGACCAGCAGTTAGCGTAATATGTCTCTGGACTCCCATGTAGCCGACCATGGTTCGAGTCCCGGACTTGGTGGCTTAAAGCCGCACCAGGTGCGTGCGTGTGTGTGCATGCTCAAGATCCCGAGAGGAGAATGGAGAAGGAAGTGCGGCGAGGCCATCCTCCCTGGGGGGTGATTTCGTGCTTTCTGTTTCTCTGTCTCTCTCTCAAGTGAGCACCCACACCTTATAGAAAAAATCTCTTTAAAAAAAGAAAAGAGAGCTTCTTCTCCGAGAGAACACCAAATGGCGGATGACACCGGTGTAGTGGCAGGGCCTGGAGGCCCTGGGGATCCTGGGATAGGAGGCCTCAGTGGCTTCCGTGGAGACTTCGGCAACGGCCACCATGGTCGGGGCCGGGACTGCGGCCGCGGAGCTCAGGGAGGCAAGACCGAGGACAAGGAGTGGACCCTGGTCACCAAGCTGGGCCACCTGGTCAAAGACATGAAGATCAAATCCCTGGAGGAGATCTATCTCTTCTCCCTGCCCATCAAGGTAGCCATTTAGCGGGGGCCAGCAGGTGGCACAGTGATTAAGGCAGCTGGATTCCCACATGGCTGACCACGGTTTGAGTCCCCTTGCTTTCTCGTTTTCTCTCTCACTGTCTTTCTCTGGTCAACTTCAAATAAATAAATTCTAATATAACAACAACAAAAAAAAAAAAAAGAAAAGAAAAGAAAAGAGAGACAAAGTGACTGATGCCCTGAAAAAAATCTGCATGACATTGCACGCTCAGTCTCAGCCACCTGAGGTTACAAGACCCCCCCCCCCCGCCCCCCCCCAGTTTGCCTAAAGGAGGTCCCAGGATGCAAACCCAGGGCCTTTCCCATACGGATCCAGTTGCATTACTATTGCATCACCACCTGACCCTAGTTTAAAAAAAAAAAAAAAATTTAAGATGTTTTTGTCTTAGAGCGGAGAGGCTGTGAGAGAATGTGAAAAATCCACTACTACCAGCCCCAGAGGGGATGGCCATGCTGCAATCCCTTCTCCTGTATTCTCCTCCTAGGATTTTGGGCACACATGCACACCCAAGGTAAGCTTCAAGCCACTGGATCCAAGACTCGAACTGCGGTCAGCCATTTGGGAATCCAGCAATGGAACCACTATGCCATCTGCTGGCTCCAGTTAAAAAAAAAAAAAAAAAAAAATTAAAGTACAGCTTGCCAAAAGAAACATGCTTTGTTAAAGATGCATATATGACTTCAAGAAAAGGCTAGAGAGTTCCATTACAAGTTAAGGGAAAATATGAACCTTCTAAGAGCTAACTACAGGCAACCTTCCTTTTGCATCACAGTATAAAACCATAAAAGGGAAAACGCAGCTTGAAACCATAGAAAGAAGTCATAGTAATCAATGAAGGAAATCACAATGTTCTGTGATCTTTAAAAAATATTGCTGGTGGGACCAGCAGATGGCATAACGGCTATGTCACTGGACTCCCAGGTAGTCAACCACAGTTCAAATCCCAGACCTGGAGGCTTAAACTCACGCCAGGCGCGTGTGCGTGTGTGCCCATGATCTCGAGAAGAGAATGGAGAAGGGACTGCAGCGTGGCCATCCCCCCGGGGGATGATTTCTCACTTTCTGTCTTTCTGTCTCTTTCTCTGTCTTTCTGGCGAGTGCACACACCTTATAGCAAAAACCTCTCCAAAAAAGAAAGAAAAATGTTGCTGGTGTCCAGTGGCTGTGGTGCAGCAGTGACCCTGGCATCCTGATGTGCTGGCAACTGCAGTGCGAATCTCAGCATGGCACATTTATTCATGTGCTTACTTTCTCGGTGCTGATTTTCACTTTCAAACCTAAGTGGAATGTCATCTGGAAAGGTGGTCTCTCTCAAAATGGTCAACAAAGGAAACTCACTGTGAAGTCTGAATCAGCCACACAATATTCAGTATCTGATGAAATGCTACCTCTGCAACAACACACCCCAAGTTTCTGTCTCTTAAAAAAGGGAAAGGAGGGGCCAGCGGGGGCGTGTGGTCAAGGACCTAGAGTCACACATGGCCAACCATGGTTCAAATCCTGGACCTGGCGGCCTGCTTTCTCTCTCTCTCTCTCGCACTTTCACTCTCGCTCTGTCCCTCTCTGGTCAAATTAAAATAAATAAATGGAGTTAAATACAATAATTCATAAAAGAGAGAGAGAGTGAGAGAGAAAGGAAAGTACGAGAGATAAAAGGATGAAAAGAGGAAAGGAAAGTAACAAAGGGAGAAGCAGAGAGCATTGGCTCTGAAACCACAGGTACAGTGCTGCTCCTGCTGCTGTAACCTGACCATGACACTGCAGAGTCTCCTGTTACACCCAGGTAAGAAAGCCACACTGGGCCTTCCCAGCCGTCCTTGTATTACCATCTCTCGTACTTGCTTTGGGGGTCGCACCCCCTAACCGCACCTAGTAGAAGTGGCATCCATCCCTTAAGGAGCAACTTCTAGCTTAAGAACCAAGGACAAGCCTACAAAGAATGACCTTGCAAGACTACAAGGCGCTGTGCAAAGAACACTTTCTTGGGACCAGCAGATGGCGTAATAACGGATACATCGCTGGACTCCCATGTAGTCGACCAGGTAGGAGTCCTGGACCCAGCGGCTTGAAACGCACCAGGTGCAGGTGCGTGCATGCCCAAAATCCCTAGAGAATGGAGAAGAAGGAACTGTGGCATGGCCATTCACCCTGGGGGGTGATTTCTCGCTTTCTATCTCTAAGCAAGCCCATTCATTCTATAGCAAAAATCTTTCTCAAAAAAAAAAAAAAAAAAAAGAATGTTGGGACCAGCAGTTAACGTAATGGCTATGTCTCTGGACTCCCATGTAGTCAACTGCGGTTCAAGTCTCAGACCTGGTGGCTTAACTCACGCCGGGCGCATGTGCATGTGCGCCCAAGATCCCGAGAGGAGAATGGAGAAGAGATTGTGGCGTGGTCATCTCCCCTGGGGGATGATTTCTTGCTTTCTGTCTCTGTCTTTTTCTGTCTTTCTGGCAAGTGCCCTATAGCAAAAACTTCTCCAAAAATAAAAAAGAATGCTTTCTCACCAGAGAGACCTAGATTTGGCCCTCTCTTTTTATTGTCTGTGACCCTTATCTTCTCTGACTCGCATTATCTCCAGTCTTGTAGATAATGAACATGTCAGCATAGATACACAGTATCATGAGACCTAAATCAAACAGAATACAACATCAATACAAGCCAGTCTGAGACCAGCCAAAAGTATATCACAAAACTCCCAAAATGAATTTTATACACACACACACACAAAGCAAACAAACAAACCCTCAAAACTTGCAGTTGGCATAATGGCTATGTCGCTGAATTCCCATAGAATCGACCGTGGTTTGAGTCCCGGACCCAGTGGCTTAAACTCACGCCAGGCACATGTATGTGTGTGCCCAAGATCCCAAGAAGAGAGTGGAGGAAAGGGACTGCGGCGTGGCCATCCCCCCTGGGGGGTGATTTTTTGCTTTCTGTTCTCTGTCTCTCTGTCTTTCTGGTGAGTGCATGCGCCCTATAGCACCCCCCCCCCCCCCCCAAAAAAAAAAAAAAAACTACTTACATCGAACTCAGTTCTGCTACCTGGTATCTACAGAACTTAGAAAAGCAGAAAAACAGAAGGTCAGCCTGTGGCATGGGGTTAAGGCAACTGGATCCTATGTGGTTGACTGCATGGTTCAAGTCCCAGGCCCAGCAGCTTGAAAAGCATGTGTGCTCATGTGTGCCCAAAATCCCAAGAGGAGAATGAAGGAGGAAGGACTGAGGTGTGGCCATACCCCCAAGGAGTGATTTCTCACTTTCCCTCTGTCTGTCTCTCTCCTCTCTGGCTAGCGTACACACCCTGTGGCAAAAACCTAAAAAAAAAAAAAAAAAAAAAAATGGGGGGGGGGAGGCAGATCACGTAGTGGTTAAGGCCCTGGACTCCCACAAGGCTAACTGTGGTTCAAGTCCTGGACCTAGTGGCTTGAAACTGGCACCGGGCATGTGTGCGGTGCGTGCCCAAAATCCTGAGAAAGAATGGGGGAGAAAGAACTGTGGTGTGGCTATCCCCCCAGGGGGTGATTTCTCACATTCTGTCTCTCCAGGGAACACACACACCCTATAGCAAAATCTCTCTTTTAAAAAAAAGTTTTAAAGATGGGAAAAAAAAAAAAATCTGAATAGCTAATACTAAAAATCTCAAGCTAGGAAATCTAAATTTTCCAATCAATCTGAACATCTGGAAGTATACTGCACAACGAGTAGGAAAAAAAAAGTGTACTATGGAAAAGACTGAAGTCACTCTGGTCTATGTTTTGCAAATTCCAGCAGAAAACTAATGCTAGGGTTCACGGAAACAAACGCTGCTACTATCTCCTATTTCCTTGGAGAACAAACAAGAAAGCCATTATTATCTCAAATTTTCTTCTCAAAAGTATAATGGCCCCTCTTACAATATTATGGAAAATATGAACAAGAATTTTAATAAAAATATCATTTTCTAAAGCCATGTGAACACTTTTATCTTTATACTTTAAAATCAAAATGCCTACCCAAACACCCAGTATTTCTGAAACCAGCAGTTTACTTCTAGTAAACGATCAACTCCGAGGTGCCGTGAACAGTACGTCCTTTATTTGTGTGCGAGTATGAACTATCGCTCAAGCACGCAACCTCGCGGGTGGGGTAGCGCATACCAGTGACCTGACGTGAACATTACAACTCAATGATACCCCCCAAAACTTATATACATGCATACAATGTTTTAAGCTTGTTTGGCTAGAGGGTACGTGCGCTTGTAGGGAAGGGGCCGGAGGTATAAAGGATTCTGGAATTTTATCACCAAGAGAAGAGTGACTCAATCTTAGACTACAGTGGTCTGGAAAGAGATTAGCTGATCATTTCAGCCAATTTGTTTGGTTTGTTGGGGGGGGGGGGGGGGGGCTGGTTCCCCGGGCCAGCAGGAAAGCTCTGCTCAAGAAAAGCCAGATCCCATGTGGTGACCACAATTCAGATCTCCTCCAGTAAGCCTGAAGCATGTTGGCCACGTGCGCAAGTACTCTAGATCTGCTGGGCTCAACGATCAGAGGCAGAGGATCACAGCGTGACCAGTCAGGTGGAGGGAGCTCCTCTCTCGCTCTCTCTCAACCTCAGGTGTGTGCCCTGAACTCCACCACAAATTTAAAAGAAGAGCAAGTGAGCTTGCAGGGCTGACAAGTACCGTATGCAATCTGAAAACTAGCAGATAACGGAGATTCTTTAGAAATCAGGGAGCACCCATAAATTTCTCTGTACACCAATCCACTTCCAAAGACTTTTTAAAGAATTATCTATTTAATTTATTATTATGACTTTCTTTTTAATTTGACTAGAGAGAGAGAAAGAAAAAGTGAGAAAGCAAGCTACCAGGACTGGGACTTGAACTGTGTTGAACCATGTGGAAGTCTAGCACCTTAACCACACCACCTGCTGGCCCCTAGGCCAAAAACCTTTATCTGCTTGTCCAAATTTCATCATTCTGATTCTAACTAGGCCTGGTGGAATAAGACAACTTGGACATGGCGGGCCCAAGGCTAACTCAGAACTGGTAACCATTTCCATATCTATGAGTACAATCTCTCATCCGACAAAGTTGTGATTTAGTAACAAGACAGTCTCTTAGTTTACCAGAAAGACCCAAATAATTCTTTAAAGGGAAAAAACAAGCAGGAACCTGTGCTGTCGCTTTGTTTAAAACCAAGAAAACAATGATGTCTTCCAGCTTAAGTTTCCCTGCATGGGCACTTGATCTGAAAATCTAGGTACAGCCTTCGTCATTAAGTAATGAAAGTGAAAGTACAGTCAGCAGCCAGTAATGACTTCATGATTGAATAACGCAAGAAAGGACAGACTTAATAGTTGCTGCGTGCACAGAACTGATACTGAGACAAACACCCAGAAGAGCTACTCCAGACTTAACGGCGAGCCAACTAATGCTGATCTTTACGGTCCAGAAAGTCTACAGATACAGGAGGTCCTAATTATGTCAGAACTCATCAACTCTTTGTCTCCTAAACCTCTGGCCTTTAAAAATACCAGTCAGGTCAGCCACGATGCAGCAGTAACACAATGTTCCACAATGTTGAAAACATATGGGAGAAGGTCCGGGGTTCAAGCCCTGAGGTCTCCCCGTACATGCTGGGCACATACACGTGTGCCCATGATCCCAGCTGACTGAGACTGGGGGAAGAATCACAGCATGGTGAAGGTACCTGTTTCTCACTATGCCTCTCCTTCATGGAAGAAATAAACATTTTTTAAAAACCCCATTCAGAATTCTGCAACGAACAATAGTGTTCCCCAAATGGTACCTGGATCAATCCAGCAGTACAGGCTCAGTCACTCGTACATGACTGATCCATCTCCTTTGGAGCATGATATGACATGAAGCAGAGCACTGTGCTGACCTTCCTCGTCCATACTGGGACCCCGTACCTTTGAATGGCACAAGGTCCAAGTATGAGATAGAATACAGTCCCAAAGAACCTACCAAAACTGAGAAAGGTTGAAATACTAGATCATCAGGGGCCAGCAGGTGGCGTGGTGGTTGAGGGCACTGGACTCCCACATGGCCGACCATGGTTCAAGTCCTGGACCGGTGGCTTGCTTTCTCACTCCTCTCTCCCTTCGTTCTGTCCCTCTCTGGTCAAATTAAAATAAATAAAAAATAAAGTCAAATAAAATAATGCTTAAAAAAATACTAGATCATTAAGAAAAGTGTGGTTAAAAAAAGTGTGTTTTAAAAAACAAGTTAAAATACTATATCATTGGTAACCAGCAGGTGGCGTGGTGGTTAAGGGCACTGGACTCCCACATGGCTGACCATGGTTCAAGTCCCGACCATGGTTCAAGTCCCAAACCTGGCAGCTTACTTTCGTACTTTCACTCTCGCTCTTGCTCTCTTGCTCTGTCCCTCTCTGATCAAATTAAAAATAAATAAATAAATAAATAAGCGAATAAGCAAATAAAGTTAAATAAAATAATTCTTTTAAAAAAAAGAGCCTCTGGGAACCAGCAGTTAGTGTAATGGCTATGTCTCTGGACTCCCACGTAGTCGACCGTGGTTCGCATCCCGGACCCGGTGGCTTAAAACTCACGCCGGGCGCGTGTGCGTGCGTGCCCAAGATCCCGAGAGGAGAATGGAGGAGAAGGGATTGTGGCGTGGCCATCCCCCCTGGGGGGTGATTTCTCGCTTTCTGTCTCTCTGTCTATCTCTGTCTGGCGAGCACACGCGCCCTATAGCGAAAATCTCTCAAAAAAAAAAAGAGCCTCTGCACAATGGAACAATCTTCATTCTTTTAACAATCTTCATTCGTTAAACACTACTGTACCATCCTGTCACCACCACTAACACCTCCAACACATAATATAGTTATGTATTACAGGATCTGTGGACCAACGAGACCAGCATTGCCTCACAGATCACCACCTGGGGCCCTACTCTGAACCTTCAGAATCATAATCTGCATTACACGGAGATCACATGACTTGCGCGCACACACAGATCTGAGCCCCATCTAGAGCTTTAGTTCAAGGGGCGTACAAGGGAAGGGGAACATGAAACAAGGCCCAGGCCCTCCCAGTGGGTATCTTATACAGAGGCACTGCAGCGCACCTCTCAGGTCTAAACTGGAGTCTCCAACTTTTCATTCCAGGAGCTTACACAGAAGCCTGCCTTGGTTCAGAGTAAAACAAAAGAACAAAGGACCCTGAGACCTATGACTGCAGACCCTGAGGCTGCAGAGCTGCTGTGTGTGCGCTGGCACCCTAGGCTCGCGTGCCCACAGTGTGTGCGCCGGCACCCTAGGCTTGCGTGCCCGCTGCGTGTGCGCCAGCACCCTAGGCTCGCGTGCCCGCTGTGTGTGCGCCGGCACGTTAGGCTCGCGTACCCGACAGGCAAGGACTTCCCAGTCTGAAGTGAGACACTACTAGTACGGGAGGACCTGACAGAAACTGCCCCAGGCTAACTTCTCAGAAGGAACACCCTGCACCAGGAGATAATGCAAAGAGACAGTTAATGGACTGAAAGAAAATAAAAGCAAACAGCAATAAAGCATTTTTCAAGGATGAGAGAAAAATATACATGTTATTAAAAAAAATACAATTATGGGCCATTGGTTTGGACAGAGCTCCTGCACAAGGCCCAAAAGGAAAACAGAATCACTCTGCTAAGAGATAACCACCACGGTTATCTGAACTGAGAAATCAGGAGAGTGAGATACAGCCAAAGCCCCAACCAGACCAGATCCAGCTGGCACAAGGAAGTCCCTTCTGCTTTAACTTTTACAAAAGTCACTTCGAAACGATCGATCCACTTTCTGTTTTGCTTCTGCTTCCCTGCCCTTCTGTGCCTGCGAGGCCGCCCTCTGCTCAGCCCTCGGAGCACACGTCCTAGTCCGCAGACTGCTGCGCTGCCCAATGCTCTGCAAGTAAAAGCCGTGACGCTGTGGCCTGTTCTCTGACAGCTAGCAAGCACACTCAGCACCTGCAGTACACTGCTGACAGCTCCCGAGGCTCCTTAGTGAGCAGCAAGAGGCCCCGCAGGGCCGGCCGGGCCGCTGGGAGGTCCCCACCCCTGCAAAGCCCCAGGGGCCATCAGTTCCTGAGGGCAGACAGAGTCTGCACTTTCCACTTTCTGTGCTGAGCCCCTCGGCTTTACTGGCTCTCTAATCCGGGATTAGTTTGCGCTGTGAGAGCATCTGACCTTGGGCCGGGTGTAGGGTAAGGCTGTGCTGTGACAGTGACTGGACCTTTGATTGGCACAGCTGACAAATCACTGCCAAGAGCTTCGACCTCAAAGGAAACTGACAGGGCCAGCCAAGCAGCACACTGCTCTGTGAGGCAGAGTACATCCGGAAGATCGGGAGTTCAGTTCCTAGGATGACCTGTACATGCTGGGCACACGTGCACATGGCCAGGCTAGCTGTGAAGGCTGGGGGAGGATCTGGAAGATCAGGAGTTCAATTCCTAGGATGACCTGTACATGCTGGGCACACATGTGCATGTCAGGCTAGCTGGGAAGGCCAAGGAGGATCTGGAAGATTGGGAGTTCAGTTCCTAGGATGACCTGTACATGCTGGGCACACATGTGCATGTCAGGCTAGCTGGGAAGGCCGGGGAGGATCTCGAAGATCGGGAGTTCAGTTCCTAGGATGATTTGTACACACGTTGGGCACACATGCATATGGCCAGGCTAGCTGGGAAGGCTGGGGGGAAAATCGTGGCATAAGACTCCGTTGAAGGTGCTTGTCTCTCTTTCTCTCACTCTCATGGAAAAATAAAAATAAAAACAGGAAAACTGAATAAGAAATAAAGGCGATGCGGTTGCAGGAGTGGTTATGACGGCAGGGCTGCAGACTCCAGCTTCCAGGACTCGCAGGAACTTGGGTTCTATCCTCTTTTCCTCTCACACTTAGGTAAGAGAAGCCTCGGGTGTCTGACTAGGTCAGAAAGAAACTGGAAAATGTCAGAAACTGGAAAATCAATGGCTAAGTTGCCCAAAGGAATAGCTGGGTATGCCTGTCTTTTACATGTGTAAACATGAAGCTGAAAATATTTTAAATGGTGAAAACTGCACTAAATATGATTTAAAATTTTGATAGCCACATGTGCAACACTCCTGAACAACACTGCACTTTAAAGAAGTGCATTTTGGAGGTCAGTAGATAATTAAGGTACTGGACACTCCCACATGGCCGACCACAGTTTGAGTCTCGGACCTGGTGTCTTGCTTTCTCACTTTCCTTCTCTCTGTGTGCCTGGTCAAATGAAAATGACTGAATGAATAAATAAAATTAAATAATTTTTTTAAAAGTGCATTTTGGGGTCCAGCAAGTGGCATGGTGGTTGAGGCACTGGACTCCTATGTGGCTGACAGCAGTTCGAGCCCTGGACCAGGGAGCTTGAAAATCACTCCAAGCATGTGAGCATATGTGCCCAAAATCTTGAGAGAAGAATGGAGAAGGGACCATGACATGGCCATCCCCCCTGGTGGTGATTTCTCACTTTTCCTCTCTGTCTCTCTCTGGTCAGAATATGTGCCCTATGGCAAAAATCCCAAAAAAGAAAAAAAAAAAAAAAAAAGAAAGAAATGTATTTAGGGTCAGTTACAAGGTGCAGTGTTAAGTACTGCTCAAGAGAAGCCAGGTCCCACCTGGCAACTGCAGTTTGAAACCCTAGAGCTGTCAGCCTGAAACACCAGACACATGCCCGAGCACCCAAGATCTGACAGGCTAGAGGACTAGAGGGATCACAGTGTGGCCAGATCCTACGGAGGATCCGTGCTCTATCATCAAGGAAGAAAAGATATATTCAAAAATAGAAGAGCACTGGGGACCAGCAGGTGGCGTGGTGGTTAAGGCGCTGGACACTCCCACATGGCTAACCATGGTTCGAGTCCCAGACCTGGTGGCTTGCTTTCTCACTCCCCCCCCTTCTCTTTCTCTGTCTCTCTCTCTTGTCATATTAAAAAATAAGTGAATTGATAAATAAAATTAAATAAATATTTTTTAAAAAAATAGAAGAGCATTTAAAAATTAGGCCCATCCAGTGATGACTACTGATGTGCAGAAGCTTCTAAAAAGATGTCTAAAATAATTGGTATTGCTCTTTACATTTTTAAAAACTTGCTAGAGAGGCACATACACCTGCTAGAGAGAGACAGAGAGAGGGACAATGAGAAAACACCCCTTCCCTCTTGCACATGGTGGATGGCCACGTCCCAATCCCTTCTCCTCCACTTCTCCTTTAGGAATTCTGTCTGAACCGGGCTTCCCACCACACATCTCGTCTGGGATAAGTGGGCTCCTTTTGGTCTTTAATAGCACACACATTTTTTTCTGGGGACAGGGACTTTGCTGTTGGTTAGATACTCAAAGGGATCTACACTCAATAAAATCAAGAATCACTGGAACCGGCAGGTGCCATAATGGCTATGTCTCTAGACTCCCATGTAGTCGACCACAGTTTGAGTCCCAGGCCCGGTGGCTTAAACTCACTCCAGGTGCGTGTGCATGCGTGCCCAAGATCCTGAGAGGAGAATGGAGGAGAAGGGGTTGCGGTGTGGCCATCCCCCCCGGGGGGTGATTTCTCGCTTTCTGTCTCTCTGTCTCTGTCTAAGAATCACTTATTCACAAATACCCTAAAGGTCATTTGTCCTAGCCCCCTCTCCATATCTCTACACCACCCAAGCTTTAACAGGAGCTAAACTCAGAACATCTCACCTTAGCAGGCAGGGGGGTAGGGAGAGTATTTTGTTTTTTAGACAGGATCCTTTTTGGTTTTAAATTTGTTCATTTATTTTAACGGGGGGTGCAGGAAGTGGGAAAGCAAGCCACCAGGTCTGGGACTCAAACCATAGTCGGCCATGTGGGAGTGTCCAGCACCTTAACCACCATGCCACCTGCTGGTCCCTTAGACAGGGTCTTTCTATGTCAGTATCCTACTGCCTCGACACCCAGGAGCCAGAACCACAGGCACACGTGGCCACACTTTGTGGGTGGGCCAGGGATCGGACTGAGCCTTTCACATGTCCTCCAGCAGGACCCCCAGCATGCATCACCACGGCTGAGGGTCTTCCCTTCCGTCTGACAGAAAGAAATCCACTTATAAGGACATTCCACTCTACTTTCTCTTCCGTTTCTCCTCGAAGGCTCTAGCTCTTCTCCCAAAGCAACAAAGACATGAGCTCCTTTTACTTGCCAGATCTCTAACGTATGTGCAAACAGTTGTTCCCACCTATGTCTTCTCCACATGAAATATCACCAAACCACCATTTCCTTAAATAAGGCCCAAATCACTTGAATTACTCCCTCACTATTCAGACTTTTTTTTTTTTTAAGAGAGGTTTTTGCTACAGAGCACATACACTCACCAGAGAGACAGAAAGTGAGAAATCACCCCCCAGGGGGGATGGCCACACCACAATCCCTTCTCCTCCATTCTCCTCTTGGGATCTTGGGCACACACACACATGCGCCTGGTGTGAGTTCACGCTACTGGGTCTGAGACTCGGACTGCGGTCGACTACATGAGCGTCCAGAGACATAGTCATTACGCCAACTGCTGGTCCCAGACTGTTTTCTTTTTTAAAGAGATTTTTGCTATAGGGTGCGTGCGCTCGCCAGAGAGACAGAAAGCGAGAAATCACCCCCCAGGAGGAATGGCCACGTCCCAATCACTTCTCCTCCATTCTCCTCTTGGGACCTTAGGCATGTGCGTACACATATATGGCGTGAGTCTTAAGCCACTGTCTGGGACTTGAACCATAGTTGACTACATGGGAGTCCAGCAATGTAACCATTTCGACATCTGCTGGCCCCAGGCTGATTTCTTCTGAAAAGGCACTAGACTGCCCGTTGCTCTGAAAACCTGTCCTGCACCTGAATACTGTGATCCTCTGTAAGGCCGTACAGTTCCAGTCCTAAGAATCTGTCATACTTACGACTCTGACTGCCTGGATAATACCATTTCCAGATTACTCTCTCAACAGTAAAAGACATATTTGGAAGAACTGTTTTAAAGACCATTTAAATGCTAACTATTCAGCTCCATTAATTAAAAATAAAAATGAGGGGCCAGCAGGTAGTGTGGTGGTTAAGGGCACTGGACTACCACCACAGAGCCGACCATGGTTCAAGTCCCAGACCTGGTAGCTTGCTTTCTCACTCTCCCCTCCCCTGCTCTATCCCTCTCTGGTCAAATTAAAATAAAGTTAAATAAAATAATTAAAAACTAAAATAAAATAAATGGAAATGAACTGAATCCCTGGCTATGAGTCAACCCAACAAAGCACCCTGAACTCCTTACGGCATTCATTTAAACTCACTTAGTCATTCACATCTCTGCACAATGTGTACAGCATTTATAAGCAGTATTATGACACTACCACTAAAAGGTCCTGTGCATCATCTCTTCTATTTAACAACTTACTTTTTTTTTTCTTTTTTTTTCTTTTTTTGTAGAGATGTTCGCTATAGGGCGCGTGCGCTCGCCAAACAGACAGAGAGAGACATAGAGACAGAAAGCGAGAAATCACCCCCCGGGGGGGGATGGTCACGCCGCAATCCCTTCTCCTCCATTCTCCTCTTGGGATCTTGGGCACGCACGCACACGCACCCGGCGTGAGTTTTAAGCCACTGGGTCCGAGACGTGAACCGCGGTCAACTATGTGGGAGTCCAGCGACATAGCCATTACGCTAACTGCTGGTTCCCACAACTTACTTTTTTTAATGTAGACTCTCCAGGACACCTTGATGAGCAAATATAAGACGTTTTTTTTTCTTTTCTAAAAAAATATTTTATTTAATTTTATTTATCCATTTATTTATAAGGTTTATTTATTTATTTATTTAACTCCATTTGTTATTATTATTATTATTTTTAATTTGACTGGACAGAGACAGAGAGAGAGAGAGACAGGGAAAACAAGCTACCAGGTCCAAGACTTGAACCATGGTCAACCATATGGGAATCCAGCACCTTTAACCACCATGCCACCTGCTGGCCCCTATTTATTTATTTTAATTTAACCAGAGAGGTACAGAGTGAGAGAGTGAGAAAGTGAGAGAGCAAGCCACCAGGTCCAGGACTCAAGCTGTGGTCTGCCATGTAGGAGTTCAGTGCCCTTAAGCACCATGCCACCTGTGGGCCCCGTAAGACTTTTCTTTTTTAAGAATTATTTTACTTATCTTTATTTATTAATTTATTTATTTGAATCTGACCAGAGGGACAGAGAGAGAGAGAGAGAGAAAGCAAGAATGCAAGCCACCAGGTCCAGGACTCAAACCGCGGTTGGCCATGTGGGAGTTCAGTGTCCTTAACCACCACACCACCTGCCGCCCCACTTTTTTTTTTTTTTTTTTTTTTTTAAGGTTTTTGCCATAGGGTGCATGAGCTTACCTGGAGAGAGAGAGAGAGATAGTGAGAGGGAAAGTGAGAAATCACCCCCCAGGGAGGATGGCCATGCTGCAGTCCCTTCCCTTCCTGGATTTTGGGCGTGGCATTAAATTGAACACAAGGAACAGCAGTTGGCCTAATGGCTGTGTCGCTGCACTCCCATGTAGTCGAATGCGGTTCGAGTCCCGGACCCCATGGCTTGAACTTGCGCCAGGCGTGTGTGCATGCGTGCCCAAGATCCTGAGGGGAGAATAGAGAAGAAGGGATTGTGGCGTGGCCATCCCTCCTGAGGGTGATTTGTCACTTTCTGTCTGTCTCTCTCTGTCTTTCTGGCGAGCTCATGCACCCTATAACAAAAAACCTCTCCAAAAAAAAGAAAAAGTGAACACAGTGGAAATAAAGCTTGAGATTAAAACTGAAGGACCGACTGAGCTACTGACGTGGTGTGTGACCTCAGGGAAGACAGAATTAGTCTGGGCCTCCCAGTGGGCCCATGAGTCTCACGTTTCAGGGCCGACTTACCACCTATGATCCACTGAAGTTCACCGGGACACAATTCCCCTTGCAAACATCAATGCACCACCAAGTCCATACATGTGCAAGGTCTCCTTCGACTCGGATCACTAGGCATGATCTGATTACCAGCATTTTAAAGGGAACCTATCCGAGTCACATACCCCTTCATCCTCCCCCAGCCCTGTGACAAAGGCATTACCAGCACTGATTCTGTAAACAAGGAAATGTTCAGGGGGATCTGCCCCAGACCCCAAGTCTGGTATGGGAAAGCTAGGAACCGTCCAGAGCTCCTCTGCTACTGTAACTGCGGTCTGTTCATTTGGACAAGTCTACCTCAGACTCTTAGACCATCGTATTGCTGAAAAGTATCCCAGGGGCTGGCAGGTGGCATGGTGGTTAAAGTGCTGGACTCCCATGTGGCTAGCTGTGGTTCAAGTGCTGGACTCCCATGTGACTAGCTGTGGTTCGAGTCCCAGACCTGGTGGCTTGCTTTCTCACTTTCCCTTTCTCCTACTCTCTCTCTCTCTGGCCAAATTAAAAAATAATAAATAAAATTAAATAAATAATTCTTTAAAAAAAAAAAAGAAAGAAAGAAAGAAAAGCACCCCGGCCCTGACAGGTGAATTAGGCTGCTGGTTCACCTCTGAAGTGTCTCAGCAAACTTCAGCTCTGCTGAGCACACAAAGCTGTCCAGCATTTCCTACAGAAGTTTCTTTTGTCCCTGTTGTTACCCCTCTTTGGCTTGCTGAAGAACAGCTGCGGGTAGTCCGCTGTCACGGTCTTAAAATACACCGGCAGAGAACCTGCTAAGCCAGAGCTGGCTATCTGGCTGAGTGCTAGACAGCCGGCTCTGTCACAGCACCTCGTCCCTCCTCACACACTTACCTTGGTCAGCAGGTATACAGATGAGCAATACTAGCACCACTGTCTAAGAAAATTACAGCTGGGTCCAGCAGATGGCATGGAGTTAAGATACTGGACCCCATATAACTGATTCTGTGGTTCGAGTTCTGGACCCAGTGGTTTGAAAAACATGCAAGTGCATGTGTGCATGCCCAAAATCCCAAGAGGAGAATGGTGGAGAAGGGATTGCAGTGTAGCCATCCCCCTTGGGGCATTGTTTCTCCCTCCCTCCCCATCTCTTTCCAGCAAGCACGTGCACTATAGCAAAAACGAAAACAAAAATAATAAAAAGTAAATAAAAATAGGGCCAGCCATGGCATGGTGATTAGGCAGCTGAATCCCACATGCTGACTGCACAGTTCAAGTGCCAGGCCCAGTGACTCAAGAAACATGCCAGATACACATACATACTTGCCAAAAATCCCCAAAGGAGGGAGAGATGGAGGGGAAGGAATTGTGCCATGACCACCCCCCACAGGGGACGCTGTCTCACTTCTCTCTCTCTCCAGTGAGCATATGTGCCCTCTGGCAAATGTTCAAAATAAGTAAAAGAAACATGAAACAAGAGCTGACCCCATAGTTAAGGGAGCCAGACCCCACATAGTCAGTTGTGCAGTCTGAATCCTGGTACCAGTGGCTTAAGAAACAAGCTGGGCACATGTGCAAGCCTGCCTAAAAGCCTGATGGAATGGAGAAGTGGAGAAGGGACTGCAGTGGGACCACACCTTAGTTGGGGGTATATTCTCCCTCTGCTTCTCTCTTTGGTAAGTGCACACACCCTCTGGCAAATTTATAAAAATAATAATAAAGGAAAATTAAATTAAATTGAATACAAACTTTCCCAACTGCTACACCACAAGTGTCCTGCAGTACTGGAAGCCATATGGCAACCCTGTTTCAAATCCTGGTTGACCTGCAAACCATGCCAAGCACACATGGACAATCAGAATCCCAAAGGACTAGGGAAGGAGGGATTGTAGCTTTATGAGACCCTACAGAGGGTTTGCTTGGTCGCTTGTACGTGCTCGCTCTCTCTCTCACACACATACACACACATCCACACACACACACATCCACACACTTATTTTTTTTCAGAGGTTTTTGTCATAGGGCACATGCACTTAGTGGAAAGACAGTGAGAGGGAAATAACCCCTGGGGGGATGACCATGCCACAATCCCTTCTCCTCCACTCTCCTCTCGAAATCTTGGGCATGTACACTCACCCAGTGTGATTTTCATGCCACTGGGTCCAGGGCTCGAACCATTTCAACCATGTAGGAGTCCAACAACATAACCACTCCTCCATCTGCTGGCCCCCATGCTTTTTAATGATAAGGGAGGGGCCAGCTAGTGGTGTAGCAGTTACATATGGCCAATGGTTCAAGTCCCTATGACAAAAAAAAAAAAAAAAAAAACATAAAAAAGAAAAAAAGTTTAAAAAATTAAACATAGGGACCAGGAGTTAGCGTAATGGCTATGTCGCTGGACTCCCACGTAGTTGACCGCAGTTCGCGTCCCAGATCCGGTGGCTTAAACTCACGCCAGGCGCATGTGCGTGCATGCCCAAGATCCCGAGAGGAGAATGGAGGAGAAGGGATTGCAGCGTGGCCATCCCCCTGGGGGGTGATTTCTCACTTTCTATCTCTCTGTCTCTCTCTGTCTGGCGAGCGCATGCGCCCTATAGCAAAAACTTCTCCAAAAAAAAAAAAATTAAACATAACCTAGAGTGTGTGATGCCACTTACTTGCTAACTTAAGTGTTCAACAGGTATGGACACTAATTTCCATCCTCTCTCATTTTAAAAAGAAAAAAAGAATCATTTAAAAAAATGAAAGACATAAAAACGACTATTATAAAATCAAATGCACAACGACAGGGCAATGCAACTACTGGGCACTTGGGAAATATGAACTTCAAGTGACAACCTGAAAAGTTTCCCTAAAGGCTCACAAAATTATATATGGACAACTTCAGACCACATCTTTAACCGTAATTAAATAGGAAAGACTGAGTAAAACATGTTCAGCCCATACCCTTGTTATTTCTCTACTGGTGCAGAGAACTGGATTAGCAGAGGTGACATCACTTACGATCTGCCCAACCTCATGATCGAGCAGCCCATGGCTACCTCTAGAAGTTACTAACTTGTCCTAGCTACCATAGTTACCTTTACCATTGGAGCCATTTTGTTATAATACATAACAATTTTCAGAGAGCCTCCTCCCCAAAGTACACATCTTACTTACCACCACCCTTGGAAAGGCCAAGCTGTTAGAGAGAGCCCATTCTTTAAGAAACCATCGTAATACTATCTGATTAAAAGGGAACTGTAAATTGTCCACTCTTCTTCCCCTTTTTGAAGAATGGGATTTTTTTTTGAAAAGCCTTTCTTCAGATCTAGTAATGAAATGCAGACAGAACAATAACAAAAGAACACGTCAAATCCTGCCCTTTGACAGCAAATATTTTGTTACTCTGTCTCTGTAATTTAGGGAATGAAAGGGAAAGGAAAATGGATGAGCTTGAGTTTACTCATGATCCCTACCCCCAAAAAAAGAATGCTATGAAAGCTACAAAGATGATCATTAAATATTTGTCACAGGGTCTTGCCTGGTCACAGTTCTCCCCAGTCTCCCAGTTAGGCAGGTTCCTAGTGCACACCACCACACCCAGCCTGTTCAGGTTGGTCTGAGACTGAACCCAGGCCTCCCTTGTAGCCCCAGCCTCACACAACTGTGGCCTTCTGCCCATACCACCATGGCTGGGCCACTCATGAAAAAACCTGAACACAGACCCAACTAGCAACATTGCCATGAGCATGCCTAGGTTCATGACCGATTTTGTAAATGAGGCCGGAACACATCCCCGGAGAGAAATAATACATCAGATCAAACGAAGGTTCCTATTCTAATGCATAGGGCTTCATGATCCTCAGTGTTCTGAGGTCCAGAAACAATCATTAGCGGCAAGAGATACAGAGGACAGAGACAGCAGTGGGAAGAGCTCAGGGAACATTTTACAACTAGGTGAACATGGCCTCACCATGCGTTCCACTTCCCCTCTGTGCCACTCTTCCAGCTCCAGGGGCATGTGCTCCTACATCCCATGACAGAACCCTTCCCCAGCATTCATCACACACATTTGGCGGTAGGGATAGGGAGACACCAAGGAGGGACCTGCCCAGTGCCCTGCTGGTGAAGGGAGTGAGCTCCCACGTGGCCTGCTGTTGAAGGGAGTTAGCTCCCACATGGCCGACCACAGAGTTCAAATCCTGAACACTGTGGCCTGAAAACCACACCGAGTGCATGTGCTTACACGCTCTGAATCCCGACAGGACTCCCACCAGGACAGAGACATAGAAAGGACTGTGGTGTGACTGCGCCTCAAGCGGCGTGCTCTCACCCTCTCCTGGGCTCTGGTGAGTACATACACACTCTGGCGAATTAAAGAGAAGAAAAGAAGTACAGTGTCTGGTTTCTAGGGAGTCTCAGTCCAGTGGAGAGATGTATTGGTATTAAAAAAACAACATGGAAATCCTAATAAAAATAAGCTGAGCAGGGTATAGAATACCAGATCAAATAAAAACATCATTTGTAATTCTATACACAATCAACAATCTAAAAATGAAAAAAAAAGTTTTAATTCTGTTTACGGGGCTAGCAGGTGGCATGGTGGTTAAGGCACTGGACTCTTGCATGGCTAACCACATTTCGAGTCCTAGACCTGGCAGCTTGCTATCTCTGGTGACGCATGTGCCCCATAGCAAATGTAAAAAGTAGAGACCAGCTGATGGAGTAATGGTTATGTCGCTGGACTCCCATAAGTTTGAGTCCTGGACCCAGTGGCTTAAAACATGCCAGGCATGTGTGCATGGGTGCCCTAAATCCCAAGAGGGGAATCGAGGAGAAGAGATTTCGATGTGGCTATCTCCCTGAAGCAGGGGGTGATTTCTCACTGTCTCTCTCACTGATCTATCTCTCTCCCACTCCCACCCCTCACCAAGCACAGACGCCCTAAGGCAAAAACCTCTAAAACAAACAAACAAAAGTAAAGTGGGCCAAGTTTAATGGTATGGTCAGCACCCAGGTAAACTGCAGGGGCCAATGAGCCACGGTGGGTTCCAATACTGGGCCAGCCTGACCTGAGACAGGAGGCACACATAGGCGCATGCCTGCACCCAGAGCCTTAGGCACTGGGGGCTGGGCAAAAGGGGCTGTAGCTGGGGGCACTGTTCAAGGGTGCGCCTGTCCCACTCCCGTGTGATACATCACAATCTCTTCTACATTCCTTCACCTTTCGGGATTTGGGGCACATAAGCACATGTGCCAGGGCTGCTTTTTAAGCTGCCGAGTCCAGGACTCAAACAGCATGGTTTGTCGGACCCAGCACCTTGGCCACCATATCAACAGCTGGCTCAAGTTTAAAGATCTTAATTAGGCTTATTTGTGATTCTAGGATCTGGGAACACTTCTTTCAATAAAATAGAAGTATTTCAATGACAAGCAGAGGAGACTGCTTTTACAGAGAAAGGGTAAAGACAGCAGAAACAAAGAAAAAAACCAGAATGGCAATTTCAAAGTTCTTACCCTTTTAAAGTGGGGACTGGAAGACAGAATAGCAAAATAACTGATGGCCTAACATCAGGTTACTGCAGGTTATCTCGTTACAAAGATTACAAACAACTCCACCATCATGCCAACTGAACCAGCCACTTCGGGAAACTTGGCTAATATCTCTCGTTCTCCTTTAGGAAGGTCAGATAAACAGTTTAGTTCCAGTCTGGGGGAACTTCAGCGTGGGTGACTCGGTCTACATGTTCAGTCTGGGGCCCAGAAGAAAACCAGGGCCTCCTAGAATCTGTACTTAGCAGTGGTACGCTCCCCAAGGACAGGGGCCGCGCTGAATCCCTGAATGCCCACACTGGCAAGGTCTAGCGGATCTGGATCAGACCACACCTGACGACCGCACAGGAATGATGCCTAACACAGTGAAAGGTTAGAAAGCACATTTCAGGAGAGGTGGCTTAGGGAGATAACTGGCTTGGGAAAGAGGAAAGACCTATGTGGGACAAAAACCTGCCATGGAAGAGCTGAAGAGGGAGATGGGAGCTGCGGGAAATAACTGGGGAACCACTGGAAAGCAACTGCGGAGAGGCAGGCTGGGGGTCCCCGAGAAGCCCTTGTCTTGGTGAGGGAGGACAGGAGGAAAGTGTTCTGGGGAAAACTTTGTCTAGGTTGCTGCTAACATATCTTCTGGTTCTGAGTCTACGATAGGAAGAAGCCCAGAAAAGCATTCATTCTTATTCTCAACACTGCCAAAGGAGGGGGGTGGGGGGGAGAAAAAACAAACACCTAAAAACCACTAACTGCTTTAATTAAAAGGACCAATTCCACCAAGAAGGGCAAAGGTTGGAGCGGGGGTCGGGGGAGAAGGTTAGGGGCCTACAGATAGTGCTGTGGTTAAAGCACTGGACTCCCACATGGCCAACCGCAGTCGGAGTCCCGGACCAGGCAGCTGAAAACTCACTGGGTAGGTGTGTGTGTATGTGTGTGTGTGTGTGTGCCCAAAATCCAGAGGAGAAAGGACTGCCACATGGCTATCCCCCCCTACCCCCGGGGATGATTTAGCACTTTCTCTCTCTGTCTCTTTGTGTCTTTGGCGAGCACACATGCCCTACAGTACCAATCTCTCTCAAAAAAAAAGGGGGGGAGGACCGGCAGGTGACATGATAGTTGAGGGCTCTGGACTCCCACGTGGCCGACCACAGTTTGAGTTCTGGACCAAGCAGCTTGCTTTCTCGCCTTCTCTCTCTCTTTCTCTCTCCGCCACTCTGTTTCTCTCTGGTCAAATTTAAATAAATAAATAAACGGATAAATAAAGTTAAATAAAATAATTTTTAAAATAACAAAAACCGAATTTTAATGATAAATAATTTTAAAAACAGGGAGGGCAAAGGTTGACTTGTTGGTCAAGATACAAGTATGACAAGACTGCTGTACTTCATCAAGCACAGCCCAGGAATGAGAACGGAACATCAACTCCAGCCACAGTCACTCACTTCCTGTCTGGCTATAGGCCAATGACCTCACCTCTCCACTTGAGCTGGAAAACAGTAATTTAAAATACCAGTCTTACAGAAGTAAAATTTAAATTACTTAGCATCTGCAAAACGCTTTGATAATCTATTTCATGTGACAATAAAAAGTGCGGGTTTTCATTAATGCATATACTAAGGTTGATCGAGTAAGTAAATGTCTTAGTTGTTGAGTCAGCCAAATTTCTCACCGCCAAAGAATTAAGTTACAAATAAGCAAGGAAGGAATGCTAGAACGACCTCCTTGGTGTTGGATTAGCCTTGGAGATGCCAGTGTGGGCTCAAGTTTATATTCACACACAGATACAGAGATAAATAGATGCGTGTGTACATGCGGGGCGTCTGGGACCGCATTACCTCCTAGCTCTGTCCTGAGGAAGCCGAGAAGCATCGGCACCCCAGGAGCAATGAGTACACCCAGCTCTGATAAATATTTGCCTCCACTAAATAGAACCAGGGCTCTTAGAGAAATGGCTGATTTTAGGGGTCAGCAGTTAGCGTAATGGCTATGTTGCTGGACTCCCATGTAGTCGGCCACAGCTTGAGTCTCAGAGCCGGTGGCTTAAACTCACGTCGGGTGCGTGTGCCTGCGTGCCCAAGATCCCGAGAGGAGAATGGAGGAGAAGGGATTGCGACTTGGCCATCCCCCCTGGGGGGTGATTTCTCGCTTTCTGTCTCTCTGTCTCTCTCCGTCTTTCTGGTGAGTGCACACGCCCTATAGCAAAAACCTCTCAAAAAAAAAAAAAAAAAAGAAATGGCTGATTTTAAGCTGGGGCGGGAAAAGTACAAGATGAGACTGGGGCAGCTTACAGTGCCAGAAAGAAAATGATAAAAAAAAAAAAAAAAAAAAAAAAAAGGTGGGGGGTGGGCAGGAAGTGGAGCAGGTCAAAAGCACAGAGGTACCAATGTAAAAATGACCAATGTTGAACGGTGTGAACGACAAAAATATAGTACTGAATTCCAGCCGACGGAGAAAGTAAGCCAGGTCACAGAAATGATTCAATAAATAAATGAATGAAGGGTATACATCTTCCTTGCAGAAGAATTCCGAGTAATAAAATTAGAAGGCACATGGGAAATTAAAAACCCACATTTAGGGCAACCTACTAACTGCTGCTGCAGGAAAGAGTCACTGGTGAGTGCTAGAATGAGTAGAGAGACTCTGTACAGCCTCACAGTAGCTCCCAAAAATGTGCATTACTGTGGGGATTTAACCACCGCCACAGGTTCTGACACTCCTCCCCTTCAGGAGGTGGAGCTTAATCTCTTCCCCTGGAGCATGGGTTTGACGTGGTGACTCATTTCTAGTTTCTAACAGATAAAGTTTAAAAAGTGCATGAACACTTTACAGTAGAAAAACACCACCTCGAGCGACATTAACCTCAGTATCGAGTCACGTTGATACCAGGTATCCCTGGTGTGATCCACACGATGAACATCCCATCTCTATGGCATTCCCCACTGCAGGACATCCGAAAACCAAAATGGTCAGGCACTACTCTCTCAAAGGCATCGGGACAGGCAAAGCGAGAGGGGAAACTGTCACAGGTGAGAGGAGACTAAGGAAACAGACGGCTAAGTGCAACGGTCGGATCCCGGGACAGAAAAGGGCATCAGAGGGAAAACGAGGGCAATCAGGGCCTGTGATTTAGTTAATGTGCGCGTGTCGATGTCCTAATTTTGGTAAACAGTATCACGGCTATATAAAGTGTGGGTCAGCCACATAGCCTAGTAATTAAAGGAGCCAGATCCCACATGGCCAACTGCGGTTCGAATCCCAGCCCCAGCAGCTTGAAAAACACACTGGATATGTGTGGGAACAGGTCTCAAATCCCCACAGTATGGAGAAACGGAGACAGGAGAGTGGCATGACCACACACCACTGTCTCTGTCGCTCTCCTGTGAGTGTGCACACCCCCTATTATTTTGCTAAAATGTTAACGGTAAGAGAATTTGGACAAAGGACAATTCTGTACTAGCTTTACTACTCTTTAGTTATTCTGAAATAATTTCAAAATGAAAGATTCTTTTTAAACTGTACTTTTCCAAAACAAATTGTATCTTCCTTATAACAGAAAAAAGTGAGAAATAGTTATGAGTAGATATTGAACTACATGTAAACTAATAAGATAGATTTTATAGTAAGAAGATTTAAGTTTATTAACCTATAAAAAACAAGTCACAAAATTAAACTGGGTTGACTTTCAAGCTTAAAATTGTAATGACAGTCAAACGATTCAACTTAAGGAGGCACTGAGGAGCCGAGGAGGTGGGTGCGTGCGACCCCTCAGACCTCCGTGTGCTTTAGCCCTCCTGGTCCTCAACACTCTCCCCTCACAGTCAGTCCACGGGCACCTGGTTCTAAAGCGCCATTTATTAATAGAAAGACAAAGTGAAATTGATGATATTTGCTTAATTTCCTTTCAAACTGACTAAGCCAAAGGAACCACCAAGATGCCTTCCACTGGACCCATGTTTCAGATTTTTTTGCTTTTCAATGTTTGAGAAAGAGAAGAAAGAAGAAAGAGGGGTGGGAAGAGAGGGAGGCAGAGGGAGAGGGAATTTTTGACAGTGTCACCATTTTGACCCTCTGTCCCAGCCTCCTAGTGAGTCAGGATCACAAGCTGCCACACCCAGCTGTTTAGGTTAGTCCAGGGTCCAAACCTGGGCCTCCCGTGCGGCCCTCGCCTTCCTCAGTGGTGCCTTACCACTTGACCACACTACTGGGCCTCAGATGGTCTTGCTTTTTAAGGAAAATCATAATGTGTGCACCAACCACTCAAGCTGAAAACAAAGAAAGAAAAGTGACACTAAATATTTGAAGTATCAACAGCCAAAGTTTACAGAGCCAAAGGATAGACTGCCAAAATCAGAAACAAAATTAAGGGGGGGAAAAAAAGATGCTGGTGTCAGGAAGAGCCAACACTGACTAAAGTAGTTAAGCCACCTAGGCAGAAGAAAATGCAGGTGCTTCCTTCACTGTTGGCAAACAATGGTTTTGAAAATACCACGTAAGCTTATTTGTAAATTTGAGAATTGTAGCGCAGGATGCTGGTATGACAAATAGATGAAGCGCTGACTTACAGGACGAGTAAGACAAGGGTGGGAACGTGCTGAGACACTCCCCAGCACTGCCCATCACTGTACGTCTGTGCTTAGGACCAGGAAAGACGGGGAACTCACCAGGCCTCTGTAACTTGATTAAAACAGTCCCTAAGGACATTCAGTACCCTTCACTCCCATTCTATAATCAACCACCTACTTCCTACTGATTAAGCTGCCCACAATAACGGAGGTATTCTGGCCAGTGGGTAATTTAATCCAATTAAGTACAAGGCACTTAAATAAACTGGTTATCTGGTTTATCGGTCTCTGGTGAGCTTACTTTACATGAAAAAATTCTCAAGAACTTGAACCACCCCAGTGTGAACCAAAATTCTGAAGTCTCTGAACTACTCTGTGGGATGAGAAATTCCCCGGTTTGGGTGCCACTTAGCTGTGTGACCTCTTACTCCTGTCGGTCTCAATTTCCTCAACTGTAAGTAAATACAACTCAAGTGTGGGAGATGGCATGTACTCTAAAAGCACTAGCTTTAGTATAGGGCACATGCACTTACCAGAGAAAGAGAAAGGACAAAGAGAGGGAAGGTAAGAAAGCACCCCCTAGAGGAGAGGACCATACCCAATTGCTTCTCCTCCATTCTCCTCTCAGGATTTTGGGCGCCTATGCACACATATTTGTGATTTTCTTTTTTCTTTCTTTCTTTTTTTTTTTTTTTTTTTTTTTTTTTTTTTGCTATAGGGTGCGTGGGCTTGCAAGAAAGACAGAGAGACAGAAAGCCAGAAATCACCCCCCAGGGAGGATGGCCACGCTGCAATCCCTTCTCTTCCATTCTCCTCTCATGATCTTGGGCATGCACGCACATGCGCCCAATGTGAGTTTAAGCCACTGGGTCCAGGACTTGAACTGCAGTAGACTACATGGGAGTCCAGCAACACAGCCATTATGCCAACTGCTGGTCCCCATACTTATGATTTTCAAGGCAACATATCTGAATTTGAACTGTGGAGTGGGCCGCATGGGATCCTGGAGCCTTAACCATGTCACCTGCTGACCCCAAGTGATAGCTTTATTATTTTTAAGCTAAATTTAAAAGGAAGTGTAGGGCCAGCAGGTGGTGTGGTGGTTAGGGTGCTGAACTCCTACATGGCCCACCATGGTTCTAATCCCACACCTGGTGGCATGTTTTCTCACTTTTTCTCTCACGAGAGCCCATGCCCTATAGCAAATTTTAAAAATAATAATAATAATCATAAACTAAATAAACAATTCTTCTTTTAAAAAAAATGTATAGGGACCAACAGTTAGCGTAATGGCTATGTCGCTGGACTCCCACGTAGTCGACCGCGGTTCGAGTCCCGGACCCGGCGGCTTAAACTCACGCCGGGCGCGTGTGCGTGCGTGCCCAAGATCCCGAGAGGAGAATGGAGGAGAAGGGATTGCGGCGTGACCATCCCCCCTGGGGGGTGATTTCTCGCTTTCTGTCTCTCTGTCTCTCTCTGTCTGTCTGGCGAGCGCACGCGCCCTATAGCAAAAACCTCTCCAAAAAAAGAAAAAAAAATGTATAACTGGGGTTAGAGACATTTCATTTGAGAATAAAGAGTATGTAGACCACCAAACCACAACAATTTGTATCAGCCAGTGGAGTGGTGGTTTAAGGTGGCTAGATCACACATGGCCAGCTTCGTGGCCCAAGTCTAGACCTGGAGGCTTGAGAAACACCCTGGACGCCTGTGTGTGCATCCCCAAAATCCAGAGAGGAAAATAGAACAGGGGGCTGCAGTGTGGCCATCCCCCAGGGAGGGTGCTTTCTCACTTTCCTTCTCTCCCCCTAAAACACCAGTACCCATCCTATAACAAATTCAAAAACAAACGCACAGAACACACACAATATATATATCAATTTACATGACAAACCCTGGAGAGAGCCCCCTAGGGAGTTGAGACAAGCCAAGGTAAAGTGTTGCAAGTGAGTACCCTCTGCACGGTACAGACTGAGCCTCCTGCTTAGCAACTCCGATGTGTCTACCAAACACCAGGCCTGTAATAGTCTGAGCATGACAACTGTTCTCTAAATCCATGTGCTTAGCTTGGATTCAGGGCTGATTTATAAAAATAGCTGCTGCTGCTGCTCTTTGAATCTCTGCGCTGATGACTGGGCAGTGTTACCCTATAGGCCTGGAGCAGCTGTATTCCCTCACCACACCCATTTCTCTGCCTACCCAGCCAAGCTGACGCCCCCCGCCCCCCCCGCCCCTGCAGCTTGCTATTCTCCCTCCTCCTGGGCTGAGTGAGCACATTACAAGCACAAATATCCCCTGATGCAATGCCACAACCATCCCTGGGAAAGAGCGGAGCAGTTGCCAAAAGCTCAGCGGCAGGGAAATGGGCGGGAGACGCGCAGACCAGACACGCTGCAGGGCTCTGCGGCCCGGCCCGGAGAGAGCCGAGGCCCGGGGGAGCGGTGCAGGGACTGGACCAGAGGCAGAGGCGGAATGGGGGTTTCCAGCACTAGGCTGGAGAAGACGACCGTTCCCAGGAGCGCGTCTCACCCCGGGCCTGGGTCCTAAACACAGTCCCAGGGGTAACCCAGCCTCCGCCCCAGCGCAGCGAACGCATTTCACTTACCCGCTCCAGGAGGTAAGCAAAACCCGCCGCAACGCCACTGCGGCAGCGCTCAGCGACACCCCCAGGAGGACGCCCGTCCCGAGGCTAACGCGCAGTCGGTTCTGGGGGACGTCTCCGACCGCCCCTCGTGGTCCGGGACCCCAGCGCCCATCCCGCCCACGGGCGCCCTGCGCACTCCGGCCGCCGGGCTCACAGTTCAGTCGGCGCAGCGCGGGCCGCCCGGCCGGGTCCCCAGACCACCCCTCACCTCGCGGGGGGTCGTCTGCCAGCCCCCCTGCGCGAGCCTCCAGTCCACAGTCACGGCCCCCCGAAAGCCTCAGGAAGCGACCCAACGTCCATGTCCCCGACGTCCACCCAGGGCCCGGCCCCCGCCCAGCTCGGCCCCGCCGCCCCGACCCCCGAGGCCCGACCTCTCAGTGCTCGCCCCACCGCACCCCCAGATCGCGCCCCAAAGGCTCCGAAGGTCACCCCGCGGGGTCCCCGCCGCCCCTCCCGCGGCCGCCCGCGCCCCGCTGGCCGGGGCCGCCTCCCTCCCCTTCTCCGCCTCAGGAGGGCCCTGAGGGGTCCGGGCGGCAGCGGGGCGAGGCTCCGGCAGGCCGGGACGCGGGAAGGCCGCCCCTCCGATCAGGCCCTGTCTGCGGCTGCACTTACCCGCCGCCGCCGAGCCGGAGCCGCAGCGGGAGCCGGAGCCGGAGCCGGAGGGAGCCGGGAGAGGGCCGGGACGAGCCGGGAGCGGTCGGGAGGAGCCGGGAGCCAGCGAGCCTGAAGGGCGGGGCGCAGGGAGGCGGCCGCTTCCTCCTCGCCCTCTTGAGGGCCGGCGTGAGGGCGGGGCGCCGTCGCCGCCTACCCAGCGGGCGCCGCCACCCTGGCCAATCAGCGCGGCGAGGGGGCGGGCGGAGCGCCGCGGCGGCCAATGGGCGCCGGTCCAGGCGCCTCGACTTCTCGGAGGAGCGGCGCAGGCGGCGGTCCGTTAGGGGCGCGGTGCTGTGGGGTCCCGGGCCGCCGGCGTGGGTAGGGGCGGCGGCTCGCCGGCCGGCCTGCCCCGCGCCTCTCTAGTGGCCGCGGCTGCTTTGTAGAGCTTGGGTTCCTGAAGCGGGGAGGGTGAGGTGCGCAGTCGGGGCGCGCGACCTGGGCCCGGGGCTCCACGGCGCCGGCCGGGGCTCTGTGATGTAACCTGGGAGGTGTCGGGTGGGGCCGCGGGGCGGGACGCTGGGCGCGGGAGGAGCCGGAGGACGCCGTGGGGAACTCGCGGGTCTCCGCAACCACGAGCCACACGTGGCTGGTCGGCCGCGAGACGCCGTGTGAGTGGAGCCTACCCGGTGGATCTCTTGAGACGTAGTACAAGGAGGAAACGAAATACCTCTTGCAAAGTTCCTTTTTATAATCGATAACGTGGGATAATTGCAATTTAGGGTATATTTGGTCAATAAATAAAATATATTTGAAACAAGTTAGTATTTCTTTTAGCTTTAAAACGTGGCAAAGACCTTCAAATAGAACTACTATATGACCCAGCAATTCCACTCCTGGGTACCTACCCAGAGGACAGGACTGACTTTTTCTCAGTCGGAAAAGTGCTTGCACAACTATATTTATTGCAGCATTATTCACGATTGCTAAGACATGGAACCAACCCGAATGTCCACAAACAGATGAATGGACTGAAAAAGTGTGGCACATATACTCCATGGAACACTCTCAGCAATAAAAATCAAGGAGGCCCTGGTATTTGATAGAAAGTGGACAAATATGGAAGATTTGCTGCTGAGTGAAGCAAGTCAGGCTATAAAAGACATTGTATGTCTCCACTTAACATATACCAACTGTCCCACCGACCACACTCTATGGTAGAAACTGAAAGACTGGAGGACATAAAAGCATTGAAAATTGTTACAGACACTAGAGACAAAGTAGAAGGAGAGTGTGAGAGGGGAAGAGCCTAGAAAAAGGGAATTTGGGGGAAAAGTAGAGAGGTAAGATATTTGTGGAACAAAGATATGGTTTATTCTCTGTTGGTGAGGATCTGTATACTCAACTGGACTGGACTGAGGTGTATATCATGCTGGGTAAAGTCTTTTTACAATCTAAACAATGTATAGCAATTGAATGTATAAATAGTAAATACATAAAGACAAGACGTGGCTACTGGGGCCCACACCTGTAGCCAAATAGTTAGGGAAGCCGTTTACCATGTTGGCCAACCAGGGTTGGAATCTTGGTTCTAGTGGTTGGAAAGACCTACTGGCCTTGGTAGGTAGGGTGGTGGTTAAGGTGCTAGATTCTCACATAGTTGACGATGGTACAACTCCTGGACCTGGTGGCTTGCTTTCTCACTTTCTGTCTTTCTCTGGTCAAATTAAGAAATAATAATAAATACAAGAGGCTGGCAGTTGGTGTGGTGGTTAAAGACCCTGGACTCTCACGTGTCTGACCAAGGTTCGAGTCCCGGACCTGGTAGCTTGCTTTCTCACTTTCCTTCTCTCTCTGTTTCTCTCTGATCAAAACTAGAAAAAAATAATAAAGTCAATTAAAAATTTCTTTTAAAAATAATAACAATAAAATTACATAAATAAATCTTTTCCTTGAAATCTTTTTTTTTTTTTTTGGAGAGGTTTTTGCTATAGGGCACGTGCGCTCGCCAGACAGACAGAGAGAGACATAGAGACAGAAAGCGAGAAATCACCCCCCAGGGGGATGGTCACACCGCAGTCCCTTCTCCTCCATTCTCCTCTCAGGATCTTGGGCACGCACGCACACACACCCGGCGTGAGTTTTAAGCCACCGGGTCCAGGACGCGAACCGTGGTCGACTATGTGGGAGTCCAGCGACATAGCCATTACGCCAACTGCAGGTTCCCTTGAAATCTTTTTTTTAAAGAATTATTTATTTAATTTTATTTATTCATTCATTTTATTTATTTTAATTTTACCAGAAAGACACAGAGAGAGAGTGAGAGAGGGAAAGTGAGAAAGCAAGCCACCAGGTCTGAGACTCGAACCGTGATCGGCCATGTGGGAATCCAGCGCCCTTATCCACCACGCCACTTGCTGGCCCCCATAAATAAATCTTTAAAAAGAATGAAAGAAAGAAAAACCTACCAGCTGTACATGTGTGCCCGAAAGGATGGGGAAACACTGGAGCCATGGGATGGTGGTGTCACCACACCCCATTGGGAGTGTTTTCACTTGCTCTTTCTCTTTCTCTGGCAACTTTTCTTAAAGAATTATTTTATTAACTTTATGTTAACTTATTTATTTTTAACTTGACCAGAGAGAGACAGAGAGAGAGAGAGGGAAAGTGAAAAAGCAAGCCAGCAGGCCTTGGACCATGGTCAGCTATGTGGAAGTCCAGCACCCCTCACCATGCCAGCTGCCAGCCCCTCTCTGGAAATTTTTTTTTTTTTTGGAGAGATTTTTGCTATAGGGTGCATGCGCTCGCCAGACAGACGGAGAGAGACAGAGAGACAGAAAGCGAGAAATCACCCCCCGGGGGGGTGGTCACACAGCAATCCCTTCTCCTCCATTCTCCTGTCGGGATCTTGGGCACGCACGCACACGCGCCCGGCGTGAGTTTTTTAAGCCACCGGGTCTGGGATGTGAACCACGGTCGACTACGTGGGAGTCCAGCGACATAGCCATTACGCTAACTGCTGGTTCCCAATTTTTTTTTTTTTTTTTTTTAATGTGGCTACTAGAAAACTTGAAATTGCTGGGGCTGGCAGGTAACCTGGTGTTTGAGGTGCTGGACTCCCACATGGTTGACCCCTTTACGAGTCCTGGACCTTGCAGCTTGCTGCCTCACTCCACTCCCACTCTCTCTGTACAAAATTTTAAAAATAATTATGATGATGATGATAAATAAAACTAAATAAATCTTTAAAAAAAGGAAACTTGAAATTACTATTTGGTTCTAATTATATTTCTGGTGGCTACAACTCGTCCAGATCAAATACTGACAGGTAGGTAACACCTGTGAAGTGTCTTACGGATTTCCAGGAACTCGTGTGTGACGCTAATTTATTTTATCATCTCAACAGTCTTGCATGATTAACAGTATGTTCTCATTCCCATTTTACAGATGAGCAAATGAACACAGAAGTTTAGTACCAAATGTCAGCAAGCCAGTGTGGAGTGGGGCTTTAAGTCAGGCCGCCGGGCTGGAGCCATGTGTCCCACCTCTGGAGCATGCTGGCTAGCAGGAAGAAGACTTGGCTGACAGCCCTCGGTCTGAGGTCTCTCTGCTACTTGCAGCTATATAACCTTGGGAAAGTTGCCTCCTTTATCAAAATGAGAGCATTGCCACCAGCCTCTCACAGAATCACTAATACGATGACCTAGAGCTAGCACACGAAGGTAGTTAAAATGGGATCTGGACCCAGATTACCTGCATACAGTTCTAGGCATCGCTACTTACAAGTTATGCAAGCTGGTGGAAGGTAGGTCGTCTTTCTGGAACGCAAGGTTCTTCCATTGTAAGCTGGACATTATAATGGCACCTACCTCATGAAGGTTGCCATGTGGGTCAGGTGTACTGAGATATGTGAAGTGCTTAGATTGGTATCTAGCACTTCACAAGTACTTAACAGTTTATTATTGATATCATGGTGACTATAAAGAAGTGCTAAGAGCCCATATAAATGTGAAAGGGTTAAAAGGATAAGATAAGGGCCAAGAGATGGCATGGTGGTTTAGACGCTGGATTCCACATGACCAGCTCAGCAGTTGAAATCCTGGACCAGGCAGCAAAAAAAAAAAAAAAAGAAAGAAAGAAAGAAAGAAATGCTGGAAACGTGTGTCCATACCCCCCCCCCCCAAAAAAAAAGGAAAAAAAGGTTGGGGGGGGCAGCAGGTGGCATGGTGGTTGAGGCACTAGACTCCCACATGGATGACCATGGTTCGGGTCCCAGACCTGGCAGCTTGCTTTCTAACTTTCCATCTCTGGTGAGCACACGTGCCCTATAGCAAATTTTAAAATAATAAATAAAATTAATACTTCTTTTAAATAAAGATAAGTCATGGAACTATGTACTTGGAGTTCTAGGAAGAACTTTAGGATAATCCCAAAGGATTAGAATGACCAGCCTACACCAGTCTACTGGCTGGCCCCTCAGGATGTATTCCAGAGGCTACTGCGAGTTCACAAATTCAAGGTCATCCCATACATTTCTTATCCATGAGAGGCATGCTTTATATTTATTCAACCAAATTTTGATCAAAACTGTAGGCCAGGGACCAGCCCGTGACATGGTGGTTAAGGTGCTTGGGTTCCATATGGCTGACTGCCCGGTTTGAATCTTAGACCTGGTGGCTTGAAGAATACATTGGGTGCGTGTGCATGCATGCCAAGAATTCTGAGAAGAGGATAAAGCAGAAGGAATTGCAGCACAACCAGCCATCGCTCCAGGGATGCATTCTCCTCTCTCTCTCTCTCTCTCTCTCTCTCTCTCTCTCTCTCTCTCTCACCGCCCCCGCCCCTGCCACTCTCTTTCCAGCAAGTACATGTGCCCTCTAACAAATTTTAAAAAAGAAAGAGAAAAACCGGAGACCAGAACACAGTCATGGGCAAAGTCCAACAGCATACCGCAGAGGCTCGCCTCCAGTTTGTCGTTTATTTGTTTTAGACTTTTGCCACCAGACACATGCTCTTGACAGAGTCAGAGAGAGGAAAAGTGAGAAATCACCCCCAGGGGGACGGGAATGGCTTCACTGTAACCCCTCCTTTTCCATTCTCCTCCAGGGATTTGGGGCACACACACACACACGCCCACACACACACACACACACACACACGCCCAGCATGTTTTTCAAGCCGCCAGGCTCAGGTCTCAAGTCGCGCAGTCGGCCATGTGGGATCAGCTGCTTTAACCACCAGGCCAGCAGCTCCGCCCCAGTTTTCTGATATCCTTGTGTGACTGTTGTAGTTTGCTGAATTTGAAACAAGTTTAATACTGTTTCCTGTAAGGATTAACTCACCTTTCTGGGCTTGAGATACTGAATGAGCAACACCTGGCGGCATCCGAAAAGTCCGATTTCCCCAAGAAGCCCCTCCTCCAGGTGGGTAACTGCACAGACACAGCCCCCGTCGTCACAGAAGCCCAGGGTGGCAGCCTGAGCGTGTTCTGGACGTGACAGCAATGCGAGCTGTGGCCAGTGCCTTCCTATTCCCACCGTATCTTTTACTGTTCCAGGAAACCAGGCTCTGCCCTGACGTTACCGATGTCTCGGCAGGGTCCTCCCGTGGGTCCCGTCAGAGTGATGTTGACCCCTGGAATGCCGATACTCCGGTTGCCGGTTGCTGGCAATCATCTTCAGCCTTGGAGTCAATACAACAAAGAAGTCCAAGCGTTGTCATCACGGTTCAAATTTTGGACCTGGTGGCTTGACAAACAAGAGGGGAATGGAGGAGAAGAGACTGTGGCACTGCTATTCCTCCTGGGGAATGTTTTCTCACTTTCCCTCCCTCCCTCTCTCTCTTTCTCTTACCAGTGAGTGCACAGGCTCTGTAGCAAATTTAAAACAAACAAACAAACAAAAAAACCTCCATGCTATCTTTGAAACTTGTCAGTAAATATGAAATTATTCCCAAATAAAAAACTTCAAAATAAGGGTTGGGCCAGCCAGGTGATATGGTGCTTAAGGTGGCGAGATTCCACATGACTGACTACCCTTCGAGTCCCAGACCCAGCAGCTTGAAAAATATGCCCAAAATCCCGAGAAGAGAGTGAAGACGGGTTTGAGGCATGATCATTCCTCCGGGAGTGCTTTCTCACTTTCCCTTTCCCTTTCTCTCTCTCTCTGTCTCTCTTGCGCGAGCGTGCGCGCGCACGCACGTGCACTGGAAAATACACGCATCCTATAGCAAATTTAAAAAAAAGAAGAAAGGGGCCAGAATATGCATAATGGTTAAGGCACTGGATTCCCACAAGGCCAACCATGGTTCAAGTCCCAGACCCTGAGGCTTGAGACTCATGCCGGGTGCATGTGTGTGCATGCCCAAAATTCTGAGAGGAGAATGGAGAAGGGATTGCAGCGTGGCCATCTTCCCTGGGGGGGCGGGTGATTTCTTGCTTTCTATCTCTCTGGTGAGCGTATGCACCCTATAGCAAAAATCTCTCTCTCAAAACAAAAACAAAAACAAAAAACAGAGGGGCCAGCAGATGCCATAGCAATTATGTCTCAGAACTTCCACATGGCTGACCGCAGTTTAAGCTCTGGACTCGGTGGCTTGAAACTCATACTGGGCACAGGTGTGTGTGTGTGTGTGTGCCCAAGATCCCCAGAGGGCAGTGGAGGAGAAGGGATCACAGCTTGGTCATCCCCGACGGAGAGGCGATTTCTCAGTTTCCCTCTCACTGAGTCTGTCTCTCTCCTGTGAGCGCACACACTCTGAGACAAATCCTTCCCCAAAAAAGAGTTGTCCCATGGAGGCAGAGGAGAGGACTGACTGGAAGGGGCAGGAGGGGACTTTTTGGCTCAAGATAATGTTTTATGTGTTGATAGGGATTGAATAATACAAGTATTTGTGCTTGCCAAACTTCAGCAAATGTACACTTATCATTTTGTGTATTTCATTGTATGTGAATTTCACATCAAAATAGAGAAAAGGGACCACCAGTAGGTGATGTGGTGGTTAAGGACACTGGACTCCCACATGGCCAACTGCAGTTCGAGTCCTGGGCCTGGCAGCTTGCTTTCTCACTTCCCCTTTCTCTCTCTCTCGCTCGCTCTGTCTCTCTCAGGTCAAATAAAATAAATAAATAAAGTTAAATAAAATAATTCTTTAAAAAAAATGGGACACTGGGTGGTCTAGGAGTAAAAAGAGGACATTCTTCAAGCTGACCCATATGGGAGAGAGATAGAGAGGAAGAGAGATGGTCACTCCCAACAGTCTTCATACCACGCGCCACCCCCGTCTCAGCCAGCTCTGAATCACAGGCAAGGGCCTGCCTGGTGTGCTTCGGAGGTGCTGGGGGTGGACCCAGTGGAACCAGAGGGCCCCTGACGAGTGGTACAGCAACCAGCTTGCTACGGAGCGCAGAAGAGAAAGGGGTGTCTCGCTGGGAGGCAAGGCAGTGGGGGTCAAGGAGAGGCTCAGAAAGGAGTCCTAGGATTAGGCCAGAAAGACGCTTTTAAAGGCAGAGGAAGAGAGAAAGGGGCACACGGGCACAAAAAGAACAGGCCAATGGGGGCCGGCAAGTGGCTTGGTGGGTGAGGGCGCTGACTCCCACATGGCTAACTGCGGTTCAAGTCCCAGCCCTGGCGACTTGCTCTCTCACTTTCCCTTTCTCTCTCACTCTGTCTCTCTCTGGTCAAATTAAAATAAATAAATAGGGGCCAGCAGGTGGCATGGTGGCTAAGGTGGCTGGACCGTGGTTCAAGTCCTAGACCTGGCAACTCGCTTTCTCACTTTCCTTCTCTCTCTGTCTCTCTCTGGTCAACTTTAATAAAATAATTTTTTTTAAAATAAATAAAGTTAAATAAAAAAATAATTCTTAAAAAAAAAAAGAAAAGAAAAGAACAGGCCTATGTGAAAGCACAGGCCCCTTTGGGAAGCTGCAAATGAGCCAAGTGATTTGGGGACCAGAGTGGCCGGAGAGGAGGCCAGGAATCTGGACCAGGCCCAGGGCGGGGAGGCCTTGCAGGATACGCAGGGCATCTGGTTCTGATTCAGTCAACGACGGGGAGCCACGGAGAGGGCGTGAGTGCGTGCATGCACGCGTGTGCACGTGTGACACATGAGGGAGTGCCTTGGAAAGGCTCACTGGCCAGCCAGAGTACAGCAAGACTGGGGTGAGCCCGTGGTGGGGAGGCGGCCAAGCTGGTGGTCCGAGTTGTCTACTGATTATTTATTTATTTACTTTTTTTTTTTAGGTTTTTGCTAAAGGTGTGTGCCCTCACCAGAGAGAGACAGAGAGAGGGAAAGTGAGAAATCACCCCTGGGGGAATGGCACGCTGCAGTCCCTTCTCTTCCGTCGCCCCTCAGGACTTCGGGCATGTATATACACACACTTAGTGTGATTTTCAAGCTGCCGGGTCCAGGACTCCATCCACTGTAGGCCATGAGGAAGTCCAGTACTTTAACCACCACGCCACCTGCTGGTCCTGTCTACTGCTTTTATTAGCGAGCTGACAATAAGCACAATTTTTGTAACAGGTAAACATGACCTTCTCAGGACAAGTCAGCAAGATGATCCGTGTGTCCCAGTTCTGGGTTCTCTGGGAACTCTGATCTCCCTAAAAACTTTTTCTCCTTCTGAAGCCCCAGGCTGTCTGCCCCTACCTAGAGATGCAGCTGTAGGGTGAGCCCTGGAAGGCAGGACACCTGGAGGCCAGGCCTACGTCCACCACCCTCCCACACTGCACCTGGGGGCCTCACCTACCGATTGGCTACCATCTGATTGCCGCTGACCCAGCCTTCCTGCAACCAGTCTCCTAAGTTCTCTGGCGTTTGCTCCCTTCAGCCGCAGAAGTCTTCCTGGCCGTGGCTCCACCGTGCCCTCCTGCTCGGCTACCTCAGGGTGTCTGCAGGGCCCACCTCCAGCTCCTGGCTGAGGCCTGACAGAGCTCCGCTGGCAGGTTGGGGTCTCTGAGCCCCAGGGGCGGAGTGTGTGAAAGGGGGTAACAATTCTCACCTCCCCTGGGTTATTGCAAAATGCCGGAAAGTGACGCTGTCAGCTCCTGTTCCGCCATACTACCCCGCGTCCCCAGAATAGAGAGGCCACGTGAAATGACTTCCCCAAAGGGCCCCAGGTCAGCCTCGGCCCTCCTTTGTCTGGCAGTCCAGTGCCTTGTTTCCAATCATCCCACCAGCCCCGCAATGACAGGACAGGCCAGGCCTCGCCAGGTCCCAGGGAGAGCCGATGTTTAACGCACATCACCTTCCATCCCCACAAGGGTGTCGGTTTGTCTCTCTCTGGCAGACCAGGAGCTGAAGGCACAGAGGCCGCACAACTTGCCATGGTCACACAGTCAGATCCGGGAAAGCCACGTCTGCGATGTGGGGAGGGACAGTTACTTGGTGTCCGACTTGGTGACACGCCCACTGTAACCCCCACAGCTAGAGCCCTGTGGCCTGGGACGCTGACAGCCTGCCCGAGGTGCCAGCGTGCAGATGGCAGGATGGAGTGAGAGGCGGGTCTCGCTCTTTAGCCTGGGCCGGCAAGAGGGCCGAGGGGGCCTGGAGGGCGGGAGAGGCCCAGAGTGGCACTGGCTGCGTCCTGGGGAGAGTGGCTCCCTTGATTCATCACTCAGCAGATCCCGAAACTTCACCCAGGGGTGGACGTTTGGGGGCCAGACTGACAAGGGCCTCCCAGGCTTTCTCAAGAACAAGAAGCCAGGCCAGCCGGACGGCGTGGAGCTTAGGGCTGCCGGATGCCAGCTGGGCTGACAGCTAGCTCTCCCCGCGAGTCTGGACCCCTTGGAGTTCGGCTTGGCCCGAAAAGCCACTGTGCTCTGAGCAGCGACCTTCCCATCCTCGTGGTCTGCAGTGATTTAAAATATGTCTGCAAATCCGTTTTCTTTCTTTTTTTTTTTTTTTAATTGCCAAAGGGTACATTTGCTCAACAGAAAGACAGAGCGACAGAGGGAACGGAGAAAAGCACCCGCACGGGGCACGGTCGTGGGTCATGCTGCAATCCTCGTCCTGCACTTCTCACCCCGTCAGGATTGGGGCATGGAGATACACCTGTCTGGCATGTTTTTCTTTCTTCTTTGTTCTTTCCTATTTTATTTATATTTAATTGTACATCTTCATGGGGGCACAACGTGGATTTTCAAAGCATGCATGCTGCAGTGTGTAACAATCGGGTCAAGAATAATACCATATTTGGGGCCAGCAGGTGGCATAGTGGTTAGGGTGCTGAACTCCCACATGGCCAACCGCAATTCAAGTTCTGGACCTGGCGGCTTGAAACTCACACTGGCTCATATGTGTGTGTGTGCTCAAAATCCCAAGCAAGAGGAGAACGGAGGAGAAAGAATCGCATCGTGGCCATGCTCCCCAGGGTTGATTTCTCTCTCTCTCTCTCTCTCTGTCTCTCTCCTCTCCTGCAAGTGCATGTACCCCATGGCAAGACCTTAAAAAAAAATCGTGGCATGGCCAATGGTTCTGGATTCTGGCACGGGCCCTGCCCATGCCCACGGTAAATCCCTCTTCTCTCAGCACACCGGAACAGCTGGGCTCTAAGAGCTTCTCCGTCCACCCAGGGCTGACAGTCAGTGATGGACGCAGTGGGAGCCCCTGGGGTGCTTGCCAGGCAGCAGACAGCAGTGAGCAGCATCAAGTGCACCATGGGGCGGCCCCAGGTGTAAGCAGGGAGGCCCCCAGTGGGCAGCCTCAGTCTACCCCTGAGCAGCTCTGGGTGACCCCTAGCCCCAGAGCAGCAGGCCAAAGCCAGGGCAGCGCTAAGTTTCTGCTGCTTGGAAGGGCCACTCCGAGAGGGGCTGGAGTGTGCAGGCCAGGCAGACATTACGTCATGTCATCTGGAAACCGCAGACCCGCCCTCCCGGTCCCCGATGGCCCTAGGCGCTGGCTAGGATCCCTGAGTTCCGCACTCTCTGTACTCAGCCCTTCATATCCCAGGCTCTCAGGGAACTGAGCTGGGACCTTCTGGGCTTCTGTCCAGGAAGTGAATTCTAACTCCCCACCCCGGTCCCTGGGGAGTAAACAGCACAACCTTAGACAAGGGCCCGAGCCCCGCCGTGAGGAACCGTGGCCGCGCTCCGTGCTGTGTGCTGTTTACTCCCTCACAGCCACGCTCTGCCCCAAGACAGAACCCAAGGCAGCTGTACTCGAGTGCACTCCCGTTCCCTCCCTGGGATCCACACACTGCCAGTGTCGCCCCATTCACAACCCCGTGGGGTAGTGGAACAGGTGCTTTCACGTCACTCGGGGGTCTCTCTGCACCCCCAGGGTTAGCTACACAGCCTCTCAGCCTGTCTGAACTTAGATTGCTCACCTGCAAGATGGGGCTGATAATACAGACCCACCACAGGTGGCCGTGAGGGTGACAGGACTGCGGTGGCTGGCTGCTCACAGAGGGCGCCTGTCAGGGACAGTCTTCCCACTCTCCCCTCTGTCTGCCGCTAGACCATGGCGCTCAGACCTGAGCCCCAGATGCCTTCAGGAGTGGTCACAGCAGGTCTGAGCTGGTCCCGAGATTCTCACTCCCGGCAAGCCCCCAGGGCCGTGGCTGCAGGACCAGGGCAGACTCAGAACCATCGTGTCCCCCGAAGTGTGCACAGCCCTGTTCCCCTCGGGAGGACAGCGTGTGGGGACATCTGACAACGCTGGCACGGACTGTCAGATGCGGAAGATCTCACGGATTTTTTTTCTTTTAACTAAAGAAGGGTTTTATTTATTGAGGGCAAGAGGATGCACACAATATAAAAATCAAAACCTTACCTGACATTTAACGAACTTTTCTTTCTCTGCCTGTCAAACGGGAGTCAGAGTTTGTACGTTTTGTCAAGGTCCTGATCTGCTCCTGAAATCCTGTGAAGGGGGAGCTGCCGGAGGGATTCCTTAAGTGACTGTGGGAGAACTCTTAGCAGGAGGGGAGTGAGGGGCTGGTCTGTCTACTTCTCTCCCTTCTGCCCCATGTGCAGTGGAAAGCGGCCATTGCTTGCCACGTGAGGCCCACAGCGAGCGAAGACGCTCCGGAAGCCGCTTTGCCACCCTGGCACCATGAGTTCCTTTATTATTGTGTCTACAGCCAGAGGGGCTTTCTGATTTTCCCCAACTCCGGGAACTCCTTTCCCATGAATACTCTCAGATCCTCCCTTGTCAAGGAGCCCCCGTCCCAGGGACTTTGTGACCTGTGAGCGCCTTTTGGCGTGTTCCATTTGAGATGGCGTTTTGGTGATATCCATTAAAACCTTGGTGGGCAGGCATGGGTGCTGGGTGAGCTGGGTCGTGGGTCAGTGAGCAGAGGGGCTGGGCACCTCAGTACGTGGGGACTCACGTATTTTTTTCTTGATGTTTATTTATTTATTTGTTGTGGTTTTTTTCAGGTCACTGGGTCTGGAACTTGAACCACGGTCAGCCATGTGGGATCTAGTACCTTAACCACCCTGCCACCTGCTGGTCCCAGATCTCATGTGTTTGCAACAGGTTTACTGATGTAGAATGTATATAGCATAAAATTAACCCATTTTGGGATCCGGCCTCATAGCACCGTGGTTATGCCCTGTGCGTGAAGGGCTGAATCCCACATGGTCAACTGTGGTTTGAATCTGGGCTCTGGAGGCTTAAAAAAAACACCAGGTGTCTGTGTGCATGTGCCCCAAATCCTAACGAGGTCGAGATACGGGGAGAAAGTCATGCTGATGACTGAGCCCCACTGGGGATCGCTTTCTTTCTCTCTCTGGTGAGCACACATGCTCTCTGGCACTAAAGAAAAACGTCACCCACTTCCAGTGTAAGAGTTAGAGTTGTGTGACCAGTACCAAAACCCAGTCGGAGAACATGTCCATCACCACAAAGAGTTCGCTCAGGCCCATCTGTGGTCGATCCCCCGCCCACGCCAGGCTCCAGGCAACCACTGGTCAGCTTCCTGCCTCAGTTTTGCCATCTCTAGAACTTTCTTACACGTGGGCACATGCACTATGTGGGCTTTTGTGTCTGGCCTCCTCCCGTCAGCAGGTGTGGCGTTCGTCCGTGCTGTAGGCCCTGTCGGTACATCGGTCCTTCCAGCAGTGGGTGTCAGGCTCCCACAGTGTGGACATACTAGTTTTTTTTTTCTGTCCACTCTTCAATGGACAGACGTTTGAGTGGTTTCCGATTTTGGTATCATGAAGCAAGCTGCTGGGAACGTTCACGCACAAGCTTTTGGTGGATGTTGTGTTTTCAGGTGCTTTAAAAAAAATTGCTAGTAGGGTGTGTGTGCTCCCCAGAGAGAGACAGAATGAGAGGGGGAGTGAGAGCTCACCCCCGACGGGGATGGCCATGCCACAATTCTCTCTCCTCATTCTCCTCTTGGGACATTCGGGTTTACATGTACAGCAATTCTTCAGGCCTCTAACCGTGGAGTTGGCCATATGGGGTCCAGCTGCCTTAATCACCGCTCCAGCAGCTGACCCATCTGATGTTCTTCTTATTTAAAAAATTATAATAATTATTCATGTTGGGACCACAATAGCTACATCGCTGGACTACCATGTCGCTGACTGCAGTTCGAGTCCCAGACCTGATGGCTTAACACTCATGCCAGGCACTTGTGTGTACGTGCCCAGAATCCTGAGAGGAAAAGGAAGGAGTAGGTATTGCAGTGTGGTCATCCCCCGGGGGGTGATTTCTCTCTTTCTATCTCTCTGTCTCTCTGGAGAGCGCAAGCGCCCTATAGCAAAAGCCTCTCAAATATTTTTTTTTTTCTAGTTTTGTCAGACAGAGAGAGTGAGAAAGCAAGCCACCAGGTCCAGGACTTGAACTGCAGTTGGCCATGTGGGAGTCCAGTGCCCCCAACCACCATGCCACCTGCCAGCCTCCATTGTTTTATTTTATTTGTTATTGTTGTTATTATTTAAATTGCTAGAGGGCACATGCACTCACTAGAGAGAGAGAGAAATAGACACAGGGAAAGTGAGAAGGCAAGCCACTAGGTCCATGACTAGAACCCAGGTAGGCCTGTTGAAGTCTGGCCTTAACCACCACGCCACCTGCTGGCCCCTCAGATGCTCTTCTTCTTTTTTTTTTTTGGAAAGGTTTTTGCTATAGGGCGCGTGCACTCGCCAGAAAGCCAGAGAGAGACAGAGAGACAGAAAGCGAGAAATCACCCCCCCTGGGGGGATGGCCACGCCGCAATCCCTTCTCCTCTATTCTCTCGGGATCTTGGGCACGCATGCACACACGCCTGGCGTGAGTTTAAGTCACCGGGTCCGGGACTCGAACTGCATTCGACTACATGGGAGTCCAGCGACATAGCCATTACGCTAACTGCTGGTCCCTCAGGTGCTCTTCTTAAGGGTAAACCATGATTTCCCACTCTCTGCTCCCGCTCCTCGGAGTGTCTGCAGCCAGCACTGTCTGAGGTGTGGGGACGAGGGATCAACTGCGAAGGGCCAGTGGGAGCCCCGGCCTGTCCCCTCATTGCTAACTGGCTGATGTCAAACCCAGACACTTCGGCAGGCCCTGCCACCCACTGCCTCTCCCCGTCCCGTCATGCTGTCCCCCTCCTGTCCCCAGTGCTATGCCTTGATTTAGAGCTGGCGATTAGAGGATTTTGCCTTTCAGTGAAATTAAACTTCTGAACGCAGCCAGTGGGGGAGAGAATAAAAACAGGATTGACCCAAATCTCTCGGCAATCCTGGGGACTCTCATCCCTCCTGAGCATCACTAGGCCTGGGGTGTCCTCGTGGTGGTGGCATGTTGGCCCCAAACTGACACTCTGTCTATGGGCCCAGACAGACGCCAGTTCCGGACCCCAGCCCTGGGCTTCTGCCGTAGACTCCTCATTCTTCTCTGCTGTCCGGCTTGCCTGGCGCGGTGGACTCCATGTCTAGAACACAGAGTCCTTGGGTAGGATGGCACAGAGGTACCACGTGATGCTCTGCCAGGCTGGCATGGGAAGGTTCTGGGTTTGAATCACGAGCCCTCCCGGGGGTGCTGGGCATGTGTGTGCCCGTGACCTGGGGCCGGCTGAAGCTGGCGGTGGATCACGGTGTGAAGCCCATGCGGGGGTGCTGCCTCTTTGTCTTTCTCTGTCACTCACGGATGAAATAAGTGAATAAATTATTTATTTTTTTAGAGCGAGATTTTTTTTTTTTTTTTACTATAGGGTGTGTGTGTGCTCACCAGAGAGACCGAGAGAGACAGGGAGACAGAACGCGAGAAATCACCCCCCAGGGGGATAACCACACCACAATCCCTTCTTCTCTATTCTCCTCTTGGGATCTTGGGAATGCACGCACATGTGCCCGGCCTTAGTTTGAAGCCGCCAGGTCCAGGACTCGAACCACAGTTGCCTATGTGGGAGTCCAGGGACGTAACCATTACACCATCTGCTGGTCCTCGTCTTTTTTATTTTTAATTCCCAGTGGGTGTGTGCACTCACCAAAGAGAGGCAGAGAGCCAGAGATGAAGACAGAGAGGGCAAAGGCACCCCACTGGGAGGTGGCCACACACGTGTTTCTGTTTCTCCAGAAAAGAAATGAAAGCGGAACTCTTCAGAGAGGAAAAAAAGATCTGTGCGGTGTGTGGCCGCTTTTGAAGCTCTTCCCAGCATTGCCTGGTTTTACCCCCCACATCCTTCAAGTCTTCTGGAGGCCAAGGATGAAGTGACTCACCCACGTACCAACTGCAGAGTGGCACTCCACACTCAGGGACAGGTCTTCTGACATTACGTCTGGTACAGGACACCTCACTGCACGAGGACCGGGCAGGCACCCCCCTGCAAACCTCCGGCCGGGGCCTCCCTTCATGCAGCTTTGTCCCCAGCGCCGTCAGAGGGGCTGGTTTTAGTGGCTGCCTCTTCTCCGTGGGGGATCCGGAGAGGCCGAGCCTCCTGCTTCATCTCCGTGCCGGGAGCCTGCTCAGAGCAAGGCGAGCACCCGAGGGACGCCATGGCGTCTGGGTCCGCAGGTGCAGATGGCTGAGCGGGGCCTGTGGCGTCGGCCCTGTCGGCAGCTCTCAAGCAGCTGGGAAAGAAGGTCCTACTTCGATGGGGGTTGGGGTGTCAGGTTGGAGGGGGACAGTCCCGCGTCCTGGAGCCGGTGTAGCCTGGTGTGGGCAGGCGGGGAGACCTAGCCCGAAGTAAAGGCAGGAGCCAGGAATCCTTCCGCAGGCCTAGGATCCAGAACTCCTGATGGCGAAGCTGCTGGGGCAGATGCCTACCCAGGGCAGCCTTTGAGCAAGCGCTGGCCGGCGGCCCTGCCCTGCCCAGGCATGGAGACACACAGGCTCCCGGCCTGGCCCCACCCGGTGCACGCAGTCGCTGGCCTCTCCCTGTGTGGTGGGCGCCTCGGACCTCGGTGCTCGGTACCCAGGCAGGACATGGCTCCCGCCTGGACACACCACCCTTGGGAGGAGTCGTCAGACCAGAGCATTCCGATGGGCCGGGCCCAGCCGAGCTGAGGGTACTGGAGGCCGGTCCTCCCAAGCCTGGGAGCCTGCAGCGCACGACTCCACTCCCAGCCTCGGTGTCTCAAGGCGAGCGCTACTGAGAATGGGAGAGCCCGAGATGTGAAAAAATAAGAAAAACGACAGATAAGATAAAGTGCAAAAAGTCATGTGGACAAACCCCTGGGCGAGCCGAGGAAGGGGGGTTAGAGGCTGAGAAGGCTTTGGAGGAAGAGGTTGAGCAGGGTGAAAAGGACTGGCCGGAGCCTGCTGAGCACACACGCGGCGGGAAAGGCGTTTCTCACGAGGGAACAGCGTCCTCCATCCCAGAGCTGCCCACAGACGGCCGGACTGCCCCGGAAGGCCGCGAAGCGTGGCGGCACAGAGCATGGGAGACAGGAAGGGAGGCAGGAAAGCCAGCAGGGCACAACGGAACCTGGGACCTCGCCATGACCTTCAGGCAGAAAAGAAACTGCCCGGGAGGTGGGAGGTGGCCGGTTTGCGTTTGGAAGGGAAATTAGCCTTTGTGCTGAGACATGAAGCAGCTCAGGGCTCAGTGCTGTCGACACTCTCTCGCTGTCTCTTTTCTTTCTTTAATTTGTTAGCGGGCACATACACTTGCCAGAGAGAGAGAGAGAGAAAAGGAGGAAAGTGAGAAGGCACCCCCCAAGGGTACGGCCACACAGCGAATCCTTTGTCCTCTGTTCTTCTCCCGGAATCTTGGGAACACACCTGGTGTGTTTTTCAAGCTGCCGGGTCGGGTCCTTCCAGCCCCTGGCTTGACCAGTACCTCCAGGAAGTGTCTCGTGGTCTATGGATGGTCAAAGTCACGTGGAAGGAAGGGGCGAACCGCTCGCAGGGTGAGAGTGCTCCCCAGAGCACCCCAAGCTGGGGAGGTCACTGAGGGGAGGCCTGGAGGCAGCGGCAGCGATGACCCGACTAGGGCAGGGGGAGAAGTGAAGGAATGGCGTGGGAGGTGAGCTTGGGAACGAGGCCCAGTCTGGCAGAGGCCACTCGGGGAGGCCACTGCAGAGAAGAATGGCAGCTCCTGGCTCTGTCACCTCTCCCTCCTCATTTCCTAACCTGCACAGGGCACGTTCTCGCGCCTGCCCCAGCAGGCTCCTGGTGGTGGGCGGGGGGAGGGTGGAGGGAAGACAGTCCACTGGAGGAACCAGCTGTGCCGAAGCAGCGCAGACCAGGTCCCCGGCAGGGTGGCTACTGCACGTGCTGGCCTCAGCTGGGACCGGTGGTGAGTCACGGCCCCTCCACGGGCTCAACAGTGGCGCCACCTTGCAGGGTGCCGTGGGATGGTTTGCGAGTTTAGTGAGTTGTTTCTGTGGTCACGCGGAGGACACCGGATGGATCAGTCCCCGGACCCTGCCCTGCTCTGTGTGCTGGACTCGTACACTTGGGACACGTGTATGTGTGCACGTGTGTACATGCGCGTGCATGGGTGTGGGTGGGCCCCAGGGATTGAACCCAGGGCGGCCTCATGCCTACCTGAGATTTTGAGTACTTACCAGAGCTGTGCTGACTTCAGAGGCATTAAGTCACGTAATCCTCACACCACCTTGTTGTTCACCAGCGTTAGGATGACGAATCTGAAGTTTCCGTCGACCACTCCCTAACTGCTCAATTGCTCACCAAACCCCGTGCTTACCTAGCACTCGGTAACCTGCGCTTTGGGTCACCCACACCTGTCAGCACAGCTGGCCCTCCTGAGCCAGCCGGATGTCTGGGCAGGCCTCATGGCTCTTGGCACTCACCGCACCCTGTCTCAGCCCCGCCTGGCCACCTGCCCTCCCTGCAGGGTAGCTTGGAAGTTGACAAGGATCCTCATTCTCCTCTGCACACCCAGCTGTTTGGGTGCGGGCAAATGCCAGGCAGGTGAGGTGCCTTGGCTACCACTGGCCCTGCCACCCTTGCCCTGGAGCTGCAAGTAGGTGTGGGCGGGGGCCAGAGGAGAGACGGGGTATTTCCCAAGCTCGGCAGACGAGACTGGGCTACGGCTGAATCGCTGCGTGAACCCAGCTGGCACTGGGGCTCGGAAACAAGATGCCATGCCCTCCCAGCTGGGTCAAGGCAGAGATGGGCTGTCCAGGGAACCTGAGTGACCAGGAGGTGGCCTAGATGCCGCCACACTGCAATGGAGGGTCTTAGACCTCTCCCTCTGTCCTAAACTGTCCATTCAGGACACATCACGAGACCAGGAAGGAGAGGGAAAGGCAGTCTTCCCGCGGTAAGTTAGGAAGCCAAGTCTTAGGACCAGTGATGGCGTAATGGCTATGTTGCTGGACTCCCATAGTTGACCATGATTTGAGTCCCGGACCTAGCAGCTTAAAACTCATGCTAGGTGCATGTGCGTGCGCGCCCAAGATCCCAAGGGGAGAATGGAGAAGGGATGTGGTGTGGCCATCCCCCCAGGGGGTGATTTCTTATTTTCTCTGTCTCTCCGGCAAGTGCATGCGCCCTATAGCAAAAAATCTCTCAAGAAATGAAGTCTCGCAGGAGTTCAGTGTCGGAGTCACCCCGAGATGGCTTTCTGGGCTCACAAAGGGGAGGCCCAGATTTAGAATGGAAGGTCAGAGAGGAGCAGCTTGTCCCAGGCCTCAGCAAGGAGCCAGTGCCAGGCGGCCCTCCCCCTGTCTGCGCTGCTCCGTGTTAGAGGAGTAGCCCTCTCGCACCCAGTCTCCCCCACACCCTCCCCTTCAGCCGTGAACTGGGCTGCGTGACGCACGTGCTTGGTCTAGGCCACGGGGAACTACAGCCTGGATGACAGCCACAGCCTTGCCGGCACTTGGGGCAGGAGAGGGGCCATAAAATGCAGCTGGAAGTAGGACTGGGACAGGGCGGGGGGTGCTCCCGCAGGACCCCCCTGCCCCTGCCCCGCCCAGATACTGGTTCCCAGATGTCTGAGCCTGCCTGGGGCACATCGCCACCTGGTGGCTTGCCACCGCCAAGACACTGCACTGTAGCAAACCCAGCAGGCAGCCTCGTCGCAGGGAATGAGAGGACAAAGGAGGCCTCTGGGTAGAGAGACCAGGCTGCCTGGCCTCTCCTGCCCCTCCCTGGCAGAGCTGCTTCCCTGTCCATCCCCAGAAGGGGCCGCCCCGCCCTGTCCATCCCCGGAGGTGCTGCCCCCTGTTCCCGGCGTGTGTGAGTAGGGGGCTCTGGACTTTGTTTTGCGTGAATTCCAGGAACCTTGTCTTGGAAACAAAATGACCAAGTCTTAAGGTCTTAGATCAAGACAACCCCCACGGCCAGCCACAGCCACAGTCACAGAGGCCGAGCACGGCCCATGCCACCCGGCTGCCCGCTGCGCCTGCCCCACCGCGGGCGCGGCCCTCGTTCCCAGCCGTGTGCGCAGCGGCGGGCCCGGGCTCTGCCTTGTCGGGTCCTCCGTGTACTGTGGCCGGCTCTCCCCGCCCTCCCTGCCGGCTTCCTGACACGGCCCTCCAGCCTCGCCCTCCGCTCCCCTCCCACCCACCTGACCCTCCCTCGGCATCTGCCCCTTTCCCTTCAGGTGCCACTGGGTGCTTGGGACCACGTGGTGTCACCAGCCTGGCTGTTTCTCTGGGGCCCCTCTCACCATCCCGACCCCCAGGCATCTGGGCGGCCCCTGCAGGACCCACCCTGGCTACTCTGGAGCCCAGCACCATAGCCCCTTCCTTTTTGAATATTTTCTTTTGAAATAATTTCAAACAGGAAAGTTTCAAGAACAGTATGAAACTCCCCGATACCTTTCACCAAGTCATAACATCGGAACTTTCTGCCCCATTTGCGTTCTCTTTCTCTGCCTCTCTCTCACACACTTTCCTTTTTCTTTTTTAAGAATTATTTTATTTAACTTTATTTATTTATTTATTTTAATTTGACCAGAGAGGAGCAGAGTGAGAGAGAGAGAGGGAAAGTGAGAAAGCAAGCTGTCAGGTCCAGGACTCGAACCAGGATCGGCCATGTGGGAGTCCAGCGCCCTTAACCACCACACCACCTGCTGGCCCCCACACTTTCCTTTTATTAAACTATTTCGGAGTAGATTATATCATAATCTTTTTTTTTAAGTTTTTTTTCTATAAGGCGTGTGTGCTCACCAGAGGGAGACAAGCAGAAATCACCCCTCAGGCAGGATGGCCACGCCAGGATCCCTTCTCCTCCTTCCCTCGGGATTTTGGGAACGCACACATACGTTCCTGGTGTGTTTTTCAAATCACTGGCTCCGGGACTCGAGCCACACAGTAGGCCGGGTGGGATCCACCAGCTGGTTCAGGGACCTGCAGCAGCAGGATCATGTTGGCGAGGTAGGGTCTCAGGGCTTCGGAGCCAGGGGCTGCTTTTAACAAGTTCCCCGAGTGTTTGTGAAGTCCCGCCCTCGTGGGTCCCAGAGGGTCCAGGCTCCTCAGCTCCCTACTCAAGACTTTGGGGGAGATCATCTTCAACCTCCACCCCCAGACGTCGCCTCTATTTTACATACATTCACGAACGCGAGCTACTTCGCTTTTGCCACGTCCCTTCTCAAACGCCCTCCGTAAGGCTTGGACATGTCTCTCCGGGGTGTACTTCCTGCCATTGCTTGGGGTACCATTTGCTCTGGATCTGTCTCGCCTTTTTTAGTTTTTTCCACAGGGCGCATGTGCTTACCAGAGCGAGACAGAGAGAAGGAAAGCGAGGAGTCGCGCCAGGAGAGACGGCCACACAGCGATCCCTTCTCACCCTCCTCTGGGACCGTGGGCATGCACGCACATGCGCCCAGTGACTTTCAAGCCGCCAAGTCTGGGGCTCCAACTGCCATCAGCCCTGGGTCGCTCCCTTTACCCTCACTCTTCAACCTTTCCACGAGCAAGAGAGTGAGAACGAGAGAGCACACAAGTCGTTTAGCAGCAACCTGTCCCCAGGCTTTTAAACACAGAAAACAAGTCTCTGAGGCCAGCAGGTGGCATGGTGGTCAAGGCACTGGACTCCCGTATGGCCCACCGCAGTTCAGGTCCCTGACCTGGCAGCTTGCTTTCTCACTCTCCATCATTCTGTCTATCTCTGGTGAGTACACATTCCCTATAGCCAATTAAAATAACAACATAATAATAAATAAAATTAAATAAATAATTCTTTTTAAAAAAAGAAAAGAAAAACAATTTTCTATCTTCTTGCTTAGGAAACGATCAGGAAGCCAGGAGAAGCTAGCAGTCACCACATGGGAATGGGGAACAGTGGGAAGTGAGGGGCCTTCAGTCACACCATTTCTTCTCAAGCTGCAATAAGAGTGTTCAATTAAGTTTTTGTATGCCCTTGCATGTTTCTAAAATTTTCTCTGAACCAAATATCACACCTTGCACATAATAGTTGTACCCAAAGGTGGGGCTGGCAGGTGTTATGGTGGTTAAGGGCGCTGGACTCCCACCTGCTCGACTGTGGTTCAAGTCCCAGACTTGGTGGCTTGCTTTCTCACTTCCGTTCTCTCTCTCTCACTCTGTCCCTCTCTGGTCAAATAAAAATTTAAAAAATAGATACAGTTAAATTCTTAAAAAAAAAAAAAAAGTTGTACCAAAAACTTTTAAATGAGTTAAAGCTTGCCCGTGACCCTCAGAGCTAATTAACTCTTTACTTTTTTGATGTCTATACATACATTTTGCTGTAATAGGGACCAGCAGACAGCATAACGGTTACATCACTGCACTCACACATGGCTGAGTATGGTTCAAGTCCTGGACCCAGAGGCTTGAAACTCACACTAGGCACGTGTGTGTACGTGCCCAAGATCCCGAGGGGAGAATGGAGAAGGGACTGTGGTGTGGCCATCCCCTTTAGGGAGTGATTTCTCGCTTTCTGCCTCTGTCTCTCTGGTGAGCACACATGCCCTATAGGAAAGCGCTCTCTTAAAAAAAAAAAAAGTTTTACTTTAGTGAAAGCAAATGTTCTGCATGGCAGGCTTCCAGCTCTATCAAGCAAGGTTCAGAGGGCAGGGAGCATTCTAGAAACAGAATCCCGCCCTGTTATTGGAGCATAAAATGCACATAGGATAGGGCTGAGATTATATCTTAGCACGTGGCCAAGAGTTCAGATTTCATTTTACAGGCAACAAGGAACCATTGCATTCTCCAGTAAGAGCGGGTTGACCTAATCAGACATTCTAGCACGTTGACTGTGGTAGGGACAGGTCAGACAGGAAACCAGCTGGCTTTCCAACAATCCAGGGAAGTGTCACTTGTCCAAAGTCGATTAAAAAGTCAGGGTGAGGTAAGGAAGAGACTAAGACTGGGTGTGAGTAGTAATTGTTGAAGCAATTGTTGAAGCAGTGGTTACAAAGGGAATCATTATTTTATTTATGAATTCTTTAGAGATTTTTGCTATAGGGTGCGTGTGCTCGCTGGAGAGACAGACAGGCAGACAGAAAGCAAGAAATCACCCCCTAGGGGGGACAGCCATGCCACAATCCATTCTCCTCCTGGGATCTTGGGCACACACACATACATGCCTGGCATGAGTTTTAAGCTGCCAGGTCTGACCAGGGCTAAAACCACAGTGGTCTACTGGGGGTCTAGCGATGTAACCATTATGTCATCTGTTAGTCCCTGTTTTTATTTTAAGAGATATTTGCTATAGGATGTGTATGCTCGCTGGAGAGACAGAAAATGAGAAATCAGGAGGGATAGCCATGCCACAGTCCCTCTGTTCTCCTCTTGGGATTTTGGGCATGTCTGTACACACGCCTGGTCTGAGTTTCAAGCCTCCAGGTCCAGGACTCCAACCGCAGTTAGCCATGTGGGAGTCGTGCTTTAACCACTATGCCACCTACTGGCTCCTTATTTTATCTTTTTACATTAAAAAAATCGTCAGGACCAGCAGATGGTGTAATGATTACAGTGCTGGACTACCACGTAGTTGACTGTGGTTCAAGTTCTGGACCTGGTGACTTGAAACTCATACCGGGCGCATGTGCATGAGTCCCTAAGATCCCGAAAAGAGGCGGGAGGACAAAAGACTGTGGCATGGCCATTCCCCCTAGGGGGTGATTTAATGCTTTCTGTCTCTATGTCTCTCTGGTGAGCGTGTGGGACCTATATCAAAAATCTCTCAAAAAAAAAATTGTCATAAGACTTGTGCGCTCGCTGGAGAGATGCAGTAAGAAAGCACCCCCAGAGGAAACGGCCATGCAGAAATCCCTTTTCCAATTCTCCCTCCTCAGGATTTTGGACATGCACACACATGTGGCCTGCATATTTTCCAACTACCGGGTCTGAGACTCAAACCTCATAGTCAGCCATGTGGAATCCAAGCACCTTAATCAACATGCCACCCGCTCACCATTATTTTAAGTTCAATGATTAAAGACTAAATAATTGGAGCCAGTAGGTAGCATGGGGGTTGGGGTGCTGGATTCTCCAGTTCGAGTCCCAGACTTGGTGGCTTTTTTTACCATTTTCCCTTTCTGTTTCTCTCTGATCAAATTGAAAATAATAATAACAGGGACCAGCAGATAGCGTAATGGCTACATTGCTGGACTCCCATGTAGTCGACCATGGTTTGAGTGCCGGACCCAGTAGCTTAAACTCACTCTGGGTGCATGTGCGTGTGTGCCCAAGATCCCGAGAGGAGAAGGGATTGAGGCGTGGCCATCCCCCCGGGGGGTGATTTCTTGCTTTCTGTCTTTTTGGCAAGCGCATGCACCCTATAGCAAAAACCTCTCCAAAAAAAGAATAACAAATAAAATTAAATAAATAATTCTTTAAAAAAATAAAATAAAAGACTAATTGTTGGGACCAGCAAGTGATGTGGTGGTTAAGGCGCTGGACATTCTCACATGGCCGACCGTGGTTCAAGTCCTGGACCTGGTGGCTTGCTTTCTCACTTTCCTCTCTCTCTCTGTGTCTTTCTCTGGTCAAATTTAAAAATGAATGAATGAATGAATAAAATTGAATAAAATAATTCTTAAAAAAAAAAAAAGACTAATTGTCTTACAGAAAGCATACAAAATTTTACACAATAAATGAGAAAAACCTATCTACAAGAATGGATATTTGGCTTAGGATAGTTTTTATTTTTTTTAATTTTTATTTTTTAAAGAACTATTTAATTTTATTCATTGCCATCATTTCTAAGATTTGCTATAGGGCACACGCACTCTTCAGAGAGAGAGAGAGAGAGAGAGGCAAAGTGAGAAAACAAGCCACCAGGTCCAGGACTCAAACAGCAGTAGGCCATGTGGGAGTCCAGCATCCTTAACCACCATGCCAACTGTTGGCCCCCATTAGGATAGTTTTAAAATGTGAACTACAACAGTACTTGGTCATCTCAAGTACTTCAGTTAAAAGATGAGCTCCGGGACCAGCAAATGGCACAATGGTTACATCGCGGGACTCCCACACAGTCAACCACAATTCGAGTCCTGAACCCAATGGCTTAAAACTCATACTGGGCATGTGTGTGTGCATGCCCAAGATCCCAAGAGGAAATAGAGACGGGATTGTGGAGTGACCACCTCCTCCGCACCCGCTGATTTCTCGTTTTCTCTTTGTCTCTCCAGTGAGACAAAGAGAAAACGCCCTATAGCAAAAATCTCTTTTAAGAAAAAAAAAGCTCAGAAGACTAGTGGTTCAGAAATGCATGCTGATTGAACTTAAAATAATTTTGCTTATGAAAGGCAATTGAGAAAAAGGATTTTAAAATTAACATCTTAAATGCACTTTTTAAAAAAAGATTATTTAATCCCATTTATTATTATAATTATTATTTTAACTTGATCAGAGAGGGAAAGCAAGCAAGCTGACAGGTCTGGGCCTTGAATCGCGACTGGTCACATGGGAATCCAGTGGCCTTAACTACCTAGCCACCTGCTGGCCCCAATGCAATTTTGTTTTTTTTTTAGAATTATTTTAATTTTTTATTTATTTATTTATTTATTTTTATTTCACCACAGAGAGACACACAGAGAGAGAGAGAGAGAGAGAGAGAGAGAGAGAGAGAGGGAGAGGGAAAGCAAGAGAGCAAGCCACCACCAGGTCCGGGACTCAAACCATGGTCAGCCATGTGGGAGTGTCCAGCGCCTTAACCACCAGGCCACCTGCTGATCCCCCACAATGCGTTTTTAAAAAGAATTTTAAATTTAGCTTCATTTATTTAAATTTGACCAGAGATGGAGAGAGTAAGCTGACAGGTCTGGGACTTGAATCGCGACTGGTCACATGGGAATCCAGTGTCCTTAACTACCTAGCCACCTGCTGGCCCCAATGCAATTTTGTTTTTTTTTTTTAGAATTATTTTACTTATTTATTTATTTATTTATTTATTTTTATTTCACCACAGAGAGACACACACAGAGAGAGAGAGAGAGAGAGAGAGAGAGAGAGAGAGAGAGAGAGGGAGAGGGAAAGCAAGAAAGAGAGCAAGCCACCACCAGGTCCGGGACTCAAACCATGGTCAGCCATGTGGGAGTGTCCAGCGCCTTAACCACCAGGCCACCTGCTGATCCCCCACAATGCGTTTTTGAAAAGAATTTTAAATTTAGCTTCATTTATTTAAATTTGACCAGAGATGGAGAAAGAGTAAGCAAGTCACCTAGTCCGGGACTTGAACCGCAGTCGCTCATGTAGGAGTCCAACGCCCCTAACCACCACGCCACTTGCTTTTAAATATGCACAAATATTGGTTATAAGTATTTGGGTATTTTTTAATTCTAAGAATGAACTTTATGTAGTCTAATAAACCCAGACTTCTGAGTTTTGATAGAATTGGGGTCTCGGTGCTGGGAAGGTACCAGAACGTGGGAGGGTTAAATGACTTAGGGCAGGCCTGTTTCATACACAATTTCTATGTGCTGAACTCCCTCAAAACGACGCGACAAAACAAAGCCCATGGAAAGGAGGGAAATAGGGGTACCTCCGCATGACCTCTCTGGAGTTAAAGAATCCAAACACCTGAGAGGAAGTGGGCGCTGCACGAACACTTCGTTCCTGGGACAGTCTCCCCATCTTCAGAACACAGGAACAGGCTGACCGACATGGCCGACTGGGAGACCCGTGTGGTCCTGAAGCCAAAGGGATGACGGTGGCTGTGACGCTCGACCTGAGGTAGGATCATGGGTGAGGTATTTGAGACTTCAGTGTGGCTATGTTTATGGAAGATTTTTATTTCGGAAGTTTACTGACCGTTGACAGGGTCTCCCCATGTGGGGGTCCCGCCCCAGACTCCGGCTAACAGGCTCAGGTGTGCGCCACAGCACCCAGCCTTAGGTGGGGCTGAGGAAACAGGGCAGCCCAGACTCGTCCCAGAACCTTAACAAGGAAATGCAACCCCCTTTAAATCCAAGAACGAGGCCGAGAATGGGTTCAAGGTCATTTTTATTTCCAGAGCCTGCAACCGTTGGTAAACAACGCTGGCCAAGCCCGACACTCTGAAGGCCGCCCGCCTCCCTCTTCAGGCATTCAACAGGCTCCTTCCAAGATCCGAGACCAACTGGCCCGAGTCTCCGTGAGTGCCAGAAGACGCCTCCCTGGCCCCCTTCCCCACATACTTTTCCCAGCAGGATGGTTTCCCAGACAAATGCAACTCAAACCCATAACACAGCAACGAGTCCCCTCCAGTGGCACTGATTCCCTCCCCACTGCAGAACAGGGAGCCGGGGTAAGAGGGGAGAACGACTCACGAGAAAAACCTGGCTATACCCCAATGGAGCAACGACGGGTTAGAAGCTGGCACCCCAACAGGCCTGTCTACACTCCATCAAGCCAGCCCAGCTCCCTGGGTGGGAGGTGTCCCCTCGAGACCCCTATTTCCATGGGGCTGGGTAAGGGGGCAACTGGTGACGATTCATCACTCTGTCCCTCTAATTAAAACATGATAATCCTAGAAAGTTCTACCTCTGAGATGCACCACTCCCTCCTGAGACGCTCTGTAAGTCATCTCTAAGCCGGCATCACTCCACCTCCCCAATGCCCAGGGCTTCCAGCCCCTCCCCACCCTTGGGTGGTCCAGCCAACACTGATTTGACACTCTCCGATTCATAAAATGACTGTTTTTGAAAAATTAAAACAATAGCTATCAAAGAGCATCACAGTAATAGGACATTCGGTAGATGCCCCCCACCCCACGGAGCCCACCCATTCCCACCCCCCACCCTGGGGTACCTATACTGCAAGGTTTCAGCACGGGCCTGGGGGGCCCAGCAAGCTGCCTGAAGTGCTTTCCTGGCTGTGAGCCTACACCAGCCAACAACTCAGGGAACCGGGAGAAGAGCGGGATCCCACACCCCAGCAGACCCCACGGCCAGAGGTGGCCCGGGAGCTTTAGCTTATGTCCTGCAGCCAAGCAGCGTCCAGTGACTGCTCCCACGGGGTCTCGGTCCTCGGCTTTACATAGCAGCAGCCCCAAACCACAGTGCCACCTGGGGTGACAGGGCTCCTAGCGCTCTGCCCCACACCACCTCTTCTTGCCTTTCCGTCATTCCTTACTCCTTTCTTTCCTTTTATTTTTTTTTTTAATTAGAAGTAGAGGTAGTCCCAGGGATGGTAAAACCCTACCTAGAATGGCAGTATTTTGTCCTAATGAAGCAGTAAAGTAAAAATCTCCAGGAATTAACAGAAAATAATAAAATAAAGTGATTGATGAATAAATTAAAGATACAGGTTATCCCACAAAGACTTTTCCTTCCGGGCTGTCTTTGGTATCTGGCCAGCAGCATTTCCGCTTGTCACCTCTCTCCTCTTGTCCCCCTCTTCCTAGAGAAGACCAGAGGGGAGTGAGGCCCCGGCTGCCTTATCCAACGTGGGCGGTGAGGACGCAGAAGAGGCTGACGTGGTCCTCAAGACTGCTGTGGCAGTGACGGCCTTGATGACAGTTCTCATGTGAAGGGACATCTTACAGGGTCCGAGAGATGCGGCCAGAGCGACTGGGCTCCAAGCTCGGGAGTGTGGGAGGTAGGTTAAGGCAGGGACGCCCAGGCCTTCCTGCCAAATGTCATGGAGCGGCCCCTGTGCTCCAGGTCCTTGGCAGCAGAGGGGACGGGGAGGTGGTGAGAAGCCTCAGAGCTTCTTCAGGCGGCTGTACATCTCCCTCTTGCTCTTCTCCCCCGCCCAGGTCCGGCTCTTGGTGCGGAACTTCTTCAGGTCTTCTTTAAAGTCCTCATGGTGCATGGGTCGGTAGCTGGGGGGCTCACAGTGAGACTGAGGGGACGGGGAGGACAAGGTTAGTCCCTTCTGCCGTACCCTCTGTCTGGCCCCCTTCCTGCACAGACACAGGTAGCAGATTCTACAGGGACCTTCCTGTGCATGGCAGAGGCCACCACATCCCCCAGACTCCTGGCAAAAATAGCCACACCCACCGGACGGCCCCCCAGACCCAGCAGACACGCCCCCTCACCTGGCACTTCAGGAAGAACTCCTTGTATCCCCCCTTCAGGACATACAGCTCAGGGTAGTGGAGTTTGGGGTATTCATTGCCAAGCCGATCTCGCTCTCTCACATACCGGCACCTGGTCAGAGGGACAGACAACCAAAGCAGGTCAGGTCTTCGGACACAGAGAAACAGACGACAGTTCAGCAAGCAGAGGTGAGGTGCGAGTGCTCCATGCTCACACCTTCCCAACTCTGCCTTTACTCTCGGAATCACTTGGCGCCAGCCCCGAGTTCCTGTGGTCAGGGATGAGCGGTACCGTCTCACTCAAATCACCCGGTAATGTGTGGATGGTTTGTAGCAACATAGGGCAAAGTTTTCATCTTTTTTTTTTGAAAGGCTTTTGCTATTGGGAGCATGCGCTCGCCGTTATGACAGAAAGAGACAGAAAACGAAAAATCACCCCCCAGGGGGGGATGGCCACACCACAATCCCTTCTCCTCCATTCTCCTCTTGGGATCTTGGGCACGCACGCACGCACACACCCGGCGTGAGTTTAAGCCACTGGGTCCAGGATTCGAACTGAGGTTGACTACATTACGTGTAATGGCTATGTCGCTGGACTCCCATGTAGTTGACTGTGGTTCGAGTCCTGGAACTGGTGTCTTAAACTCACGCTGGGTGCGTGCGTGTGCGTGCCCAAGATCTCGAGAGGAGGATGGAGGAGAAGGGATTGAGGCATGACCATCTTTCCTGGGGGGTGATTTCTCCCTTTCTGTCTCTCTCTCTCTCTTTAGCGAGTCCTATAGCAAAATGTCAATAAAAAACAAAAAAGACCAACAGAAAGGTGCTCAGGTGTAAGAGACTGGATTGGGGCAGGGCTCGACCTGGCCAACACCAGCATCACACGGGGCTGACTACGGAGCCTAGAAATCCTTTCCAACCGAAAGCGTTATGTCAAGTCTGCAGACGCCGCTTGAAGAAATCATGAGGTGGAAAACACACAGAACTTGGGAAAACACCCGTTACACACGCGTTTGTACTCTCACAAAACCACAGGTTCTCACGTGGCATGCGCAGGCTAAGCACAGAAATGACCTCGCCATTGAAGGTGCTCCACGTGCTAACACGCTCCCAGAGCCATCTGCACACCAGCACGTCCCACAGACGTGCCCTGGTCTGTCCCGGAATCCAGCTCTGTGCAGTACTCACATGCGCGGGCCTCGCTCAGAAGAAAACTCGCAGTGGAACACGACGATGACGCGCTTGCCGTCCGTCGGCGCGATGGGCTTCTTGAGCAAGAACTCTTCGACCTCTTCTTCCATGTGCAAGTTCACCGCACCCTGTGAAGGCATAGGAGACCCTTGGCACCCGCACGTCTCACGCCTGAACCAGAGACTCGGCGAATGCTCTTTAAGCCCACGTGACCAGTTTGTGATGCTGCAGGTCCTGTGGCCCCAGCAGCCCACTTGGCATCTGTCTCTCCACCGAACGTCAGAGAGCTAAGTGCGTGGCCCAGGCAGCAAAATGCGCAGGACTGAAGTGGGCACCTCAAGGTCTGGGATACAACTGAGGCGCACACCGTGAGTAGGATCTGCAAACATGGAGACCTTTGAGAGCACCAGGACAGTGGAAACTGACCCTGAGGTCACAGTGCCCTCTTACCACGTTTAATTATGACCTCATCGGGTAAAATATCTAAAACGTAACCAGCCCTCCCCTTCGACCATGTGTGCTAACACACCGCTCTGCCAGGCAGCTGGGATGACGGCAGCAGAGTGTCGCCGAGCCTGGCAGACATCGGGACGTGCTGCCTGAGAAGGCCTTCTCCCAGCCAGGAGCCCGAAGCGTTCAGACACCTGTATACGGGCCTCGTGTGCTTGCCATAGGGCACACTGCTCACTGGGACAGAGAGGAATACCCGCCTCCAGGTGGGACAGCCATGCCACAATCAGCCATGCAGGATCCATTTCCCTTAATCTTCATACCATTTTTTGGCCCTCCAAATGTTTCTTTAAGAAGTGGTTCCCAGGGCCAGCAGGTGGTGTACTGGTTAAGATAATGGACTCTCACACGGCTGTCCGCGGTTTGAGTCCCATACCTGAGATGTGCATGTACATGCCCAAAATCCCAGGAGGAAAATGAAGGATGAGGAAGAGATTGGGGCATGGCCAACCCTCTGAGCGGTGATTTCTCTTTCTCTCTCTCCCTCTCCAGTGAGCACATGTGCCCTGTAGCAAAAATCTCTCTCAAATGAAGTGTTTCTGGGGTCAGCAGGTGACGTGGAGGTTAGAAGCACTGGACTTCCACATGGCTGACCATGGTTCAAGTCCTGGACCTGGCAGCTTGCTTTCTCACTTTTCTTCTGTCTCACTCTGTCCCTCTCTGGTCAAATTAAAATAAATAAATAAAGATAAATAAAATAGGGGCTGGCAGTGGCATGGTGGTTAAGGACACTGGACTCCCACATGGCTGACCGCAGTCTGAGCCCCAGACCTAGTGGCTTGCTTTCTCACCACCCCCACCCCATGAGTGTATGTGCCCAAATTACAAAATAATAACCACGGTCACCATGTGAGATGCAGCTTCTCAAGCAGTGAGCGCATTACTGCTGTGCCATGCGGCTGGGCCTGTCTACTAGGCTTTTTTTTTTTTTTAATTAGCCAGAGGGCATATGAACATGAGAGGTGACATGAGAAAACACCCCTGAGGGGTGACAGCCATGCTACAATCTCTCCTTTCCTCCTGTTGGGATTCTGGGCACGCGCACACACGTGGCTGGCTTGTTTCTCAAGCTACTCGGTCCAAGACTCCAACTGCACAGTTGGCCACGTGGGACCCAGCACCTTAACCTTGCCACCAGTTGGCCCCACAGGCCTCGATGCTATGGAGGCCTCGCCACGCCGGCACACTCGGAGAAGAGGCTGCCCTCCGAAAGCCGAGTCCACATGGGAAGCCCAGGCTCGATTCTCCAGCCTGTAGGCCGGTCAATTCCAGAAATGCAGGAGGCCGAGGCAGGACTGGGACACTCTCTAGAGACTGTGTCTTAAGAAACAAAACCAGGGGCCAGCAGGTGGCGTGGGTTAAGGTGCTGGACTTCCACATGGCTGTCCCTGGTTTTTTTTTTTTTTGGAGAGGTTTTTGCTATAGGGCGCGTGCGCTTGCAGACAGACAGAGAGAGACAGAGAGATAGAAAGCGAGAAATCACCCCCCCAGGGGGGATGGCCACGCCGCAATCCCTTCTCCTCCATTCTCCTCTCGGGATCTTGGGCACGCACGCACGCATACGCACCCAGCGTGAGTTGTAAGCCACCGGGTCCGAGACGCGAACCGCGGTCGACTACGTGGGAGTCCAGCGACATAGCCATTATGCTAACTGCTGGTTCCCCACCCTGGTTTGAGTCCCAGACCTGGCAGCTAGCCTTCTCATTCTCCCTGTCTCTCCGGTCAAATGGAAGAATAATAGTAAATAACTAAAATAAAAGAAAATTAACCCTCTCTGGGCCCTTGCGTGATTTAGCCATCAGTGGGTACCTCCACTTGATGGGGATGGCGTGAAGGACAGACGGGGAGGACAGCCATGGCGCGAGGCGGCTGGGAATGTCCTTAAAACCCTCACACCTGGCACGTGGGCTGGGCAGTCACAGGCACATCACCTCCCACCCTAAAATCACAGATCGCACCCGGGGCTCCCCCGTCTCTCGGGACCCCTTACCCTGATGTGGCCTCCCTCGTACTCATATGGGTACCGGCAGTCGATGATAACGAACTTTTTAATGAGGTTGGCAAATTTGCCATTCAGGACAGACGCCATCTGTGGAGAGAGAGCCATGCACGGTAACTCTGGGTGTCAGGAACGCCAAGATTCCAAGACGCCATGACCCACAGGCCCCAAAGGATGACTTACGATTTCTGGAGAGATGTACTTTAAATCCTGGTGTTTCCCAGCAACTGTGTGAAAAAGATAACTCTGAAAAAGAAACAAAAAGATACCGATAGAACCGGCAAGCCTGTTGTATTTAATGTGCACGCTGCTCGCCTGCTTAGCAGGGGCACTTTAGACAGACAGCCACTGCGTGCTGGTGACTCTTCCAGACATTTCACCAAGGTGCTGCATCTCATCTGCTCACAAACCGAAAGCGTGCATTATCCCCATTTCCTTTTTCTTTGGGAGTTTTTACTATAGGGCACGCATGCTCGTTGAGACAGAAAGTGAGAAACACCCCCCAGGGAGACGGTCACGCCACAGTCCCTTCCGTTCTCCTCTAGGGATATTGGGCATGCATGCATACGTGCCTGGCACGGGTTTAAAACCACCAGTTCCGGGACTTGAACCACATTCAACTATGCAGGAGTTCAGCAACACAACCATTATGCCCTCTACTGGTCCCACTGATTCCCATTTTCTTCTTTTTAATTTTTCTATAGGGCATGTGTGCTCACCAGAGACAGAGCAAGTGAGAGGGAAAGTGAGAAACCATTCTCTTAGGGGATGGCCACACTGCAATCCCTTTTCCTCCACTCTCCTCTCAGGATTCTGGGTGTGCACACACATGTCCTTGGCATGCTTTTCAAGGCCCAAGTCTGGGACTCAAACTGCAGTCAGCCATGAGGGAATCCAGTGCCTTAACCACCACACCACCTGTTGCCCTTGTTATCCCTGTTTTCGGGTGTTACAACTAATCCTCTTTTTGTTTATTTATCTATCTTTAGTGTCTGCCACAGGGCATGTGCACTTGCTGTGAGAGGGAGAGGGAGAGATCAGCTCCCAGGGGGATGACCACGCCAATCTCTTCTCCTTCACTCTCCTCAGGATTTTGGGCACCCGCACCCGTGCCTGGTGTGATTTTCAAACCACCAGGTCCAGAACCCAAACTGTATCAGCCACGTGAGAATCTAGCACCTTAACCACCATGCCACCTGCCAGCCCCCTACATCACCATTTTTATAATTAGAAATACAAGGCCAGATTGTGACCTCGTGGTTGAGGTAGCTAGACCCCAAATGGCTGGTCCAACAGCTTGAAAAATGCACCAGGCATGGGAGCTGTTGCCCAAAATCCCCAAAGGAAAGAGATGGAAAGGGGACTGCTGTGGTGCCCCATGAGGGGTGCCTTCTCACCTCTACCCCCACACATGTGCCCTCTGGCAAGTTTAAAAGCAACAACCAAAAAACAAAACATGGCTTCCTCATCTTTGCGTAGGAGTCACGGTGGTGGGTGGCCAGCTCCCTACCGGAAACTGCTGGTCAGTATCAAAGTAGCAAGCTCTACAGTCCCAGAGGCCAAGTCTGTTCCCATCTTTAGTGTTTTACAACTGCGTCCTCTTGGAGGCACAGCTCGAGTTGCCTTGGGAGGGGATAAGGCTGAGGGGCGTTCTAGGCAGCCTCGCCCCCTGCATCACCGAGCCAGAGTGGCGGGGCTTGTCTGTTTGCAATTACCTTAGAGAAGTCTCCTATAAGGTCCCTTGGGTCACTGTCCAAAATATTCTCAATGGTCCCTTTCGGGGAAGATGCCAAGGATAATGACTGATGTAGAATCTGCAACAAATCAAAGGTGGAAAATGAGGCCAGGGTTCTGAACAGGACTTCCAAAAACATTTACATGGAGCATGTCAGAAGGATGAGAGGTTACGGTCTATATTTAGCAAACAAGGATATTTTCTTTTTTTACAAGGTGTTTATTTATTTATTTATTTTGCCATAGGGTGCCGTGTGCACTCACTGGAGAGAGAGGGACAAAGTGAGAAATAACATCCGGGGGGGGGGGGGGTGTGTGTGTGGCAACACCACAATCCCCTCTCCTCCTTCTCTTCTCCAGGATTTTGGGCGCGCACACGCACACGCATCTGATGTGTCTCCAGCTGCCATGTCCAGCTCGAACCACAGGGTGGCCACATGGGGCTCAGTGCCTCAACCACCACACCACCTGCTGGTCCCAAGGATGTTTTATTTATTTTTCCAGAAGGCAATGTGCTTGCCAGACAGAGAGTGCAAGGAAACAGCTCTCTCTGTGGGGAATGGTCAGGCTGCCCTTCTCCAGCCTGTGGGATTTGGGGTAGACATCCACACATTCACAATGTATTTTTTTTCCCTTCTCCTTTTTTAAAAACGTTTTTGCTGTACGGCAAATTCGCTCGCCAGGGAGAGAAAGAGAGAGAAAGTGAGAAAGCGTCCCCCTGGAGGGATGGCCACTCTGTAATCCCTTCTCTTCCATTCTACATTTTGGGCAGGCACACATGTGTCTAATGTGTTTAAGCCACCAGGTCTGGGATTCAAACCAGTCGGTCATGCAGGATTCAGCTGCCTTAACCATATCACCAGCTGGCCCCACCTGGTAAACTTAAGTGCTTTCTCACTCCCCCCAGGGGACATGGCCACCCCGCTCTCCCTTCATTCTCCTTCTGAGATTTTGGGTGCGCGCGCCTTGCATGAGTTTCAAGCCACGGGGTCCAGAACTCAAACTGTAGTCAGCCACGTGGCAGTCCAACAATGTAATTACTACACCATCTGCTGGTTCCCCAAATGTTTAAAAAGTAAATAATGTCTCAAGCTTAGATGTTTTCATAACAGTCTTCTATCTAATATTTAAAAAGACCAATATTTGAGACCGGCAGATGGCTTGGTGGTTAAGGGTGCTAGACTCCCACATGACCAAGCATGGTTCAAGTCCTGGATCAGGAGGCTTGCTTTCTCACTTTCTCTCGCTCTCTCTGGTCAAATTAAAATAAATAAATAAATATAATAAGGAAAAAACGTTTATTCATTCATTTCCTGAGACAGAGAGACACACACACACACAAGGTCTTCACACAGTGACCTTTCATCCAACCCTGCAGCCAACCACGAGTGCCAGAGACAGGCTGGTGGGCACCCTGGGTGTCCGGGCACCCTGCACCTTCCCACGTGGCCTCCGGCAGCACACAGCAGCAGCTCTACCTGGGCCACCGCGGCTGAGCCTTAAGACCAACCTTAATTTAAGGACAGTACGGTGACGGGAGAGACAGACAGACGAAAGCAATGCTAAATAAGCCGAACACGACACTTCAGGAAACAACAGCTTTGAAATCAGGAATGAACTGAAGACAAACCACACGAAGTTAATAAAAATGGAGAATGAGAGCTGAGACAGGTCTGGAAAGTTTAGGCCACAGGTCAAATGGACTAAAGCATGCCGTCCAGGACTCAGCTCCGAGAACCGGCGCTGTGGCCACTGCTCCCCCGAGAAAGGCTCGCGGTCGGCAAAGAAGGAAAGGTGCCCAGACCCCTCTGGGTGGAGTGACAAACACAGATACCACTTCTCACATCAAAACAGCAAGCCCCCTCGGAATAGGGACTTCCATGGCCGGAAGGTCCTGGGTAACAGTAGAGTGGAGCCAGCGTGTGGTGCAGTCGTTAGGGTGCTGGACTCCCACATGGCTGACTCAAGTTTGAGTCCCAGACCTGGCAGTTTGCTCTCATTTCCCTCCCTCCCTCCTCTGTGTCTCTGGTGTGTGTGCCCGATAACAAATATAAAAAATAATAAATTAAATTAAAAACTCTCTAAATTAAATAAATAAATGTAGTAAGTATGCATAGCATTTTCTCTAGAACCTTTACTTATTTCCCCAAAATGAACATGCAAGGATGGTGAATATTATAGCGGCTGATCGTCAAACACTGGCAACAATCTAGCACAGCCATAAGGGTTTTCATGCAATTAATTATTAAAAACGAAACCAGAAGCCCTAAGAATAGCCTGCTTTCTCCAGATAAAGGACAGCCTGTCGAGGCAGAAAACCTCAGACAGTAATTGCTCTATTCCAGTCAAGCACCATGGAAAAGGATGGCCCTGCTCCATGGCCACCGGCAAGGGGGGCCGAAATGCCTGCCCTCGAGCAGTCGGAGGCCCCACCGCAGCCCATTGAGGTGGAGGCCTAGTGGAGAACCCCAACTCCCACTCCTGCCCAGCAGTGACGAGGCGCCCAAGGAGGCTGCACTGGGGAACCCGGACTTCTGGCCGCACCTTCCCCGCAGTGTCAGAGGAGGCTTGCTAAGACAGAAGACTGACACTCTCACCACGTCCAGAACATGGAGGAGACAGTGAGAAGTCACGGTCATACCAAGAACCGGGAACCCTCAAGTTGAACAGGAACAAATGGTCCACAGACGCCAACACGGGGACCAGAGGCTGGAATTACCTGACCAAGACTTTGAAGCTGTCATCTTAAACATGCGCAACAGGCAGTTAGGAACACACTTGACACAAATGAAAACAAAACAAGACAAAGACAGCAAGTTTCAGCAGAGGAGAAAAACCACCAAATGGAAATTTTAGAGCCAAAACGTACAGTATCACTCTTCCAGAGCAAAAACAAACCCGCAAAACTAACCTCCTGGGTCCTCCCTGGAGCTGCCTTTTCGGGACTGGCCCCAGCCACGCTCTTCCTCCGCTTCGTATTTCCAGGGGGAGACTCCTCTCGCGATCGTTCTAGTCTCTTCAACGCCGGCCGCGTGCTAGAGCTACACGGGGAAGGGGAGTCCAACAGCTTGCATCGATGGCCCTTAAGGGAATGAAAAAAAGAGATCAACTTTCACTGAAACCAGCTCACCTTAATGGCCAGGCAAATAGGCGAAGGACTTCCTGGCTTCAGATGGACCCTAAATTAGGAAACTGACATGTCCATTCGACGCGTCTCAGCCACTCCCACGGGTCCCAGCCCGTAGATGGCACTTGGCGCTGCATGAATTCGTGCTCAGCTGACAGCATACAGAGAGGAGTAAAATACTCTGCCCTCCAAAGCTTACTTCTACACAGGGCCCTAAGAGTGAAAGGCAGTGACTGGGCCAGCAGGCAGTATGGTGGGGTGCGTGTTGGATCGCAAACGGTTGGCTGTGTGGTTTGAGTCCTGGACTCCCTGACTTGAAAAACATGCTGGGTGTCTGTGCATGAATGCCCAAAATCCCGAGGAGAACGGAGAAGGGACTATGTTGTGGCCATCTCCCCTGGGGAGTGATTTCTCACTTTCCCTCTGGAGAGTGCATGTGCCCCATGGCAAAAATCAAAAAAGAAAATGGAACTGGCTGTCATCTCTCAGTCAGACACATGTTTGTCTTGTCTCTCTCCATTTGATCAGTTGTGCCTTGCTAGAGCACTCAACAGGTTTTAATACCCCATCTAAATCCAGAGAGGATGTAAGTGACTAGGTCATGTTATAAAACAGGCACTGTGGCCGGCAGGTGGCATGGTGGTTGAAGCGCTGGACTCCGACATGGCCGACCGCGGTTTGAATCTCGGACCTAATGGCTTACTTTCTCACTTTCCCTTTTCTCTCTCTCTGGTCAAATTGAAAAATAAATAAATAAAATTAAATTAATAATTATCTTTAAAAAACAGGCACTAAGTTTGTCAGAGTTATGTTTGAATGAGGCGGGATGGGCAGAGCAGCAAGTACCTTTCCACCGTGTCCAGGCGGCTGGACTGATATGCAGCAGTAAACTAAGGCACACACTGGACGCGTAGGTGTCCATGCTCTGGAGCTGGCTAAAGCTGGGGGTGGATGGTGTTGTCGAGAAACTATGTGGGGCTCATGGAAGAAATAAACTAAACTTAAAAACAAAAAATAGGAGCTGGCAGGTAGTGTGGTGGTTAAGGACGCTGGACTCCCACATGGCCAACTGTGGTTCGAGTCCAGGATCTGGCAGCTTGCTTTCTCACTTTCCCTTGCTCTCTCGCTCGGTCCCTCTTTGGTCAAAATAAAATAAAATAAAATAAATAAATAAACTAAGTAAATAAGGTGAAATAAAATAACTCTTAAAAAAAAAAAATAGATAAATACAAAAAACCCCCAAGATCTTTTAAAGGAAAAAATCAAAATTGTGTTCAGAAGTAATTGCCTTGGGCCAGCCAGTGACCTGGTGGAGAACAAGCTTGATTCCACATGGCACACCAAGTCCTGGACCTGGTGGCTTGAGAAACAGTGTCATGCACTGTGCACGCATACTCAAAATCCCAACAGGACAGAGATGGAGAAGGAACTGCAGTGTGATCATTCCCTAAGGAGACGCTTTCTTCCTCTCCCTCTCTGTCTCTCTGGTAAGCACACTCACCCTACAGCAAGTTAAAAAATAATAAAAAATATAAACATCCTGTGAGGCTTAGCCTGGCTTTTCCTTCTGTGCGTAATGTCCCTTCATGTCTCAGGGATTAAAAATATGTATGTATAAACATCCTGTCAGTTTCTGTTGCTTGTGCCAAGAGTTGTTCTAGATGCTGTGGAATATAAAGTGAGATGATCTTTTTTTTATTTTTTGGAGAGCTTTTTGCTATAGGGCATGCATGCGCTCGCCAGACAGACAGAGAGAGACAAAAAGCAAGAAATCACCCTCCAGGGGGGATGGCCATGCCGCAATCCCTTCTCCTCCATTCTCCTCTTGGGATCTTGGGCATGTGCGCGCACGCGCCTGGCATGAGTTTAAGCCACCGGGTCCAGGATCGAACTGCAGTCGACTACATGAGAGTTCAGTGACATAGCCATTATGCCAACTGCTGGTCCCCAGATAGGCTTTTCAACCTGCATAAAGCTAGAAAGGCTCCTGGCCCCTCCTTACCCACAGGGCTTATTTAGATTAGAGAACATGCAGAAAATGGAATGCAACCCTTGAGGACAGTGTGTAGGTCGTTAAGGTCCCTGAGTCCATTTAACCCTTGGCTGCACCAGCCTACGGGTACTCTGTCCAGGGCCCGAATATGAGGGCTCCATCCAGAACTTACACTGGAACTTAGGAGGTTTGTGGTTCTTCTCATGACAAGGGGAGCTGTCCACAGGCTTGCCATGCACGAAGGGGTCTCCTCGTCATTCTAAAGAAAGAGAAACCGGTTTGTAAAAGATTAAGTAGAAACTAACATTACTTTAAGTGTGATTCTGTCTGAAAAATGCCAGAATTGCCTGGGTAGGGAGTTATCTTAATCTACCCTCTTAGGAGTCCCCAGTCCCAAAGCCTTTAGGCCAGAAGATAGTCCTAGCATCTGAATGTAAATGAAAGTACCGCTCCGAGGACTTGAGAGTTAGGGTCCCCAGTCCCTTCAGTTTTCTGCCACTTGGTCGCTAGCCTCACTCTGTTCTTTCATGTTTCCTGTTCATACATAATTAGCAACTTCAGGGTAAGAAGGAGCATCCCGAAGTCTCCTTCTGGACTTCGCAGGATTTAATCAGGCCAGAGGCAGAGTTTCAATAAATCCTCACCAAATGGACAAAGTACGGGCCATCAAGGTCCAGGGAGCTGCCGTTCTCCACGTGACTTCTCCAGGGTGGCTAGTAGAATGGACAGTTAAAACACACAACTCCCCACCCACCAGTACCTTCAGACTCTCTCCATCAAGAAGGTCCATGAAGCCGTCATCCTCGTCAGACAAAGTGGACGTCACAGGTGACTGCGGCATACAGAGCGGAGTGGAACTCCCGGGCTCAGTGTCTCTCCCATTTGTGGAGAGCTGGAAGACAGAGTTTAGAGCGTATTCGTAAACGAGAGCCTTGGTCCACCCTTAAGGGGTCACTAGTTTTTACAATAGAAACATCCTACGTGCTGCTCTGTCATATGAGGTAAGACTTCAGCAGCTCCTGTTTAAGGGAACATGTGTCCTACCCAATGGTGATAAATGACCAGATGTCTGCGGACAGCACCAAGTGCAGTCAGGCCAAGCGGCCTTCACAAAGACTTCCCAGAAGCAATACACCTTACAATGGGGACTGGGAAAGCCGCTTGGGAAGAACAAGCCTCCTTTTATTGGGAGGTTGTAATCAGTGAACACTAACACAAGCCTCATGTTGATTAGTATGGTAATCTGCCGAGATGAGGAAAGGTGAGAAGACATAAGTCTTTATAAAGACCACAAACTGGCCTATAGAATGTTTAAGTAACTCCAGTTCTTTTTTAAAAAATTATTTTATTTAGCTTTATTTATTTATTTAAATTTGACCAGAGAGGGACAAAGTTAGAGAGAGAGAGCAAGCGAGCAAGTGAATGAGCAAGCTGCCAGGTCTGGGACTCGAACCACTGTTGGCCACGTGAGAATCCAGCACCCTTAACCACCATGCCACCTACCAGCCCCAAGTAACTCCAGTTCTGACAAAGGAATATAAAAGGTAACCTGGTTCTAAAGCCTATCCTCATGCTTTAGCCCTGGGATTTAAATAATGAGAGGTGCTTCGTTTTTTTTTTCTTCTTAAAGAAATATTTAATTTTATTTATTATTTTTAAATTTGACTAGAGAGAGAAAGAGGGAAGTGAGAAAGCAAGCTGCCAGGTCTGGGACTCCAACCGTTGTCAGCCATGTGGGAGTCAATGCCCCAACCATCACGGCACCTGCCAGCCACACTTCTGTCTTGTTCTTAATTTGCTATAGGGCGCATGCGCTCACTAGAGAGACAGAGAGAAAGCGAAAGTGAGAAATCGTCCCCCGGGGGGACGGCCACTCTGCAACCTCTTTTCTTGGGCACGCACACATGGGCGCCTGCTGTGCTTTTGAAGCTGATGGGTCTGGGACAGGAACCAGTCAGTCATGTGGGATCCAACCACCTGAACTTCCAAGCCACCAGGGGGCCCACAGCTGCTCAGTTTTTAACTGAGAGATTACTGGGTGCCAGGCACAGATAAAACCCCATTTAAGTCTCATGACACACCAAAAGTAGCTAATCCTTCTCTATTCAGCAAATCGGGAAGCTGATTCCTAAGCGAGGCTACCAAGATGGCGCACCTCACCTGTGTGACCGCCCAGCCCCAGCTCTTCTGCCCACTGCTCTCTCCTAGGGGAGGACCACTCCTGCAGCAGAATGGCGGCACATTGCTAGGCAACCATACATGTCTTTGGAAAATCTCCTTTATAAAACACACGATATAGAAAATGTAGAAAAGGGACTCACTAATTCACATGTGGAGATGAACACTGCTAAAAAATTCTTTTCTAGGCATTTTTCTTTTTAAGAGAGATTTTTGCTATAGGGCACATGTGCTCACCAGACAGACAGAAAGCAAGAAATCCCCCCTCCACGGAGGATGGCCATGCTGCAATTCCTTCTCGTCATTCTCCCCTGAGGATTTTGGGCACACACGCACATGCATGTACACACACACATACACACACACACCTGGCATGAGTTTCAAGCCACCAGGTGTGGAACTCAACACGAAGTTTACTATGTGGGTGTCCAGCAATGTAACCATTATGCTATCTGCTGGTCCCTCTAGGCACTTTTCAAAGCAAGTGTAAAAGGTTAGAGAAGGGTTGGAAGGTAGCATGGTGATTAAGGGTGCTGGACTCCCACATGCCCAACTGCAGTTCGAGTCCTGGACCTGGTGGCTTGCTTTCTCACTTTCTTTCTCTGATTAAAATAAAATACATACATAACTAAATAAATTCTTAAAAGAAAAAAAAAAAAAGCTTAGGGACACTAGTTTTTCACAGTAACAAGGTATTCCCAATGTTAAATCCTATAAATAATTCCTAAAACTCATATCCCTTTGAACAGGGATTATGAACAGGACAGCCCTTAAGTGCCCCTGTGGTTTTCTAAGTGGATACTCATCAAAGCATCCTCTCTGCAGCTGGCCTACTCTGGTTCCAGCACTAGCTTTGCTCATTATAAAACAAGTTAAGAGGGACCGGCAGTTCGAGTCCCAGACCCGGTAGCTTAAACTCACGCCGGGTGTGTGCACGTGCCCAAGATCCCGAGAGGAGAATGAAGAAGGGATTGTGGCATGGCCATCTCCTCTGTGGGGTGACTTCTCGTTTTCTGTCTCTCTCTTTCTGGTGCATGCACACACCCTATAGCAAAAACCTCTCCAAGAAAAAAAAAAATCCCTCAAAAAAAAGAAAAAAAGAAAAGAAAAGAAGTTCTGAGTGGTGTGTCTGGACCCCACCAAATGTACCTCTGAGCACACCCTGGGCAAACTGGCAATGTTCCAGCGAGCAGTCAGGGTGTAGGTAACTTTATCATGGAGTGAGAACATTGAGGCTCATGTGTTTTTATTCTTTGTTTTTCATCTGCTATAGGGTGCGTGTGCTTACCAGACACAGACAGAGAAGAGAGGAAGAGAGGGACTGGAAGGGAGAGAATGAGAACTCACTCCCCAGTAGTGATGACCACACTGCAATCCCTTCATTCTCTTGGGATTTTGGGCACACACGCACATGTACCAAGCATGATTTTCTTTTCTTTAAAAAAATTTTTTAAATTATTTATCAATGGTTACTTATTAGTTTGACCTGAAAGAGAAAGTAAGAAAGCAAACTGCCAGGTCCAGGACTCAAACCATGGTCAACCATGTGGGAGTCCAGAGCTTTAACCACCACACCACCTGACAGCTCCCAAAATAGGATTTTCAAGTCATTGGGTCCAAGACTCGATCCAGTCAGTCACGCAGAATGCAGCCACCTGCTGGCCCTGAAGGCTCATGTTATACCAACTTTATGAGGTAAGAGTGAGATCCCCAGACGCAGACGTAATCAAGAAAATGGCAGACAAGTCTCTTAATAGGACTTAATTCTTTCTTGATTGATTCTTCCACCAACAAGCCAGTATGAGGAAATACATAAATGGTGACTTAGAGCCTAAAAGCAAAGATATAGAAGAAATGCACTCTGGGCCAGTAGATGGCATGCTAGCTAAGGCACTGGATTCCCACGTGAGTAGCTCCATGGTTCGAGTCCTAGTTCCAGCACTTGAAAAATACACCAGGCACCTGTGTGCCAAAAATCTCAAGAGGATGTAAGAAAAGGTACTGTGGTGTGGCCAACACCCACCCTGGAGGGTATCATTTCTCACTTTTCCTCTTTCTGTCTCTCCAATAAGCACACATGCCCTATGGCAAAAAAAAAAAAAAAAAAAAAAAAAAAAAAAACCTTTAAAAAATTAAAAACAAAACGGGACCAGCAGTTAGCGTAATGTCTATGTTGCTGAACTCCCTATAGTCAACTGTGGTTCCAGTCCCAGACCCAGTGGCTTAAACTCACACTGGGCACGTGTGTGCATGCCCAGGATCCCGAGAGGAGAACGGAGAAGGGATTGCGGCGTGGCCAACCCCCTGGAGGGGGAAGGTGGGTGATTTCTCACTTTCTGTCTTTCTGGAGAGCACACGTGCCCTGTAACAAAAAAACCTCTCCAAAACAAAATGAAAAATAAAAAACAAAACAAAAAATCCCCTCTGACAGGACCAAAGCCGAGCCAGTGAGGTCGACACTGAGGTGCTCCATTGCTGTGTGCACCCTCGGCACTGTAGCTGCGGTGGCCAGGCAGTTTCAGGAAAGCCTGGTGCAATGGTCCAAGCACGGCCTGCAGACACCCCTCTGACACCAGTGTCAGAGTGTGGGGTACTTGGGAATCGAGATTTTGTCAGAGCCTGGCCTACATACACACCCTCTGACAAATCACCCCACTGCCTCGACGGTGCGTTCCTAAACGGCCACATGGGCAGACTCCAGCTAAGTCACAGGCTGAGAGAGCCACGGCAGAAAGAAGGATGGCAGTGCTGTGCACAAGGCCAGGCAGGGAGCGACACCGGCTGAGCCGGAACAGACTGCCAGCCCGACGGAGAGGGGTATTTCCAAAGGTAAGTTTCCAGGGAAACCAAACATGGCCGTTTTACTCAAGTTCAGCCTTTCTAGCTCAAGCTGCTGTCAGGTCAACCAACACAGATCAGCAGCAGAAAACTTAAAAAGTAATGATAGTCTATGTATAGCAGATACGAATAACTAATACTGACACAAGTGGCCCCAACTACCAAGCAGCCCGTGGGAACTCATTAACAGTTCTTAATAAACAACCTTTGGCAGAATCCAAGTGTTTTGTTTGGGCTATTTTTGTTTGTTTATTTTTTTTTAAAGAATTATTTTTATTTATTTATTTATTTAGTTAGTTAGTTATTTCACATGAATTTTGCCAGAGAAAGACAAAGAGAGTGAGAGAGGAAGAGTTAGAAAGCAAATCACCAGGACTGGGACTCGAACCCATGTGGGAATTCCAGCATCTTAACCACCGCGCCACCTGCTGGCCCCAGAATCCAAGTGTTTGTCCCCAAACAAAATCACTCTTGGGAAGTACCTTACTATTTGGGTGCATTGTTTTTTTTGTTGTTGTTTTGTTTTGAGAATTTTTTGCTACAGGGCGCATGCGCTCGCCAAAAAGAGAGAGAGACAGAGAGACAGAAAGCAAGAAATCACCCCCCACGGGGATGGCCGCACTGCAATTCCTTCTCCTCCATTCTCCTCACAGGATCTTGGGCATGCACATGCGCCCAGTGTGAGTTTAATCCACTGGGTCTGAGACTTGAACTGCGGTTGACTACATGGGAGTTCAGCGATATAGCCATTACGCCACCAGCTGGTCCCTACTTGGGTGCATTGTAAGATAATAAGTTTATTTTTACTTTTTAAAAATTGCCAGAGGATGCATGCATTAGATAGAGAGAGGGAGGGGGAGAAAGCACCCCCTAATGGGGCATGGTTATGTCCTAATCCCACCCAGTTGGGATTCTGGCACACACACGTGCACGTGCCTGGCATGTTTTTCAAGCCTCCAGGCTGGATTCAAACTGTGGGTCAGTCATGTGGGATCTGTCTCCCTAATCAAAAGTCTGTAACAGAGTAAATCTTAAGAGACAGAATCCTATCACACACCTAAATGCATGCCAGATTTTCCCAGAATCAATAAGGTCCAATATTCCTCACTCAAATCCAGTATTTCAAACAGCATCTCCCACTCTTGTCTCTGCCTGTTTCCAGACAGAAAAAAAGCGAATGGTTGGAAACCAGCAGTTAGCGTAATGGCTATGTCGCTGGACTCCCACGTAGTCGACCGCGGTTCGCGTCCCGGACCCGGTGGCTTAAAACTCACGCCGGGCGCGTGTGCGTGCGTGCCCAAGATCCCGAGAGGAGAATGGAGAAGGGATTGAGGCGTGACCATCCCCTCTGGGGGGTGATTTCTCGCTTTCTGTCTCTATGTCTCTCTCTGTCTGTCTGGCGAGCGCACGCGCCCTATAGCGAAAACCTCTCAAAAAAAAAAAAAAAAAAAGCGAATTGTTGAAGGTAAATTTCCAAAACACAAAGCCCAGGTAAGGACAGCAGAAGCCTCTGTACTGTCTTCATCTCTGGGTTTAAGGGGGTGCTTTAACTCTCTCTACCCATCATGAACTCCCCCACAAATGCCAGAGCACATACCATCCGAGCTGGGGCAGAGTTCTGCCTCTGTGTGAAGAGATCTGTACCCCCCTCAAGTCCAGGAGAGTGCAGGCAGCCACGAGACGCAGGTCTTACCGGCTTCTTAAACTCAAAGGCTTCCTGCAAGACAGTATAGTCAGGACATCTTCTGCTGTCCATGAAAACCAGCTCTGGGCCTCAGCGGGAACGTGAGCGAGGCAGGCACAGGGGTGGGCAGTATCCCCACTGCAACGGCCTTCAAACTAAGGGTTTACCTCCTCGCAACCTGACGCCAACCCTGGATCTGCGTAACTAAGAATTCCCAAGGCTCTGTCAATAGCTAACTTCTAAAGCAGCGTTTTTCTCTCATCACACTTTATTTCCTAACAAACGTGAGTATCTGCTAAGTCTACAAAACACGATGAATGATAAGCTAAACCACAAATCTTCTAAAATCTAAAGCAGGATCAGTATAGTATAAGCGCCTATGAACAGGAATCAAAACTCCCCATCCAGATTTCTATGTGCTTGAGGGCTTCATTATTTTCCACCTCCTCCTATCGAAAGGCAGTTTTTTCCACTTAAAAGCTATTATTTTATGGGACCAGCAGATAGCGTAATGGTTACATCGCTGGACTTCCATATAACTGACAGTGGTTTGAATCCTGGACCCGGTAGCTTAAAACTCAAGCTGAGTGCATGTGTGTGCATGTGTGGCCAAGATCTCAAGAAGAAAATGGAGAAGGGACTGACTGTGGTGTGGCCATTCCCCCAGAGGGTAATTTCTTGCTCTCTTGCTCTCTCTCTCTCTCTCTCTCTCTCTCTCTCTCTCTCTCTCTCTCTCTCAAAAAAAAGGTTATTATTATTATAGAGGCCAGCAGGTGGCATGGTAGTTAAGGCACTGGATTCCCACAAGGCCAACCATGGTTTGAGTCCCAGACCCGGTGGCTTGCTTTCTCACTTTCCTCCTCCCTCCCTCTCTGAGTCTCTCTCTGTGAGTGCATGTACCCTATAGCAAAATTTAAAATAATAATAATAAAATATAATTAAATAATTCTTTTTAAAAAGTTATTATTGTATCTGAATTAAAAGGAATTTAAAAAAAATTCCTACTGGTAGAAAACCAAAATTGAAAACAAGGGGCCAGCAGGTGGCATGGTGGTTAAGGGTGTTGGAATCCCACATGGTCTACTGTGGTTCGAGTCCCAGACCTGGCAGCTTGCTTTCTCACCCCCACCAATCTATCCATCTCTGGTCTAATTAAAAATAAATAAATAGGGGCTGGCAGGTGGCGTGGTGGTTAAGGGCACTGGATTCCCACATGGCTGACCAGGTTCAAGCCTCGGACCTAACGGCTTGCTTTCTCACTTTCTCTCTTCCTCTCCCTCTCTCCCTCTCTGGTCAAATTGAAATAAACAAATGAATAAAGTTAACTGAAAAATCTAAATAAATAAATAAAACAAATAAATTTAAATAAAATAATTCTAAAAACAACAAAAATCTCGGGAACCAGCAGTTAGCGAAATGGCTATGTCGCTGGACTCCCACGTAGTCAACCCTGGTTCGTGTCTCACAACTCACGCCGGGCGCGTGTGCGTGCGTGCCCAAGATCCCGAGAGGAGAATGAAGGAGAAGGGATTGCGGCGTGACCATCCTCCCTGGGGGGTGATTTCTCGCTTTCTCTCTCTGTCTCTCTCTGTCTGTCTGGCGAGCGCACGCGCCCTATAGCGAAAACCTCTCCAAAAAAAAAAAAAAAAAAAAAAAAAAAAAAAAACACAACAAAAATCCCTACTAGTTACTCCACATAGGTGATTCTCACAAGCACAATGTGGCGTCAAAGCAGCCAGACGTTACAGAATACAACGCGACTCCACTCAAAGTTCAAAAGCACGCATCTGCCCCCACCCTCACACGCCTACCTAAGAGCCTGCTGAGCACTAGGAGCGGTAAGAGCTGGTAGGATTTATTGCGGACACAGCACTAGGTACTTTCCGTAACCATCGACTCCAACCTGATCTCCCATTTTAGAGACGCGGAAACTAGGCCTCCCGGGTTAAGTGATGTGCCTGAGATGTGGGAGCCAGACAGGACAGCTCCAGAACGAGGGCTCTCTAACCAGCACCCCTCCGCTTTCCCTTCAGGACCGAGTTCCCGGCACACGACCCTGAGAGGAGCCGAGTCTGGGGAGAACCGTGCGCCGGTGGTCTTGGCCCAGCGAAAAGCACCAGAGGACTCCCGGCGTCTCCGGCCTCCCTCACACCTCCCCAGTTACGACAGAGCGGAAGGAAAGTCTCGGAGGAAGCAGGCTTTACACTGACTCTGGGAGACTGTAAGGACTAGGAACTGGCGTTTTCGCAGGGACTGCGAAGGGGAGAAAATAAGCATATGGAAACAGGGAGAGAGAAGGCGGAGGACGCTGGGCTAATTCAATCACTCTTTGGAATGCCTGATCTGTGCCGGGCACCCTGCCAAGTCCAGGAGCGGCCAGGCCAGAGTGCAGAGTCTTTCAGACACAAAACCACAGTTCACCCTCCAAGACACCATTTCAATTACTCGGAGGTGCCCTAGAATTCCTTGGCCTTGTTTATCAAATATTGCCAGGAAGTATTTTCCTAAGCTCCGTGTTTATCCTGAGATGAGGGCAAGGAGGCAAGGAAGGCCTGGGCAGCCCCTTCCAGGACTACTGATGGGCACAGACACCACCTAAGAGCTCACATCTAAGCAACTCTTACCTCCCAGGCACCACTTAAAATACTTTACATCCACGTCTTGTCAACACAACAGCTCTAAAAGTTACAGCCATGCCTACTTTAACGAAGAAGACCAAAAAAGCAAAGCAACCTTCCGAGGTACTTCTTAAACAGCAGGACTCACATCCAGGTTCGCCAGACTCCAAAGACCATGTACAGCTCTGACCAAGACCTAGCCCAGAGAGCAGCCCAGTCGCTTCTCTGCCACAGCGGACACTTGCAGAGGTCAGCCCTGCCCTGGGTCAGTACCCTGACCCGCACTCACGTTTTCCTTGTTCTCATCCTGGTCGATGAGCTGAAAGATGTCACGGTCAAGAGAATCAGAATGACTTCTCTTCAGAGCTGGGCTACATCCCAAGAGCTTCTGCTGTCGAAGTGAAACGAGAACATAATTAGGTGTGTAAATGAACATTCAATGGAAAATCAGTTCTCTACAGAGAAGATGGAAGAGAGGGAGTGCCACCTCCTTACACACTGCAGTGGGTGAGCAGGAAACGCGGTCAGGACTTCTTCTCCACCAAAACCCAAGACAGCAGTTCCCATCACACCCAGCCTCCCAAGATCGCAGTGCCTGATACACCCTGTAACACTGGCACCAAAAAAAGAGCCCTTCCTGGTTTGATAAAGCTCCGATAGTTAGAGATGGAGGACAAAGTCCCCAAGGACAGCCAGTGCTGAAGCTGCTCTAGGCAGTGTCTGGAGTGCTTGTGAGACTAAGGAAAAGCAGCTTTCCCCTCTAAATTAAGAAATTTATTCATTCTTTAAAAATTCCAAGAACTGGGAACAGCAGTTAGAGTAATGGCTATGTCGCTGGACTCCCATGTAATCGACCACGGTTCAAGTCCTGGACCCGGTGGCTTAAACTCACGACGGGTGCTTGAGCGTGCGTGCCCAAGATCCCGAGAGGAGAATGGAGGAGAAGGGATTACGGCGTGGTCATCCCCCCTGGGGGTGATTTCTCGCTTCCCGTCTCTCTATCTTTCTGGCAAGCATGCGTCCTACAGCAAAAACCTCTAAAAAAATTAAAAATCCAAGAACTTTTTCCTTAAATTTTGGCAGCTACTGGGTAGGGGACAGAAAATAGGTATTAGCTCAAAATAAATAAGGAAATTAACTTACAGGTAGGGAATTTATTCTCCTCATTGTATTTTCAAGGCTGTAATGAGATCAGGAGGTAAACATTAGAATAAAACAAGTATTCACATTAGCAGATGCACAGTGTTTAACCAGCAGTTTGTGGGCACAGTGGGGAAGAGTAAGGGGAAATCAAACACTCATTCTAGACAAGAGTTAAGAGTAAGTTTCTGAAGCTGTCCTGGTCTTAGAAGCACCCCCAACACCAGGCTTTTAGGTTAAAAAAATAAACACCCAGGTCTTCTCTTAAAATGTGCATATTTGGGGGCCGGCAGGCGGCGTGGTTGTTAAGAGCGCTAGACTCCCACATGGCCAAGTTCCAGTCCCGGACCTGGCAGCTTACTTTCTCACTTTTTCTCTCCCTCCTCTCCCTCTCTGTCTCTCTTTCGTCAAATTAAAATAAATAAAGAAAAATAATTCTTAAAAGGAAAAAAATGTGCATATATGAGTCAGCAGGTAGTATGGAGGTTGGGGTGGGTGGATCCCACTGTGGGGTTTGTGTCCTAGACCCAGAGGCTTGAAAAGCATGCTGGGCACATGTGTGTGCATCCCCGAAGTCCAGGGAGGAGAATGGAGAACGGATCAAAGCATGGCCATCCCCTTGAGAGGTAAGATTTCTCTCTCTCTCTCTCTCTCTCTCTCTCTCTGGGAAGTGCTCGTGACCTGTAACAAAACTTTAAAACAAACAAACGAACGAAAGCATATTCTCTTAAGGCTCTGATGTCAGAAGGTAGACCAAGTGCTTGGGTGAGAACTGAACACCAAAGTTATGGCTGAAATTAAAGGAGGGTAAGTTCTGAAAACTGCTGACACAACCTACTCATTCTCAAGTTTCAGGAGTGTTTCCAGGATCCAAGAGTCTCACTAGGGACAGTTAAATCCAGGGCTTCAGTCCAGAGTCTGAAGAACTTTATAAAAACTTGACAACTTGGGGACCAGCAGATGGCATAATGATTTCATCACTGGGCTCCCACATGGCCGACCACAGTCTGAGTCCCGGATCTGAACGCTTGAAACTCACATGGGTGCATGTGTGTGTGAGTCCAAGATCCTGAGGGGGGGGCTGCAGCGTGGACATCCCCCTGGGGGGCGATGGCTAAAGGGGCTGAATCCCACATGGCTGACTACATGATCTCAGTTCTGGACCCAGCAGCTTAAAAAAGATGCCAAGTGCTTGTGCGTGCATGCCCCAAATCCTGAGAGGAGAATGGAGAAGGGACTGCAAAGTAATCATTCCCCCAGCTGTTTTCTCACTCCCTCTGTCTCTTTCCAGAGAGTGCCTGTACTCTATAGCAAACTAAAAAAAAAAAAAAACAAAAACCACAACAAAAACAAAAAACAACTTGAAAGTATTTTTCTTAGTTCTAATGTTTAAAAGTCACGAATACATACTTTTCTTTCCTGTCCAAGGGTCCAGGAGAATCCAGACAGAAACCTATGGGAAAGGAGGAAAATGTACATTCTCAGGAAACAATACACGAAACATCATTTTGTCAATAAAATACTGAAGCCAGTCAACAAAGACTCATGCTTGTATCTTAGAACTGAAGACTATTTTGCCTGTCAAAAACTTCATACTGGGCTGGCAGGTGGCGTAGTGGTTAGGGTGCTGGACTTCCACATGGCTGAACATGGTTTCAGTCCCAGACCTGGCAGCTTGTTTTCTCACTTTCCCTCTCTCTCACACTTGCTCTGTCCCTCTCTGATCAAATTTAAATAAATAAATTGAGTTAAATAAAATAATTCTAAGAAGAAGGGGCCAGCAGTTAGCATAATGGCTATGTCGCTGGACTCCCACCTAGCCGACAGCGGTTCGAGTCCGGACCCGGTGGCTTAAACTCAGGCTGGGAGCGTGTGCGTGCGTGCCCAAAATCCTGAGAGAGGAGAATGGAGGAGAAGGGATTGTGATGTGGCCATTTCCCCTGGGGGGTGATTTCTTGCTTTCTGTCTCTCTGTCTCTGTCTGTCTGGCGAGCGCATGCGTCCTGTAGCAAAAACCTCTCAAGGAAAAAAAAAAAAGAAGAAAAAAAACCTCGTACTTACACAACTCTGAATATTTACAAAGTATATTTACTAATCCTCTTCTACTCCCCACCACGCCTGCCTGTCTCCTACCTCTCCACGATGTCCGTGTAGCCTTACAGAAAGTTAGGCATTACAGAGCTCCTGGCTGATATTCTTACTTGCCACATTGCCACAAATAAAAATCCTATGTCCAGGGAACCAGCAGTTAGCGTAATGGCTATGTCGCTGGACTCCCACGTGGTCGACCGCGGTTCGCGTCTCGGACCTGGTGGCTTACAACTCACACCGGGCGCGTGTGCGTGCGTGCCCAAGATCCCGAGAGGAGAATGGAGGAGAAGGGATTGCGGCGTGACCATCCCCCCTGGGGGGTGATTTCTCGCTTTCTGTCTCTCTGTCTCTCTCTGTCTGTCTGGCGAGCGCACGCGCCCTATAGCAAAAAAACCTCTCAAAAAAAAAAAAAAAAAAAAATCCTATGTCCAGTCTTATAAGAAGCATTCTACTTCTTCTTCCTCTTCTTTTTTTTTTTTTTTAAAGATTTTTGCTATAAGGCATGTGTGCTTGCCAGAGAGACAGAAAGCGAGAGATCACCCCCCAGGAAGAATGGTCACACCGCAATCCCTTCTCCTCCAGTCACCTCTTGGGATCTGGGGCATGCACACACATGCACTCAGCGTGAGTTTTAAGCCACTGAGTCCACGACTTAAATCTTGGTCGCCTACATGGGAGTCCAGCGACATAACCATGATGCCATCTGCTGGTCCTTTTTTTTTTTCCTTGAGAAGGAGCCTACTTTTTAAAATTTTTTTTGGAGAGGTTTTTGCTATAGGGCGCGCGTGCTCATCAGAAAGACAGAGAGATAGAAAGTGAGAAATCACCCCCCAGAGGGGATGGCCACGCTGCAATCCCTTCTCCTCCATTCTTCTCTCGGGATCTTGGGTGGGATCTTGGGCACACATACACGCGCGCCCGGCATGAGTTTAAGCCACCAGGTCCAGGACTCAAACTGCAATTGGCTACATGGGAGTCCAGCGATATAGCCATTACACCAACTGCTGGTCCCAGGAACCTACATTTTAAGAACTGCTTTTGTAGTTCCCTAACCTAAAGATCTATGTCCCAAATACTCTTATGTGTTTAAATATAGGTAACTCCAGCAGTTACATGAAAAGTAGAATGAAATGCATTGACATGTTTCCTGCATAATGGGATCACTGAAATGATTTCATTATACTTCCAATAATTTAACTCTGAATTTCATTTTATTTTATTTGAGAGGTTTTTGCTTTAGGGCGCATGCGCTCGCTGGAAAGACTGAGAGAGACAGAAAGCGAGAAATCACCTCCCAGGGGGTATGGCCACGCCGCAATCCCTTCTCCTCCATTCTCCTCTTGGGATCTTGGGCACGCAGGCACACGCGCTTAGCATGAGTTTAAGCCACTGGGTCTGGACCCGAACCATAGTCGACTACATGGGAGTCCAGCGACATAGCCATTACGCTACTTTCTGGTCCCTGAATTTTATTTTTTTAGAGAGATTTTTAGGGTGTGTGGACTCACTAGAGAGACAGAGAGAAAAAGAGAAATCACTCCCCAGGAGGATGGCCATGCTGCAATGCAATCCCTTCTCCTCTTGGGATTTTGGGCATACATGAACATGTGCCCAACTTCAGTTTCAGGCCTTGGCCTAGAACTCAAACCACAATCGGCTATGTGGAAGTTCAGTGCCCCAACCACTACACTACCTGCTGGCCCCTAGACTCTGTATTTTAATGAATACGGTTTTGGTAAAATTCAGTGGTACAGTGAATTTTACTCCACTACTCATCTTTCAAGAGCAAGAACACCACATCACCTCCTTGCAGAGAATACGTGACACTTACTTTCTCTGTATAAAACTGCCACAAGGACTCCTTATACTGCTGAGTGTCTGTCACCCAATGCCATGACTTCTCTGTGCATAGTTAACTCCTCACCAAAACACTCGGGACACTCCCATTACCGCTCCCCACACAGCAGATACATGGCGAAGACTGAGATACCTGAATCTGTTGACTCCGAGGAGCCCATTCTCTGCAGGCTGCTGTTGTTCTTCACCTCCAGTGATTGTTCATACTCTCTGAAACCAAGAGAAATAATTCCATGAGTGATTCGTACAACATAATTAAAGGGTTACACACAAGAGTCAAGCTGCAGTCAGCTATCTGGGATCTGGATCCCTAAACTACTAGGCCAAGGGCCAGACAAGAAGTTAAGTACAGGAGACAAACCATGGAGTTAACAAGCAGCCAGGCCACCATGGACCAGCATCGCGTCTAGACCACACCAGACCCCACTTTGCCAGCTCAGAACACCCAGTCAGCCCCTGAGCAAAGGCCAGAAAGGAGTGGGCAGGCATGTCTCTGGACCAGGGCAAAGGCTGGCGTGATTCCTAAAGCGAGAGCATGGGTTCTAGGTCCGTGGCTAGGAGGAGGGACAGAACTCCTGCTTTTCAGAGGTTAGGAAACACACAGACACGTGCTTAGAAAACGGGAGGCCCAAACCTGGGGGGAAAGCAGCCTTACCAGAAGCACTGTGGGCAGGATGCACTTTTTGGTTTAAGGCAAAGTCCAGGGAGCTCCCGGGAGGAAAATGCAGTGAGACGATCTGAACTTCGGAAAGCAAGATCTTGGGCATGTGCACAGGACAGGCAAGGGCGGTTTTGCACAAACGCCGGGGAGAAAATGCCATGCCTCTTTGTTGGAAGGGAACAAAGCTCACAGGAAACTCCAACTCTGCGAGGTGGTTCAGCACAGGGCGGGAGTGCCTAGGAGGGCCGCATCTTCCCGCGTGGGGGCAGATCCAAGGCGCCTCCCGGGCGGCGGAGGTGGGGGGCCAGACCCCCTACTAGGCCTGGCTCGGCCTGAGGGCAGCCCTGGCGGGTCCCGACGGCCGCTTCCGCCCACATTCCGCCCAGGGGAAGGGTGCACATGGCGGACCCCACTCGGCCGCCGCTGAGCGGGTCTCGCCCTCCTCCCGGCCCGATGTCCCCGAGAGCCACCTGGCCCCTCCTTACCTGCCCAGCCCCTGCAGCTGATCCATGGTGACCGTCAGGTTGGTGACAGGCGACAGCCCTCCGGCGGCTGGCGCGCCGAACAGCGCTTTAGCGACAGGCTGGGGGGTGGGAGAGGGGCTGCAGGCGAAGAGCAGGCGGCGGCGGTGCGGGGGCTCCGGGCCCAGTTCCATGGCGGCGCCCGGAGTCCCAGGGCTCCCGCTCCTCGGGCTCCCGCTCCTCTGCCTCCGCCTCCGCCGCGCCCGCTCCGCCCCGCCCCGCCGGCACCGGCCTCAGCCGCGCGCCCTGCCGCCGGCGCCCGAGGGTCAAACACAAACACGACCCCGCGGTTCAGAGACGCGGCCGCCGCGGGCAAGCGGCGCGGACGGGCCGGGGCGTCAGGGCCAGGCAGGCGCCAGCCACAAGCTCGGGTGCTTCCCTTTCACTCCGCGAGGCCAGCGGGCGGGCGGGCGCCGGCAACCTGAAGATTAAATCCAAACAAACGCGGAGGGTCGAGCGGGCGAGAGCGTCAAGGCAACGGCCTGGGCTCAGTCTCTTTCCTCTCACTCCCCTGCCCAACCTGGGTCGTAGAGAACCAGGCCGACTTCTGTCGCTGTCTTGGTGGCCTTTCGCTGAAAGAGCTGCTCACTGGGGGCTGCCGCTGCCCCGCTCCCTTTCCTAGTTGGCGCCAAACTGAATCCACCAATCAGTGAGCAGCTTCCCCTCCTCCGGCCCGAATGGCAGCCAGGCTACACCAATGAGAGGGGAGGAGGAAGCAGCTCGCGGGACTCCGCGAGGTCACCGCTCTCTAGGGGGCGGGGCCTAGAGGAGACCCGAGCGAGTCGAAGTTACCGAGGCTCGGAGGGTAATGAACACTCCCAGCAGGCCTTGCGCTGCGCCGGTTGCATGCTGGGAAGCGTAGTTCCCGCCGCGCGGGGCCGCCCTGTCACCCACCCGGTTGGGCTGTCGCCTTGCGCCCGCTGTGGACCCAGCACCCGGAGGGAGTGTGCCCCCTAGAAGGTCATCTGGGCCGCTGGAGGCCTGGCCAGACCCAGCCCCGGATCCGCCTATAACCGTGCAATTCTGTGGACTCCTTTCTTCTCCCCCAGGGCTTCCAGACCCCAATTTTATTTTTATTAAAAAAATTTTATTAGAACTTTGCTTTAAGGCCGTTGTGCTTGCTGGAGAGAGGGAAAGTGAGAAAGCGCCCCCCACCCCCCGCCCCGTCCCCGTCCCAGGGGGGATAGTCACGCTGCAGTACTTCTCCATTCTCTGAGATTCTGGGCGCCTGCTGGCCCCCCAATTGTACTACAAGGGATGGAATTGAATGACACCCCACTCCAAAGACCCGGACACCCGACCACTGGGGCCAATTCTGGAGCTCTGGCAGACCCTGCTGGGTTGTGCTGGCCGCAGGGGCCAAGGTTCTTAGAAGACGGCCTGTGCTGTGGGTCTGCCATTTTTGCATACCGCGATTTAGCCGCTGCTCTGCTCTCCAAATCCCTTCTTCCCCACACTTTCTTACCTGCCTGGGAGAGCCTAGAAACCAGTACTAGTAAATAAAATAATAGCTAATGCTTAGGTAGCGCTTATGCCAGACACTGTTCCAAGTGCCTTTAACCCTCAGCTCTGAGGTGAGAGAGGAATAATTGTCCCCATTTTATAGGGGACTGGATTTGTTTTTATAGCCTTTGCACCAATGGCAGTTCCTAAAATGACTTTATAAGAGCGGCATTGTTTCAGTAATCAGCCTGAAAAAGGAATTGTCTTTAGGCAGCAGCTTGAGAGCAAACACATTCTGCTTACTGAGATTGTGTATTTATTTTAGGTGGCAATAAGTGCCTGGTGGAGATTAGGACCACGATCCTGTCCCTGGCTTACCTGTTGAACGTTTCTTTTTTCTTTCTTTCTTTCTTTTTTTTTCTGTTGAACATTTCTTTAAAATACAATAAGGGTTCTTTTTTTTGGGGGGGGGGGTGTTGGTTTCTGCCAGAGGGTGTGTGTGCAGAGTAAGAGAGGGGGGGAGAAGAAAAAGCACCCCCCCACACCATGAAGAATGATCACTCAGCAATCCTTCCCCAACATTTCTTCCTCTTGTTGGGATTATGGGAATGCACATAAATGCTCCCAGTGTGTTTCTCAACCCAAACCACGTGGTTGGCCAACTGGATTTTGATATCCTTAACCACCAGGCCATGGAGTTGGCCCTAAATGTTTATTTTAAACAGGAATACTACCCTTTTTTTCAGTGCAGACAGCATGCCCACACACATGGTGAACATCCCTAAAAATCTCTGTAAGAAATGCGGTAAGCACCAAGCCCACGAAGTGACACAGTACAAAAGGGCAAGAATTCTCTATACATTCAGGTGTTCTGACAGGAAGCCGTGTGGCTATGGTGGACAAACTAAGCCCATTTTCTGGGGGGAAAAAAAAATTATAAAGAAGATTGTGCTAAGACTTGAATATGTTGAGCCCAGCTGGGATCTAAAAGAATGCTGGCTGCTGGGACCAGCAGATGGCATAATGGTTACTTTGCTGGACTCCCACTGGTGGCTTAAAATTCACACCAGGTGTGTGTCCATGCATGCCCAAAATCCCGAGAGAGGAGAATGGAGAAGGCATTGTGGCGTGGTCATCCCCCCCAGGGGTGATCTCTAGCTTTCTGTTTCTCTGTCTCTCTGCTTCTCTGGCGAACACACATACCCTATAGCAAAAATCTGCCCCCACCAAAAAAAAAAAAAAAAAAGAGAGAGAGACAAAGAGAATGCTGTTAAGAGATACAAGCATTTTAAACTAGGAGGAGGGAAGGGAAAGGGTCAAGTGATCCAGTTCTAAGCTTCGTCTTTTGTTCAATAAAATCTCAAGGAGAATGCTCATCTCATTTGATTTCAGCTGGTCTTTTTGTGAGGGGAAAGAAAGTAATCAGTGAAATTTCTCCTGTGGGGAAATTTGATTCACAGTAGAGCAAAACAAAACAAATAACATCCGGGGCCAGCCAGTGCTGTGGTGGTCAAGGCAGCTGGATCGCACATGGCTAACTGCAATTTGAGTCCTGGACCTGGTAGCTAAAAAAAAAAATGCCAGGCCAGTGTGCATGTGTGCCCCAAATCCCGAGAATCAAAGAGAAGGGATTGTGTGTGAGGCCATCCCCCTGGGGGTGCTTTCTGGCATTCCCTCTGTCTCTCTCTGGTCAGTGTGTGTGCCCTACAGCAAATAATAAATAAATAATACAATATGAAGTGAATATTGCTTTAGAGAACATACATACACATAATTTAAAAATCATCAGTAATCTGGGGTCAGTAGATGGCATGATGGTCAAGGCGCTGGACTCCTAAATGGCCAACTGTGGCTCGAGTCCCAGACCCAGAAGCTTGAAAATCACACCATGAACACATCTGCCCAAAATCCTAGGATGAGAATGGAGGAGAAGGGATTGCAGCGTGGCCATTCCACCAGGGGTGATTTCTCACTTTGCTTCTCACTGTCTCTGGCTGGTGAGCACCCTATACTCCAACAAACAAAAACAGTAATCTAATCATCTCTAGAGAAACTATTGACATTTTTAACTCTGTGTGTGTATCAATATTAGTTTCGCTGTCAAGTAAAGGAATGGAAGTCCTCCCTGTTTTGTTTTGTTTTTTCTTTTTGGAGAGGTTTTTGCTATAGGACGCTTGCACTTGCCAGACAGACACAGAGAGACAGAGAGACAGAAAGCGAGAAATCCCCCCCCCGGGGGGGATGGCCATGCTGCAATCCCTTCTCCATTCTCCTCTTGGGATCTTGGGCACGCTCGCAGAGGCGCCTGGTGTGAGTTTAAGCCACCGGGTCCAGACTTGAATTGCTGTAGACTACATGGGAGTCCAGCGACATAGCCATTACGCCAACGGCTGATCCCAGTCGTCCCTGTTTGAATAGACATTCTCTGAGTGGGCTCCCCCAAGCGGATTAATATACCCAAGCATTTCCATCAAAAAATCCAATTTATGAAAGAAAAGCTTGGTATCAAAAATGTCAGAGCCTGGGGACCAGCATTTGGTGTAATGGCTACATCGCTGGACTCCCAGGGGGTTGACTATGGTTTGAGTCCCGGACCCAGTGGCTTAAACTCACACTGGGTGCATGTGCGTGCGTGCCCAAGATCCTGAGAGGAGAATGGAGGAAAAGGGACTGAGGCGTGGCCATCCCCCCTGAGGGGTGATTTCTTACTTTCTGTCTCTCTGTCTCTCTCTGGCAATTGCACACGCCCTAGAGCAAAAACCTCTCCAAAAAAAAAAAGGTCAGAGCCTTTTTTTCCTCTTTGAAAGGCTGACTGAACTGTTAAGGCTGGGACTGAACTGTTGAAAGGTGGTGATTTTTATTACACTTAAGAGCCGTCTTCAACAGGGAAATGAAAGTAAAAGTATAATTATTAACCAAACCCTTTTCCTCACCCACTTGGCATGGTCTCGAAAGTGCTGAGCAGCCGTGGGGGAAGCGAAGAGCCCTGTACTGAGCCTGGAGGTCTGAGTTCCATCTGCTTCTACTTGGGAGCGAGTCGCTTTTTGCGCCCTCATTTATTCCGGCTCCACTGCGAGTCTTCCAGCCGGCTCTACCCAGACAGACAGGGTCAATACCTCCTTGCTGATTTGCCTGGAATGTCCTCCTGGCCCAGAGGTGCCTTGCCCAGTGCACCCCCCCCCCCCCCCGCCCTGATAGCGTTACTCTCAGACACCCTGACTGACAGGGGACCCGTCATCGCCCACCCTCAGGCTGGGTGTTGATTGTTTTATGATTATCTAATCAAGGCAAGTCCTCCAATGGACTGTGGGGGAGGGGGTCTGCCATTCCTTTTTGTATTTTCCTGTGCCTGGCGCAAGGGACCCACTCAGTTCATGGGGAATGAATATATTCTGGGATGACAAATTTTGAGCCCTTTGACAGTGCTTAAGAACACAGTCTAGGGGCTGGCCCGTGGCATGGTGGCTAAGGTGCTGGACTCCCACGTGGTCAGCCACGGTCTTGCACAGTCTAAAGGTCTGGCCCCATGCCTGGTGGGTAAGGCCATCAGCCCCACATGGCAGACCGCTCAGTTTGAGTCCCGGACCCAGCAGCTTGAGAAACACGCTGGGTGTGTGTGCGTGTGTGCCCAAAATCACAAAAGGAGGAAGAGATGGAAGAGAAGGGATTGCAGCGTGACCATCCCCCACAGGGAGGCAGCGGTTGTTTTTCCTCTCCCTCTCTCAGTCTCTCTCTGGCCAGCACATGCCCGTTTGCACAGAAATAAAAGCAAAAAGCAGAATCTGATCTGTTCTGTCTGGTAGGTCAGGAAATCCTCAAGAAGTGACTGAAGGATAAGAAGGGGGCGGTGGAGAGGGAAGAGTCTGGGAAGAGGCTCCAAGGATAGAAGGAATTTAATGGCAGAGAACAAGTACGGGATAAGGGGGTGGAGGCAGGCCTGGCCCAGACTCAGCAAGGTTCTACCCTGTAGACCAGATGTTGGAATTTGGACTTCATTCCAACAGCAGTGGGAAACAATTAAAATGTTTATGTTTACATTTTTTGGGGGAGAGGTTTTGCTATAGGGCCAGTGCGCTCGCCAGAGAGACAGAGAGAGACAGAGAGACAGAAAGAGAGAAATCACCCCCCCAGGGGGGATGGCCACACCGCAATCCTTTCTTTTCCACTCTCCTCTCAGGATCTTGGGCACGCACACACATGCGCCCGGTGTGAGTTTAAGCCACTGGGTCCAGGACTCGAACTGTGGTCGACTACATGGGAGTCCAACAACATAACCATTATGCCAACTGCTGGTCCCTATATTTACATTTTTAAAAAGATAACTATGGCTGCAAAGCGGGAGAAAAGGTTAGAGAACAGCAAGGGTAGAGCTGGGGAAACCAGTTCGGAGGGGATCATGGCTGCCTGTTGGAGATGGAGATGACTGGGTAGGGCATGAAGCGGAGGGACAGGAGCAGGCCTAGGTGCCTACCCGTGGGTGGAGAGAGAGACAGGTGGGCCACACTGCATCTCAAATCGTGAGGTGCCCCACCGGGTTCCCACTGGCTCTTCCCAGCAATGTTAAGTCTGCATTTGGGGGCCAGCACGTGGCATGATGGTTGGGGGCACTGGACTCCCACATGACCGACTGCGGTTTAAGTCCCGGACCTGGCAGCTTGCTCTCTTTCTCTTTCTCTCTCTCGCTCTGTCCTTCTGGTCAAATTAAAATAGATAAATAAATAAATAAAGTTAAATAAATAAATAAAGTTGGGACCAGCAGTTAGCGTAATGGCTATGTCACTGGACTCTCACGTAGTCAACCGCGGTTCGCGTCCTGGACTCAGTGGCTTAAAACTCACGCCGGGTGCATGTGCGTGCATGCCCAAGATCCCGAGAGGAGAATGGAGGAGAGGGGATTGCGGCTTGGCCATCCCCCCGGGGGGTGATTTCTCGCTTTCTGTCTCTCTGTCTCTCTCTGTCTGTCTGGCGAGCGCATGTGCCCTATAGCAAAAACCTCTCAATAAATAAATAAATAAATAAAGTTAAATAAAATAAAGTTTAAAAAAAAGAAAATCAGCATTTGTTAGGGGCTGGCAGGTGATGTGGTTCTTAGGGACGTTAGACTCCCACAAGGCTGATTGTGGTTCAAGTCCCAGAACTGGTGGCTTGCTTTCTCACTATCTGTCTCTCTCTGGTCAAATTAAAATAGATACATAAATAAATAAAGTTAAATAAAGTAATGTTATTTATTTATTATCATCTGACCAGAGAGGGACAGCGTGAGAGACACCCGCTTCCCTGTGTAGGTCTGAGGACTCTCCTCGCTCCCGTCCTGTGTGCTTTCATGCTTGGCCCAGGCCCACTTAGTACACTCGCTCAGCAGCCACAGGACCAAGCTGGTGCTGGCAGTAACGGTGCCACGGACCCCGCCCCCAGGGAGAGCCTGTTGGCCAGATATAAAGATCTGTACAATAAGATCACCCCAGGATAAGGCTGCCCTTGGGGAAGGATGGTGGGCCTCACGGTGGCAGAGGGGTGGCTGCAGGAGAGGCAAGGGGACTTCCCAGAAGAGGTTAAAGCAGCTGAAGCTGGGAGGCGGGTCACTGGCAAAGGAGAACCTGGGGCCGGGGCGACGTGGGGTGCTTTCTAGAAGGAAGAGCCCTCCGAAACCAGAATGTCCGACCGCTCCGCTTTGTCCTAGTCAGCTGGTCCTAGGTTGGGCACATCAGATGGCCTTGGGGGACCCACGTGGGAGGAAAGGGACAGTCCTGGAAGGGTTTAGAGCTCACTGAAGGGTTTGGCCTGCCCTGTGAACAGAGGAGGGTGTGGAGGGCAGTTGATAGCAGGATTGGATTTGCTGCCCCCGGGGTGAGTGGGGAGGACTGAGGAGCTTGCAGGGGCCCCCAGCAGCCCAGGAGACCCTGAGCCTAGGTGGGGCCTCAGCAGGAGGATGAAGGCAGTGGGTGACCTTGGGGACCACGAAGGTGGCATATCTCCTTGGATTTGGATAACCAAGCCTTAAGATTGGAGGGGCAGGGCAGGGAGGCATTTGGAATGATTCCTAGGCAATGACTCAGGCCGGGTGGAAGGTAACAGGGCAGCACGGCCCCAGCAGCTCCAAGGAATTCCAGGGGTTCTGTTTTTTGTGATTGTCGGGGGCTGGCGCCCAGGACTCGGGGTGTGGGGAGCAGGAGCGCTGAGGACTGGACACAGGAGAGGCCCAGAAAGCTGGGGGTGGGGAGGAACATGAGGGACAGGGTGGCCAAGTCTGGGGTTCAGAGGTGCCCTGAGGGCCACTCAAGGGGACCGAGTGGGGTCCGTCGGGGATCTCGCAGGGTGGGTGGGAGAGCTGCGAGGCGAGGAGGTAGCCCCAGTAGGCTTGTGAGAGCGCCCACGGCCACATCGTGCGTTCAGCCCCACGCTGAAAGCAGCCGGTGCCCAGCCGGAGGCTGGGCGCAGAGACCGCAGGCAGGGGTCTCCCTTGCAGCGATGGAGAGGGACAAGGGCTGCCCACGAGGACGCGCCTCACCATGACGCTGCCGTGAGGAGCCAGGCACGGAAGGGACAGTACGGTCTGGTCTGTCCTTTGCATACCTTGACATGGAATTCGAAAAATGAGAGGCCGGCTTTGAGACCTTTGTGATAGAAGTGAAGGGACTGGTTACACGGGGTGGGGAGGTGCGGGACGGGAATTAGCTGGAGCCTGGGCAGAACCTGTGGTCGGTGCCCTCTGTCGGCCATAGTGTGTAAGCACACCCTCTGGAAAGGAAGCCTCAGACCAGTGAGCCGGGCTGGCTGGCTTTACTGTCCTCAGTTTTTGCACAAGAAAACTAAGGTTCAGTGAGGAGAGACACCTTTCTCTCTCTCCCTTTCTTTTTTTTTTTTTTAAGAATTATTTTATTTAACTTTATTTATTTATTTTAATTTGACCAGAGAGGGTCAGAGAGAGAGAGAGAGAGGGAAAGTGAGAAAGCAAACCGCCAGGTCTGAGGCTCAAACCGCTGTTGGCCAGGTGGGAGTCCAGCGCCCTTAATCACCATGCCACCTGCCAGCCCCAGACATCTTTCTTTTCTTTTTCTTTTTTCCATTTTTTTTGGGAGAGAGATTTTTGCTATAGAGTGGTTGCACTTGCGTGAGAGAGAGACAGAGAAAGAGAAAGTGAGAAAGCACTCACTCGGGGGATGGCCACGTCGCAATCCCTTCTACTCCATTCTCTGCTTGGGATTTTGGGCACGCACACACATGTGCCGGGCATGAGTTTCAAGCTGCCGGGTCCAGGTCTCAAACTGTGGTCAGCCAAGGTGAGAGTTCAGCACCTTAGACATTTCACCACCTGCTGGCCTCAGGCATCTTTCTAGAAGTAAAAGCTGAGCTACTTGTGCCAACAGGCCATGCTACCGCCCCACTCTGGCTTAGCTGCTGTGCAGAGTAGGACCTGGGGTCTGCTCGAGGGGTGGGCTGCCTGTTCAGCAGGGCCCCTGGTCAGGGTCACATGTACACGCACTGCCGCAGGCCTCACGCTCTGCAGGGAGAGCCTGCCTTATTATACCACAGAGTGACGAGGTGGGGGCAGGGAGTACAGAGTGACGAGGGGGGGGGCAGGGAGTGTTCATAAATACACCTATGGCATGGTGGGTAAGGGTCCTGGGTTCCCACATGGCTGACTATGGTTTGAGTCACAGACACGGCGGCTTTCTCTTTCCCTCGTTCTCTCACTGGTCAAATTAAAATAATAACAGCAACAACAATGATAATAATAATAAATAAAGCTGAATAAAATTCTTTAAAAAAAATAAGAAAGACACCTGCTATGATTGTGTCCCTTCAAAAAGCATGTGTTGAGATTTGGCTATGAAACTATTAAAGAAAACTTAATACCTTTATGGCGTTGAAAGGTGGTCCCTTTGGGACAGCAGATGGCATAATGGTTACATCACTGGACTCCCACATAGTTGACCGTGGTTCAAGTCCTGGACCCGGCACCTTAAAAACTCATGCCAGGGGACCAGCAGGTAGTGTGGTGGTTAAGGTGCTGGACACTCCCACATGGCCAACCAGGGTTCAAGTCCTGAATCTGGTGGCTTGCTTTCTCACTTCTTCTCTCTCTCACTCTCATCCTCTGTCTCTCTCTGGTCAAATTAAAAAAAAAAAAAGAATAAATAAATAAAAATAAACTAAAATAAATAATTATTAAAAAAAAAAAAAAAAAAAAAAAAAAACTCATGCCAGACGCGTGTGTGTGTGTGCCCAAAATCCTCAGAGGAGAATGGAAGAGAAGAGATTGTGGTGTGGCCACCTCCCTGGGAGATAATTTCTCACTTTCTATCTCTTTGTCTCTGTTTCTCCAGCTGGTGCACACACCCTATAGCAAAAATCTCTAAAAAGGAAAGAAAGAAAGAAAGGAAGGAAGGAAGGAAGGAAGGAAGGAAGGAAAGAAAGAAAAACGAGGCCTTTGCAAAGAGATTAGGATTAAGGCCGTGGAGGTGGACTGACTCCTGGTGGGTAGAGAAGAGCAAGTGAGACCAGAACCGAGACGCAGGGTGGACACAGCCCCCTGCTCTGCTCTTGTCCTTGTGACTCTGAGATCCCCACCAGAGATGGCCGGGATCTCGACCTCCAGTCTGAGCTGAAAAAACCGCATCCTTCAAATGACTCAGATGCTGGTGTTTTCTGTCATCAGCAATAGGCCAGGCCAACGCCATGCCCAAGATCAACTACGTCTGTCCTACGTCTGTCTGCTCCCCTGCTGGGTTCACGGGCCTGTGACCTACCCACCTGCCTGTCAAGTGGGTGTTGGGAGGTTCTCGCCGACAGGCTGGACTCAGGAGCCATTAGCACCCACTTCTCCCCAGGAGCACGATGATCTGAGATCCTCTGATAAGATATTTTACTAATCTGGCTTCCAAACTCCATTAAGGCCTTATTTGTTTAGAGGTGATCCAATAAAAATGCAAAGGCCCCTTGGGATCACTTTGTGTAAAATCCTTATTTAGAGGATCCTGACTCCTTGAAAGATGTCAGCTTATGTCCTAAGACACCCCGATTTTATTACCTCTGGAGCTCCAAGTTTAATTCTGAAATATTAGCCTAAGAAGTCACATAATAACCAAAACGGGCTGGATGATGATGCAGTGGTAAGACATGACACCCTGAGGGGCAGACCCACATGGGAAGGTTCTTGGTTCAAGTCTGGAGACCTCTGAGTTTGCTGGGCATGCGTGTGCCCGTGATCTGGGGCTGGGGTGGATCACAGGACCAAGGCCCTGTCGGGGTGTTTCATCTCTCTCTCTCATAGTTTGAACTAAATATAATTTTTTTTTTCTTTTTTTTTTTTGGAGAGGTTTTTGCCATAGGGCGCGTGCACTCGCCAGACAGACAGAGAGAGACAGAGAGATAGAAAGCAGGAAATCACCCCCCAGGGGGGATGGCCACGCCGCAATCCCTTCTCCTCCATTCTCCTCTCGGGATCTTGGGCACGCACGCACACGCGCCCGGCGTGTTTAAGCCGCCGGGTCCGGGACTCGAACCGCGGTCGACTACGTGGGAGTCCAGCGACATAGCCATTACACCAACTGCTGGTCCCATTTTTTACAGAATTATTTTGTCTAACTTTATTTTAATTTGACTAGAGAAGGACAGAGTAAGAGAGTGAGAGCAAGAGAGAGAGACAGAGAGAGAGAGTGGGAAAGTGAGAAAGTAAATCGCCACGCCTGGGACTTGAACTACAGTTGGCCATGTGGGAGTCCAGCACCCTTAACTACCATGACACCTGCTGGCCCCAAGACTAAATGTAATTTTTTAAGAGGTTTTTGCCTTAGGGCATGTGTACTTGTGGGGGGTGGGAAGGAGATGGTGAGAGGGAGAGTGAGAAACATCCCCCCCCCATGACGGCCATGCCACAGTCCCTTCTCTTCCGCTCTCCTTCCAGGATCTTCCTCATAGGAGAGGGGGCGGCCGTGGGCCAAAGGGGCTGAGGCACGTGTGGACACAACCTGCCTGTGCCCAGCCCCAGCAGGACCGGTGAGGGAAGGCTGGAGGCTCAGGGTAAGCCTCATGCACCCCGAAGGCTCCCTGCTGGAGCAGCGCCGGCACGGGCCAGGGGCCAAGGCCAGTTTGGAGGTGGAGAGGGGCCTGTGTGGGCCCGACCAGACCAGGAGGGGTGTGGACTGGGCAGGTCTCGAGCCCCAGGTGAAGGACTAACACTGACACTTCCCAAGTCGGCTTCTCGGGGCTCCTGAAGCCGGCCAGGAAGGTGCAAGGGCTGGGGAGGCCTATGGGCCACCTTTCCTGCTGCTGGCCGATGTGCAAGCGCTGCTTGGCCAAGAGGCCCTGGGGCAACCCCTGGCTGTGAAACCAGCTTGCAAGAAGCCCACTTCTCCTTCCTCCTCCCAAGGCGAGTGCGCAACCATGGCATTCACCCTGGCCACCGCCTTCCAGCGTGTCCTGTGTTTTTGTTAAGAGATTCTTGCTGTAGGGTGTGTGTGCTTGCTGGAGAGACAGAAATCATCCCTGCAGGGATTGCCATGCCACAATCCCTTCTCCATTCTCCTCCTGGGATCTGGGGCACATGTGCACATGCATCTAGCATGAGTTTTAAGTCACCGTGTCTGGGGCTCGAACTGCAGTCGGCTACTTGAGAGTCCAGTGATCTAACCATTATGCCATCTGCTGGCCCCCCGGGGTGTTCTGTCTGAGCCCCAAGCTGAGGCCAGGGTGATCACAGAGGAGCTGAGGCCAGCATTTGCCGCATGGACTCGGAGCCCTGTATGGCTCTGGCCCCATCAGCTTTCCTCGCCATGTTTCCCTGCTGCCCAGCGCAGCCGCCCGGCCCTGCTGTCTCACTCCAAGCACCAGACGGGGGCCCTCCTCAGCCCGAGTACCAGACGGCGGGGGGTTCCCTCTTCAACCTGAGCACCAGACGGGGGGCCCCTCCTCAGCCCGAACACCAGACGGGGGGGGATTCCCTCTTCAACCTGAGCACCAGACGGGGGGGCCCCTCCTCAGTCTGAACAGCAGACGGGGGGGCCCCTCCTCAGCCTGGGCACCAGATGGGGGACCCCTCCTCAGCCTGGGCACCGGATGGGGGACCCCTTCTCAGCCTGGGCACCGGATGGGGAGTTGCTGGAGCTCAAACCAGAGACTGGAGGCTGTGGGAGCAAAGGGGAGAAGCGCCGAGTCTGGCTGGGGCCCAGAGAAAGCTCCTCTAGCGGGCGGGGCGAGTCGCACAGGCTGGGCGGAGGGTTGGGAGAGTCGGGGAAGCTCGAACACCCCTAGATGGCTGGGCAAAGGTGGCAGCTGGCCCCCGGGTGCGCAAGGCTGCACTGAGGATGGTGTGGGCTCCTGACAGCAGGGGTGACCCGGCCAGAGCAGTGGCCTGGAAGAGCCCCTGGACAACGGCGTGAAGGATGGCCTGTATCGGGAGCCCCGACATGTGGGGTGGGTGTTGTGGGGGCACTGCATGGGCATGAAGATGGGGCTGGAACTGTGGCAGGGTGTCCCCAGGAGGAAGCAGGAGCAGGCGGGGCACTTCCCAGGCCTCCAGTCCTGGCCCCTGCAGCAGGCACTGACAGCAGGGCGGGCAAGCGCCTGGCAGGGACCACGGGGCACTCGTGGGAGTCAGACGGGGTGTCCATTCATTGTGACTGGTAAGTGGGGGGCTGGCCCCAGGGAGCCTGAGGCCTGGGAGGAGCAGCAGGCCAGGAAGATGCCCTCGGAGAAGCAAGAAGGAGCCCGGGGAGGCGGGAGGGTGTGCGGGAGAGTGGCGCCGGGGTCAGCAGGGCCGCTGCAGAGGGAAGGAGGGGCCACCCGGGCCTGAGTGGGGAGCACAGGCTGGACAGGGGCCGCTGGGCCCAGTGAGGGCTGGCCAGCTGCAGCAGCCTTGCGTGTGAGATGAGGAACGTGGTGGATGTGGATGCCTTTGCCCGGGCTGGGCTGGGGAGAAGCCGGAACGAGAGGCTGTTGGGAGCGACGGAGCACAGCTCTGGGCTGGCTGAGAGCTCAGTTCGGGGCACAGGGAGGAGGGCTTTGAACTGGAGGCAACTCCTCACTCGGGTGGGGGGGTCTCTGGCAGGGGGTGCTGCAGTTCTCCACTCCTCAGTGCTAACAAGCACCTGCTGGGTGCTGGCAGTGCCTCGCTCTCTAGCAGCGAGTGGTAGACCTGTTGTCCTGGATGCCAGGGGGTGGAGGGATGCAGGCTGGGCATCAGGTCTCTCCTCTCTTGGGGGACTCAGCCCTCCTGAGCAGGCCTGGCTGTGCCTGTCCCCTCTGGGCCCAGGAGCACCGACGTACCGTCAGGGAGATGGAGAAATTCTTCCTTCATCTTGCACACAGGTAGGCCCCAGCAAGCCCGTGAGGCAACAGCAGGGGCTGAGGCAAGGCCAGCCCCACCCAGCCCGCCACGGGTGGGGACAAGCAGCCCCTGGCAGGGCCTTTGCATCAGACTCTGCTGGGCATAAAGGAGGCTCCCGTGGGCAGAGGGAGGCCGACGCGGGGACCATGGAGACCCAGAAGGCTAGCCTCTCCCTGGGGCTGTGGTCACTGCTACTGCTGGGCCTAGTGATGCCTCCGGCCAGTGGCCAGGCCCTCAGCTACCGGGAGGCCGTGCTCCGTGCGGTGGACAGCTACAACCAGCAGTCCTCCGAGGCCAACCTCTACCGCCTCCTGGACCTGGACCAGCCGCCCAGGGAGGTGAGCCGGGCTCTGCTTTCTGGGCCAGGCTGCACTGCATCCCACCTCTGCCAGGGGGCCCCCTTGAGCCGTGTCCCCCAGCAAGAGCTTCCTGCCCCAGAATCCCTGCTCTGGAGAAGGTGCCCGTCCCCTCCCTGTGCAGGTTCCAGTGACTTCCCAGAGCTCCAGGGACAAGAGTGGGCTATTGGCTCTGGGGAGTGACTTAAAGGCTCCCTGGAAGGCCCTGGTGGGAAGGGCTCTGCCCAGCCTCAGGGGTCCAGGGCACAGGGCTCATCCTCCAGGACCTCCAGGTGCCCCCACCCCCGTCCCAGCAGGGCGAGCTGCTCACTGGTGCATGTGTGAGGGCTGCTCCTCTCACTGCCCCGTCTAGGGGGTGGGCACCCACACCGAGCCCAGTGCCAGCCCGGGCCTGCGGCCGCTGTGCAAAGCTGCTTTGTGAGGCGTCAGGGGTCAGATCAGAACAGGCAGGAACGGGCCCAAGCCCAGCCTTCCACTCCCTCCCATGGCTAGGATGAGGACCCAGACACCCCAAAGCCTGTGAGCTTCACGGTGAAGGAGACGGTGTGCGCCAAGACGACACAGAGGCCCCTGGAGCAGTGTGACTTCAAGAGGAACGGGGTGAGGCTGGGCACAGTGACGCCGGGCCCCTGGAGAACATTCCCAGCCATTGGGGTGACGGCTGGAGGTTATGGCAAAAGTTCCAGTTTGACCTTGAACTTCTTTCCAGTCGGAGAAGCAGTGCATGGGGATCGTCATCCTGGACCAGGCCAGGGGCAGCTCCGACATCAGCTGCACTGCGGTGAGTGGAGCTCTGGGCTGCAGGGGCCGACGGGGTGGAGTGTGGACCATCCTAGGGGCCCCGGACCCCTGCCCAACAGGGCTCCTCCCTCCACTCCTGCCCCATCTCTGGGGCAGCTGTGATCCCTCTATCCCTCCCTCAGAGCCGTGGTTCTCTGTGTGGTCCTCCCCTGGGTACTTGCTAGAAATGCGGGTTTCCAGGCCCCACTCAGACCTGCTACAGCAGAGGCTGGGGTGGGACAGGGATTTGCACTTTCACGAGCCCTCGGGTGGGTCTGACTTCTGCTCCAGCTGCAGAGCCCCTGGCAGACAAAGGGGCCGCAGCGGTGTTCCGAGCCCCCGGCAGTGAGAGCCTGGGGAGCGGCCGCCCCTGCTCCCCGCCTTGGTTTTCTCATCTTTCCCAGTAGAGTGTAAGGATCCGCAGGAGCTCCAAGCTCCCAGCCAGGGGGTGCATCAGGTGCCCAGGGCTCTGGGTGGCCAGTGGGGAGGGGTCTCAGAACCACCCTGGCTGGGTACAGCCCTCACGAGGAGCTTGCTCCCCCCCCCCGAACAGATCGGGCGTGCCAAGAGCACCAAGCTGGCTGAGCTCTTCCGAAGAGGTGGTGAGAAGCTTGGGGAGAAGTTTGAGAAAATTGGCCAGAAAATCAAGAATTTTTTCCGGAAGCTCTTACCAGGGACAGAGTCCTAGGGTCTGCCCGGCCCTGGCTCGGACTTCTGGACCCTGAAAAATAAACTCTATGAAAGCAACTGCCTCAAGGCCTCAATCTCACTTGTCTCGTTGTCTCCGAGTGCATGCATGCGTGTGCGTGTGCGTGTGTGAGACTTGGAATGGCTGGGTGTGGCTGTGCCACCCCGGAGGCATGGGGGAGGCAGCAGGGCCAGAGATCTTAGGTTCCCTCTGCAGGCCCTTTGCACACCTCACACCACCGCGCTCCTCAGCCTGACGCCCAGCAGAGGCTGGAGATGTGCCTGTGTGCAGCGGCGCTGAGGAAGCTGGGAGCTGTTCCTGCTCACGGGGGTGGCATTCGCGGGAGGCGCCAGGCATTCTGTCAGCACGCACAGGGACAGTCTGGTCTCCCCTCAGCTGGCTGACTGGGTCTGCCAACATGAAATAAAAATGCAGAGCAGGCTGGCTATTCCAGAGAAGCTGGATCCAGCAGGCGGCCATGGTTCGAATCCCCAGCCAGGTTGGCCTGAGCCATGCTCAACACGCATGGGGATGCCCAGGATCCCGTGGACTGGAAGAGAGGGATCATGGCATCCTCACCCCGTGGAGGGCGCTCGTGGTGTGTGTGTGGAGTGTCTGTGTGTGGTGTATGTATGTGTGTATATGTGTGGAGTGTCTATGTGATGTGTGTGTGTGTGCACGTGGTATGTGTGTGTGTAATGTCTGTGGTGTGTGTGTGTGTGTGTGTGTGTGTGGTGTGTATCTGTGTGGAGTGTCTATGTGATGTGTGTGTAGAGTGTCTGTGCGTGTGTTGTGTGTGTGTTGTGTGTGTATATGTGTGGAGTGTCTGTGTGGTGTGTGTGTCTGTGGAGTGTCTGTGCTTGGGGTGTGTGTGTGCGTGTGTGTCTGTATGTGTGGAGTGTCTGTGTGTGTGGTGTGTGTGTGTGTGCATGCGTGTATGTATGTGTGTGGTGTGTGTGCATGTTTGCGTGTGTGTGTGTTTCATGCTCTCATTCTCACATGCACATACTCTATCATGAATAAAGGAAAAAGAACTTTTAAGGTAATGGGGCGAAACCCTCTCTGCTGTTCACTTGACCTTCAGCTGCCTTGAAGAAGGTCTCTCTGAAGCCCAGCCAAGGGGATGGATGGTCAGCTTCCTGGCCGCTGCCGTGCCGTGTAAACCGCTTTGTAGAAAAGCACTAGGTGGAGTTTGGGCAAAACTTGCAGTGTAGAGAAAAAAGGTCAAAGTAACGTGGCTTGGGTGAATTCGTTGTGAGTAAAAATGTATGATTAGTAGTGAAAATATATTACATCTTCGAACTGGAAATGTCAACAAATGTTAGAGGAAATTGTTACCATGTTCAACATTTTCACTGTATAAATGAGGCTTGGTTGGTTGGAAGCCAAAAGTTTCCATCTTTTTTCTCTAGGGTGTGTGTGCTCGCCAGAGAGAAGACGGGGCAGAGGAGAGAACACCCCGTAAAGAGGTGTGACTGCGCCACAATTCCTCCCGCACTTCTCCACCGCTCCATCTCGCCAGGATCTGGGCACACGCGCACACTCACCGGCACGGTTTAGGGTGGCGTGGTTGGCCAGGCGGACCGGGCTGCTGAGAGCACCAGGCCAGTGAGCCCGCCCCAAGAGCGGTGTGAATGGCGCTCCCTCTGTGTTATCAGGGTGGGCAGGAAGGGCTGGAATGGCTGGTAGACCCCCACAGAGCTCAGGCCCGCCTGCCACCTGCCAGCGGAAGTTTCCTGAAACAACGCAGGCAGGTTTGCAAAGTCGAGTCCCTCTGGCACAGAAACATAGAACCCTTTCCAAAGCTAAGCCCTCTCTGGTCCTGGTACTGAAACTACCCTACACACCAAACTAACTCCTGTCAACAGTGGGCCCAGTTGTCTGGGAGTAATAAAAAGGCCCCAGTACACAGGCCCTGGCCCTACCTGCTTCTGTACCGATCTCGACCGCTCACTCCTTCAGGCTTTCCGTGGACCGTAGAGTACATATGGTCACAGGTAAAACTGAGACAGAGACACAGAGAGAAGCCCCTTCCGGCGTCTGGTCACGCTGTGGTCTCCTTCCTCCAGTCCTCCAGCCTGATGGAGCAGGCCTGGCATGCTTCAGGCCGACCAGACGGATTTGAACCACAGCTGCCACGTGGGGTGTGACTTCTCTGGACCAGTGCCTTGCTGCTGCACCAGGGAGCTGGCCCTGTACTTTCTGTGCTATAAAACCTTCCAGTCCGACGTTGGCCCCGCTGAGGCTCTGGACGTGAACCTGTGCTGTGTTGTGTTGGGTGGGCAGCTCACGTACCCAGGCCACCTTGTGGAAGCAGCGGCTCTACGTGTACGTGGTACCTCTGGCTGAGGGATACTCCCACCGGGAAAGGCACGGTGAGGACCAGGGCAGGGGACCGGTGCATGACTGGGAGCCCGGCAGCCCCCCAGCCCAGCCACGGTGGCAGTAAAATGGTAGAGAAGACAAAAGAGGCGTCGGGGAGATCACCACCCCTCTAAAGAGCCAGTAGGGACAGAAGTGTTTGAAAACCAGCAGGCTGTGTAGACTGCCCTTCCTTCAGGCCCACTAGTCCTGAAGAGATTTTGCAATGAGTGTCAGTCACTGATAGTTTATGCAGACTGGAGCCTGTGGCCAAAGATGTGGCCACAAAACCACGGCTCCTGAGCATACAGACCCAGCGTGTGCCTGACAGCACCACCACGTATACCCTGTTCAAGAGGCAATGACACCCCCGTCGTTGGGTGTCAGCTGGACACAGGCGGCACAGTGGTTCAGGCACTGGACTCCCACATGCTAGGCCGCGGTTTGAGTCCTAGACCTGGCGGCTTGCTTTCTCACTTTCCCTCTCTCTCTATGCGTGTCTCTCTTTGGTCAAATTAAAATAACGAATAACATTAAATCATTATTTGAGGGAAAAATAAAAAGGTAATCCGATCTCTGCTCCCCAGGAAAGAACCACGACATAGCGACACACCGTCACACAGGGTCAGTGTGCTCACTTTCCACTGCTTTCTCGGGAAGGGAGGAACCCACGTGGAGGCGGTCTTCCTTGGGCTGGCCGTGTGGAAGCTCTTTATAGTGGTTTCTGTATTCAGTCTTTTCATATTTTCAGCTTATAGGGAAACATAACCAGTTTAATACTAAGAATTTAGGGTATTTTAGGCCAGCAGGTGGCATGATGGTTAAGGCACTGGATCCCACATGGCCAGCTGCTCGGTTCAAGTCCCAGACCCAGTGGCTTGAAAAGCATGCTGGGTGCCTGGGTGTGTGCCCAAAATTCCAAGAGAAGGATGAAGGGATTGCGGTGTGGCCATTCTCCTTGAGGAGGTGATTTCTCACTTTCTGTCTCTCTTATGAGCGCATGCACCCTATAACCACATACAAAAATAAAAATAAATACATAAATTAGGATGTTTGAAAACGACGGTAACTTTTACAAAAACCTGGAATTATTAAAGTCCTAAAATGCAGTTAAAATTCCCTATATCGATACTGACAAAATGAATTCCATTACCTTCAGAGCATCCAATAGTCTGGTCTTGTACATTGGACTTTCCAACTTTCTGTTATGAATATTTTCAAACATTTGCAAAAGTAGACCAAGAGTGAAACTCTGATGCAGCCGTCATTCCCTCTCAGCAGTGATCAGTCTTGTCTCGGCTACACCTGTTCCCCTGGAAAATCCAAGACATTATACCACGTAATCCATCAAGATTCAATCCTGTGTCTAAATCCTGGAAACAGCTGCACGGGCTGAGTGGCAGCGGCCTCCTCTTAGACAGAGATCAGCTGGTTTAGGGGGATTACGTGGCCTGCTCGGTCACACATGGACGACCGTGATAGGGCCAGGAATTAAACCAGGTTTTTCTGACTCTCGAACTAGGAATTTTTTGGGATGCCTTCTTTACTTCTTTTGACTGTCCCCCCCCCCACCCCCCCAGCTCTTGGAAATGGGTTCATGTTCCTGGATGAAAAGTCCCATAGAGGATTCGTCCTGTTGTCCTGATGTGTATTTCTACTACCCCCAAACCTTTTTTTTTTGAGAGGTTTTTGCTCTAGGGCATGTGCGCTCCCCAGAAAGACAGAGAGAGACAGAAAACGAGAAATCACCCCCCGGGGGGGATGGCCACACCACAATCCCTTCTCCTCCATTCTCCTCTTCGATCTTGGGCACGCACACACATGCACCCGGCTAGAGTTTAAGCCACTGGGTCCAGGACTCGAACCGTGGTTGACTACATGGGAGTCCAGCGACACAGCTATTATGTCAACTGCTGGTCCCATCCCCAAACCTTTTCTAAACTAGAATTTTCTTTCATTAAAATTTTTATTTTTAGTTTGCTATAGGGCATGTGTGCTTGCCAGAGACAGAGAGAGACAGAAAGTGAGAAAGCACCCCTTGGGGCTAGCCATGCTCAATCTCTCCTCCTCCATTCCCTCCTGGGATTTTGATCATGTGTGTACACGCACCTAGCATGTTTTTCAAGCTATCAGGTGTTGGACTTTGAACTGTGTAGTCCGCTATGTGGGACAGGAGACCACACCACCTGTGGCCTTGAGACGGAAGAATTCCAAGTGACGTCAAAGACCAGGGTATGGGGCGAGCCCTGCGGCCCAGCACTTAGAGAAGACCAGGGTATGGGGCGAGCCCTGCGGCCCAGCACTTAGAGAAGACCAGGGTATGGGGCGAGCTCTGCGGCCTAGCACTTAGAGAAGACCAGGGTATGGGGAGAGCCCTGCGGCCTAGCACTTAGAGAAGACCAGGGTATGGGGTGAGCCCTGCGGCCCAGCACTTAGAGAAGACCAGGGTATGGGGCGAGCCCTGCGGCCCAGCACTTAGAGAAGACCAGGGTATGGGGCGAGCTCTGCGGCCCAGCACTTAGAGAAGACCAGGGTATGGGGCGAGCTCTGCGGCCCAGCACTTAGAGAAGACCAGGGTATGGGGTGAGCTCTGCGGCCTAGCACTTAGAGAAGACCAGGGTATGGGGTGAGCTCTGCAGCCTAGCACTTAGAGAAGACCAGGGTATGGGGAGAGCCCTGCGGCCCAGCACTTAGAGAAGACCAGGGTATGGGGCGAGCCCTGCGGCCTAGCACTTAGAGAAGACCAGGGTATGGGGAGAGCCCTGCGGCCTAGCACTTAGAGAAGACCAGGGTATGGGGAGAGCCCTGCGGCCTAGCACTTAGAGAAGACCAGGGTATGGGGAGAGCCCTGCGGCCTAGCACTTAGAGAAGACCAGGGTATGGGGCGAGCTCTGCGGCCCAGCACTTAGAGAAGACCAGGGTATGGGGTGAGCTCTGCGGCCCAGCACTTAGAGAAGACCAGGGTATGGGGCGAGCTCTGCGGCCCAGCACTTAGAGAAGACCAGGGTATGGGGTGAGCTCTGCGGCCTAGCACTTAGAGAAGACCAGGGTATGGGGTGAGCTCTGCAGCCTAGCACTTAGAGAAGACCAGGGTATGGGGAGAGCCCTGCGGCCCAGCACTTAGAGAAGACCAGGGTATGGGGCGAGCCCTGCGGCCTAGCACTTAGAGAAGACCAGGGTATGGGGAGAGCCCTGCAGCCTAGCACTTAGAGAAGACCAGGGTATGGGGAGAGCCCTGCGGCCTAGCACTTAGAGAAGACCAGGGTATGGGGTGAGCCCTGCGGCCCAGCACTTAGAGAAGACCAGGGTATGGGGCGAGCTCTGCGGCCCAGCACTTAGAGAAGACCAGGGTATGGGGTGAGCTCTGCGGCCCAGCACTTAGAGAAGACCAGGGTATGGGGAGAGCCCTGCGGCCCAGCACTTAGAGAAGACCAGGGTATGGGGCGAGCTCTGCGGCCCAGCACTTAGAGAAGACCAGGGTATGGGGAGAGCCCTGCGGCCTAGCACTTAGAGAAGACCAGGGTATGGGGAGAGCCCTGCGGCCTAGCACTTAGAGAAGACCAGGGTATGGGGTGAGCCCTGCGGCCTAGCACTTAGAGAAGACCAGGGTATGGGGAGAGCCCTGCGGCCTAGCACTTAGAGAAGACCAGGGTATGGGGCGAGCTCTGCGGCCTAGCACTTAGAGAAGACCAGGGTATGGGGTGAGCTCTGCGGCCTAGCACTTAGAGAAGACCAGGGTATGGGGTGAGCCCTGCGGCCCAGCACTTAGAGAAGACCAGGGTATGGGGCGAGCTCTGCGGCCTAGCACTTAGAGAAGACCAGGGTATGGGGCGAGCTCTGCAGCCTAGCACTTAGAGAAGACCAGGGTATGGGGTGAGCTCTGCGGCCCAGCACTTAGAGAAGACCAGGGTATGGGGTGAGCTCTGCGGCCCAGCACTTAGAGAAGACCAGGGTATGGGGCGAGCTCTGCGGCCCAGCACTTAGAGCCGGGTCCCACGTGGCCAACCACATGGCTGAAATCCTGGCCCAGTGACTTGAAAAATGTGCTGGGTGTGTGTGTGTACCCTAAGTCTGCCAGAGATGTCGAGCCAGGGTGAACTAAAGAGGAAAATGCAGTTGAAAAGATTTTGAAAGATTAGATACCAAAACAGTTTGAGTTAAAGGGCAGAAAACTCAGTGGAGAAAAGTAAAAGATGCAGTAGAGGTTAGGGAACCCCCGAGCAAGAAGCTGGGACTCACAGCCACTGTCTTGCCAGGAGCAGGGCCCCCCTCTGCTGTGAGAAGAAAGTGGGAGAAGGTGGGTGCACATGCAGGTACCGGGTCGATGGCGGTCTCTAAGATGCCTAGACCCTCGCCCAGACCAACAGTCCTGCTAGCATAAACGCCTCAGGCCATCCTTATGAGACCAGCCTCCATACAAGGGCACCTCCCCAACAGCCTTCTGAGGCTCCTCCCAACTCCCAGTGAGTGTGGCAGGCTGCCGTGGCAGCAACCCCCAGGACCCTCGGCTCCGCACCCCCCACGGGTGCATCCCTCTCCTGTATGGGCTCCAGGCTTGGCCACAGGCCCTGCTTTGGACTGGGACGTTAGTAAACAGGACACGAGCAGAAACTTCCTAAGCTAGGCGAGGGCCTGGCCCCTTGGGACCCTGAAACGACTGTTCTGTGAAGCTCAGATGAAAGCCCACATGGACCCACCCGCTGACGCAGCGGTGTGAGGGAGTCTGGGTGAAACCAACAGACCCACCAGCCAGCCCTCAGACACACGAGAAAAATCTGTTGTTTGGGGACGGGAAGTTCTGAGGGAGGCGCAATTCAGCAATAGATTACTGGCAGGCTGGGCTTCGCGGAGTCAAGGCTACCAGGAGCGTCCTTGTGCAAATCAGGAAGTCAGGCATCCACACAGGCCCCCACCGGGCACACACCTCAGTGCAGGGAGGTGCTTCCTCCTCCGGCCGCGGCCCCGTGCCAGGGTGCACACGAGGCTCTGTGGCAGGCACCTCTCCTGGGAGAGCTCTACACAACTCTCCTTCCCTTAGCAGAGCAGACTGCCTCAGGGCAGGTTCACTCACTCCACCTGAGGACAGAGGAAGCTCCCGGTGGTGCTCCGAGCCGCGAGGCTTCAGCAGGACAGACCTTTATTGAGGAAACGGCCCGATGATTAGAGTCACTGCAATTTTCAGTCAAGTCTGCTAGGCACAGTCCTCCTTGAAGAAGGATGGATGGTTCTCAGCAAAAAGAAAAGAGGAGTCATTCTTCTGGACCCCGGGAAGATCCTGGAGAGAGGTAGCTGGAGTGCCAGAGTCCAGCCCATGTGCTCGGCCGGCTCCGCTGGCAGGCAGGGTGGTGCCCCGCTGGCAGGCAGGGTGGTGCCCAGCGCAGATGGCGCCGCTGGCCCTTGGACCACGCAGACTAGAGGTCAAAGAAAGACGGGGGCTGCTGGTGGTCACGGACTGGCAGGTCTGCGTCAGGCCGGTCCCGGGCCTTCTGTTCCAGCCGGAGAGTGGACGCCTCCCTCTGGACTGTAGCGCACAGGGCCTCGGCGCAGCCGCGGCTCCTCCTCTTCATACCAGCGCTGCTCGCTGAAGTCAGGGAAGAAGGCTGCAATCTCTCTGCTGGCGGAGGCCACAGAGTCTGGAAGGTAGGTAAGACAGAGAAGGGGTTAGGCAGGGAGTGCGGGGTAGAGGTCAGAGGTGGTCAGGGCCAGGCTCAGAGACCTGAGCGTCCCCCTGTCCTGCCTGCCCCTTCAGCCCCAGGTAGGTTAAATCCGCAGGCCACACCTGCAGGCGGTGGAAAGCGCAGAAACCAGCGGAAAGCAAGCTCGCTGGCGACTCCTAGCGGTCAGCTACCACACCGCCCGCCCGCCCGTCCGCCCACCTGAACCGTGGGTGGTGTTGCGGGTGTCGGTGAGGCCCAAACTCCCACGAATGGACTCGGGGGCCACGTAGCGTGCTCGAAACACTCTGGTGGGCCCCATCAGCGTCCTCCAGAGCTGGATGGCATCCTGGTGGGCGAGGATGTAGGCTCGGATAGGCCCGCTGTGAACGAGAGGGGCAGGCGTGGGGACCGTGGCCAGCCAAAGGCCGGTCCTACCTGCGGGGAGTTTCCTTGCCTCTCTTGCTGGGACCAGTGCTGGCCATGCGAGGGGAGGGCCGCTGTGGACAGGCACTCTGAGACCAGTGCTGGCCGTGCAAGGGGAACAGGGCCACTGTGGACAGGCACTGAGACCAGTGCTGGCCGGGCAAGGGGAGGGGGCTGAGGACACATGGAGCCTGGAGATGGGCTGCACCTTCAGCCACAGCCCGGGGCCACCTGGGACAGATGCCCGACAGATGCCCGGTCAGCACCAGCTCAGGCAGGGTCCCGCCCACATTTCCTCACTTCCCACTGATTGCAGCCTTAAAGAGTGGAAGGTGAGGGGCTGGCAGGTGGCGTGATGGTTAAGGCAGCTGGACTCCCACATGGCTGACCACAGTTTGAGTCCTGGACCTGGCAGCTTGCTTTCTCACTTTCTTTCTCTCTCTCTGGTCAACTTTAAAAAAAAAAAGTGACAATGAATAAAATTCAACAAAATAATTATATATATATAAAAAAGAGTGGAAGGTGAGGTAATAAACCCAATGGGGTGGGGGCAGCAGGTGGCATGGTGCTTAAGGTGCTGGACTCCCACTGGCCAACTATGGTTCGAGTCCCAGAACTTGGGGCTTGTTTTCTCACTTTCTCTCTCTCTCTCTCTCTGATCGAACTGGAAAACAATAATAATAAATAAAGTTAAATAAAAATTCTAAAACACAAAGTTTATGAAAACAAAACAAAATAAACCCAATTAGGGGATGCTTCAGTGGATAACGGTGCCGACACCCTAAAGGAGAAATACCTGGCCATAAACTCCACCAGCCGCTGGTAGAAAAATCGCCCTGCGAAGAGAGAGGACCTTCATCAGGATTCTGATGCCCAGGAGAACTGTTCAAACCTCCACCTCCTCTTGGAATGAGACACTGACTTGGAGAACAGAACAGGGACCTGGGAGTCTGTCACGCTGGGGCTCACCCTGGCTCTGTGGCTCAGCCTGTGTAGGTGTGGGCACGTCACTAGTCTCCTGGCTCTGCTTCCGAATCGTCCCGGGGACGCCACAACCCTGCCTCTCAGGGCTGCGGGGGAACTAAGTGAAACAGCACGGGGCAGCGTCTGACAGGGTCAAGTCACTAAATGTAAACTTTTGGTATTATTTGTTTTTCTTTTTAAAAAAAAATTTTGCTAGAGGGCATGTGCACTTGTAGGGGTGGGGGAGAAAGTGAGAAAGCAACCCCCCCATGGGGCCTGGTCACACCATAATCCCGTCCCCATTTCTCCCTCCTTTAAGAATTTTGGGTAGGCACACGCACACACACATGCCTGGTATGTGGTGTGCTTTTCAAGCTGTTGGGACCAGGATGTGAACGCACAGTTGGCCATGTGGGATCCACTGGCTGGCCCTGCTGGTGTCATCATCAGGACCCCAAATTAAGTTTCTGGTTGGGACTGTGAGGTGGAACCCTCCGGGGGGGAGGGAAACTCTTAGTCATGAAGTTTGTCTATCAAACAAGATTTTCTTTTTTTTTTTGAGAGGTTTTTGCTATAGGGCGTGTGCACTCACCAGAAAGACAGAGAGAGAGACAGACAGACAGACAGACAGCAAGCAAGAAATCACCCCCCAGGGGGGATGGCCACGCTGCAATCCCTTCTCCTCCATTCTCCTCTTGGGATCTTGGGCACGCACGCACACACCACCTGGCATGAGTTTAAGCCACTGGGTCCGGGACTCGCACTGCGGCGACTACATGGGAGTTCCAGCAACATAGCCATTACGCCAACTGCTTGTCCCGCAAGATTTTAAAAAATAAATAATTATTATATTTAATTTTATTTATTTAAATTTGACCAGAGAGGGATAGAGTGAGAAAGAGAGAGGGAGAAAGCGAGAAAGCAAGCTTCTAGGTCTGGGACTTGAACCACGGTCACATGGGAGTCCAGTGCCCCTAACCACCATGCACCTGCCCGCCCCTCAAGCAGATTATAAACCATGGCTGCAATGTTACACAGTTGGTAGGTCGGAGAACCTACCTTGTATGTTCCAGAGAAAATCTTTTCTTTAAGGTTTTTGTCAAAGGGTGCGTGTGCTCCTGAGAGAGGGAATGTGAGAAATCACCCCCCCAGGGGAGATGGCCACACCACAGTCCCTTCTCCTCCAGTCTCCTCTCGGGATTTTGGGCACAAACACACGTGCCTGGCATGATTTTCAAAAGCTGCCAGGTCTGGGACCCGAACTGCATCAGCCATGGGAGTCCAGTACACGACCTGTTGGCCTTGGGAAAGTCTCCTGGGCTGAGGCGCCTACCTTCATGCTCCCGGTAAAACCTCCGGCAGTCTTCCTTTCGCCACAGCAGCTCTCTCACGCGTACGATAAGGAACTTGTTGCTCAGGATCTGCTGATGAACAGCCTAGAAAAATGCCACCCCAAAGGGACCAGCAGTTAGTGTAATGGCTGTCATTGGACTCCCATGTAGTCGACTGCGGTTCGAGTCCCGGACCTGGTGGCTTAAACTCACACCGGGCACGTGTGCGTGTGTGCCTAAGATCCCGAGAGGAGACTGGAGGAGAAAGGATTGCGGTGTGGCCATCCTCCCTGGGGGTGATTTCTCACTTTCTGTCTCTCTGTCTCTGTCTGTCTGGTGAGCACATGCGCCCTATAGCAAAGAAAACAAAAAACAAAAAACCAAAAAACCTCTCCAAAGAAAAAAAAAAGAAAAAAAGAAAAATGCCACCCCAAAGACAAAAGTCAGTCAGGAGTCACAGGCTGACTGAAAGGAAGGAGGGGGGCCCCTCACTCAGGACACTGGTGGGTGGGATGGGGAAGGTGGGTGAGGTCAAGACGCAGTGCTGCAGCCAGCGTGGGCTTGGGGACAGGGAGGGGAGTGCCGGCTCTGAGCCTCAGTCCCTGCAGCCCCTGAGCTCAGGCCCACAGAGCTGCCACCCGGACCACAAGAGGCTTTGGTTAGTGGTCCCACCTCGAGTTTCTCACTCTCCAACCATCAGGCTTGATGGATAAACACTCAGACTTCCTGTGGGCAGAACCCTAAAGGGACCCCTACCCACTCAAGGTCCCCATCCTAATCCCCAGGCCTGTGAACGCGACACAGTACAATTATGTCACATTACAGGGCAGAAGGAACTTTGCAGATGTGACTAAGGTTACTAATCAGTTGACCTTGATTGAATCAGATTATCCAAAGTCGTTTTCTCTGGCTGGGGGCTGAAGGAGAAGTTAGAGGTGGGTGCTGTGGTCAACATGGAAGGGGCCACCTGATGAGGGATGTGAATGGTCTCTACAAGCCAAGAGCACTTCCTGCCTGGGGTCCTCAGTCCTGGCCACAGGGACCGCACTGCCACCAGGAAGGGGCCTGGGGATGGGTTCTCCCCAACCCCACGTGAGGACCCAGTTAGCTGAAACCCTGACTCTGACCTTGTGAGATGCAGGAGACCCAGCTAATCCTATGGGACCTGGAAACTGTAGAATTGTGTGAGATAATAAATGTTTTTACTTCTTGTTTTTCAAAGGATTATTTATTTGTGATTATTATTATATTTATTTGACTAGAGAGAGAAAGGGAAAGCGAGAAAGCAAGCTGGGTCTGGGACTGGAACTGTGGTTGCCCATGTGGGATCCCAGTGCCTTAACCATCATACCGTCTGCTGGCCCTCCTTGTTTTCCTTTTAAAATTCTTTTGCTATAGGGCACATGCACGTGTGGAGACAGAATGAAAAAGGAAAGTGGGAATTCACTCCCCAGGGGGGATGGCCATGCCACAATCCCTTCTCCTCCATTTTACTCTTGGGATCTGGAACGGACACACACACACACACACACACACACACACACATATGCCTGGCACAACTTTCAAGCCACTGGGCCAGGGACTCGAACCATTAAGTCAGACATGTGAGATCCAGCCACCTTAACTTCCATGCTGCCTGCTGGCCCAATGACTGTTGTTTAAAGCTGTCAAGTTTGTGGTAATTTGTTATGTAGCAGTAGATTAATATGTACATGGGGGACCAGCAGGTGGCTTGATGGTTAAGGTGCTGGATACTCCCATGTTGTTGACCATGGTTCAAGTCCCAGATCTGGCGGCTTGCTTTCTCACTTTCTCTCTGCGTCTCTCTCTGATCAAATTAAAAAAAAATGAATAAAGAAAATTAAATAATTTTAAAAATATGTGTGCACACATTCTTGACTTGGTTGTTTTTATTACTGTACTGAGTCCTCTCTTATATTTTAGATCTGCCCCAAGTGTCCAGTAGATTTTCAGTCTCCTGGGGTCAGAGTTCAGGGCTCCTAGCTTTGCCTCCACAGCATCTAGACAGGACTGTGGTGTCAGCTGCCACAAGCGGCCCTCTAGCACCTGCAAGTCGCAATGCCAAGGGCACGAGGTAGAGGCCTAGGTTCATTCTTACCTCCAGAATCAGCGGATGAGCAACTGCATCAGGCTTGATCAGGGCTAGAGTGAGCTGGAGAGCCCGAGGGCTTCGCAGGATCGAGGTCATCTCCCTCCTGCCACCAGAGAGCTGCATTAGGGACCCATCGGTACTGCACCCCTGCCCCTCTCGCCTGGAGCCGGGCAGCCTCACAGGCCAACCAGTGCCCTCGCTCCTGACAGTCCCGTCATAAAGCCAGTTATTTTATGTAACTGCCCCTTTGGGCTCACAGACTGAGGAAAGAAGCGGCAGAGAGGAGCATTCAAAGTGCCCAGTGAAGTGGACCCCCTGGTTTGTGCAATTGCAAACCTCCGAGGGAGTTACCCATCCAAGGGAAATTCTAGTTTAGAGAGCACATGCTCCCGCCAATACTCTCTTCTTTACATACATACATATGTGTATAGATATCGATTATGTATGTATAGATACGATTATTATTTTTTGCATTTTACAGAGGATTTACAATTTATACTCCTAAAGAGCCAGGCCACAAGGGAACACTGATTGCTTCCTTTAAGGCCCTTTGTCCCTGATACTCACCTATCAATTCTACCTTTGGAGGACTGAAGGACACCACTTAGAAGTGACCAGGACATCAGGTCTGCTGGGTACTCACCACCTCTTACCTAATACTATAGTGAGGTCAGATCCCCTGCCCAGATCAAAACCCTTAATCCACTCAGCTGTCCTCAGTGGCCAGGCATGTCCACACTATTTTTGTATTTGCAGCAGTAGAAAGAGTGCTTGGTACAAAGATGCTTGATCAATCTTATTGGCTAAATGAATCTGTATAGGCTTATTTTTATTCATCTTTGTGTCTAGCATGTGCAAGAGGTCAATAAATAACTGTGGAAGTGATGTAGACATAAAAGTATTTTATAAACTGGCCTAAGGATCTGAGGTGTCCTCCAACTGTGGAATTCTACTTACACAGGAGAACTGATCACCTCTGCAGGAATCGAGACTAGGTTTCAAAACACGACCTCGACATCAATTCACCAAGTAATACAAGAAGGCCGCCGTGAACCCACGCAGGGACAGTCTGGAGGACGTTCTCGTTTCTCTTAGGCTGAAGAGACCCTGACAACCACACGAAAGGCGGTTGGGACTGGCTGAAATGCAGAAGCTGTCCAAGGTCTCTGCTCATGTCCGTCCTACAGCCTTCAGCTTGACGTCCGACTCCAACCACAACGCCAAGCCCCGTTTTACCAGTGCAAGAGCAGCCAGCCCATTCTCCCTAACCCCTGGAACTCGGTGTCTTTGCTAGCTGTCTATGGAGCCCTCCCCTGCTACCGCACTGTCCCAGGTGCTGGCATGGCCTACCCCACACATCTCAAAACCCTTACAATGTTCTCCCTCAACTGCTACCACCCTCGTCCGAGACACCGGCAGTCTTCCCCGACTTCTGTAACAGCCTCCTAACCCGTCTCGGTTTCTGCGGCGGCCAGCCTCTAGTCTGTTCTGCACACATAGCCAGCGCGAACCCGCGGTGCAATCCCTGCTAACACGTGAAAGTGCACCGTGCCTCTGCCCCTACAGTGGAAGCCAAAGCCTCGTCTCGGCCACCAGGCTGTGTCGGTCCCTCCCTGCACGCTGCTCTAGCTTCCCCGAAACTTTCTTTTGCTCCAGACTCATGGGCCTTTCAGTTCCCAAAGGCTTTCCGGCCTGATACCCTCTGCAGGGGGAGGCTCTGCTGGGCCATGTGCTTCCTCGGGTCACCCCCTAGATCTTCGCTTTCCCTGTTCCGCGTTCTCGCAGGTCACGGCAAGTCTCGTGACCGCTCCTGACAAGGTCTGCGGGCTCGGCACCACACCCTCGGGGCCTGGCGGGCGCCCCACGCAGTAATTCCGCAGGAGGCGGTGAACTGCCCAGCCATCCCGGGGGAGAGGGGGTTCCGGCCCACCGCGGCTCGGGTTCGGCAGACGCGGGTCCGGGAACCTGCTCCACTTAACGTCCCTCGGTCGGAGCATCGGAAAGGTTTAAAGCTGCCCGGGCCTTCGTTCCCACGCCCGCGGGGTCACGTGTGGCTTCCCCCAGCCCCGGGCTCCAGCCTCAGCCCCCGCACGGCGCTCCCGCCCCGCGCCCGGCGGAGCCGGGCCCCAACGCCACCCCAGACTCGGGGCTAACCTGGTCCTCCCGCCACTGCGCGCGCGGTCTTCAGGCGCTCGCCGGGCAGCCCCGGGTCCTCGCGCCGTTGCGCAGCAACCGCGGGGCGGGCCAGGGCCGGGAACTCCCGGGGCGGGTGTGCGCCCGCCGTCCCGCTGCCTGGCTCCTGCCTGGTGCGTGTCCCCCGGAGCTCTGGCGGGACACCAGATGGAGCCGTCCGCGGCTGCGGGACCGCCCCTCCGAGGCCGGCTCGGGCGCCCGGGGCGGGGAGTGCGGGTAGGCGGCGTCGGAGGCGGAACCGAGCAGCGTGGAGGGGACCGCGCGCCAGCTGGACTCGGCCAGGCCTGGCGCGTCGCCGCGGCTGGTGCCCGGGGGTCGGAGTCGGCGGGGCAAAGACCCGTGTCCTCGCGCGCAGGTTCCGCCAGCCAGGAGCGCGGCTGCTGTGGGGCTGCGAGGGAGCACCGGCTGGAGCAGGTGTGCCGGGGGCCAGAGCCTGGGCCGGGCGTGCAGGACGTGGGCAGCCGGTGTGGGCGGGTTACCCCGGAGCATCGGCTGGAGCAGGTGTGCCGGGGGCCAGAGCCTGGGCGGCGCGTGCAGGACGTGGGCAGCCGGTGTGGGCGGGTTACCCCGGAGCACCGGCTGGAGCAGGTGTGCCGGGGGACAGAGCCTGGGCGGCGCGTGCAGGACGTGGGCAGCCGGTGTGGGCGGGTTACCCCGGAGCACCGGCTGGAGCAGGTGTGCCGGGGGCCAGAGCCTGGGCCGGGCGTGCAGGACGTGGGCAGCCGGTGTGGGCGGGTTACCCCGGAGCATCGGCTGGAGCAGGTGTGCCGGGGGCCAGAGCCTGGGCGGCGCGTGCAGGACGTGGGCAGCCGGTGTGGGCGGGTTACCCCGGAGCACCGGCTGGAGCAGGTGTGCTGGGGGCCAGAGCCTGGGCCGCGCGTGCAGGACGTGGGCAGCCGGTGTGAGCGGGTTACCCTGGAGTCCGCGGAGGCAGTACTGGGTGAGGACGGGAGACGCCCCCTATGCCCGGCGGACGCTGGGGCGTGCGCAGAGGGTGGCGACCTGGGGGTGGAGGTCGAGCAGTTGTGGCCTGAAACCAGCCAGGCTGAATAAGGGCGGCAGAAATGGGGACCACCAGATGGCGTGGTGATTGAGGCGCTGGATTCCCACGTGGCCGACTACGTGGTTCGGGTCCTGAACCCAGTGGCTTGAAACTCTGGCCAGACTTGAAAGTCATCCCAGGCGTGTGTGCCCCAAATCCTGAGAAGAGCATGGAGGACAAGGGATTGCACGTGGCCATCCCCGTGTATGTGTGTGTGTGTGTGTGTGTGTGTGATTTCTCTCTCTCTGGCAAGCACACATGCCCCATAGTATGTATGTATAAATAAATAAATAAAAATTTCACCATCATGTTAACTGTCACGTTCAATCTCTTGTCACCTAATTTTCTCAATCGTTCATGTGTCCTGTAGTAAAAATAAATGAGAAATAAGGGGCGGGCAGGTGGCATGGCGGTTGGGGGCGTTGGACTCCCACATAACTGAGTGTTGTTCGAGTTCTGGACCTGGAGGCTTGCTTTCTCACTTTCTTTGTCCCTCTTTCTCACTGGTCAAATTTAAATAAATAAGGTTAAATAAAATAATTCTAAAAAAATTAAAAAAAGAACAGAGGGAGCACACAGCACCCCAAGCTATGTAGTTTGGGGATGAAAATACAGAATAGCTGGTACTTAAAAAAAAGATTCTTATTAACCAAGACAGATATTTGGGAGTCAGGTTTTCTGCTGAGAAAATCATTTACTGAAGAAGCAGATCAATGAGTTTGATCCTATTTGTTTTCTCCACCACCAGAATTTTCCTTTAAAGGAGATATACTTTAAGAGGCAACCACTGTGTTGTACTTGGCCATCTGGGGATTCAGTAAGGTTTATAATTCTTCGTGGTGAGTTCAGGAATTTTCCTGCAAGAGAAATACCTGCTTAGAGGAATTGAACTTGGAGAAATTAATCGCTACCGTGTTGGTAACCAAACCCATACTCCAACAGGAGGCACGTTAACAATTATTCTCTGAATTAAAGTAGACAGCAGGTGGCGGAATGGTTACATCACTGGACTCCCATGTAGTTGATTGCAGTTTGAGTCCTAGACCTGGAAAGTTAAAACTCACCCCGGGTGTATTTGCATGTGTGCCCAAAATCCCCAGAGGAAAATGGAGGAGAAGGGATTGTGGCATGGCCATCCCTTCTGGGGAGTTATTTCTCGCTTTCTGTCTTGGGTGAGTGCATGCGCCCTATAGCAAAAATCTCTCTCTCTCAAAAAAAAAAAAAAAAAAAAAAAGCAGACTGGAGACATTCTGATTTCATTGGGGAGGTAAAATGCAGAGTGAAAGTAGGCAGAAAGGAGAAGTTAATGTAAAGCAGGGTCTAGTTGGAGGCCTGTGGGGGAGGATATGGATATCTGTCAGGCTGCATAAAAGAGGATTTTTAAAAAATTATTTATTTTTGTTATTATTATTTATCTTTTAATTTGACCAGAGGGAGACACAGAGAGAGAGAGAAAGTGAGAAAGTGAGCCACCAGATCTGGGACTTGAACTATGGTCAGCCATGTGGGAGTCCAGTGCCTCTAACCAACATGCCTCCTGTAGGCTCCAAGGTGATCTTTTAATTTGTTGAATATAACCTATTCATATTTATTTTAATTGCTGTCATGTTAGGGGTTTTTTTTTTTTTTTCATTTAGTATTTTCCATCTTCTCTTTGAAATTTTTTCTACCATTTTCTTCATTTTATCAGCTAGATCAAGTTTTCTTTTGCAGGCTTAAAAGTTATACTCTCTGTTTTTATCCACAGTGTGGTTGCCCTTAATGTAATACCAAATTCATGTTATTTGTTCCCAAGCGAGTGACTTGTGTGTTGACCGTAAATCATACAAGCTTTCTTAGTGTGTTATGGAGATTGTGTCAGAGATACTGTTATGCAGTCATTTTATAGTTGTATGATTATCTTATTTTACCTGCTTTGCCTCTTACCCTTGTTTTTTTCTCTTCTACATTTGTCCCAGTCACATTGCCAGGGCTCATAATGGTATAATCATCTCCATGGCAAAGCTGACTTCTTGCTTTGGTCGGGTGCCCCTAAAGTCACAGGCTATCTAGACCTAGATTTGAGGCAGGTCCTTGTCCATTCACCCTCAGAATGACTGTTCACATTTCAATTCACGTCCTTTCTCAGTATCCCAGAAATTGGGCATGGCAGGAAAGAGAAAGCATGGAGTACATGTTCTTTCCTGCTAAATGACCCAACCAAGATACACTTCTACCACAGGATGTTATTTATTTTAAAAGAATTATTTATCTAATAATTATTATTGTTTAATTAAAACAATTACATTGTAATTAATTGTAATTACTAATTATAACCAGTCATTATTATTAATTTGCTATAGGGCACATGCACTCATGGGAGAGAAAGAGAAAGCTGCCAGGTCTGGGACTGGAACCGTGGCCCACCATGTGGGAGTCCAGTGCCTTAACCACCACGTCATCTACTGACCCCAGATGTTTTATTTTTTTTCTTTTTTCTTGGAGAATTTTTCACTATAGGACACGTGCGCTTGCCAGATAGACAGAGAGAGACATAGAGACAGAAAGCGAGAAATCACCCCCTAGGGGGGATGGTCACACCGCAATCCCTTCTCCTCCATTCTCCTCTCGGGATCTTGGGCACGCACGCACATGCGCCCGGCGTGAGTTTTTAGCCACCCGGTCTGGGACGCGAACTGCGGTCGACTACGTGGGAGTCCAGCGACATAGCCATTACGCCAACTACTGGTTTCCCCCAGATGTTATTTTTGAGATGACTGGAAAATCTGAAGTTGAAGTACATATTAGAAGATGACAAGGAACTGGGACCAGCAATTAGCGTAATGACTATGTCGCTGAACTCCCATGTAGTCGACCGCGGTTCAAGTCCCGGACCCCGTGGCTTAAACTCATGCCAGGCGTGTGTGCGTGCATGCCCAAGATCCCGAGAAGAGAACGGAGGAGAAGGGATTGCAGTGTGGCCATCCCCCCAGAGGGTGATTTCTTGCTTTCTATTTCTCTGGCGAGTGTGCGCACCCTATAGCAAAAACCTAAAAAAAAAAAAAGATGACAAGGAACTAATCAGGTATAATAATGACAATGTGGGGTACGTCTGAGTCTTACAGATGCATTTTCAGCATGTACGAGTGAGTGACAGGATCCTGAGACTTGTGCTGATATATTTCATTAATGAAAAAAGAAAGAAAATTAGAGAGAGAGGAAATGTGGCAAAACTTGAACATTTGTTGAATCTACATGATAGACACGTGGGGTTCATTGTATTATTACCTCTACTTTTAGATACGTTTGAAACTTTTTACAGCAAAACACTTAAACCCCCTACAACAGTGAGCTCTTACGTATGTGCGGCTTATTCCCAGTGATATTGTGAAAAGTAGAAGTGACTACTTACACAGGGTCCGTTATGCAGTTTAGTTATGTTCAGCCCTTCATTTCTGAAAGAAGTTATATTTTGAAATGGTTATTTTTGCTCTGTGGTATAATGTAAATTATGACTTAGTTTTACTTGAGATTCTTTGGCTACATTTGAGAAGGAAACATTCTGCTAATAAAGAGTTCTTATTTGACAGATATTTAAAAATACCTACTAATGAATAATGCTATTGAATTAGTAATCATATTTATAAATTTATACACACACACAGTACACAATCCCATTTATAGAAAATCCAAAAGAGTGAATATAAAAGCTACTAAACCCAATAGATTCAACAAAATTGGCAGAGGACAAGGTTAATATACTTCTGACAGGACATAAGCTGGTTTAGTCTCTATGGAAGCAGTTTGGTGTTCCTCAAAACATAAACACAGCACTACCAGCGAGTCCGCCTCCCAGGTCTATACCCCAGCACTGAAGACAGGTGCTTGTATGTCTGTACACATTCAACACAGCACTGCCCAGCGAACTCGCCTCCCAGGTCTATACCTCAGCACTGAAGACAGGTGCTCGGATGTCTGTACACATTAAACACGGCACTACCCAGCGAGTCTGCCTTCCAGGTCTATACCCCAGCACTGAAGGCAGGTGCTCGGATGTCTGTACACATTAAACAGCACTACTCAGTGAGTCCGCCTCCCAGGTCTATACCCCAGCACTGAAGGCAGGTGCTCGGATGTCTGTACACATTAAACAGCACTACTCAGTGAGTCCGCCTCCCAGGTCTATACCCCAGCACTGAAGGCAGGTGCTCGGATGTCTGTACACATTAAACAGCACTACCCAGCGAACTTGCCTCCCAGGTTTATACCCCAGCACTGAAGGCAGGTGCTCGGATGTCTGTACACATTAAACAGCACTACCCAGCGAACTTGCCTCCCAGGTTTATACCCCAGCACTGAAGGCAGGTGCTCGGATGTCTGTACACATTAAACACGGCGCTACCAGCGAGTCCGCCTCCCAGGTCTATACCCCAGCACTGAAGGCAGGTGCTCGGATGTCTGTACACATTAAACACGGCACTACCCAGCGAGTCCACCTCCCAGGTCTATACCCCAGCACTGAAGGCAGTTGCTCGGATGTCTGTACACATTAAACACGGCACTACCCAGCGAGTCCACCTCCCAGGTCTATACCCCAGCACTGAAGGCAGGTGCTCAGATGTCTGTACACATTAAACACGGCACTACCCAGCGAGTCCGCCTCCCAGGTCTATACCCCAGCACTGAAGCACTGAAGGCAGGTGCTCGGATGTCTGTACAGAAATGCTCACAGCAGCACTGATTCACAGTGACTAAAAAAGGTGGAAACCAGCTAAATGCCCGTCAGTGAACTAAAGGAAGAAACCTGTGGTATAGACATAGAGTAGACATTATTCAGTGATTTGAAAAAACAATAAAATATGCGTGCTACAATGGGGTGAACTTGGCAACATGCTCAGAAGCCAGACTGAAAAGGTCACACCTTGCACACTTTCTTTTATGTGACATATACAGAACAGGGAGCCCATGGATACGGAAGATTGTCGGTTCCCAGAGACTCGGGGAGAAGGTAACAGGAAATGACCACTTAGCAGACAAGGGGTGGAGCCAGCAGGTGGCTGGTGGCCAAGGCGCTGGACTCCCACGTGGCTGACTGCTGTGAGTTTGAACTGGTAGCTTGAAAATTACGCTGGGCATGTGTGTGTGCCCAAAATCCCAGGAGGAGAGGTAGGAGAAGAGATTGGTGATGGCCATCCCCCCCGGGGGGTGATTTCTCATTCCCCCCTCACTGTCCCTCTCCTTTCTGGCAAGTGCAGGTGCCTATGGCAAAAACCTTAAAAAAAAAAAAAAAAAGACAACCCCATAGAGCTTAGGTGTGTCATGGGGTACCCCATCTGGGTTTGTGTAAGTACACTCTTACTCTCAGAACGAAACTGCCCAATGACACGTGTCTCAGAACATATCACTGTTAAACAGTGAGGCTAAGTGTAACTGCACTGATGCGCACACCATGTATAAAGATGTGCTTTCTATAACCAAAAGAGCTCAGGGAAGGGGCGAGGGAATTGATCATGAGTGAAATGCATGGGGAAAAAAGGCTGTTATTCATCCTAAAGAGCAGAAGCCAAGAGGAGGGGAAGAAACATAGGTCGGCTTTTCTTAGGCCTTTGCCGTCCTCGAGGCATAGGACTTCATGTCCAAATCGTAGTTAGACAAGGACAGGGTCTAGGTTTTCTCCTTAAGTGAGAAAGCTGGTGTCAGGAACCCTCCTCTCACGTGACACAAACTTCTGGGCCTCCCTCTTCCTCTTAGACCAGAGAACTGGGTATAATTTTTAAAGAATTATTTTATTTTATTCATCATTATTTATTTCTATTTTTAAAATTTGGCCAGAGAGAGAGAGAGAGGAAGTGAGAAAGTAAGCTGCCAGGTCCAGAACTCGAACTGTGGTCAGCCATGTGGGAGTCCAGCGCCCCAACCACCACACTACCTGCTGGCCCCGAGAATTGGGTGTTCTAGCTGGGTGTTGGCCAGAGCTTCTAACCACAGACCACCTTGAAAGCTGAATTAATCTCTAATGCTGGAGATGAATAGCCATTCGAGGGAAAAGAAACCGTTAGCTGGAGAGGGCGTTCGCCCAGCTGGCTCTGCTCCGCCTGGCTTCTGTGCTTCGGTGTGAGTGGGCACGAGCAGGGCCCTTATTACTGCAGGTGGCTGCGTGCCGCTGAGTGCTCACCACCCAGGACTTGCTGTTAGGAGGGCACGGGGAGGGGTGAAGGGGGCAGGGCCCTCTGGAGGGAAGGTCTGGCCAGATGGTGTAGGAAGCGTGATGCTGTCACCTTTGTCTCCTGACCTGAGAATGAAGGAATAAGACTCACAGAATTTTGGAGCAGAGGTGGCACTCGCCGTTGTAGGTAACCTGGTCACTGCCGCATACGAGTTCAGTCGGCTGGATGAGGGAGATGAACCAGCACTTACTTACGTTGTCCCCGCACTGGACCTGAGGGGGACAGAGTGCTGCTTCAGGTGCCTTTCTGCAGGTCCTCTGGCCGTTCCCAGGGCCAGCACCGCAGTGTGTGTGCTGTGGTGTGTGATCTGTGTCCTTCCTCTGTCCACACGCTGTGGTGGTTAGGTTAGCAGAGGCAGGGAAAGGTCTTTCGGGGCGAGTCTCTTAGCACAGTATCTGCGTGGGCCGTGGGTGAGGGCGTGGGAGGGGGTAGACTTCCCCGGGCCGTGGTGTGTGGGCGGCGGGGTGTGTATCCCGGCGTCCGTGGGGACGGTGTCCATGCCAGAGACAGCCTGACTTCCTCCTGAGCACAGTCCTCACCGCCTGTCCCTCGGGCATCCGCGAGCTACTGTGACTGCATGGGAAGAGGCTCTGGGGACACGCAGGCCAAGGCCACGCAGACCTGATGGCTCAGCTTTTATTGTTATTCCCTGCGAGTCCCCGCCCTCCCAGAAGGAGCTGGGCCCGCAGGGAAGTTGACCTCCCCCTCCTGTTCTTGGGAGCCAAACCAGCAGAACTCACCTTTGTCTCTTCTAGACCAGCCCCCTCGGAGGTCAAGGAAGGCAGGAGGTCTGGAAGGGAAAAGCACGTTCCAGAGAGTGGCCTCTGCCCCGGAGGAGGGCGACCCGGCTAGCACGTCCAGTGGAAAGGGGGAGACCCCGGCTAGCACGTCCAGTGGAAAGGGGGAGACCCCGGCTAGCACATCCAATGGAAGGAGGGGGACCCCGGTTAGCATGTCCAATGGAAGGAAGGGGACCCCAGTTAGCACGTCCAGTGGAAGGAGGGAGACCCCGGTTAGCATGTCCAATGGAAGGAGGGGGACCCCGGTTAGCATGTCCAATGGAAGGAGGAGGACCCCGGTTAGCACATCAAATGGAAGGAGGCGGACCCCGGTTAGCACATCGAATGGAAGGAAGGGGACCCCGGTTAGCACATCAAATGGAAGGAGGGGGACCCCAGTTAGCACATCCAATGGAAGGAAGGGGACCCCAGTTGGCACATCGAATGGAAGGAGGGGGACCCCGGTTGGCATGTCCAATGGAAGGAGGGGGACCCCGGTTGGCACATTGAATGGATCAAATTCTATCAGAAGAGGCTGGGATTCCTCTATGATAGGAGGCACCACCAAAGCACTGAAGAAGAAATAGCTTCTCACCCCTTGTAAATAGAGATCTTAGTTCCAGCCCTGTCACTTCGTAGGTAAATAGCAGCTTCTATGACCTTTCTCAGTTGTTTCCAGAAAACATGCTCTAAGTTACTACTACTTACCAGAAGTAGGTGCATTGACATGCCTTTAAAGGGCCCTGAAGTTCATTAAGGCTTACACACTGGGGACCAGCAGGTGGCGTGGTGGTTAAGGCACTGGACACTTCCACATGGCCGACCATGGTTTGAGTCTTGGACCTGGAAGCTTGCTTTCTCACTTTCCCTCTCTCTCTCTCTGGTAATATTAAAAATAAAAATGAATGAATAAATGAAATAAAATAATTCTTTTTTCTTTTTTTTTTTGCGGGGGGAGAGGTTTTGCTATAGGGTGCGTGTGCTCACCAGAAAGAGAGAGACAGCGAGACAGAAAGTGAGAAATCACCCCCTGGGGAGGATGGCCACGCCGCAATCCCTTCTCTTCCATTCTCCTCTTGGGATCTTGGGCACGCACGCACACGAGCCCGGCATGAATTTTAAGCCACCGGGTCCGGGACTTGAACCACGGGTCGGCTACATGGGAGTCCAGCGAAATAGCCATTACGCTAACTGCTGGTCCCTCAAATAAATAATTCTTTTTTTTTTTTTTTTCCTTTTTTTTTTTTTTTTTTTTTTGGAGAGGTTTTTGCTATAGGGCGCGTGCGCTCGCCAGACAGACAGAGAGAGACAGAGAGATAGAAAGCAGGAAATCACCCCCCAGGGGGGATGGCCACGCCGCAATCCCTTCTCCTCCATTCTCCTCTCGGGATCTTGGGCACGCATGCACACGCGCCCGGCGTGAGTTTAAGCCGCCGGGTCCGGGACTCGAACCGCGGTTGACTACGTGGGAGTCCAGCGACATAGCCATTACGCTAACTGCTGGTCCCTCAAATAAATAATTCTTAAAAAAAAAAGGCTGACACATTTAATCTAAAGTCGTTTGGGCAATTATGTGTGTATATAACGCTTTATATTATGTGTTTATATAACATACTAAGTATACAATATAATAATATTATAATCTGATGGTATAAGTAAAAATTATTTTTTGCTAAAGGATGCGAGCACTCACCAGAGAGAGACACACAGAGAAAGAAAGAGGTAAAGTGAGACATTACCCCCTGGGGGTATGACCACACTGCAGTCCCTTCTCCATCCTCCTCTTGAGATTCTAGGCATACACGTGCATGTGACTGGCACGGTACTCAAGCCGCCAGCCCAGGACTCCAATGTGGTCAGCTGTGTGGAGTCCACATGTCACTTGCTGCCCTCAGGTCTTTAACGGTGTCATGCTAGTCTTTTATTTCTCTAGCCATCACCAAAAGTGAGTCATGGTGTCTCAGGCTACTACTGAATTTCCATTTCTTCCTTCAATTTTGTTAGTTTTGTCTCATATATTTGCTTCATACATTCGGGGTTCTAGTTTTATGTACATATATGTTTATAATTGTTTTATATTTCCGATAGATTGACCCTTAATCATTACAAAATGGGGACCAGCAGGTGGCGTGGTGGTTGAGGTGCTGGATACTCCCACGTGGCTGACCACGGTTCAAGTCCTGGACCTGGTGGCTTCCTTTGCAACTTTCCCTCTCTCACTCTTTGTGTTACTCTCTGGTCAAATTAAAATAATGAATAAATAAAATTAAATAATTCTTTAAAAAAAATCATTACAAAATGTCCCTCTTTATCACTAATTTTTAAAAAGAATTATTTATTTGTTTATATAATTCAATTTGTTACTATAATAATTATTATTATTTTAATGTGACCAGAGAGAGAGAGAGAGAGACAGAGAGAGAAAGAGAGAGAGAAGGAAAAGAGAGAAAGCAAGTCGTCAGTTCCAGGACTCAAACTGCAGTCAGCCATGTGGGAGTTCAGCACCCTTAACTACTATTCTTTGGGGGCCAGCAGATGGCATGGTGGTTAAGAGTGCTAGACTCCCACAGGGGAGCCCCAGACCTGGCAGCTTGCTTTCTCACTTTCTCTCTCTCTCTCTTATACACACATAACACAGACACATACACACACACACACACACTCTGTCCCTCTCTGGTCAAATTAAAACAAATAAATAAATAAATTTAAATAAAATAATTCTTTTTTAAAAAGAATTATTTTTATTTTATCGATTCACTTATTTATGTATTTATTTATTTTAATTTGACCAGAGAGGGATAGAGTGAGAGAGAAAGAGAGAGAAAAGCAAGAAGGCAAGCCGCCAGGTCCGGGACTCAAACTGTGGTTTGCCATGTGGGAGTCCAGCGCCCTTAACCACCATGCCACCTGCTAGCCCCCAAAATAATTCTTTTGAAAAAGCATTTCTTGGGAACCAGCAGTTAGCATAATGGCTATGTCGCTGGACTCCCATGTAGTCGACCGCGGTTCGTGTCCTGGTGGCTTAAAACTCACGCCGGGCGCGTGTGCGTGCGTGCCCAAGATCCCGAGAGGAGAATGGAGGAGAAGGGATTGCAGCGTGACCATCCCCCCTGAGGGGTGATTTCTTGCTTTCTGTCTCTATGTCTCTCTGTCTGGCGAGCGCACGCGCCCTATAGCAAAAAACCTCTCCAAAAAAAAAAGCATTTCTTCTTTGATGTTAGGATAAACATTCCAGTCTTTTGGGGACCAGCAGATGTCATAACGGTTATATGTCCTGGACGCCCATGTAATTGCATGGTTCGAGTCCTGGACCTGGCGGCTTAAAACTCACTCTGGTTGTGTGTGCGTGTGTGCCCAAAATCCTGAAAGGAGAATGGAGGAGAAAGGATTGTGGTATAGTCATCCCCTCTGGTGATTTCTTGCTTTCTGTCTTTCTGTTTCTCTGGGAACACACATGCCTTATAGCAAAAATTAAAATTAAAAAAAATTCCAGCTTTTTATGGTGTGGTATGCATGATACATCTTTTTAATCTTTTTATCCTGTGTGTTGTTTAACTCTAAAGAATGTCTCCTGTGCACTCCTTAGTGTACTCCTGTGGTTGGATCTTGTTTTTGAAAGAGTTATGTATTTAATTTTATTCATTATTGTTATTATTTTAAAATTTGCTGTAAGGCATGCATGCTCACAAGAAAGAAACACAGAAAGAGAGAGAGCGAGGGAAAGTGAGAAAGAAAGTCACCAGGTCTGGGACTCGAACATAGTTGGCCATATCCCTGGATCTTGTTTGTTTGTTTGTAACTCAGTTTGACAGTTTTTATCTTTTAAGAGTGTGTAATTTATTCACACTTAGTATTTTTATTGTTGTAGTTGAACTAATGTTATTTTTAAACATTTTTGCCATAAGGCACATGCGTGAGACAGAAACAAGAGAGAGAGAGAGAGAGAGAGAGAGAGAGAGATGTCACCCCCTGGGGAGATAGCCACACTATAATCCCTTCGCCTCCATCCTCTTCTAGGGATTTTGGGCACTCATGCACACATGCCTGGCATGATTTTGAAGTTGCTGGGTCCGGGACTCAAACCATGGTCAGCCATGTTGGAATCCAGCACCTTAATAACCACACGCTGATCCCATTTTACTTTATTTTAAAATAATTTTTTTCAGGGGGCTTGTGTGCTTGAGGGAGTTGGGGCTGGGGAGCTTTGATACTAATGACGTGTGAATCCTTTCCTTGTCTGGATTTTGATTTCTACATCTATAATGTGAGTACATAGGATTCGGTAAAATTGAATGGCACGTCAGATTCCACCTCTAATTTTCCTAGGACTCTGGATCCACTGCAGGAAGCATGAGCAGAGCCAGGACCTGTAACTCACCTGTCGCGAAGGCAGTGTACGCAGAGATGGCTAGAACAAGGCCGGCGTTCCGGGAGGTGCTCATGGTGACGGGAGAGCTGCGGACAGACGCTGCTTTTGATGGTAGGACAGAGAAAATTCCATGTGAAATACTAATCTCACAGAGACCCCCAAACGATCCGGCAATAAAGTCTAAACAGTTTATTCTTTCCTGAGGGGGTGATTTCTCACTTTCCCTCTCACTGCGTCCTTCTCTAGCAAGTGTGCACGAGCCTGCAGCAAAAGCCTTACAAAAATTAAATTGCTTAATTCATTTTCTTAGACAAATTAGATATTAGAAAAAAATTGTCTTAATAACAGAATTTTAGAAGATGCTGGAAAAAAAGAGCTTGTAAAGAATATTTGCAAGAGGAAGAAAAAGCACCAAGAGAAAGTAAGCCGCCAGGGACCAGCAGTTGGTGTAATGGCTACATCGCTGGACTCTCATATTGTTGACCGTGGTTCAAGTCCCAGACCCAGTGGATTAAACTCATGCCGGGCGCGTGTGCGTGCGTGCTCAAGATCCCGAGAGGGGAATGGAGGAGAAGGGATTGCGGCGTGGCCATCCCTCCTGGGGGGTGATTTCTCGCATTCTGTCTCTCTGTCTCTCTCTGTCTGTCTGGCGAGCGCACGTGCCCTATAGCAAAAACCTCTCCAAAAAAAAATAAAAAAAGAAAAGACATGTACATCCTACCTCCCTTACTAATTCCGGATCAGCAAATACCAACAAGAACCTTCCCATCAGGGCCGGCAGGTGGCATGGTGGTTAAGGGTGCTGGATTCCCACATGGTCGACCATGGTTTGAGTCCTGGGGCTGGCGGCTTGCTTTCTCCCTTTCCTTTCTCTCTCTCTCTGGTCAAATTAAAAAAATAATAACAAATGGAATTAAATAAATCAATAGGTTTAAAAAAATGTAAAGATTATTGGCCTGGCCCCGTAGCACAGAGGCTATGTGCTGTACATTGGTGGCTGGATCCCACATGGCTGACACAGTTCAAATCCTCACTCTGGCAGCTTGAAAAACACGCTAGAAGCCTGTGTGTGCCTGTCCGAAATCCTCGTGGGAAGGAGAGATGGGAGAGACTGGATTGTGGTGTGACCGTACTCCAGTGGGCGGTGCTTCTCCTCTCCACTGAGCTCACGTGCCCTCTAGCTGTTACTGGTTTATTCATTTTAGAGAGGTTTTTTTGGTATAGGGTGCGTGTGCTTGCTGGAGAGGCAGAGACAGAGAGACAGGAAGAGAGAAATCACCCCTGAGGGGGGATGGCCACCTGCAGTCCCTTCTCTATTCTCGTCTCAGGGTCTTGGACACACACGTACATGCACCCAGCGTTAAGTTTTAAGCCGCTGGGTCCAAGACTTGAACTACGGTCAACTACATGGGAGTCCAGTAACATAACCGTTATGCCCTGCTGGCCCCACCCTCCGGGAATTAAAATAAACTAAAAAGTCTATTAGAAGTGTCCGGTGGAACCCACCCACACTCTGGCAGTCTGGCGTCAGCCGTGCGTATCTGAGGAGCAGGTGGGTGAGCTCAGCATTCCGGGCGTGGGCAGGGCCCCTCGCCGGGGAGCAGGGCTCTCAGTATGCGTGTGCTCCTGTGGCGAGGGCGGTCACGTTAGGGAGCGAGGAGCAGCTCTTGCTGAGCAAAGCTCCTCGTGGAACACCTCGAGTCCATTCATGGCTTCCCTCATTTTACCCTTTTTCTTGCCATATGTATCTCCCTTCCCATGGTCTCCACTGAAAATCGTATGGGAGTGCATTCACCGATTTGTTCAGTGTTCATTTTCATCACTAGCCAGGACAGCAAGCTCCTGGAATAGCTCTGAGCTGTTACCCCTGCTCAAAGCATCTTTTCTTCAGATATGAAATTGGGACACTAAAAGTTTGGGGACCTGCAGGTGAATCATGGTAAAGGAGAAAGATTCATGCCCTAATTTGTACCCTTTATACATGTTCAGATTTTTTTTTGGTGGGGGGAGAGGTTTTTGCTATAGGGCACGTGCGCTCACCAGACAGACAGAGAGAGACAGGGAGACAGAAAGTGAGAAATCACCCCCGGGGGGGATGGCCACGCCACAATCCCTTCTCCTCCATTCTCCTCTCGGGATCTTGGGCACGCACGCACAAGTGCCTGGCGTGAGTTTTAAGCCACCGGGTCCGGGACTCGAACTGCGGTCGACTACGTGGGAGTCCAGCGACATAGCCATTATGCTAACAGCTGGTCCCTACACGGTCGGATTTCTGTGCATCTTTACCAAACCTCACATCGTTGATTCATGCCAGGCCAAATGATTGCATGCTCCTTAAAACCAAGTTAGATAATTTTAAGGTAAGTTGCCAGGGCCAGCAGGTGGTGTGGTGGTTAAGGGCGCTGGACTCCCACATGGCCTACCACAGTTCGAGTACGGACCTGGCGGCTTGCTTTATCAATTTCTCTTTCTCCCTCTCTGTCTCTCTCTCTCTGTGTCCCTCTCTGGTGAAATTAAAACAAGTAAATAAATAAAATAAAAAGTTAAATAAAGTATTCTTAAAAAAAGAAAAAGATAACTTCCCTTCACAGTTTCCTTTTGACCTGACTGTCCAATTAAGGAGCTTGCAGGGCTGGCAGGTGGCGTGGTGGCTGGGGTGCTGGACGCCCACATGGCCGACCACAGTTCAAATCCTGAACCCAGGGGCTTGCTTTCTCACTTTCTGTGTCTTTCTCTGGTCAAACTGAAGAGAAAAAATAAACAAATAAAATTAAACAAATAATTCTTTTTAAAGAAAGGAGCAAGCAGGCAGAAGCCAAGAAGGAAGGCCAGCGCTTGCCTGGGGCTCAGTTTGACAACTGTTTAGCTAGTGCTGCCTGACTGGTTTTTGCAAAAAATTAACAAGGCCAGTGTAAAGAGAGTGAAACAGAACTTTCATTTATCTAGTGTCTGCCCTGGAATAGGCATGGCCTCATAAAAGTCTATGTGTATTAATATTAATATTAATATTATATATGTGTGTGTGTATTTTTAATAAAATTTCACATGACTCATGAAATGATTACTGAAACTGACATGCTGTAAACCCCACTGAACTGGAGAGGACACAGATGGTGTAAGGCTGTGCGTGGGCGCCCCCACGAATCACGCTCAGTGAAGAAGAGGAATGCGGGCTCACACCCAGACCCTACCCGCCGTGGTCTATGTCCACGTATGGAACGGATATTGAACATGTTAGGTTTACTAACGTGATAATCACTCTGGTGAGCTCATCTAACTGTTCGGATATATCGACGGTGCCGTACCATCTATTTCACAGATAAAAATGATACGAGTATTTTAGCAAAGAGGAGAGAGATCAATTCAGATGGCAGTGTCGCTGCAGGACAAAGTCGGCGGCGTCTACAGTTAATGGGGGAGGTGCCTAGGCCAGGGCTTGGCAGTCCCAGAAGACAGCTCTCTCCCGCACCGGGAGGCCTGGCCAGCTTCTCCTCCCCAGCATTTCCTCTTACCTGAAGCACACGGACACCCACCTGACGATCTGGGGACAGTGTGTGTGCGGCGAGCAATGGCTGGACGCCGGGCGGTAACGTGGGCCTCTCTGACCTCACCTCTGTCCAGGGCTGCTATTGTCTTGTCACCTGCAGCCGGAAGAACGGTGGCTGTAAAGGGACATCATGCTACTTCTCAAAAACAGTTTGTCCAAGGCGTTAATTATTATGCACGATTGCTTGTTCATGGAAGTACCCAGAGAGACCGTCTGAAGTACCTAGAAGGCGAGGTCCCGAGTAGTGGGAAGCAAGCATCTTCAGGTGGAGGAATGGGAGCAGAGATTCCTCAGCCTGAATTATGGTTCCTTTGAGGGACAGAGTCCCGAATACAGAATTCCACACACTTCCTCACCACTCAGATAGGCCCTGGACTGCCACATGGCCGGCCACGGTTCAAGTCCTGGACCTGGTGGCTTGCTTTCTCACTCTCTCTCTCTCTCTCTCTCACTCTGTCCCTTTCTGGTCAAATTTAAATACATAAATAAAGGTAAATAAAAATAATTCTTTAAAAAAAGAAATGGGATGGAGCTGCCAAGGAGATGGAGGTGAATGAGAACTATTTTTCTCTTACCAATGCCTTTTTTTTTTTTTTTTTTTTTTTTTTTGCTTATGGGATGCCTGCACTCACCAGAGAGAGAGAAGGGAAGAAACCACCCCGAGGGGCTGGCCACGCTGCGGTCTCTTCTCCTGCACTCTCCTCTAGGCTTCTGGGCACGCACACACCCCTGGCATAGTTATGCTGCCAGGCTTAGGACTTGGACTGTGTTCTGCCATGTGGGAGTTCAGTGCCTCCACCACCACGCCACCTGCCGGCCCACCAATGCCATTAAAATTTTTTTATTTAATTCTATTTGTTATTATTTTTAAAATTTTATTATATTTATTTATTTGTTGTTATTACTATTATTTTAGTGTAGCCAGAGAGACAGAGAAAGGGAAAGTGAGAAAGTAAGCTGCCAGGTCTGAGATTCAAACTGCGGGAGTCCAGTGCCTTAACCATCATGCTACCTGCTGACCCCCACCAATGCCACATATATATAATTTTTTTTTTTTTTTTTAGAGAGAGGTTTTTTGCTATAGGGCACAGGGCACGTGCACTCACCGGATAGACAGAGAGACAGAAAGCAAGAAATCATCCCCTGGGGGGAAGGCCATGCCGCAATCCTTTCTCCTCCAGTCTCCTCTTGGGATTTTGGGCGCGTGCACACACACACACACACACACACACACACACACACACACCCGGCATGAGTTTTAAGCTGCCAGGTCCAGGACTCAAACCACGGTCAACTACATAGGAGTCTAGCATCTTAACCATTACACTATCTGCTGGTCTCCCACCAATGCCATTTTTGAAAAGGAATTATTTATTTAATTTTATTTATTCATTCATTTATTTTAATTTGACCAGAGAGAGACAAAGAGAGGGAAAGTGAGAAAGCAAGCCACCAGGTCTAGGACTTGAACCATGGTTGGCCATGTGGGAGTGTCCAGTGCCTTAACCACCACTCCACCCGCTGGTCCCACCAATGCCATTTTAACAGAGGAGATGATTATGTCCAAAACTGTTGAGAGGGAAATTAATGTAACTACACAGAAGTATAATAGCTTCCGGATAAAATGTGTGGGAAGTTTCGGGGACTAATGACGACAGCGGCCTCAGTGGCGCTGTGGTTTTGAAGACGTCTAGAAGAAGCATCACTGTATAGGCAACTTTATGAAATGTCTCATGGCCTAGCCGTGGTGCGGCAGATAAGGGAGCCGGGTCCCACACGGCTGGCTGTGTGGTTTGAGTCCTCCACTCAGTGCCTTAAAAAACACGCTGAGTACGTGTGTGTGTGTGCCCAGAATCCCAACAGGAGAAGGCATTGTGGTGTTGCCATCTCTCCTGGGGTGGGTGTTTTCTCACTTTCCTTCTCGCTTTCTGTCTTCCCTGTGAGCACACATCCTATAGCAAAAATTTAAAAAAAGAAATATGTGTGTGTGTGTATGTATATATTAGAAGGGAAAAAAGGGAGGGTTTTTAAGGCCATTTCAGGAATGATCACCTAGAATGATAATCATTATTTACTCTAATGAGTTTTGGTTTACAGTCTATGCAGTTACGTGTGTGTGTCCTCTGCCAGCCGCAAGGTGTAGGCATCATAGTTTCATAGTCATAGAGTGGGGAGATGACCATGGGGTGTTTGCTGAGCCACTGGATGCATTGTAGGAGGGACGTGGGCCATGTTTTATCCGGGCTCGTGTGCCCCGGTTTAACGTGGGAGCTGGGATTGTCCTGGTCACCCGGGATTAGAGGGAGCTCACTGTCTATGTCCATCAGCCCTCACTAGATCTGGGCGTATCTTCCTCTCAGTGTGTAGTTGCTCGGGTCCAGGACCAGTGAGCCCGTTAGGTAATGACTAGCTGGATGTGTGTTTTCTACACTTGCAGAGGCTCGGTTGGCTCCCTTCTCAAAGACACTCAAGTACGCAGTGGATTCTGTGTGGTCAGAGCCCATTCAGATGTTAAAATTGTGAGGATCGTGATTGTTCTGCGTGGTGGCCGAGGTGGGTCTCTGTGCTGCTCTTGTCACTTCTGGTTGTAGAGGGCCGTGCAGTCACAGCTGCCATCTAACCTCGCTGCCAGGCCCACTTGTCACTCCACAGACCTTTATGGATCCGGGCCGCTAGGTCACCCTGCCAGCCTCGCTTCCCTTACAGCAGTCATAGCCATCGTGCGTCTGAAGTAACTGCCACCATCTGGCCTGTTACCTGGGGCCCGTTATCCCCTCTGCCACTAGGAAGTGGTTTCTTTCTTTCTTTTTTTTTTATTTAATTGTATTTATTCATTCATTTATTTTAATTTGACCAGAGAGACACAAAGAGAGAGGGAAAGTGAGAAAGCAAGCCAACAGGTCCAGGACTCAAACCGTGGTCGGCCATGCGGGAGTCCAGCGCCTGAATCACCACACCACCTGCTGGCCCAGGAGGCGGTTGCTTGTAGGTCTCCTGCCCTCCCCTGGGACCTTCCGAGGACAGCGCCCCTCGGTGTTGCTGGTGCCCACCTTAATAATGCCCTCTACGTGCCCGTGTGAGGAGCGCGGCCTCTGGGCCCTTGCCAGGAGCACCATCACTCGTCAGCCAGTGGGGTCTCTGAAATCACAATGTTTTTTTTGTTTTTGTTAGCGTGCATGTGTACATGCCAGAGAGGGAAAGAGAGAGACAGAGAGAGAGAGAGAGGAGAAAGCGTCCCCATGGGGAATGGCCACACTGCAATCACTTCTTTCATTTCTTCCTCCTTTGGGGATTTCGGACACACATGCATGTGCACCCAGTGTGTTTGTCAGGCCGGTGGGTCAGGGACTTGAACCCTGTGCTTGGCTGTGTGGGATTCAGCCGCCTTAATCACCAGGCCATGAAGCTGGTTCTCAGGCTATTTATTTATTTTTTAAGTTTGCCTCCATGAACGAGAGAAGCAGAGTGGGACAACGAGACACAGACTGAGGAAAACGTACCCCCACAGGCCCCCATGCTGCGTCCAGGCAGCCAGGTGCAGGCCACAGGTGCACATCCTCGGCGTACTCCAGGCAGTCTCTGCACGTGAACCCAGCACCTCTCCACGTGGGTCAGCGTGCAGACCACTTTTATTTTTTTAACCCAGTGTTGCACTTTCTTTTTCTTTCTTCCTTTTTTTTTTTTTTTAACTGCTGCCCCAACATCTGGCTTCATCTTCTTCCTTTTAAGTTTCATTGACTTATTTCTTGAGAGGGAGCGACAGGTCCCCTCAACGAGGTCTTCAGGCGCAGTCCTCGGCACCGTCCTGCAGCCAGCCAGGGTCCCTGGCACAGGCAGCATGTTCCGCAGCCCCAGGAGTCGAACCTGAGGCCTTGCCATGTGGTCCCAGCACTGCACAGCAGCACCCCGGCTGCCTCAGCAAGTTTTACTATCTTGGGCTGGCAGGTGGCTCGGTGGCTGGTTTGCTGGACTCCCACGTGGCTGACTGTGGTTTGAGTCCCGGGCCTGGTGGCTTGCTTTCTCACTTTCCTTCTCTTTTTCTCTCTCTTTGGTTAAAAGGATAATGGTGGGACCAGCAGATGGTGTAACGGTTACGTGGCTGGACTCTCATGTAGTTGACTGTGGTTCAAGTCCTGGACCCAGTGGCTTAAAACTCATGCCAGTGTGTGTGTGTTTGTGCCCGAAATCCTGAGAGGAGACTGGAGGAGAAGGGGCTGTGGCATGGCAATCTTCCCTTCTCACCTTCTGTCTCTTTCTGTCTTTCCAGTGAACACATGCACCCTTATAGCAAAAATCTCTCTTCAAAAAAAAGATGATGGTAATAATAAAATTAAGTAAATAATGCTTTTTTTCTTTAGAGAATTATTTTATTTGACTTTATTTATTATTTATTTATTTTAGCTTGATCTGAGAGGGACAGAATGAGAGAGGGAAAGTGAGAAAGCAAGCTGCCAGGCCTGGGACTTGAACTGTGGTTGGCCATGTGGGAGTCCAACACCCTTAACCACCATGGCATCTGCCAGTCCAGTTCTTTATTTTATTTATTTATGTATTTTTTGGGAGAGGTTTTTGCTATAGGGCGCGTGCACTTGCCAGAAGTACGGAGAGAGGCAGAGAGACAGAAAGCGAGAATCACCCCACCCCCAGGTGGATGTCCACACCACAGTCCTTTCTCCTCCATTCTCCTCTCGGGATTTGGGCACACACGCACATGCACCCAGTGTGAGTTTAAGCCACCGGGTCCAGAACTCGAACCACGGTTGACTACCTACATGGGAGTCCAGTGACGCAGCCATTACACCATCTGCTGGTCCTGGCCAGCCCAATTCTTTAAAGATTTTTTTTTTACCATGTCTCAGATTTTTCTCAATAGCATGGTGATTGGTTCAAGAATGAGCATGTGGGGCCCGGCAGGTGGCGTGGTGGTTAAGGCGCTGGCCTCCCTCATGGCTTACTGCAGTTTGGGTCCCAGACCTGGCGACTTGCTTTGTCACTTCCCCTCTCTCTCTTACTCTGTCCCTCTCTGGTCAAATTATAATACTTAAATAAAGTTAAATAAAATAATTCATTTTTTAAAAATGAGCATGTGAACCGAACTAGGCAAAATTGAGTAGACTCGGACTGATTTTTTTTTTTTTTACTTTTTGCTAGAATGTATGTGAGCCCACCAGAGAGAGACAGAGAGAGAGAGAGAGAGAGAGAGAGGGGGGGCAGCTCACCCACCAGTGGGATCGCTATGCTGTAATCCCTTTGACTCCACTCTCCTCTCGGATTTTGGGTACGCACACACATGTGCCCAATGTGATTCTCAAACTGCCAGGTCTGGGACTTGAACCACAGTCATGTGGGAGACAGCAGCGTAACCTCTACACCACCCGCTGGTCCCAAGACCGATTATTTTGACAGTTCATCTATTTTATTCACGATAGCGGGTACACTGCATGTGTGTGCACAGTGAGAAAGGGAGACAGATGGGCCCTGGGCGGGGCGCTCGTGTGCACAGTGAGAAAGAATGAATAAATAATTAAAATTAAATAATTCTTTTTAAAATAATAAATTAAATAAATCCATGAAATGAAGAGCACACACATGGTGATGGCGAGACCAGGTTTATTAAAGTGACCCTGATCTTACTGTGCACGTGTTTGAACAAGCCAATTAAATTCATGTGAAGAAAAAAGAATGTTAGATTAATCTGTGTTTTAACCTTATTTTAATGACTATTCACAGTACTTTTGCTGCAGATAGGTGCATTTCTTATAAAAAGAACAAAGAGAAAGGAGCACACAAAGCTGTTTCCTAGCTGAGAAGGCAGAGCAGAACTACCTACGGAGTGGGGTTTCGTGTGATCGTGAAGGCCGGCAGTCTCTCCTAGTGTGCTTAGAATTTAACATATTGGCATCTTAAGATTAGAAGATGGAAACAAGCATGCTTCATGGGACTTTGATATTAAGTATCTCATCTTTAGAGGCATTTGGGTCCTAACCTGGCCCTCTGCTGAGGCCTGTGGTGGCAGATAACTCCCACTGAGGGCTGGGAAGGACCTGGAAGTAAGTCCCCACAGGTGGGGGCAGTAGCGTGGGGGTTCGGGATAGCAGAGCGACCGCGGGTTTGCATTGACTTCTAGCAGAGTGGCCGTGGGCATGGCGCGTTCTCTGCTCAGGAAGCAGGAAGCTCTCAGCCCACATTTGCCCGCTTTTCAACCTCATCTGAATTGCCCCGCAGCCTCAGCTTTGTTTCCAGCCTCTGCTTCCATTCTTCTCTGAGCCTGGAAAAGAAACAACACGTGCAGATGGGGCATTCCTCTCCGTTGCTGTTGGTGCAGGAGGCGTCCTTCCTTCCTTGTTGTGAAGGGGTGCGTGTGTGTATCTGTCTGTCCAGGTTTCGAAAGATACACAGAGGACTCGAAATTTAAATACACACACACATACACACACACACAAATATATTTGTATAAGTGAGATGGAATAGACTCTTGTTTATATTCAATAATTATTTTTAAATAATAATTTATTTATTTAATTACGTTTGTTGTTATTTTTTAATTTGACCAGACAGAGACAGAGAGAAAGGGAAAGTGAGAAAGCAAGCCAGCAGATCTGGAACTTGAACCATGGTTGGCCATATGGCAATCCAGCACCTTTATCCACCATACCACCTGCCAGCCCCTATATTCAAAGGATTCTAATCTTTTTTTTTCTTTTTAAGAGAGATTTTTGCTATAGGGCATATGTGATTACCAGAAAGCCAGAGAGACAGAAAGTGAGACTCATCACTCCAGGAGGGATGGCCACACTGCAATCCCTTCTCTTCCATTCTCCTCTCTGGATTTTGGGCATACACACACATGTGCCTGGCTTGAGTTTTAAGCTGCCAGGCCTGGGACTCGAACCACGGTCAACTATGTGGGAATCCAGTGATGTAACCATTACGCCATCTGCTGGCCCCAATAATTCTAATCTTAATCCTTTGAACTTTCCTTAGAAAGTGTAGTCTCAGGCCAGCCTATGACCTGGTGGTTAAGGGGGCTGGATCCCACATGACTGACTGCATGGTTCAAGTCCCAGATCCGGCAACTTGAAAAACATGCCAGGTATGTGGGCACGCCTGACCAAAATCCTGGAAGGAGGAAGAAATGGAAGAGAAGGAATTGTGACAGGACCGTGCCCCATGGGGGTGCTTTCTGGCTCTCCCCGCCCCTCTGATTCTGTTTCTCTCCAGTGAGTGCATGAGTCCTCTGGAAGATTAAAAAATAAAAGAAAATACAATATATTTTTTTGTTGTTTAGAAGTTTTTTTTTTGCTATAGGGCGCGTGCGCTTGCCAGACAGAGAGAGAGAGACAGAGATAGAAAGTGAGAAATCACCCCCCAGGGGGGATGGCCACGCCGCAATCCCTTCTCCTCCATTCTCCTCTTGGGATCTTGGGCACGCACGCACACGCGCCTGGCGTGAGTTTAAGCCACCGGGTCCGGGACGTGAACCGCGGCCGACTACGTGGGAGTCCAGCGACATAGCCATTATGCTAACTGCTGGTCCCGAAAATACAATATTTTTAAAGTCAGCAGGAAAAACCTTTGTTGGTGTAGAGTTATTTGGCCAGTCTAGAGTTCTTTGACAACTGGTGAATTAAAGGTGTTTTCAGACGTGCCAGGGCAGGACGACGTCGCCAGCAGCCTGCCGCTACACGACGTGTTTAAGGAAGTCCTTCCATAGCAGGAAAATGATGCTGGAAATCCGCATCTGTGCCATGGAGGGAGGGCACTGGAGGACACTGCAGGGGTGTGTACTAACAGCTGCCGTCGTAGCGCCTACAGGGAAACTCTGTAACGAGCTCCGGGGTTTATAACGTCTGTGAAGGTAAACGGCTTTGTAGAGCAGTGCTAAGGCCGGAGGGAGAGTGGCAGTATACTGTTATAAGGTTCATTTTTTTGTTTGTTTGTTAAGAATTGTGTATTTATTTAATTCCTATTTTAAAAAAAAAACTATTTTATTTAGCTTTACTTATTTGATTTTAACAGAGAGGGACAGAATGAGAGAGCAAGAGAAGGGAAGTAAGAAAGCAAGCCACCAGGTCCAGGTCTTGAAGTGTGGTTAGCCGTGTGGGAGCCCAGCACCCCTAATCACCATGGCACCTGCTGGCCCCTGTTATTATTTTTCAGAGAAAGGGAAAGCGAGAAAGCAAGCCACCAGGTCTGGGACTCGAACTGTGGTTGGCCATGTGGGAATCCAGCGCCTTTATCCACCATGCTACCTGCCAGCCCCCGTTAAAGGTTCTTTGAGAGTTTTTTTTTTTTTCTGTGCACGCACCAGAAAAACAGAGGCAGAGAGACAGAAAGCGAGAAATCACCCCCCAGAGGGGATGGCCATACAGCAATCCCTTCTCCATTCTCCTCTCAGGATCTTGGGCATGCACGCACGCACACGCGCCCAGCTTGAGTTTAAGCCACCGGGTCTGGGACTTGAACCGTGCTCGGCTACATGGGAGTCCAGCGACACAGCCGTTACGTCAACTGCTGGTCCCTCCGTTATAAGGTTCTTAAACTACACAGAAAATGACAACGTATTGCCTGAAGGTAGACTGATAAGTTAGGGATGAATACTGTACTGTTAATCCGAAAATGATTACTGTATGACACAAAGTGTTACAGGTAAAAGCCAACAGAAGAGATTTCATGTGTGTATGTGTTTATTTATAAATACTTGGCAGAAGGCCTGTGTGCTTGCCAGAGAGAGACTGGGGGAGAGGGAGAAAGCACCCGCCTATGGGGCATGTCGTGCCACAGCCCCTCCGTTCCTCCGTCCTGTTCAGACTGTGGGCACACCATGCACGTGTGCCCCGTGCGTCTTCCAGCTGCCTGGTCTGGGATGGACCTACAGCTGCCGGTGAGACCCAGATCGTTTAACCACTAGGCCGTGGGGCTGGCCTGAGGCAAAGTGTTTTTAAATTCTGTAAATATTTATATATATTGAAGATATAAAAAATGATTAGTTGGTTCAAGAAAAGGAAGAAAAAAAGAACAGGTGGGGAAATAAGAGACAAATACAAATAGCAAGAAGGCAGATTTAAACCAGACCATACCAACTAATGCTGATGGTGCAAACAACCCCCAAAATGCAAAGGTTGTCAAACTGGGCAAAAGAAGAGAAAGTCCAAATATACACTGTTTATAAGAAACCCACTTTAAATATGAAGACACAGATAGGTTCAAAGTAAAGGACTGAAAAAATGTTTCATATGCACCCTGATAAAAGAAAGTCACAGTGGTTATATTTTCAGACAATGTAGATTTTATAGCAAAGAACATTATCAAAGAGTGAGTTATTTTCTAATGAAGGGGTCAGTTCTTTTTTTTTTTTTAACAATTATTTATTATTACTTTTTAATTTGAGCAGAGAGAGGCAGAGAGAGAGAAAGGGAACGTGAGAAAGTAAGCCACAGGTCCCAGACTCAAACCGCGGTAGGCCATGTGGGAGTCCAGCGCCTTAACCACCACGCCACCTGCTGGTCCCATAAAGGACTCAATTCCAAAGAGGATTTGATGGTCCCGAACATCTATGTGCCCAGTAACAGAGCCTGAAAACATATGATGGAAACTCCACAGAACTGCGAGGAGAAATCGACAACCCTGCAGGGACAGATTCGGTACCCATCTCCATCTTCCAATAAGTAATTCTTTAAAAAAAAAAAAAGAAGGAATGAATTAAAAAAAAAAAAGACAACCTGGCGCTGGCGGGTGGTTGAGGTGCCCAGCTCCCACGTGGCCAGCTGCATGCAAATTCCGAGTCCTGGACTTGTGGCTTGCTTTCTCACTTGCACTCTCTTTCTCTCTCTCTGGTCAAATTTAAAAAATAATAATAAAAATAAAATAATTCTTTAAAAAAACAAGCTGGCCGCTTACTTCCTCAGCGCACTTCTTCCCAGACGGTGCTCCTCTGATTCTCGGTAGCAGGTCTGTTTGCCAATTTCGCCTTCCCAGAAGCGCTTGAGATCACGGCAGGTGTTCCGGCAGAAGACCTCCCGGCGGACATACTGATTGTTCATCTCCTGAAAGAGAAAACAGCAGCTGAACCTTTGTGAAACAAACCTAGCTTAGGTAGGAGGGTCCATTTGGAGCCAGACCCTGCTATTTACACGAGGGAGGGCCTGGCCAGCCCCAGAACCCCTGTGGGCGAGATGAGGAGAGTACCCCAAACCCTGCTGCCAGTCCGTCATCAGTACACGGTGAGAGATGAATGCAGAAGCCCCCTGGACCGTGGCCTGTGCGGACAGTGAACAGGTGCCCGGCCAGTGCCTGTCCTTCCCCCTCACGGAAGGTGGTTTTTCAGCTCTTCGTCAGCAGGTCACGTGATTTAGTCCCTTAAATCACAACACCCCCCATGAGATGGGCATCCCCTTCCTCATTTTATAGTTGAGGTGGGCCCTGCCCTCTTTATTTTAGGGGTGGGACATCTGAGGAGTTACAGAGCTCCCCTGTGGTCCCACGTGATAAGTGGGGAGGGCTTCTGAAAGTTTCAAGCTCTTTACTAAAGGGGCTTGTCACCAAAAATGGTTCCATGTCTGACATGCGCAGATCAGGCTGCTTTGAGGTGCATGTGTGTGTGCGTGGGGCACAAGTGGGCTCCAGTATGTGGAGTTACACATGTCAGACGATCACAACGCTCCTTTTTTAAACATAAATGCCTGACTCCCAGCTTTCTGTGGTCCAGCGAGGTCAGAGCATGAACCACAGGTGGGTGGTCGGCTGGGGGAGCCTCTGCAGAGAGCCTGGGGAGATGTGGACCTGAAGAGGGCTGAGCTCAGACCAGGCCCGGAGTGGGTTTTGATCTTGTCCTAAGGGCAGCTGGAGGAGGAGCTTTCGGTGGGTGAGAGGTGGGCGCTCTCACTGTACAGACGCTCTGGGGAACAGACGAGAGGGCAGGAGTGCAGGGAGCCGAGTCGCTGGGGTTGGAGGAGCCCAGGGAGAGGCCAGGACGGTGAGTGAGTGGATTCCCACAGGTGGTCGAGTAGAGCTCCCTGTGGGCAAGGAGGGGAGGGTTGTTAGGAGGTGTCACCGCTGAGCCCGGACACAGGCGGGAAGGCCAGAGAAGAGGGCCGGGGGCAGTCTCGAGCAGCGCAGGTGGAGTTTGAACTGCCTGGTGCCCATGTCTCCGAGGAGCCCGATGGGGCGTGGGACAAAGGGCACCGGAATGGAACTCAGGCATGGCTTCCCGGCAAGGGTGGTCAGGACAAGGTGACAGGGCGGGAGGATGGCAGAGTTTGAGGCCAGACGTTTACTTAGATCTGTGTTTCCACTAACTTAATGCACCTTCTACTTGTCACATAAATTCTCCTGGCCTCTTTCTTCATCTCTAAAATTTCCCAGGGCTGACAAGTGGCTTGGTGGTTAAGGCGCCGAACTGCCTCATAACCAACCACAGTTCGAGTCCTGGACCTGGTGGCTTGCTTTCTCACTTTCCCTTTTTCTCCGGTCAAATTTAAAAAATCATAATAATAAACAAAATTAAATGAATAATTCTTTTTAAAAATTTTTACATTATTTTTATTTTTTTTAATTCGCTATAGAGCACATGTGCTCACCAGAGAGAAAGAGAGAAACAAAGAGGGAGAGAAAGTGAGAAAGCAAAACATCAGGTCCAGGACTTGAACCAAAGTTGGCCATGTGGGAGTCCAGTGCCTTAACCTCCATGTCGCCTGCCTGCCCAAAGTCCCTGGAGATGAGAGTTGATCACAGATGTGAAAGTGCTCCCCTTTTATAAAGTGCTGAGTAAGTACACGGATGCCCGGTGCTGGCTCTGATGTCCGGCTGTGTTCTGGCACGGGGACGTCACCAGCCAGAGCGCGTAGAGAGCGGCTCTTCTCCTTGGGCTGGAGCTCATGCACGTTCCCTGGTCTGACCGCCGGGGCCCACCAGCACCTGCTCCAGGCTTCGCCCTCCCCATCACAGCACGCACGGCTGTGAGCGTCTGTGGTGCAGTTTCCCGGCTTCTGAGTGGGCACTTGCTCCACCTTGCAGCGTGATGGGGGGACTGCGCGCGTTGGGAAGCCCCCTGCGACACAGATCTGCGGACAGCCCAAATCCTCCATCTCTGCTTAGCCCAAAACCCCAGCTCCCATGTTGGCCCCCTGTGCCTCTCTCAAAAGAATTATTACTGCTACTTCTGATCCGTCACCGGCAACTTGCAGAAGTCGTACCCTCAGTGACCATTGTGAATTCTCCCGCACAAATTAATTAGTAAATGCTTAAAGAGAATGACAGCATGGAGTGATGTGAGGACATCCATTCAACTGACCACCGTGGTTCCACTCTGACCGGAGGCGTCTGCTGTGCAGAAAGCCAGGAATGCTCAGTGAAGCTGCAGAAACAAAGGGGCGTCTGTCCCTCTGGAGCCAATCCTGTGGGAGCGGTCCGAGTCTCGGGTTACTCAGAGTGTGAGACCCAGTGGGGCATCCTAGGCTAGTGGGTGCAGACACCCGCTGATGCTGCGTTCTGCCAGGGTAGACCTGGCATGGAGAACACCTCTAATTTAAAAAAATTAATTTAGCTATAGGGTGTGTGTGCTTGTTGGAGAGAGAGAGAGGGAAAGCGAGAAATCACCCCCCAGGGGAGATGACCACTCCACAGCCCCTTCTCCACTCTCCTCTTGGGATTTTAGGCATGCACACACACGTACCCAGGGTGTTTTTCAACCTGCTAAGTCTGGGGAACCAGCAGTTAGCGTAATGGCTATGTCGCTGGACTCCCACGTAGTCGACCGCGGTTCGCGTCTCGGACCCGGTGGCTTACAACTCACGCCGGGCGCGTGTGCGTGCGTGCCCAAGATCCCGAGAGGAGAATGGAGGAGAAGGGATTGCGGCGTGACCATCCCCCCTGGGGGGTGATTTCTCGCTTTCTGTCTCTCTGTCTCTCTCTGTCTGTCTGGCGAGCGCATGCGCCCTATAGCGAAAAACCTCTCAAAAAAAAAAAAAAAAAAAAAAAAAAACCTGCTAAGTCTGGAACTCAGACCGGTCAGGATGCATGTGGAACCCGGCTGCCTTGGCCACCATGCCACCTGCTGGCTCTTAATACCTCTTAAGAGCAACTATTTTGTGATTATTTTTCACATTTCAAATTTTTCTTCAGGGGGCTGGTGGGTAGTGTGGTTAAGGACATTGGACTCCCACATGGCCAACTGTGGTTCAAGTCCTGGACCTGGCGGCTTGCTTTCTCACTTTGCTTTTCTCTCTTTTTCTCTCGCTCTGTCCCTCTGTGATCAAAATAAATAAATAAATAAAGTTAAATAAAATAACTCTCAATTTTTTTTTTTCCTTTGAAGGGTTTGGCAGGTGGTGTGGTGGTTAAGGTTCTGGACTCCCACATGGTTGACTATAGTTTGAGTCCCAGACCTGGTGGCTTGCTTTCTTTACTTTCCTTCTCTCTGTCTCTCTTTGGTCAAATTAAAATAATAATAACAAATAAATAAAATTAAATAATCAAAACAGTTTTAGAGGTTTTTGCCTTTGGGTGCATGCGCTCTCTGGAGAGAGAGAAAGAGACAGACAGTGAGAAGAAAAATGAGAAATCATCCCCTAGGGGGATGACCATACCATAATCCCTTCTCCTTCACTCTCCTGCTGGGATCCTGGGCATGCACGTATATGTGCCTCGTGTATTTCAAGCTACCAGGTCCAGGACTCGAACCGCAATCACCCATGTGGGAGTCCAGCGACATAACTGCTACGCCATCTGCTGCACCCCTCCTCCATTTTTTTTTCTTCATAATCCTTGGCTTGCAATAGAATAGAAAGTCTCCAGTTTTAGGTAGGGTCGAGGTAGCACCTTCTACCCTGTCCCTCACAAGGATGCAGTTCTGGACAGAATGTGCAGTGCAGCTGTCTGAGACCGCTGGGCAGCAGATAGGAGCGGGTGGGCTGGGGAAGGAGCCAGAGTCCCATTGCAGTGACTGGCGCTGAATTCCGTTGTTGTTCTGCTGTCTTGTTTGGACTCAAGGCCTCCTGCCACTCGGAAGCAGGGATGTGGGCAGAGAGCGCACCAAGAGGTCCTCCAGTTCTAGGGACAAAGGGGACTCCTGATGCTCAGCGAATGGGGGAAATCATTTGGCTTTCCAGAAACTTCCAAAGTGAGAGAGGCATGGTGACAGCAACAGAGCTGAACAGCCGCCAGGCCTGCAGAGGCACAAACTCCAAATCTGCTCAGAGAGGGACTGAGGGCTTCACGGGGTAACGCTAACTCATGCTGTTTTTTTCTCTCCTGGTCCTGGCTCTCGGCCCGGATGTGAGTGTAGCCTCCGGGAGTGCATGGCAGGGCAGTAACTGACGTCCCGATGTCTGGCCAAAAGACTGAAAAAAAGGAGGTCTAGGGAATGGGAAGGTACGGGAAATCACAGAGCTTGGCAGATCTCGGGAGAGAAGGCCTTGAAGCGTGTTCATGGATTCTGAGAGTCTGAGAGCTGTGCATGTGTGGGTCTGGTCCCAAACGGCACAGCAGAGACTCAGCTGGATTAAGGGTGGGCTACCAGCAGGTTCCCGAACGGGCCCTGGGAGGCACGCACACATCGGAATGGCACTGCCAGGGCTTCCTCAATGGGAGACTGAGACTACAACCCACAGAAGGCTGGTAGAACCCGAGCCCGGGTCCCACCGCCTGGATTGCCTGCTAAAGCAAAATATCAGCCCCATCCACAGGGTAGAAACCAGAGCCAGAGAAGAGGAATGTAACAGGGAAAACATGCAGGCTAGAACTCACAATTAGTCTATGAAGAACTAGGGAAATCTCAACCCGCGTGAGAGGAGAAAATCTACGGATGCCAATGAAAACAGTCACACAGATGTTGAGGTTACCCAATGGGCTCAAACAAAGCTATTACAAAAAACGTTCCAAGAATGAAAGGCAAACACTCTTGAAACGAGATGAAAAGAGATCAAGTCTCAGCAAAGAATCAGCAATAAAAGAAGGAACCAAAACCAAATGGGGATTTTTTTAGAACTGAAAGATATACTAAATTAAAAAAATTAATCACGTGAGATAAGATCATAGCAAAATCGGGAGATGACAGAAGAAAACAGTGATCAATAGGAATAATCCAATCTGAACAACAGAGGCAAAAAGCTAGACAGAGCCCCACGGACCCGGGGCACATGCTGAGAGGCCTGAGATTCACGCCATCAGGGTCTTAGAAGAGGAGAAAAGGATAGCGTGGAATTACATATCCAGAAATGACAGCTAAAGCCACTCAAATTTGGCAAAAGAAAGAAAGCTAAAGATTCAAGTAGTTAAGCAAACCCCAAATAGGATAAATCTAAAGAAATTTACACCTAGACTTATAATGAAACTGCTGAAAGCTGAGAAAAAGGAAAAAAAAAAAAAAACTGAAAGAAGCCAGATTGTCAAAACACGTGAGCAAAAACTGACAGATCTGGAAGGAGAAATAGGCAAATCCAGGTATAGTTGGAGGTCGCATTTCTCCTCTCGGTGCTCCCACATGGCTGACCATGGTTTGAGGTCATGAAATAAGTAAACTGAAAAGAAAATAATAAAAACTAGTAAAAAGTCATCACGGGGGGCCGGCAAGTGGCGTGGTGGTTAAAGGCGCTGGACTCCCACATGGCCGACCACGTTCGAGTCTCGGACCTGGTGGCTTGCTTTCTCACTTCCTCTCTCTCTGTGTGTCTCTCTGATCAAACTGGAAAATAATAATAATAATAAGAAGAATAAGAATAAATAAAGTTAAATAAAATAATTCTTTAAAAGTCATCACGGATACAGAAAAACTGAACATTACTAACCAACTCGATCATTTGTAGAGTGTTCTGCCCAACACTAGCAGAATATAGATTATTTCCAAGTGCACATGAAACATCACACAAAAATTCTAGAAGGAATAAGTGAGTTTAGCAAGAGTGCAGGTTATGAGACCAATATATGAAAATAGTTAATACTGGCAATGAACAATTAGAAACTGAAGTTACAAATGTACCATTTAAATAATTGCCCCCTCAAAAAACACTTGGGTATCAATCTAACAAAACATGTATAAAGTGTTTCCTAAAATTGCCACATGCCGTGCTGGCAGGTGGCATGGTAGTTAGGGTGCTGGATTCCCACATGGCTGACCATGGTTCGAGTCCTGGACCGGGCAGCTTGAAACTCAGGCCAGGCATGTGTATGTGTGCCCTAATCCCAGGAGGTGAACAGAGAAGAAAGGATAGTGACATCCCCCATGGGAAGTGGTTTCTCACTTTTCCTTTCACTGTCTCTCTCAGGTGAAGTGCACACACCCTGTGGCAAAAACGAGACAAGCAAACAAAATACTCCGAAAAGCCCATGAATGAAAGGAAAGTTCATTAAGTGGCGAGATGGGGCCGGCGCACAGTCTGCTAGTTAAGGGAGGCAGCTCCCACACGGCTGACCAGGCAGTGTGAGTCTGGACCCGGCAGCTTGGAAAAACTCCCTCCTTCTCTTTCTCTGGTGACTATACATGCTCTCTGGCAAACTGAAGGAAAAAAAGAGAGAGAGATAGGTCCATTATGTTAATGGATTAGAAAACTCAGCACAGCAGATGTTAGTTCTCCCCAAATTAACTACCCTACAGATTGACTGCAACTCTAATCAAAATCTGAGCTTGAATTTTTTTTCTTTTAAATTATTTAGACAAGCTGATTCTAAAATATTTATGGGAAGGCAAAAGGACTAGTATAATGAAAGCATTTTTGAAAATGAAAAATACAGTTGAAGAAATCACACTACCTGATTTTAAGGCTTACTATAGGGGCCAGCAGGTGACGTGGTGAAGGGTGCTGGACTACCACATGGTCGACTGTGGTTCGAGTCCTGGGCCTGGAAGCTTGCTTTCTCACTTTCCATCTCTCTCTCACTTTCTCTCTCATTTTGTCCCTCTCTGGTCAAGTTAAATAAATAAAATTAAATAAAATAATTTAAAAAAATGGAAAGACACCATAAAGTTACAGTAATGAAGACATATGATGTTGGCAGATGGAAGAACACATCAAACAATGAGATAAAATAGAGTCCAGAAACAGAATCATCTAATGGGGAGAGGATAATTTTTTAAATAAATGGCATTAGAGCAACAGAACCTGAACACACATGCACGAAGTTGAAATGGTCAAAGATGTAAATATATAGGGTAAAAAGGTTTAACCTTTCAAAGAAAAGATAGAAGAATTTTTTTAGGCAAAGAGTTCTTGGACGTGTCCCCCAAAGCACAATTCGTACAAATTAATAAATTGGGCTTTATCAAAATTAAAACTTCTGCACTACAAAAGACGTTATCAAGATAATGAAAAAGACATGGTACAAACTGGGAAAAAAAAGCTGTTTGCAAAACACATATATGACCAAAGGCTTGTATCCAGAATATATAAAGAATTCTCATCATTAAAGCAAATAATCCAGGTCAAAGATGGAAAGCAGTTGATCAGAGACTTCATCAAAGAGGATATGCAGAGATCAGATAAGCACATTAAAAGATGTCGAACACCAGCAGTCATGAGAGGGAAATTAACACCAATAGAGCTACGAATATAGTCCTGTAAGAATGACCAAAAATACTACTGATAAATATTCACAATGCCACGTGCCTGGAGGACAGGTGTGAAACAACTGGAATTCTCAAGCATTGCTGGTAGGAATGCAAAATGGCCCAAGTGTTATTGTGGAAAATGCTTTGGCACTTTCCAATGAAAGGAAACATATAGCCCCCCATTTCCCTTCTAGATATTTAGGCTAGAAATGCAAATTTGTGTTTGAGCAAAAACGGTATACCTTTTCCAGCTCTCTCCATAATTGCCAAAACGGGGAGTAGCCTACAAGACCTTCAGTGAGCGAATGGATAAAAAAATGTGTCAAAAATTCATATGGTGGAACTTTGTGCAGCCACAGAAAGGAACAAACTATTGATGCCTGCAGTAACTTGGGTGGAAGAAGTCAGTCTCAGAGGCGACACTCTCTCTGACTCCATTTCTACGACAGTCTTAAAAAGACAAACTCTAGGAACTAGCCAGTGGCATGGTGGTTAAGGTGCTAGACGCCCACATGGCCGACTGCAGTTTGCGTCCTGGAACTGGTGGCTTGCTCTCTCACTTTCCTTCTCTTTCTCTCTCTGTTCAAATTAAAATAATAATAAATAGAATAATTCTTTAAAAAGAGAAGAAAAAAGAAACTGAAGACTGCCTGGGTTGTAGGTAGGTGAGGGTGACAGCAGAGGTCTGTCATCAAGGAGTTTGAGGTGAGCGAGGGAGTCATTCTGTACCTTGATTGCAGTTACATGGAGCTGTGTGTGAAAATTCATAGAGCTGAGCACACATAAAAGATTTCCTTTGTAAAAAATAATTACTTAATTTCACTATTATTTTCTTTTTCTTTTTTATTTGACCAGAGAGAGAGGGAAAGTGGAAAGCAAGCCACCAGGTGTGGGACTTGAACTATGGTTGACCATGCAGGAGTCCAGTGCCCTAGCCACCACGCCACCTGCTGACCCCAGAAGAATTTCTTACTGTATGTTAGTGTGAAGACAAAACTTGAGGGGCTGGCCTCATAGCCTGGTGGTTGAAGAAGCCGGGTCTCATGTGGCCAACTGTGTGGTTCAAATGCTGGCCCTGGTGGCTTGAAAATCACACCGTGTGTGTGTGTGTGTGTGTGTGTGTGTGTGTGTGTGTGCCCCAAATTTCAACAAGATGGAGAAATGAAGGCAAAGGGATTGCAGTGTGACAACACCCCATTATGGGTACTCTCTGTCTTTCTCTCTCTCTCTAGAGAGTGCATGTCCTCTCTCGCAAGTTTTTTTTTCTTTTTTTTTTAACAGAACAGAGTATCTTTTAAATAAAATATATTTGACTTTTTTGCTGATCTGGTAGTTGAAGTCTAAAAGATTGTTTACTGTCCCTGAAACACCACCGAACCCCAATTGCCCCGTGAACCAGCAGCCTCAGCACCACCTAGGAACTGGTGCAAATGCAGAACTTACCAAGACTAAAACTGGAATTCAAATCTGCATATTTAACCTGATTCCCCGGTGACCCTCATACATCTCGCAATTTAGGATGCTGTGCCTCAGCGTTGCAAGGACCAAACCTTAGGGACACGTCTGACGGTCAGTCCTCAGGGAAGCTGGCTGCGGTGGGGCAGCTGTCCACACGCACTGACCACACGTTTGCGCCCAGCTCCGGCGTCTCGCCACTGTTCTCTTCATTCTGTTTCACCGTGTGGAGCTTTGCTCAGTGGACACGCACTGATTTCTGGCTTTCTCGCAGTGTTTGGATGTTTTGAATGGAGGCCAGCAGGTGGTGTGGTGGGTAAGGCACTGGACTCCCACATGACTGACCACGGTTTGAGTCCTGGACCTGCACACTTGCTTTCTCGCTTCTCTCTTTCTCTCTCTCTGTGTCTCTCTCTCATGAGCACACATGTCCTTTGTCAAGTTATAAAAAGGATAATAATCATAATAAAATTAAATTAATTTTTTAAAAAGATGTTTTGAGTGCATGCTTTCGTCTCCTCAGTCAGTTATGGACAAGCTCCATTACAGTTTCTAAGTCACTCTCAAGCAGATGCAAGGTGCACGGTTCAGAGGGGATGATGAATCCCAGCAGCTGGAAAAGAGGTTTACAAGGAGCTTATCCATTCCCTGCATCCCAGGCACACTCGAGTCATGTCTTTTACCTTTGCGAAGAAGCTGCAGCCGCCGCGGTGTGGAGGGGAGGAGGGCAATATTGCTCTTGTGTTCTCAGCTCTGGGCTCGCAAAGGCCACGGCGGGGCCCCAAACCTCAGGGTCTCCACCTTTTATAGGTGGAGTGGAGGAGTTTAGAAATGCTCAGCTTGTCAAGGTTACGTGCACCAAATTAGTAGCAGAATCATGGAGATCTCCTTGCAGGGACATGGTGGCCTCATTCCTGGTGGAAAACAGTCCCCAGCCACCTCTCCCGCTGCCCACCCTGAGGGCCATGAGCTTCTACTCTGGCAGGCCCGGGGGAGCCATGACTTGGCTGGAGCCGGAGTCGATGTTAGAACATGCTCTGGATTATCTGAACCTGAATCCTCAGTGCCTCGGGCCAAGCTGCCCTCTGCCCCTCGGGGGTAAAGGAGTCCGGGGTGGTGTGACAAGTCACACTTGGGGTCACCTTACAAGGACAGTTTAGAGAGGCGTGTTGATCTTTGGAGCTGCTAATCCACGGACAGAGCTGTGTGGTGACACTGTGTAACTGCTCAGTCCTTCCCCGGGGGCGCAGGAGCTGGCCACCGGTAACTCAGGCGCTGAACCCGAAGGGCTTCTCAGCTCCCTAGTGAGCGCTCTCAGGTTTGCGGGGCGCCCTGTGGGAGAGTTCGAGTCGACATTGAGCCCTGCTTTGTCACTGAGGAGCATGCCCATGACTTAGGAGGCTGCAGTGTTCACACGAAAGGCAACCCTGACAGCACTCAGCTATTTTAGATATCTATAAAACATTGTCTGTTAGGTAGATACTGTACGGGCTCAGGCACTCTCGGGAGAGACAGAGAGACGGAGAGAGGGAAAGTGAGAAATCGCCCCCGGGGGAATGGCCACACCACAGTCCCTTCTCCATTCTCAGAGTTTGGGGCACACGTGCCCAAAGTGATTTTCAAGCTGCCAGGTCTGGGACTCCAACCACAGAGTCAGCTATGTCGGACCTAACACCTTAACCTCCATAGCACCTGCTGGCCCTCACTCAAGTATATTTAAAGGTATAAACAAACCTTTTTTAGTGTCCCCCCCCGCCCCCCGCTGATGAATGTTATCCAGAAGCAGAGAGAATAGGGTAAAAATGGTAGTACAAATTCCTAATGTAAGTTGTTTTTACTTGCCTGTGGGCACGTGTGCTCTCCAGAGAGAGAGAAAGGGGGGGGGGGCACTCTGTGGTCAGGCCAGTCCCTCCTCCTCTGTCCCTCCTTTCTGGATTTTGGACATGCATGCCCATGTGCCTGCTATTTGTTTCTCAAGCCACTGGGACCAAGATGTGAATCTGTGTCAGCCATGTGGGATCCGACTCCCTTAACCACAAGGAAGGGAGTTTTTACAAATCCATTTCCTGTTTTTAAAAAAATCCATAGTTGGGACCAACAGATGGCGTAATGGTTACATCACTGGACTCCCATGTAGTGGACCACGGTTTGAGGCCTGGACTGGAGGCTTCAAACTCATGCTGGGCGCATGTGTGTGAGTGCTCAAAATCCTGAGAGGAGACTGAAGAAGGAATTGTGATGTGGCCATCCCCCCGGGGGCAATTTCTCGCTTTCTGTCTCTCCGTCTCTCTCTGTCTCTCTAATGAGTGCATGCACCCTATGGCAAAAATCTCTCCAAAACCCGCCCAAAAAAAACTCATAGTGAGGGGGCAGCGGGTGGCTTAATGATCACATTGCTGGACTCCCATGTAGTCAACTGCAGTTCGAGTCCTGGACCTGGTGGGTTGAAACACGCTGGGTATGTGTGGCAGCGTGTCTAAAAAATCCCAAGTGGAGAAGAGATTGTGGTGTGGCCATTCCCACGGCAGGTGATTTCTCACTTTCTGTCTCTCCAGCAAGCACACGTGCCCTATAGTAAAAATCTCTAAAAACAAAACAAAACAAAACAAAACCCATGAAGAAACTGAATATTTAATAATGGAAGGGTATCTTGAAGGGTTTTTGTTTTTTACAGTGACACATTAAACGCAGGCAAAGTCTTTTTGGTAGCCTTAGATTCCTCAGAGTTTATCGGAGCCATTAACAAGTCCTCTGAGAACACGCTTACGAAACTAAGCTTAAGTGTCGCTGATGCCCTTGGGCCCAGTGATCTGGAAAGAGCCTCCCTAATCCAGTAGCATGGAATTTCACAGCCTCCATAATTCATTTACTTCTAAGAACAACATTTATGATTTCCCGAGTTCAGCTGAATTTTAAGTCACAACTGTCCAAATTCCCAAATTTTCTTTCTGGTTTATAATTTGCTTAATGGACAGAGATGCCTTTTTAATCAGAATGAAGCCCGATATCGTATTAAGGTGAGGGCGTGCCCTGAATTCATTTTATCTTCAAACTTTCTGAGTTTAAGAAGACTCCAGAGAGGGCCAGCAGGTGGCGTAGTGGTTAAGGGCGCTGGACTCCCACATGGCCAACAACAGTTCTCGTCCCGGACCTAGTGGCTTGCTTTCTCACTTTCCTTCTTTCTCTCTTTCTCTCTCACTCTGTCCCTTTCTGGTCAAATTTAAATAAATAAATAAATAAACTTCAATAAAATAATCCCTTTTAAAAAATATTTATTTAATTTTATTAATTCATTTAAATTTGACCAGAGAGAAATAAAGGGACAGGGGAGGAGTGAGAAAGCGAGCCACCAGATCTGGGACTCAAACCATGGTCGGCCATGTGGGAGTGTCCAGCGCCTCAACCACCATGCCACCTGCTGGCCCCCAATAAAATAATTCTTAAAAAAAAAAAAAAAAAAAGACCCCAGAGACAGAATACAATTTCTTTTTGTTGGTCCAGGGTTGGGATAGGGGTTAATTTTGAGTATGTGTGCACACGTGTGTGTATGTGTATGTGTGTGTGTGTGTGTACCCAGCTAGAGTCATTCATCAGGGCCTGTTTCTGACATATTCTCTCATGTTTCAGTTTAGGGTTATGTGGGGGAGAAGGGAGCTGTTTAGGATAAGGTTCTTTCTGTCCATGTCATGGGCTAGGAAACACTTGAAATCCTATTTGACGAATCTCAGGGCCTAGAAGGCGCCGGGGCAACAACGGGACACCACTGCCTCCCCGATTCAGCATGCTTCTGCCTTCGTGGTTTTTTATTTTTACAAAATTTTGTATTTGTCACTTTAAGGCTTAATTTCAGCTTGTTTTGGGTAGCTCAAGCTGTTTCCCACTGGAAGCCAAGCTCCTCCAGTACCAGGGAGGCCTTGGGGCTGCAGTTGGGTGGTGCGGTGGTGTTCTAGACTCCCACATGGCTGACCACGGTTCGAGTCCTGAACCTGGTGCCTTGAAAATCATGCTGGGCATGTGTGCAAAATCCCAGGAGGAGAATAGAGAAGAGATTGTGGTGTGGCCCTCCTCCCTGGGGGTCAGGGGGTGGGGGGATGGTTTTGTCTGTCTCTCTGGCTAGTGTACTCACCGTATGGCAAAAAAAAAGTAGCCAGGATCTTTGCTCCAGCAGGGTCGGCCAGATCAAGGTCCAGCCCTGACGCCTGGACCTGTCAGGAGCAGGCGTGCTTCCTGGACAGGGTGCACGCTGACGGTACTAGTTTCCGTGGACACACGGACGGCTGCATTACCAGCCTCCCCCGCGCTTCCTGGACAGGGTGCACGCTGACGGTACTAGTTCCCGTGGACACACGGACCACTGCATTACCAGCCTCCCCCGCGCTTCCTGGACAGGGTGCACGCTGACGGTACTAGTTCCCGTGGACACACGGACGGCTGCATTACCAGCCTCCCCCGCGCTTCCTGGACAGGGTGCACGCTGACGGTACTGGTTCCCGTGGACACACGGACGACTGCATTACCAGCCTCCCCCGCGCTTCCCGGACAGGGTGCACGCTGACGGTACTAGTCCCCGTGGACACACGGACGGCTGCATTACCAGCCTCCCCCCCGCTTCCTGGACAGGGTGCACGCTGACGGTACTAGTCCCCGTGGACACACGGACGACTGCATTACCAGCCTCCCCCGCGCTGGTCGCCTGGGACTAGTTCTAGCAGAAACTGGGAGGGGAGGCCACGTGTGCCACTTCCAGGCCACAGCACCTTGGGCGCTGGTGAGAGCTGCCGGCCTCGCCTACTTCTGTGAATCCCGACGACTCAGGGAGAGATGAGGTGCTGAGGCTGAGTCAGCCGAGGACGCCGAGGAGGACCGTGGACGCCCGGCAGTTGCTGCAGCTGCAGTGGGTTCTAGATGGAAGAGTAGACTGCTGTGGTGGCTTCGGAAATGTTGGTGGTGACATTAGGGGACAGAGCCTAGCCTGTTCTGGCTGATACATGGGAATAAATGCACATCAAATATGGCACAGTGGTAAAGGTGTTGGACTCCCACATGGCAGACCCCAGTTCAAGACCTAGACCCAGTGGTTTCAAACTCAGGCTGGGGGTGTATGAGTGCATGCCCCAAATCCCAAAAGAATAGAGAAGGGAGGCAGTCTGGCTGCCCCCGGGGATGTGATTTCTCACTCTCTGTCTCTATCTCCAGCAACTGCACGTGCCCTATGGCAAAAACCTAAAAGTGTGCTGTGGCTGAGCCTTCGCTGGGTTTGTGCCGTAGCTCCAGCCTCTTGAGAAGGGAGTGTCAAAGGAGAGGTGCTTTTCATGTTGTGACAAGGACCTTGTCACCTGCCCTAGCATAGTTGTTAATCACTTTCTACTTCTTGTCAACCAACCTCGTTTTGCCAGAGTAATCCCACTTTTTCCGTGCAGCCCTGTGTCGCTGAACCAGTCATGACAGAGCATGGGCACACGTGACCGTTTTAGCCAAAGAGCTGGGAGATGGGTTCTCCTGGGGTGGGGCCCTCGTGGGTTTCCTTCCCATTCATGTTCCAGGTGCCTGTAATCCCATCAAGTGGGAGAATGGGGACAAGGATTGCAGTATGACGAGACCCTGTGAAGGAGATCTCTCACTCTCTCTTGCACAAGCACACACACACTCTCTATCATAAATTATATATATATATATATTTTTTTTTTTTCCCCTAAGTTTTCATTTTCTTAAACACCACAGGTTGGGAGGAGTCTTTTTTCCCTTGAGTTTTGATGTCTCTGAATGACCCTTGGACTGGTGCGGTCATGTTGGACACCCAGGAGCTCTTAGCTGTAAATCAACCATGTAGACAGGAAGACTGGGGTCGACAGGTGGCGTGGTGGTTAAGACATTGGACTCCCACATGGCCGACTGCGGTTCCGTCCTGGACCTGATGGCTTGCTTTCTCACTTTCCCTCTCTCTGGTCAAATTTAAAAAAGAATAATAAATAAAATTAAGTAAATAATTCTTTAAAAAAAAGAAAAAGACAAGACAGGAAGACTTGCATTAGTGAGGACACTGCTAAACTGGGCTTGCCAACCCAAGAGCTCCCAGTCGCAGGGATTCATGCGATGAATGAATGGTTTAAGTCAGTAGAGTTAGAATTTTTTTTTGGAGAGGTTTTTGCTATAGGGTGTGTGCGCTCGCCAGAGAGACAGCAAGAAATCACCCTCCCGGGAGGGATGACCGTGCCACAATCTTTTCTCCTTTATTCTCCTCTCAGGATCTTGGGTACACAAGCACACATGCCTGGCGTGAGTTTAAGCCACCGGGTCTGGGACTCAAACCACCGTTGACTACATGGGAGCCCAGCAATGTAGCCATTACGCCAACTGCTGGTCCCTGTTCTTCATATATATGTATGTATATATATGTGTGTGTGTGTGTATATATATATATAATTATTTAATTAAATTTATTTATTATTATTATTCAGTTTGACCAGAGACAGAGGGAGAGTGAAGATGCGAGGTACCAGGTCTGGGACTTGAATGTTCGGCCATGTGGTAGTCCAGCACCTCAACGACCATGCCACTGGCCGGCCCAGAGTTATTCTCTTTATATTTCTTCCTGGAATAGAACTTATTCTTGTTCCTTTCCTCTAATATTTTTTCCATCCTTTTTCTGATAAAGCTTCTACACCCATTTTTTCTTTTTCTGTCTCTCTCTTTTTTAAAAAAAATTATTTATTTATTTATGTATTCATTTATTTATTTATTTCTTAATTTGACGAGAGAGAGACAGAGGTTGAGAGTGAGAGACAAAGAAAGTGAGAAAGCAAGCCACCAGATTCAGGACTCGAACCCTGGTCGGCCATGTGGGAGTGTCCAGCGCGTTAACCACCACACCACCTGCTGGTCCCTCTTTTTTTTTTTAATGGTGAAAAAGTGTGTATCTAGAATGAGCAGCTGGACTCAGTGTAGATGACCCCAGTTTTCTTGGCAACATCCAAAGCATAATTGGAGTAGTCCCATAGGGCCTTCTCCATCAGGCCTGAGAGGGCTGACCTTGGCCACACACAGCTGGTGTGCCCTGGTGTGTGTTAGCCTTGACGTCACAGTGAACAGCGTGTTGTCTTCTCCCTGGCCGACGCGGTGGTCCAGTTGCTTCCCCTGGGGCGCTCTCCCCAGGATACCTGGGCTGCCTCCACCGCTGAAGTCTTGGGCCTCCGGAAGGTGGGCGATGTACGGATCTTTCTTTTTTGTGGCTGTGGATGCCTTTCAGCCCTGCCTTCTTGGCCTTCAAAGCCTTTGCTTCAGCTTCAGCTTTGGGAGGGGCAGGAGCTTCCTTCTTGGCTTTGGGCGCCATCTTGATAACCACACCCCTTTTCTCTAACAGCCACCCAGGAAAGGGCATGACCTTTTTGTCACTATTTGACCCGTGCTAGTTAATTGGTTCTGTTGAGTCTCAGCTCTTTATTGTAGAATAGGGATGGTAAAGCCTGGGGTGGCCCAGCTGCGGTACCACAAGTGGTAGGCAGGGCCGTGAAAGCCTGCAGCCACCCGACAGGCCCAGGTCCAGATCCTGGGTCACCTGCACAGTCAGGCTGGGTGAGGGGGGCTGGGCAGAGGGCAGTAACATGAAACAAAACCTGAGACAAGCACGGAGGTCCCCGAAGATGCCCCTGTGGTAGGGACCTCAGAGTGAAGGAGTGTACAGGGGAGCAGGCCCCTGAGCACTGGGCAGCTGGGGCTGAGTGGCTGGAGGGCGCAGGCAGAATCAGGCCCACGTGCCGGCTTGCCCCTGCCACCACAGCCCCCAGCTGACAGGCATCAGGACCTGGAGCTTCTCTTGAGAAGCATCCTCTTGCAAACTCGCAGTACCTGGCCGGTCCAGGGACACTGGGCTGCTCTGTGATGTGTGATCTGTAGGGAATGTCGGTCTCCTGCAATTTATCTCCCGGGACCTCATTTCAAACCAGGCATTGCAAAGGCTAAGCGCTGCAAAATTGACAGGGCCTGACCTTCTCCAATTCCTTCATAAATCGGACCCTATTCTATTACCTTGGATGAGCAGATCTCGCTCGCCTGTTTGGGGGAGGCCAGTTGGTGAGCCACCCTGGGTTTTCCATGTCACTCACTGAAGACAAATGACAGCAGGGCAAGCTTTTCTGGCAGAACCATTGGGAAATTATTTTGGGCCTGGGCCTTTCCGGGTCTTTCCAGACACCCAGAATGAGGCTGAGTCCAGCCACACCTGCCCAGGCACGGCCTTAGGCTTTTCGGGAGTGTGGAGAGGGAGAGGTGGCCCGCCCTGAGGTGGCTTGGTGGAGGGGTTGGCTGAAATGCAGTGGCTGGGACTCCTCCACTCTGCCTCCCAGAACTGGGCGAGCAGACACAGGTGGGTCATGGTGTGGGCAGGTGCCCTGGGTCTAGGGTGCAGCTGGGGACCCAGATCCCAGCTGGGCTCGCTGGGCTCCCCGGGCAGCGAGTTGAGGGCCTGCACATGTCTCCAGGCTCCTCTGGGCCAGGTTCTGGGGCTTAAGCTCTCTCCTCTTGGGTAAGGCCTTTTATGGTGTTAACTATCAGGATGCTCCAGGGGCTGCCTGGGGCCTGGGAGAGTCCAGAGGCCAAGACAAGGCTCTGTCGGGTCTGTTCCAGCCTTAGAAACACCTCATCCACCCTTCTCTTCATCTGTGAAGAGAGGGTTCTTTAGAGATAGTTACAGGGCACCTGTGCTCACTAGAGACACAGAAAGTGGGAATTACTCCCCCCCAGGGGATGACCACTCGGCAATCCCTTCTAGTCTCCTCTCAGGAACACGCGCGCACACACACACACATACACGCGCCCAGTGTGAGTTTTAAGCAGCCTGGTCCATGACTCAAACTGTGGTCAGCCGACTGTGTAGGAGTCCAATGATGTAACCATTACGCCACCTGCTGGTCTCCAGAGGGTTCTTAATCTGAGGTCTGTTGGGCCAACAGGTGGCTTGGTGGTTAAGGGTGCTAGACCACCACACGGCTGCCTGCAGTTTCTGTCTCAGACCTGGTAGCTTGAAAACCTCACAGGGTGCCCCAAATCCAGAGAGTGAAGGGATTGCAGCATGGCCATCTGTCCTGGGGAGTGATTTCTTTCCCTCTCTCTCCAGCAAGTGCATGTGCCTTGTGACAAAAAATCTTAAGAGACCAAAAACACATGTGTACACTAATGCCCATAGCAGCATGGCTCACAATAACCTGAAGACAGAAACAGTGGGAACCTCCATCAACGGGTGGAAGGGTAAACTGGGGCACATATACACTGAAGAGTAAGCCTTATAAAGGACTCAAGTTTGACACGTGCTCCGACGTGAATGAACCCTGGAGACATTGCACGAAGTGAAAAAAGCCAGACGCACAGGAGAAACATTCCTTACTCCACTGATTCACGGTATCTGGGATAGTCAAATTCAGAGACAGAAGTAGTTTTGGTTTGGGAAGATGACAAAGCTCTGGGGATGGAAAATGGACCTGGTTGTACAATAACTTATTTTTTTCTTTTGTTGCTTTGTTTCTTTAATTTGCTCTAGGGCGTGTGCGCTCATTGGAGAGGGGATGTAAGAACAAGTACCCCTCAGCGGGGACGGCCTCACTACAGTCCCTGCTCCTCCAGGATGCACACTCACGCACTCAGCACGTTTCTCAAATCGCCTGGCCTGGGACTTGAACTGTGCAGTTAGCTGTATGGGATCCAGCCATCCTAGCCACCACGCCCCCAGCCAGTCCACAAGGATGTAGGTAGTTAAAGCCACTGACCTGTACACTTAAAAATGATTAAAATGGTGGGCCGGCAGGTGGTGTGGAGGTCAACACAGCTGGATCCCACATGGCTGGCTGCAAGTTCAAGTCCCGGGACCAATGGCTTGAAAATCAGGCTGGGTGGGTGTGTGTGCACGCCCAAAATCGGAGAAGAGACCAGAGAAAAGCACAGCACTGCCTTATTCTCTTTTAAAGAAACTGTTCTGATTGATTTTGATCAACTCAAAACTTTATCCTCAGACCCATGTTTGGATTTGTCTTTAATACTTAAGATAGAATCCAGCTATTTAAAAAGATATTAACACGAAGAGCTTGGTAGAGTTGCAGGTATCAAAGACCACAGACTGGGAGCGGCAGGCAGCAGGTGGTGCTGTGGCAGTTAAGGTGCTGGACTCCCACATGGCCCACTGTGGTTCAGGTCAGGACCTGGCAGCTTGAAAATCATGCTGGGCACGTGGGCATGCATACCCCAAATGCCAGGGGGATGGGGATGGGGATGTGGCCGTCTGCCCGGGAGGTGGTTTCTCATGTTGCCTCTCACTTCTCTCTCTCCGGTGGCAAAAAACCTTAGAAGCACAGGACTCCGGCACAATGTAGATATGGTGATTTAAAAAAAAAAAAGAGGTTTCTGCCTTAGGGCAAGTGTGCTCACCAGAGACAGAGACAATGAGAAGGAAAGTGAGAACTCACCCGCCGCAGATGGCCATGCAGCAGTCCCTTCTCCCGGGACCTTGGGCATGCATGCACATGTGCCTGGCATGAGTTTCAAGCCACCGGCTCCAGGACTCAAACCATAGTTGACCATGTGAGAGTCCAGTGACATAACTTTTATGCTATCTGCTAGCCCTGGTGACTTTAAAAAAAAAAAAAAAAAAAGTTTTTGGGGACTTGGGGCACACATGCACACATGCCTGGCTTGAGTTTTAAGCCACTGGATCCAGGACTCAAACAGTAATTGACTACGTGAGAGTCCAGTGACATAACTCATAACTGTTAAGCCATTTACTGGCCCCAGTGACTTCTTTTTTTTTTTTTTTTTTTTCAATAAAGTGGTTTTTCTGGAGAGGTCAGGGCAGAGGTAAGAAGTAGTTGATACTGAAGGAAGAGTTAGGGACCTTCATGGAAATATATTCATTACTTTAAGGCAGCTAACAGATGGTCCTGAAATTTATGACACTCAACGTGTATTTCCAGAAAGAGCAAATGTGGATTTAATAGTAACTTTGTATAGAAAGGCAGATGCCAGCGAGCGTGAGAGCGGTCTGTGCGGACGGCGGGGACGCTGGAGCCCTGGAAGCTGCGAGGCGCTCGTCCACCACGTGGCCATCTGGAAGGCAGGGACACCTGGTCACCAGAGGAAATCCCTCTGGAGTTTACCCTGCCACACAGCGACACGGCCAGAACGTGTCTGGGGCCACATTTGATGAGGACAGCATGCTTGGGGATCAGCAGTGCTGACTGCGTGGAATTTAGACCCCCACGAAAATCTCCTACTGAGAGCTGCCATGGGGACGGTGGCTGTGCTCTTGCCGGGACGCACTCACACCCTAACCCCGTGGGTGATGCCTGCAGGTTGCAGGGACAGGGCACAACTTCAGAGGGCTGTGACATAAGGGGACAGCACATTCACGGTCCCCACCCGCCCCTTCATTCAAGCCCTCTCACCCGAGACCCATCCTGAGCTGACCCAGGGTGCACGTGCAGACACATCCCTGCCTGGTGGGGTCCCGCCTTGTGCCCAGTGAAGCGTGTTCAGAACCTTCTAGACTCGGACATTTGCCATTTCTGACTCCTACGAGGGTCAGCACTAAGAGGAGCCTCTGCACCTGGGTGGTCCTGGAGACCTGGCTCAGGTCAGGGCGGTGAACGTGTTCTGAGATCAGCCTCCGGGGCCCCTTAGAAGCCAGGAAGACCCTCCCAAAGGACAAGAGAGGGGCCAAGGCTCTGCGGAGGGCTGCAGGGGGGTTGCCCATCCTGGACACTGTTGGGGTCCCCCTGCCTGAGGGAAGGCACACCAGACAGCACATCCGGGCTCAAGACACCCGTCTTTTCTCATTTACTTCCTTCAACAGAAGTTCACAGACTGCACATACAACGTCGACCCTGGAGATCCCCCTCCAGTCGGGCAGCAGGACTAATGGCATTTCGGAGGGAACAGCTATGGAGGACACGGAGGGGACCAGCTCATGGAGTCCTCACTGCTCTAAGGAGCGGAACTTTGGCTGCTAGGACCAGCCAGCCAAGAGGTGCAAGGAGAGACCCCATTAACTGGGGACCCCCTCAGGCAGAGGGGAACCCTGCTTACCGCAGCCGGGGAGAAACGTCTGGCGAAAGCAGCGGAGGTGGCCCCGCCAGCACTTGCACAGGGAGCACGTCCTGGGCAGCCAGGTGTCGTGAGGCACGGGCCCGCAGTTCCTGGGGAGAGCACGGTGGCACGGTCTCGGCCCGCGCCCCTCCCGACCTCCGCGCCCCATCCGTCACCCCACCCGTCACAGCTTACTCTCTGTGCGCGTTGTGCTCGCAATTCCGTCCGTAGAACGAGGGGGGGCAGGCGCAAAAGGACCCCAGCATACAGGTTCCCCCGTTCAGACAGCAGGTCCGGTTGAGCTCCTTACCTGAAAGGTAAGACCGTGGCCGAGACGAACGCGCACCAAGGACTCGGCTCGGAGCCTGTAGACCCTAGTTGTAAACCTCACAGCAGGCTCCGCTCTGGGGTGCCCTCCTTGGTCCCCGAGCCTCGGATGGGCAGAAGTCATTGCCTTTCTTTGTTCTTTTTAAGATTTTTGCCACAAGGCATGTGTGCTTGGCAGAGAGAGACAGAGAGGGACAGCGAGGACTCACCCACCCAGGGGATGGCCCTGTTCAATCCCTTCTCCACCCTCCTCTCTGGATTTTGGGCATGCAGGCCCACGTGCCAGTGCTCTTGCCAGGCTGCTGGGTCTGCAACGTGAACCACGCGGTCGGCCACGTGGGATGCAGCAGCCTTAACTGCCATGCCACCTGCTGGCTCTGAGCTGGGAAGGCTTTTCTTTTCTTTTTCTTTTAAGGATTATTTATTTTATTTATTGTTATCATTACTTTTTTTTTTTTTTTTTTAAGAGATGTTTGCTATAGGGTGCATGTACTCGCTGGAGAGACAGAGACACAGAGACAGAAAGTGAGTAATCACCCCCCAGGGGGGATGGTTATGCTGCAATCCCTTCTCTATTCTTGGGCACTCCTGGGAGTTTTAAGCCACCAGCTCCAGGACTTGAACCATGGTCAACTACATGGAGTCCAATGATGTAACCATTATGCCATTTGCTGGTCCCCGTTATCATTACTTTTTAAAATTTGATATGGGGGGCCGGCCGGTGGCATGGTGATTAAAGCTCTGGACCCACATGGTCGACCATGGTCTGAATCCCAGACTTGGAAACTTGCTTTCCTACTTTCCCTTTCTGTCTCTCTCTGGTCAAATTAAATAAATAATAAAAACAAATAAAATAATTCTTTAAAAAATGTTTTGCTATAGGGTACATGTGCTCACCAGCCAGAGAGAGATAGAGATAGAGAGAGAGAGAGAGAGAGGGAGAAAGCACCATCAGCCATGTGGGGGTCCAGCCACCTGCTGGCACCAGGCGGGGAAGTCATTTTCATCCTTTTCTTGTACTGGCCAAGGGTGGTTTCTGGAGTCCCCAGCACGACGTGACATCGGGTAAGGGAAAGTGCTCTCCAGGGAGGTGGACTCACTATACAAAGCCTGTTTCACCTCCAGAACCAAGCCCAGTGCAACCACACCACTAGCCCCAGAGCCGGGGCTGGCCCTCGGGCAGGTGCCGAAGAGGCATGGAGATGCGTGAATCACAGCACGGGGCGCACCAAGGCGGGGGTGGGGCCTTACTGTCCTGTATCCCCACGGGCGGCACAAACTGGGAAGAACGAGGCCGAATCGCAGGCTCCTCCCGGGACCGCGCACTGTCCTCTCTGCCGGCCAGGTCCCCCCGAGGTGGACGTGCAGGTTCATGGTGGCCCGGCCCTGACAACAAAACGAACACATGGGCTCTGCCTTCCAGGCCACGGAAAAACGTTAGTGATCAAAAGAACAAAAGGTCTCTCACCGGCTGCTCCTAATCCCAGTCGGAAGGCTATGGAAATGGCCAGGGTCAAAATCGCACTAGGAGAGGGGACAGACGCGTGTGAGGACAGAGAATGAAATCTTCGGTTAACACTCGTCGAGACAACACGCTTGCCAGCCGCCAACGCGCTCCCCCCCTTTTTTGATGGCTAATTCATGTCATACAATGTTGAAAAATAAAAGTCACGGGTGTCCAACTCTTCCATATGTACTGTTATTTCTTTTCATTTAAAAAATATTTTATTCAATTTTATTATTATTTTTAAAATTTGACCAGAGAAAGTCAGAGAAGAGTGAAAGTGAGAAATCAAGCCACCAGGTCTAGGACTCGAACCGCGGTCAGCCATGTGGGAGTCCAGCGTCTTTTATCCCCACGCCACCTGCCGGTCCCTGTACCATTCTTTCTTATCCTCTGTCCTCATATGCACACAAATTTATTCTATTTCACATAACATATCCTGCTGTTTTTATATAAGAATTTAAAAAAATGACTGCATGACATTCTGTTATCGAAGGATCACATTTTACAGTCATTTCAAAGGTGTAAGTTACATTTTGAAGCGTTATTATTGGGCCAGCAGGGGACGTGATGGTTAAACCAGCTAGATTCCCACATGGCCAACTGCACGGTTCAAGTCCCAGGCCCGGTGGCTGAAGAAACATCCCAGGTGTGTGTCTGTGTGTGTGTGTCCAAAATCCCAAGAGGGGAATAGAGAAGAGATTTCGGGGTGGCTATCCCCTCTGGGGTACTCACCTCCCTGTCCCCAAGTGCATATGCCATGGTGGTTAAAGGTGCTGGTCTCCCACATGGCCGATGGTGGTTCGAGTCTTGGACCTGGCACCTGGACCTGGCAGCTTGCTTTCTCACTTTCTCTCTCTCACACACTCTGTCCCTCTCCCTCTCTGGTCAAATTAAAATAAACAAATAAATAAAGTTAAATAAAATAATTCTTAAAAAAGTATGTATTGTTCACGATTTTGCAGGTACCTGTACTGAGTCTATTTATACATTCATTCTGGTGGGAAGCCTATTTTTGTCTGTACTTTTGGCCTTGGTTTGCACAACAGTGGTTAGACATTCATCATCTCCTAGGCAGAGCTGTTCCCAGCACTGGCAAAGTTAAAAGCCAAGGTCAAAGCTGTATGTACCGGCGAGGGCAAGCCAGTAGTTCCAAGTCTTTGAGGAAAAAACGGCTGCGCCGTGGGCAGCTTTTAAGGCTCCAAGCGAGACACAAACAGTGATGGCGAACGCTGCTTCCCCAAAGGGCGGCCTCTAGCAGCGAGAAGTTCAGCTCAACACTCCTCCTTACCTGGAAGCGAAGCGGTCCATGCTCCTGCGGTCCCTGGCGCTTCACGGTTTAGAGAAGACAAGTGAGCAGGACTTTAATTCAGGCATTGCCAAAGCACCCCAAAGAAAACATCAGTTTCCTAAAGTGAAAATGGCAATTTAAAGAGAAAAAGTTCCAGATGAGAAATACGCTTCCCCCGGAAAGTCCTGGAGAAGCAGAAGCCGGGATGTCCAGGGAAGCCGAATGTGGCGACCTTGAGCTCGGATCTTCCTTCCTCAAGGACAAACCCCTGCTGGGATGGAGGAAGACCCAGGGTGGGCTGGGAGGGGGAAGGGGAGGCCGCCGGGCCAGGCCTGACTCTGCAGGGTGCAGGTGAGGGTCACGGGCAGCGGAAACAATACGAGAATGGGGAAGGCGGAGTCTTCTTAACTAGCCCTAATAGCCCTGTCGTTGTAGGTGAGAGGGAAAAAAAAAAGGAAAAAGGCAAATCTATGACTACCAAGTTGGTGATTCCGACGGTAAAAACAGTAAAATGTAATTGCTTTAAAATTGGGAAAACTACGCATCATATTTGGGTCTCTCAAGGCATCTGGTATCTTATTGCCAACTTTTATGTCTTGCAATTTGTTTCACCTCTGTTTTTCTGAGAAAGTTGTGTTGAGCCCCAGGCTGCAGGGTTGTTGGGGGGCCTGGGAAGCTGTGGTCTCCTCCGCAAGGAGGTAGGTGCTGAGCGAGTCCAGGCGGCTTGTGGTGGAGGTGGCAGTTCAGGGCCAGGAGGGCGCCTGTCACAGCCAGTGCGCCTCCCAGGCTGACCTGAGTCGCACGTGGAGCTGGATGGAATCTGGAGACAATGCGTGTTCGGAGGGTTGAGCATGTGCCCAGAGGCTGTGCCACCCTCTCCAGCTGGCACCCAATGGCCGGGGCTCTGCAGGGGGTGCCAAGCCTGCTTCAGAGAAAGCTCTAGAAATACCTTGGGAATTCCCTGGCTCCCAGGTGCTGCGGGGAGCCCCCGATCTCGGAAGTACTAACCCTAATGTGACTTTCACGGGGGGAGTCGGTCCCAGCCAGAAAAGGTGTTCCGTACGGTTCCTGCTCCGTGCCAGCTCCTCCTAGGCTGGCCTTTCCTAAAGGTTCAAGTCCCGGCTGAGGTTCAGAGTGAACTTGGCCTGAAGCCCTAGCGCCGGCAGGAGGTGGGGAGGGCTCAGCAGAGAAGCTGCCTGGGTACCCCAGGGGCCGCAGAGACAGCCAGAGGGAAAGTGAGAAATCACCCCCATGGGGCAAGGCCAGCTGCAATCCCTTCTCCTCCAATCTCTTCCTGGGGCCCACGGAGACAGCCAGAGGGAAAGTGAGAAATCACCCCCATGGGGCAAGGCCAGCTGCAATCCCTTCTCCTCCAATCTCTTCCTGGGGCCCACGGAGACAGCCAGAGGGAAAGTGGGAAATCACCCCCATGGGGCAAGGCCACTACCGGGAGCACATCCGTGGCCACTTTGCCTGCACCTTCCACGTGCTCCGTAGACAAGGACGCCCACTGGGGATTTAAGTGTCCTCTTCCGGGAAGGCGGCTCCCCTCCCCCACGGCGCTCCTTCCTTACCTGAAGGGGCTGTTATGGGACTTCAGAGCTTGAACAAGGGCCCCTGGAAATCACCTTTTTTTCAGATTCGACATAGGGCACTCCAAGGAGAACGAGAGAATGGCCACGCTGCAATTCCTTCTCTGTTCTTCTCTTGGGATCTTGGGCACGCACACGCTGGCACCCGATGTGGTTTTCAAGTCGCCCGGCTGGGACTGAAAGGCCTAGCCTGGTGGGCCCTGTGGGATCCAGCCGCCTTAATCAACACCACCATCTGGCTCGCCTCCTTTTCAAAGGAACCGGGCCCTCAGTCTGGCGATGTGGACAGCCCAAGGACACCAGCCCTTCTGCCACGCAAAATTCCTTCTTATCCAAGGGCCAGATCCCACTGCGATACCTCCATTCCCCACAGGTGGAGAGGGCCGAGGCAGCCGAGCAAGGTGCAGGGACGGAGGAGGGGAAAGGAGGGCTGTGAGGCTGAGCCCCTGACGCTTACTCTTGGGCTGGGGCTACAAGGGCGGGTTGCCTGTAGCCTGGGGCTGGGCTCTGGGGAGTGTGGTGAAAAGTGACCCCACAATACGGAAGGGGAGAAAGATGCTGAACTAAAGCCTGTAATTGTGATACTGCAGAAAGTCGCTCCTGCCTCCAGCCTGGGGCATTGCCTGGAGAACCCGGGATGGTCACGGGACCCCTCAGGACCCCTCTGCTCAGCACTGCTGAAACCAGAGGCCGCCCTGCCTCATGAGTGCCCTGGGGCTGAGGGCCAGGCTAAGGTGGGGAAGCTCTGAGAGCGGGGGTCCTCAAGCACAGGCAGCCTGTGCACCCCCTCCGGAGGGCACTGCCAGTGCAAAGTAAAAAAACAAAAGCTCTGGAAAGTAAAAAACCAAAAGCTCTTGGAACCAGCAGTTAGTATAATGGCTATGTCGCTGGACTCCCAGGTAGTCGACCGAGGTTCAAGTCCTGGACCTGGTGACTTAAACTCACGCTGGGCGCCTGTGCGTGTGTGCCCAAGATCCCCAGAGGAGAATGGAGGAGAAGGGATTGCGGCATGGCCTTCCCCCTGGGGGGTGATTTCTCGCTTTCTGTCTGTCTCTGTCTTTCTGGCGAGCGCACATGCACATGCGCCCTATAGCAAAAAAACAAACAAACAAACAAACCAAAAAAACAAAAAACTCTCTCCAAAAAAAGAAAAAAAAAAAAAAAAGCTCTGCTCTGGGCATTCCAGTACCGCCCTGGAGTCACTGCATTTAAAACGATGGGCGATGGCGGGAGAGACTGGATTGCGTTCACATCTCCACGTGAGCACCTGATTTAGAGCCGCCCAATCGACCTTGAATACCTACTGGAATGCAAAACCACACAAAGGGAAAGCTTCCAGCATCTGTCTGAAATTCAAGGAAGGAAGCAGATTTGGAGAATGGAATTGATTTTAGCTTTCAAAAGCATTCATGGGGCTGGCAGGTGGTGTGGTGGTTAAGGTGGCTGGACTCCCACATGGCTGACTGCGGTTCAAGTCCTGGACCTGGCAGCTTGCTTTTTCACTTTCCTTCTCTCTCTCTGTCTCTGGTCAACTTCAAAAAATATATATATAAAATAATGACAATGAATACAATTAAATTAAATGATTCTTTTTTTAAAAAAAAAAAGGCAGTTTGGGGCCAGCAGGTGACATAGTGGTTAAGGAGCTGGACTCCCACATAGCTGGCTTCAGTTCGAGTCCTGGAGAGTTCCTAGGCAGAAGCATGTCTTCATCAGAGGGGTCCTGGCGTATCTGGTCTGTTACCTCTGTTATTCCCCCAAATACTCAGGCAGGCCAGAAGACAGTAGGGTGCAGAAGACAGGACTGAGGAGTTGTGTACACGCGGGCGCGCTTGTGTGTGTGTGTACACCCTCCAGCTGAGGAGTGGTGGGGCAGCTCTAATCCCAGCAAATGCAGCTGGGCAAGTTCTGCGGATATGTGAGCAACACCCCAGCTGCAGCCACGGGGCCTTCATTAACAAGTTAATGGCCTTCTGTTTTCACCGACAATTTAACAGAAAGCTACTGGAAACCCATGTGGTAATCCTGCCGGTCTCTGTGGGGCTCAGTGGGGTAGATTCCTGCATTCCGAAATCTGCAGTCTGTGAGGATGCGCTCCATTGAGTATCTTTAGAGCTGTGTTGGAAGGGGAACAGAGGAGGGCTCAGGGGAGGACCCCATTTTTCTGTGTGGGGGTTATGTCCTATTTCTTCTCACGTAGACAGATTTATCAGTGAGCGGACACGATGTGTTCCTCCATTTGATGTGAGGCGATGAACGTTAGATAGTGTGACCATCTGGTCAACTTCTCGCTCTGGCATTTGCTGAGTTCAAGGGGGCTGTTTTTGTGCTAGCTCCGTGGCCTAGTGGTTAAGGCAGCCGGATCCCACATGGCTGAGCAAGAAGTTGGAGTCCTGGATTTGGCAGCTTGAGGAACAGGCTGGGCACGTGCGTGTGTGTGACCAAAATCGTGAAAGGGGAAGGCATTGTGTGTGATCATTCCGACCCAGGGCGCCGGGCTCGGTTGCCTGCAGTGACCCTGTCTGCGCAATGCAGTGTGGTGAGCGGCTCATCCTTCACCAGCCCTCCCTCCCGCCCCTCCCTGGCCTAGGAGGGCCAGAAACCCGGACCTGCCCAGCCTCTAGGGCACGGCCTGCCTGTGCGGATTTCCTCTTGCCCACCTCCGACCCACCTGCCCCATCCACGTGCGTCCGCACCCGCGCCCCTGTAAACAACGTTAGGTCTCAGCACTGGTTTCTAAAGGGGGTGGGCGAGGGCGAGGTCTGGGGGAAGTGCCCGGGGAACACAACTTGATTCCCCAGGAGAGCCTGACAACGCCCAGTACTGGAGGCCGGGTGCGTGGGCCGGACTCTGGGCTCTCGGCAAGAGTGCTCACCTGTGTGACGGCTCTCCAGCAAGCATGGCCTGCCCAGTGACTGTGCTGACCACAGCAGGAGACGGATTTCCACGGTTGGGGCCCTGGTTCCTCTCCCCCTCCCCAAGGTAAGACAAGCCCCGTGAGCTAAGCCAGGGCATCTCCAGGGTATTTGAGAAGCAGCTGATGGGGGGTGGGCAGCCGCTTCCTGACTTACACTGGCAGGGCCAAGGCCAGTGGGCCCACAGACAGGGGGATGGCCTCCCAAGAGATGGTCTTGGGAGGACAATTTAATTTTCAGGAGATGTGGAGAATCTCATTTAAAAGTGCTTCTTCGGTGGGGCTGGCAGGTAGCATGGTGGGCGACTGTGGTGTGGTCCCAGGACGGGTGGCTTGTTTCTCAGTTTCTCTCTCTGTGTCCCTCTGTGAGCATGTGTGCACTATAGCAAGTTAAATAACAACAATAAACTAAATTAAATTCTAAAAGAATTATTTTATTTAACTTTATTTATTTATTTATTTGTTTATTTCAATTTGACCAGAGAGGGACAGAGTGAAAATGAGAAACCAAGCTGCCAGATCTGGGACTTGAACCATGGTTGACCATGTAGGAACCCAGCACCTTTAACCACCATGCCACCTGCTGTTCCCAAGTACAAACACTTTTAAACTTCATTAAAAACATTTTGCCAGAGAGTACGGGTACTTGTTATAGAGAGACAGAAACAGAAAGAGTGAGAGAAATAAAGTGAGAAAGACCCTGCCGGGGGAATGGTCACACTATAAGCCCTCCTCCTCTATTTCTCCCTCCTTTTGGGATTTTTTGGCACGATGCACGTGTACTTGGCGTGTTTCTTTCTTTTAAAGAATTTATTTATCTATCTATCTATTTATTAATTAATTAATTAATTCATTCATTTTAATTTGATCAGAGAGGGACAGAAAGAGAGAGAGAGAGAAAGAGAGAGAGAGAGAGAAAGTGAGAAAGCAAGCCGCCAGATCCAGGACTTGAACCTCATTTGACCATGTGGGAGTCCAGCGCCCTTAGCCACCATGCCACCTGCCAGCCCCCACCTGGCGTGTTTCTTAAGCCAATGGATCTGGGACTCGAACTATGTAGTCGGCCACGTGGGATCCAGCTGCCTTAACCACCCTGCCGCCAGCTGGCCTCCATCCTCCACTTTATTTGCTGAATGTTTCTACCTTGTTTGGGCACTTTTGTAGTCTGCGGGGCCTGGGCTGCACTGTGGGCCCCTCCTTCTCCAAGGCCTAGGTCCTGCAGTTGTCCTGCTGTATTTTGAAATCATTTGATTCACACCCCTGACTGTGAATCAGAAGCAACGGGGGGGGGGGGGGGGGGGGGGGGGAATACTGAAAATATTTATTAAGAAAAAGGTTATTTTTCCACTTAAATATGATTAAGCTTTTGAGTATTTAGGTCTTATATAAACTGAAATAGTATTTAAGTAGTATCTAAACAGAAACTGCCTTTTCAGTTTATATTCTTTTGTTCAGAATAGCCAGAAAAAAACCAAAAAACCTCAAAGTAAATATTAATTACTGAAGAGGTAATTATCAAATAAGAAAAATAATTTAAAAAATTGTATCCTAAGTAATAAAAAAGACCATTCAACACTTTAGAGGTAGGATTTAATGTGGTCATATATTTTTGTGTGTTTTGCTTTTGTTTTTTTAGGGTTTTTGTCATAGGGGGCGTGCACTTGCCAGAAAGAGACAGTGGGAAAGTGAGCACTCATCTTCCCAGCCCGGGATGGCTGCACTTCAGGGAGTGATTTTCGAGCTGCGAGGTCCACGGACTCGAACCAGAGTTCCTCATGTGGGAGTCCAGCACCTTGATGTTATGGCACACCACCAACAACTTAGTAGACAATTTGGAATAACTAATTACAAATGTCAATGATTATAAATATCAGCAAATAGAAAACGTTTCATTAGAAAATAATCCTTTCAGGGCTGGCGGGTGGCATTAACCATGGTGGTTAAGGTGCTGGACTCTCTCATCCCCAACCACAGTTCGAGTCCTGGACCTGGAGGCTTGCTCTCTCACTTTCCCTTTCTCTTTCTCTGTCTCTCTCTGGTCAAATTAAAAATAATAATAATAACAGGGGCCAGCAGGTGGCGTGGTGGTTAAAGGCACTGGATTCCTACAGGCTGACCATGGGTTGAGTCCCAGACCTGATGGCTCATTTTCTGCCTTTCTCTGTCTCTGATTAAATTAAACAAATAACAGTAATAAATGGATTTAAATAAATACTTCTTTAAAAATAACAAACACGATTAAGTAAATAATTTTTTTTTTTTGAGAGGTTTTTGCTATAGGGCGCGTGTGCTCGCCAGAGAAACAGAGAGAGACAGAGAGACAGAAAGTGAGAAATCACCCCCCAGGGGGAATGGCCACACCGCCATCCCTTCTCCTTCATTTTCCTCTCGGGATCTTGGGCACGCACGCTTACGTGCCTGATGTGAGTTTTAGCCAACAGGTCCGGGACTTGAACCGCGGTCTACTACATGGGAATCCAGCGGCATAGCCATTACGCTAACTGCTGGTCCCAAGTAAATAATTCTTTAAAAAAGAAAAAATAATTATTTCAAAATAAAATAATTTTGTAATTAAAATTGTGATGTAGATATTAGATAACAGGTATATTTTTCAGTTTTTGAGTGAAGATATAGGGGGCGCCATAGGACCCCCGGAAACAGCAAGGGGCTTGATTGCTGATCACTAACTTCTTGACAGATTTTCCCAATGCTGGCTATCAGAACGGATATACCGGGTTAGTAAAAGCTAAAGAACACCTAGTCTGAAGACATTTCAGAAAATTAAAAAGGAAAAATAGGATGACATCGCGACCTTCAACATCAGCTGTCTCCCACGTTGAAAACGCTTGGACACCTGCTTGGTCCCTGGCTGTCTAACCCGGCTTCTTGCTGGGTCCCCAGCTGAGCGCGCTGGGAACAGGAACCCGCTCCCTCTCTGGCCCTACTTGGTTTAATGCGAGGATTTCCAGCTCGCAGAGGTCCGGCGGTGAAGACGTGCAGACACAGAACCCATAACCCTGTCCCCGGGCTCAGATTGGCTGGCTGGGTGTTCTCCGCGCCAAGCCCTCCCCCAGAAATCTGTTTTGTCTCATGCCGGGCTGAGTCACATAGAATAGATAGACAGTTTATCAGCACATGTCCCCAGATCATATTATCCGCTTACAAATATAGCCCGTTAGCGCACAGGCACGGGAGGCTCGCGCGTGTTCTCCGGGTGTAAACAGCCTGCCTGTGGTTTGCAGGCAGCGGGCAGGCGGGACTGTCCACCGCAGGGGAGGTAAGCGGCGGGCTCAGGTGCCTCGGAGGGCGGGTGCGGACCCACTGCCCCGGCCTCGCCGGGTCCTGGCCGGTCTGTCCGTCTGGGTAAACACCCGAGGGCGCAGGGGCTGCGGATCAGGCGTTGGGCTGGGTCTTAGCGCACACCTGCCACGGCTGGGGAGAAAGGACCCCAGCCCTGCTCCTGTCCGTGGGTTCCTCTGAGCACCGCCTGTGCCCGTGGCAGAGCCGGTAGCCTCCTGGTCCAAAGTGCTGTCCGGGGAGATAAATCCACGTTGTTTGTGTCCCCTCGGGGCCGGGAAGGTATGATTGACACCGGGCCGGGAAAGCTTCCTCCCGGAGCCCAGGCCCCGCCCCCTGGCGTGGGGGTGGGGAGGGCGGACCCAGGCTGGAGACCCAAGGAGGCTGGTCTGGCCTCAGCTCGGCCCAGGGGCGGGTCCCCGTCCTCCCCGAGACCCCCTGCTCTCCCGCCCAGCCACCCCGTGCTTTCCTCTGATGGTAATTGGTGACCAGAGTCTCTAGGTGCGGGGTGAGCGTTTGTGCCCCGGCAGGACCCCTCCTGATGCTGGCCTGGGGAAGGCTGCCTGCCGCAGGGTCCTTCCATTTATTTACTCTAAAACTGTACCTTCTGCCTCGGTGGGCTGGGTTGTCCACGCTTAACAAAGGACGTAAAAATAATCGGGGTCCCCAGAGAAGTTCTGATCCTGGGAAGGAAACGTAATTGAATTCAGAACTCCACTGAAGTAGTGGACCTGACGGGGAGATGTGGCTCCCTAGACCCCACTGTTTGCATCAGGAAAGTCAGCCTGGGTCCAGGAGGGCGGCCTCGTGTGTGTGTGTGTGTGTGTGTGTGTGTGTGTGTGTGTGCGTGTGTGTGTGTGTAGGGCGGGACTTGGGAGCTGCCCAGCTCCTCGGCTGCGGTGGTGTGGCCCAGGGACTGTGGCGTTCCAGGAGTTCCCGGTGGCTACGGTCATTCTCTTGGGTCCAGCCAGGCTGATGACAGGTCTTCCTCACACAGAGGTGGGGGGCAGGATGCTGGGACTGCTGGGACCTGGGGACCAAAGGAAGGAGGGCCTGGGGCCCGGGGTGTGCGGAGCAGGGGCCAGGCTTCGCTCACCAGGGCTGGTTTAGGTGGCCACTGGCACCAGCTCTTCCCTACCCCCCTCTTTCCCGTGTTCCGGCCCCTCCCAGATGGCTGGGCCTCGTAGGGTGGCCTTTGCTGGGTCTCCTCCAGACGCCCCCACATCCTCCCCTCGGTGCGCTGAGGTGTCGGCCCTGTACTCACTCCTCGCCTCTCACTCCCTAGCTCAGACTGCCATTTGGCAAGGAGGGCGAGGACTAGGTGACCAGAAGTCCCCTTTCCCCTGGCATATGACTTCCGCGTGCAGACTAGGGCTCTGGTGCCAGGGGGCGTGTTTTTCCAGTCACGCCCACTGGCTCGGGAGAGCGGATGGTTCTTTAGAGCCGTTCTGACATAACTGGGTTGGGGAGGGGGCTGCAAAGTTGTTCAGCTTCTCTGCCTCGCCTTGGGACTGTCTAACTTAAGTCATTAGGAATCGAGGCTTAACGAGGGCTGGCTGCCAGGGACCCGGGTCTTCATATGTGCGCGGGGCAGTATCATTTCATTTCTCAAATTGTGTTTTCCCCAGCTTCTAGTTGGTGTGAAAAGATCTCTGAAGAGTCTTCTTCGATGGGCTCTAAGATAGTATTAATTTTCACTTCGTCCTAAATTGGGTCACTTACTTAAGATCCTGCTCCTGTGAAGTGTCTAGACCAGAACCTATTGGTTCTCCTAAAAATTGCATCTCTATTCTGATTTTAACTTATGTGTAAGTAAGTGCTGTTAAGACTTACTGTATTTATATTTAATGTTTGTCTTTTAAGCTAGAATTTTTTTCACAACGTATGTCTCTTCAGACTTTACCTATAGTCCACTCTTTGAATAATAACCCAGTGTGATCTCGAGGTTCGAGGTTGACCAGACCTTGCTCCATGTCATTCTTACATTTGGCTAAATCGGAGTGACACGTGGTAGATTCTTTTTTCTTTTTGTTTCTGAGAGATTTTTGCTATACGGTACGTACGCTGCCAGAAAGTCAGAGAAAGACAGAGACAGATAGAAAGCGAGAAATCACCCCTCGGGGGGATGGCCACACCACAGTCCCTTCTCACCCTGCGGGGGGATGGCCACACCACAATCCCTTCTCCTCCATTCTCCTCTCAGGATCTTGGGCACGCACGCACACGTGCCCGGCGTGAGCTTAAGCCACCGGGTCTGAGTCTGTCGATGCAAACTGCGGTCGACCACATGGGAACCCAGCGACATAGCCATTACGCCAACTGCTGGTCCTTTTTACTTTTTTTTGCTGCCGGGCACATGTGCTCACCAGTGAGAAACAGAGAGGAGAGTGACAAATCCCCACCTGAGGGGGGATGGCCACACCAAATCCCTCTTCTTCCATTCTACTCTTGGGATTTGGGGCGCACGTGTACATGAGTTGGCGTGTTTTTCAAGTCACTGGGTCTGGACTTAAACCATGCGGTTGGCCATGTGGATCAGTCACCTCAAACACCTACTGGGTCTTACTGCGCTTTTTGTATAACTAAGGCGTTATATTCTACTACTCTACTTGAGAGAGGGCAAGGGCGAGTGTGTGTGTGCGTGTGTGTGTGCATGCACTGCGATTAATTTGTACAGCTTACTGTGAGCGCGTTACAACCTCCTGGGAAGGTTAGCTCATACGCGAGGAAATTTAATAGGGTGTGGAACCATGAGGCTTGAGGAATACCCGGGGTCCTTGGGAACCCAGAGTTCGGCTGGGGGTGGGGAGACAAATGTGATGTTCTAGAGATGACACTGGGAGAGAGCCTTACACGGCACTGTCAGACTACGAGGACACTAACACACCGCCGTCCTAAAAGGAACGAGGTGTTTGTTTATTGCTACAGACAGGTCGTTCCGTCATACGACGAAGTTCGTGCTAAAACTCTTTTCTTCCGTGTATGAAGCTGACACACATATATCTTTTTAAATAGGTAATTTCATGCTTCCAAAATGGGACATAAAGTGGTCGTGTTTGACATTTCTGTCGTCAGATCCTTGTGGGAAACCCGTGTCAAGAAGCACAAAGCTTGGCAGAAGAAGGAGGCAGAGAGGCTCGAGAGAAGCGCGTTGGAAAAGTACGGTTTCCTCCCCAGGCTGTAGCTTGTTCAGGGAGTAGATTCGGGCAGGCAGTAGGTGGGTCGTGGAAGAGGATGCTTTTCCACTGGGATTTCTCAGTGTGGGGACACTTTCCCTGTGGGACTTCAGAACCCTCACACTAGAGAGAGACAGATGAGAAAGCTTCTCCCTGCCCGCCGGGGCATGGCGCTGCAATCCCTCCTCTGTTTTTCTCCATCCCATTGGGATTTGGGACATGCAAATGCATGCTTGGTGTGTTTTTCAAGCTGCCGGGGCTGGGATTTGAACCCTGGTCAGTCGCGTGGGATCCAGTTCCCTTAACCACTAGGCCATGGGGCCAGCTTCAGCATTAGATTTCTATAGCAGTACCATGCATAGTAACAAGGACCTGCATATGCCCCAGGACCAGGCTAGGCACAGAGAGGGCAGAGGTGACGGGATAAATCCCTCCGCAGTGGATGCCGAAGCAAACAGCTTGTCGGCGTCCCCTGGCTTCCCTCCCCGTGCTGCCCGGTGACCTCCACACCTGTGTCAGCTACTGGAGGCTGCCCCAGGCAGGGCGCCCTGCACCTCGCCTGTAACTCACTGAGCTGGCTTCAAGATAAAACTCATTGCGTTGACGCCATGTTTACTCAGATTGAAATAATGTAGTTTGAACTCATGGACTCCGAGGAGAGGAGAGCTATCACCTGTAGGAGAGCCAAGCTGCGGGCTTCAGAAAGCCACATGACGATGAGCACGGACTGGGTTAGTGTGAGAAGCCGGAAGGGTTTCCCCTGCAGGTGTGTTTGCAGAGGTCTGTAACCCCTGGGAAGAAACCCACACTGGAGCTCACGGATGCTGCGTGAGAGGTGCTGTTTGCTCGGGAAAGTCACCATGGGCTTCTGATTGGCGACCTGCTCACAGGAAGTCCCTGACCCTGAGTCATCTTGGCAGATGGTGGGATACGTGCATGCTTTAAAAATAAGGGGCCAGGGCCAGGGCCAGCAGGTGGTGTGGTGGTTAAGGAGCTGGACTCCCACATGGCCGACCACGGTTTGAGTCCCAGACCTGGTGGCTTGCTTTGTCATTTTCTCTCTCTCACTCTCTCTGGTGAGTGCACCTGCCCTATAGTAAACCTAATAATAAGTAAAGTAAAATAAATAATAAAAAGGGGGGACTCCACATGTCTGATTATGTGGTTACAGTCCCTTTCCAGCAGCTTGAAGAACATTCTGGATGTGTGTATGTGTGCCCAGAATCCCAGGAGAGGGAGGAATGGAGGAGAAGGGATGGCAGTGTGACTGTGCCCCACGGGTGCCTGCTCCTCTCGGTCTCTCTCTGGAAAACTTAATTATACAAACAAAACCACAAATAGTATGAATGTATCTTGATTCTCCATTTTGCTGAGCTTTTCAGATTGAATGCATACCTATTCTTTTTTTTAAATTATTTTATTCAACTCTATTTATTTATTTAAATTTGACGAGAGGGGGACAGAGCGAGAGAGAGAGAGAAAGAGGAAAGTGAGAAAGAAAGCCGCCAGATTTTGAGCATGCACGTACATGTGCCTGGAATGTTTTTAAAAAACAAACAAGCAAACAACACTTTGGGGGGGCAGCAGGTGGTGTAGTGGTTAAGGCACTAGAATCACACATGGGTGACCCTGGTTTGAGTCCCTGACCTGGAGGCTTGCTTTCACTCTTTCTCTCTGGTCAAATTTAAAAATAATAATGTTGAATAAAATAAAAATAAAATAATGGTTTAAAAACTGATTAGATTGGCACCATAGAATTTCCTTTAAAAAATATTTGTTTAATTTTATTTGTTTATTATTATTTAAAAAATTCAGCCAAAGAGAGACAGACGGAGGGAAAAAGAGGGAAAGTGAGAAAGCAAGTCACCAGATTTGGTACGCAAATCGTGGTTGGCCACGTGGGGATCCGGTACCTTAGCCACCAAGCCACCTGCCAGCCCCCCAGCATAGTACAATTTCAAAAATAACTACAGTTAATCAATTATATAGGGAATTTGGGTAGAAATTTTAGCCAGAAATTTCATGGAACTCACCTCATTTACTTTTTTTTTAAGAATTATTTTATTTAACTTAATTTATTTAAATTTAACCAGAGAGGAACAGAGTGAGAGAGAGAGAAAGAGAGAGAGAGAAAGCAAGCTGCCCGGTCTGGGACTCGAACCATGGTTGGCCATGTGGGAGTCCAGCTCCCTTAACCATCACGCCACCTGCTAGCCTTCCTTTATTTATTTTTTATTTTATTTTTTAAAAATATTTTAATGATTTATTTAACTTTATTCATTCATTCATTTTTTTTTTTTTAATTTGACCAGAGAGACACAGAGAAAGAGAGAGAGAGAAGGTGAGAAAGGAAGCCATCAGGTCTAGGACTTGAACCGTGGTCAGCCATGTGGGAGCATCCAGTGCCTTAACCACCACGCCACCTGCTGGTCCCGCCTCCCTTTATTTTTAAGCCAAAGTACTAGTAATTCACAGAAGGGTTGATGATCTCCCCTGCGTCTGCCCCAGGTGGGAAAGCTGTCCCCAGTGGTCAGAAGCTGGGCTCCCACCACTTCAGGCAGGTGACACACTCCCCAGGAGAGTGACCGTGGCCCCTGCTGCCATTTCAGGATAAAGGAGGAGTGGAACTTCGTGGCCGAGTGCCGCAGGAAAGGCATCCCCCAGGCCGCGTACTGTAAGAATGGCTTCATTGACACCAGTGTGCGGCTTCTGGAAAAGATCGAAAGGAACGCTCTGGTGAGGCAGGGGTCACCCTGCAAGGATGGCAGCAAACGGAGCAGTCCTTTTGTGTTTGAGCTTTCGGGGCAGCACTGGACGGTGAGTCAATGTTCCGCCTTTTTATTTTTTTTTATTTTTTATTTTTAAAATTTTTTGGAGAGGTTTTTGCTATAGGGCGCGTGCGCTTGCCAGACAGACAGAGAGAGACATAGAGACAGAAAGTGAGAAATCACCCCCCAGGGGGGTTGGCCACGCCGCAATCCCTTCTCCTCCATTCTCCTCTCGGGATCTTGGGCAAGCACGCACACGCGCCCGGCGTGAGTTTAAGCCACCGGGTCTGGGACGCAAACCGCGGTCGACTATGTGGGAGTCCAGCGACATAACCATTACCCTAACTGCTGGTCCCTGCGGCTTTTTTTTTTTTTAAGAGAGATTTTTGCTATAGGGCGTGTGCGTTAGCTGGAGAGACAGAGAGACAGAAAGTGAGAAATCATCCTGGGGAGGGGGATGGCCACACCATAATCCCTTCTCCTCTAGTCTCCTCTCGGGATTTTGGGCATGCACACACACCCATGTGCTTGGTGTGATTTTCAAGCTACTGGGCCCAGGGCTTGAACTGCGGTCAGCCATGTGTGAGTCCAGCACCTTAACCACCACACCACCTGCTGGTCCCATACCTGTATTCTTTACAAATTATCCAGTCTGGAATTCAGTGATAGCAACAGAAAACCAAACTAAGACAACTGAAATGTCTTCGGTTTCTTTGCAGAATAACCGAAGCGCTGGCGGTTAAGCCTCACGTTTCCGTGTACACCCTGTTGCGTCTTGTTTTTGAAATCACTTGGTTTTACCTGACTTTGTGCTCCCGAAGGCACCAGCTCTGATTGGTGTCATTCCTTCTGTTTTAGGAGCTCCCGGATTCTTTGAAGGAGCAGACACACCTGAAAGAATGGCACATAAACAATACCTTGATTCAAATCATTCCAACATATATCGAGCTGTTTCAAGCAATGAGGGTTCTGGATCTGCCAAAAAACCAAATCTCACACCTTCCAGCCGAAATTGGTACGTTCCTTATTAGGCGTCTTGGGCTCTGGTGTGTGGTGAGCAGGCAGCACCTGGGTGGCTTCGTCGAGCAGGTACCACGCACCTCCCCCTTTTCCCTCCCCAGCTGCCCAGGACGCTGGGCGGGGCCGTTTCAAGTGTTCCCAAAGCTGCTCGCTTCCGGCGTCCCCTTGGGTGGCGAGGCCACAATTTCACCAGCATAGCTCCACCCATATGGACATTCGTCAATTGCTTGGACACTGGAAGTCTCTAGAGTGAGCAGCCCTTTGTTTAAGAACTAAACATTTCTTTCAATTTTAGAAATGCAAACATGTAATTATATGATTATTGTAAACACAGAATGAAATGTGGTGTTTCTCTGTATTAGTCCATTGAGAAGCCTCCCGGGTGTCAGAAGTGTCCCTGAGGGCCCGGCAGGTGGCGTGGCAGTTAAAAGGTGCTGGACTGGGGACCAGCAGTTAGTGTAATGGCTATGTCGCTGGACTCCCACGTAGTCGACCGCGGTTCGAGTCCCGGACCCGGCGGCTTAAACTCACGCCGGGCGCATGTGCGTGCGTGCCCAAGATCCCGAGAGGAGAATGGAGGAGAAGGGATTGCGGCGTGGCCATCCCCCCTGGGGGGTGATTTCCTGCTTTCTATCTCTCTGTCTGTCTCTGTCTGTCTGGCAAGCGCACGCGCCCTATAGCAAAAACCTCTCCAAAAAAAGAAAAAAAAAAAAAAAGGTGCTGGACTACCCCACGGGCAACCATGGTTCAAGTCCTGGACCTGGTAGCTTCCTTTCTTACTGTCCCTTTCTTTCTCTCTGGTCAAATTGGAAAATAATAATTAATAAAAAATAATTCTTAAAACAAAAAGAAGTGTCCCTGAACTGGTAACAGAATGCATTGTCGGCAGAGAGATGGAATCTGCTTAGAGAAGGACCAGAATGTTCAGGAGGAAGATGAGCTGGCATTGCATAGAGTGTGCTGTTTGACCGTCCCTGCAATTCACATGTTGAGTTCTGGCTGTGCTGGGATTAAAAAGCGACAACTGAAGAGGATGGTGGTGATGAAAGGCGGGGCCGTGGGGAGGAGGTGAAGATCGAGGTGGGAGCCACTGCTGGCTCCCGGGGGTCCTCGGAGAGGGAAGGAGGCTCGGCCACTCTGCTCTTGCCGTTGTGATGTGACACCTTAGGGTGCTGCAGCGCCCCCTGAAGTGGCCCCTGGATCTTGGCTCTCTAAACCGACCGCTGCATAAACCTCTATTTTGGTAAATCTCCCAGTTTATAAGGTATTTTCTCTTATTAGCAAGAAGACAAACTAAAACAGAGTCCTTCCAATACTAAATCATGTTTCGTGGCCTTCCACGTCCACTGGGGAGGGCTCTTGACCCCAGTCTACTGAGTCCTCTGCAGACAAGCAATGTCAAATTCCTACCAAGGTATGGGCAAGAGAGGAGTCGGGGGTGTGTATGCAACAAGCCTTGGGGAAGCCAGCGGCAAGGACAGCGATGATTAGAATGTACACACAATGTCGTCCTAGCTCTGGATTAGGAAACCATTACACTCGATGCAGATGGCCCGAAGCTGCTATGCTTTCTTCGACCGTATTTAAGAAGAAGCTAGTATAATTTATTTTTCTGTCTTTGGTTCCTTCTTCTTCTCTTCCTACCCTTCCATGACGATGACATGCCCATTTCACTGGTGTCAATGTGTCTAATGCACTGGAGCAGATGTCTCCATCAGTCAGGTCATATCGTTCTTTTTCGTTTTTTAAAGAATTATTTTATTTAACTTTATTTATTTAATTTGACCACAGAGGGACAGAGCAAGAGAGCGAGAGAGTGAGAGAGAGGGAAAGTGAGAAAGCAAGCCCTAGGTCTGGAACTCAAACCGGGGCTGGCCACGTGGAAGCCCAGTGCCCCCACCACCACGCCACCTGCCAGCCCCCGTGCAGTTCTTTAAAATATAAATCCACCTTGCTGGGTCTGAAAGCTAGACACATGGAACAGAGAGGGGGCACGAACACCACGCGCATCAGTCTCCTGCTTTTCTTAAAGTAAAGAAGGATTCTGCGATACATATGGTTACGGGAGCGGAGTAGGCAGTTGTTAGTCTGAACACGTGCTCCCCGGTCCTCTGCCGAAGAGGGACAGTCTTTCCTTCTGTCGTATTATGGCCACTTCTGCTCTGCTGCTTTGGCCACAGCGGCTGGCTGTGAGGCTCTCAGTGTATATCAGGGAGCGCAGCATAGTACAGACGCGATGTACAGAAAGTCAGAGAGCCCAGGGATTCCCGCAGCACCGGTAATGCCTTCTGGGGGCCAGCAGGTGGCATAGTGGTTCCACCACTGGACTCCCACATGGCTGCAGTTTGAGCCCTGAACTCAGAGGCTTCAAAATCATGCCAGGCATGTGTGTGTGTGTGTCCAAGACCCCAGGAGGAGAATGGAGGAGAAGGGATTGTGGTGTGGTCATCCCCCGGGGTGTGATTTCTCACTTTCCCTCTCACTGTGTCTGTCTCTCTGTCTCTGTCTCTCTCTTTTTCTCTTTGGTGAGCACATGTGCTCTAAGGCAAAAACCTCTCAGAAAAAAAAAAAAAAAAAAAAAAAAAAGGATCAGGACTAGCAGTTGGCGTAATGGCTATGTCGCTGGACTCCCATGTAGTTGACTGCAGTTCGAGTCTCGGACCTGGTGGCTTAAACTCATGCCGGGCACGTGTGCGTGCGTGCTCAAGATCCCGAGAGGAGAATGGAGGAGAAGGGATTGCGGCATGGCCATTCCCCATGGGGGGTGATTTCTCACTTTCTGTCTCTCTGTCTCTCTCTGTCTTTCTGGCAAGTACACACGCCCTATAGCAAAAACCTCCCCCCCCCAAAAAAAAGTATCATGTAATAAATCATGAGCATCAACAAAATCGATCAGAAATAGCCCTGCCTCCAATATGCTGTCTTTGCATGTTTTATTTTCTCATTTATAAGATGTAAAGATATTTGTATTTTGAGTGCCTATTCTGCAGAAGTAAATAATAATTTTTGTTTTTTAAGTTAAAATTTAAAAATGTTAAAGTATTCAATTTCTTAAGACATGTACAAAGTGATTTTTTCTTTTTTTAGAGAGAGATTTTTGGTATTGGGTGCATGAACTCACCAGAGAGACAGAGATAGAGAGACAGAAAATGAGAAGTCACACACACGCACACCCCATGGAAGGATGGCCATGCTGTAATCCCTTCTCTGCCATTCTCCTCTCAGGATTTTGGGCATATGTGCACACATGCCTAGTGTGAGCTTTAGGTGCCAGGTCTAGGACTCAAATCACGGTTGGCTACGTGGGAGTCCAGCAATGTAACAATTACACCACCTGCTGGCCTCTGATTTTTAAAAAAAATATCTTATTTAACTTTATTTTAATTTGACCAGAGAGAGACAGAGTGAGAGAGAAAAAGAGACAGGGAGAGAGAGGGAAAGTGAAAAAGGAACCTGCCAGGTCTGGGACTCGAACCATAGTTGGCCACATGGGAGTCCAGTGCTCTTAAACACCACACCACCTGTTTGTTTTTTCTTTTTTTTTTTTTTTTTGAGAGATATTTTTGCTATTGGGCGGGTGTACTCACCAGCGAGACAAAGAGAAAGCAAGAAATCACCCCCCCGGGGGGGATGGCCATGCCGCAGTCCCTTCTCCTCCATCCTCCTTTCAGGGTCTTGGGTACACATGCACACATATACACCAGTGCAAGTTTCAAGCCACTGGGTCCGGGACTTGAACCGTGGTCATACATGTGGGAGTCCAGCACCTTTACTACTATGCCACCTGCTGTCCCCCTGCATGATTTTTATAATATTACACATACTGTCACACAATATTGTAATATTGTCACACTTGTCCGTGGTTTGGCACTGGTTATTCATTCACTCAATTAAAAAACAGGATTAGAGGGAACCAGCAGTTAGCGTAATGGCTATGTCGCTGGACTCCCACGTAGTTGACCGTGGTTCGCGTCCTGGACCTGGTGGCTTAAAACTCACGCCGGGCGTGTGTGCGTATGTGCCCAAGATCCCGAGAGGAGAATGGAGGAGAAGGGATTGCGGCGTGGCCATCCCCCCTGGGGGGTGATTTCTCGCTTTCTGTCTCTATGTCTCTCTCTGTATTTCTGGTGAGTGCACGCGCCCTATAGCGAAAATTTCTCAAAAAAACAAACAAACAAACAAAAAACAGGATTAGAGATACAGTATTTTCTAATAAATCCAATTATTGACTGCTTTTCTTTCTTTCTTTTCTTTTTAAATTTTATTATTTATTTATTTATTTATTTATTTATTTATTTATTTATTTTTGATAGGATGCATGTGTTTGCCTGAAAGAGACAGAGAAGGAAAATGAGAAATCGCCTCCCCGGGGGATGGTCGTGCTGCAATCCCTTCTCCTCCATTCTCTTCCTGGGATTCTGGGCATGCTTGCACATGTGCCTGGCCTGTATTCCAAGGTGCTGGGTCTGGGCTTGAACGGCACAGTTGCCGTGTGGGACGCAGCTGCCTTAACCACCATGCCAACCGGCTGGCCCGTTGGCTGTGTGGCCCTTAGTGTGTTCAGATTCTGCTGTGAAAGAGACAGCATATTTCTGGGAGGCGTGCTGCGCTGTGATTAAATCAGTGCAAACGCGAAGCCAGAGGTCACCGGTGAGGTAGCTGCTGTCAGCCGCATCCTGTCTAAACCCTCCGCCAGTGTGTGTCGCTCGTCAGGCAGAGCCCTGTGCGTATTTCAGAACTTGCTCGTTCCTCTGTAATGTCCGACAGGAGGCCATGGCTGGCCACGGTGTTTGCTAGAACACGTACTTCCGTCTTCAGAAACATCGCCTGTTATTCATTCTATGATTTCAAAGGGCTTTGCACTCTGTGGGTGCTCGGCCTGAACCAAGCTACACAGGGGACCAATCCCCTGTCCTCACTTTGCCTATAGTTTCACAAAGGATTAAATGATTAGAAAATATGCAAAAGGGGCTGGCAGGTGCCGTGGTGGTTAAGGGTGCTGGACTCTCACATGGCCGACCATGGTTCGAGTCCCAGACCTGGTGGATTTCTTGCTTTTCCTCTCTCTTTTTCCTCTCTGGTCAAATTAGAATAAATAAATAAAATTAAATAAATTTATTTTAATTAAAAAAGAAATTATGCCCCCCCCCAAATAGCACTATAATCAAGGACCAACATGCTGAAGATAAAAGATAGCAGACTAAAGAATGCTTACACACAGATACAGAACGTGTCTTGGGACTTCCTGTCATTATTTTTTTTTTTTTCTCTTTTTTTGGAGAGGTTTTTGCTATAGGGTGTGTGCGTTTGCCAGAAAGACAGAGAGACAGAAAGCGAGAAATCACCCCCCAGGGGGGATGGCCATGCCACAATCCCTTCTCCATTCTCCTCTCAGGATCTTGGGCATGCACGCACACGTGCCTGGCATGAGTTTAAGCCACCGGGTCCAGGACTCACACCGCAGTTCGACTATGTGGGAGTCCAGCGACATAGCCATTACTCTAACTGCTGGTCCCTCCTGTCATTATTTATACAACTGTTTTACCTCTTAGTTTTGTCTTCTGATCTTAATTGACCTATGCAATGGATGTTAACTTTTTCTGCTGACAGGTCGTTTAAAGAATCTGAAAGAACTCAATGTGAGTTTCAACCATCTGAAGAACATCCCTCCAGAACTGGGAGACTGCGAAAATCTAGAGAGACTGGATTGTTCTGGAAATCTAGAAATAACCGAGCTCCCCTTTGAAGTAAGGCATAAACATTTCTGTACTGTGATTTACTTTTATTTGATGTATGACACGGAATGGTTTATAATGTGGGGAAGAAGTTTTAAGAGTTGAAATCCAGGGGCCGGCAAGTGGCGTGGTAGTTAGGGTGCTGGACTCCCATGTGGCGCATTAAGGTTCAGGTGCCAGATCTGGTGTCTTGCTTTCTCTCTTCCTCTCTCTCTCTCTCTCTTTCTCTCTATCTCTTTCTGGTGAATGCACATGCCCTATAGCGAATTTTATAAATAATAACAATAGGAAATAACATTAAATAAATCTTTTGAGAATGTAATTAGAATATTCTGCTATTCTTTTCTAGTTAAGTAATTTGAAGCAAGTCACATTTGTCGATATCTCAGCTAACAAGTTCTGCAGCGTCCCGATCTGTGTCCTGCGGATGTCTAGCCTGCAGTGGTTAGATGTCAGCAACAATAACCTCAATGACCTGCCACAGGACATAGACAGGTAGCTACCTGCACCCTGCAGGTGAGGTACATGAACCAGTCACTAACCCTGAACACTGTTAACGTGGAGCATGCGTAACACATGAGTGCTCTTTGAAACCGACTGATTCTTCAGAGTTGATTGTTTTCCAGGAGATTATAGAATAAGACCATTTCCAATTGGCATCGCGCCGGCACAGGGTCTGTGTGTATGTGAGCACTTCTTCATGGTCTTGCTGACTTGCAGTTTGCTCTAGTCTTCCACAGAATGGACCATAAACTTCCTTTACTCCACAGAAATAGAACAGTAAATTTATTATCTATGGAGCAGAAATACATTGCTTAATGTTGAAAGTGTCAGTGAGGACAATTTTTATCGGTTTAATTTCTTGATTTATTATATTTCATCTTTCAAACAAAATTAATATGCTTGGCAAGACTTTAAAATTCCTCTTTAAAGAATTATTTAATTTTGTTTATTATTATTATTGTTGTTAGTATTTGTAGTTTGTTATAGGGCACATGCACTCATCAGAGAGAGTTGGGGGGGGTAGTGAGAAAGCAAGCTGCCAGGCCCAGGACTTGAACCATGGTTGGCTGTGTGGAAGTCCAGCACCCTCATCACCATACTACCTGCTGGCACCTCAGATTATATTCTTATAGCTATTTATTGTTTTAAAAAATAATTATTGCACTGAATCATGTGAGATTCATTCATTCATCCATTTACGATATCATCAGGGTCCTGTCTGGCAGGCCTGGACAGTGGGATGGCTTTAAAGTGATGAGTGAAATGCAACCTCTGTTCCCTGGAATCTGCAATTTCCTTTATAAAGGAAATTTTATCAATTAGCTGTTACGACAGAGGCCAAGAGTGGCTTAGGCCTGCCGCCATCTTGCCTGCCTGCCATCTTGATATCTTGCCCACTGTCTTGACCGCCATCTTGCCTGTTGTCTTGCCCTCCTGGCACATGCAGTGTACTGATGCTTTCTGGGTTCAAGAGACTAAGTGGGAATTGTTTTTGTTTTTTTATTTATTTATTTTTTAGAGAGATTTTGCTATAGGATGTGTGTGCTCCCCAGAGAGACAAGTAGAAAGTGAGAAATCACCCCTTGGGGGGATGGCCATGTCACAATCCCTTCTCCTCCATTCTCCCCTCAGGAGTTTTGGCATGCACACATGTGCACCCAGTGTGAGTTTCGAACTTCCAGATCTGGGACTCAAACCTCAGTCGGCCATGTGGGAGTCCGGTGATGTAACCATTATGTCATCTGCTGGTGTCAGTGGGAATTGTTTTAGTTTGACTCACTAGGGAAACTTTATGAAGTATTTGTGGGATTAGCTAAGATTTTGCAAATGAATGTATGAAAAATCTTGGGAGAGGAGTTGCTGACTGAAATGGAAAATGGGGCCAGCAGGTGGCATAGTGGCTGAGGTGCTGGAATCTCTCATGGCTGACCGCAGTTTGAGGCCTGAACCTGGCGGCTTGAAATTTATGCTGGGTGCACGTGTGTGTGTGCCCAGAATCCCAGGAAGAGAACGGAAGAGAAAAGGTTGTGATGTGGCCATCCCCCCTGGAGTGACTTCTCACTTTCCCTCTCACTGTCTCTCTGGTGAGCACATGTGCCCTATGGCAAAATCTACCAAAAAAAGGAAAACAGACTAAGACGTATTTGGAACTTATTTTGCTCGTTTCTTTTTCACTCTGAAGTTTTCTTCCTATTTAAAGTTAGAAAATATGATGGGAAAAGAATAACCGTGTCTAAGGTGCACAGAAGGAAGTGAGCTGCCCGGATCTGTCCATTCTCAGAGTAATTTCTTTCCTGGGCCCTGTGGAGCCCTGTATTGGGTCCCCGGAAAAGGAAAGTCATGATGGCCAGGAGGTGGCGTGGTGGTTAAGACACTGTACTCCCACATGGCTGACTGTGGTTCAAGTCCTGGACCTGGCAGCTTGTTTTCTCACTTTCATTCCTGTATCTCTCTCTGGTCAAATTAAAAAAGAAATGATGATAATAAATAAAATGAAGTAAATAGTTCTTTAACAAGAAGAAACTTTTCCAATGACCCAATAGATGTGACAGACACTTAGAAGAAAGGATGTAGTGATGTCTGAGGCCCCACCATGTCTGCTGTGTGCTGTGCAGTTGCTTATCCTGCTGCGAGGCTGTGTCTTTACCTGGTGCTCAATCAGGAAAAACTAAACAAACTAAACAAACAAACCAAAACCAAACAAACAGATATGTCATCTGGCATGACTTTATTTATTTAAACTTTAAGAGTAAGTTAGTTCTCGTGAAGGTCACCCCTGTGACAAACTTGATCCCTGCTGGTTTTCTTGGCTGTGAAGCTAAGTCCTCTGTTCTAATCCTTTTACTGCTTTGTAGGCTGGAAGAACTGCAGAGCTTCCTCTTGTATAAAAACAAGCTGACCTACCTTCCCTACGCCTTGCTTAACCTGAAGAAGCTCACCTTGTTAGTCGTCAGTGGGGACCACCTGGTGGAGCTCCCCACGGCCCTCTGCGACTCGTCCACACCTTTAAAGTGAGTAGGCCTGGGAACCAGCAGTTAGCGTAATGGCTATGTCGCTGGACTCCCACGTAGTCGACCGCGGTTCATGTCTCGGACCCGGTGGCTTAAACTCACGCCAGGCACGTGTGCGTGCGTGCCCAAGATCCCGAGAGGAGAATGGAGGAGAAGGGATTGCGGCGTGACCATCCCCCCTGGGGGGTGATTTCTCGCTTTCCGTCTCTATGTCTCTCTCTGTCTGTCTGGCGAGCGCACGCGCCCTATAGCGAAAAAACCTCTCCAAAAAAAAAAAAAAAAAAAAAAAAAAGTGAGTAGACCTGATCCTCACAGGGGAGGAGCGAGGCGCATCCCAGCCTGGGCGGCCCTCACAGGAACCGGGTCAGATGCTTCTCATGCTCTGAGAGCCTGATCCCAGTCCACAGAAGTTCTGAAGACTTTCTGCAAGATTTTTAAGTTTCTGGCAAATGGCACAAGAGGGCGAGCTCAGAAAATTTCTGGGCAAATGCTACTTGCTGGTCGAAGGTGCAGAGGGACACACGAGGGGCAGTGAGAGCCATTTTTTTTTTTTTTTCCCTCCACAAATGACTTGTGCTATAGTTTCAATAACAAATTTAAAATAGGAAATTTCTATTTAGATAAATAGTTAAAAATAGACATAGAAATCCAAAAGTAAATGTAAAGTAGGAATAATGCGCTGTGGTTCACTGATTAAAATAAGATTCAAAGGAGGGGCCAGAAGGTGGCACGGTGGTTAAGGCGCTGAACTCCCATGTGGCTGACAAGTTTGAATCCCGGACCTGACAGCTTGCGTTCTCATTCTCGCTCTCTCTGGTGAGTGTGTGTACCCTATTACAAATTAAAAAAAAATTAAATAAATAAAATAAATCTTTAAAAAACAGTTCCCAAGGAAGAAAGAGGAAGCTCTGTAGCACATAGCTCTTCATGCCGTGCATAGCTAATACCATGAACAGATGGTCCACAGGCCCAGCGGGTGGCATGGCGGTTCAGGCTGTGGACCCCCGCGGCCAGCAGTGGTTTGAGTTCTGCTGTAAGTTTCACTGTAACTTTTATCCCCCTTCTTTCCTGAATATTTGAAAACTTTCAAAATAATGTATTCAAAAGGCATAAGTAACCCAAATTGAGTGGTGGGGAGGTTGGGAAATTGAAGAGAAACAGTGTCTCCCATTGAGCGGGTGACAGTAAAATATTTGTCCTAAGGTGAGAGATATTTAAGTAGATTAAATAAAAAAGTGATTGATTCTCGAAAGGGGTTGCTCCAGGCTCTGAGAATAACAAAGGGGAGAGCGAGAAACTGCTGCTTCAAAAAAAGCGCCATTACACTACGATTTTGTTGTTGTTGTTATAGAGAGACTTTTGCTATAGGGTATGTGCACTCACCAGAGAGACAGAGAGACAGAAAGTAAGATATTACCCACCCCCAGGAAGGATGCAATCCCTTCTCCTCTATTCTCCTCTCAGGATTTTTGGCATGCACTCACATATACCTGACGTGAATTTTAAGCTGTCGGGTTCAGGACTTGAACTGTGGTCAACTGCATGGGAGTCCAGCGACGTAACCATTATACCACCTGCTGTTTCCATACACCCTACAAATTTAAAGAATGTATACAATGGGGCAGCTGGTGGTGTGGTGGTTAAGGTGCTCAATTCCACATGGCTGACTGCATAGTGCGAGTCCCAGACCCAATGTCTAGGACTCAAACATGCTGTGTGTGTGTGTGTGTGTGTGTGTGTGTGTGTGTGCCCCAAATCCCAGGAGAATGGAAGAGAAAGGATCGTGGCCTGGGAGTGCTTTCTCATTTTCCCTCTCTCTCTCTCCTTTCTTTTTAGAATTATTAATTTAATTTTATCAATTATTTTTATTATTACTTAATTTGCTATGGGGCATGCACATTCACCAGAGCGAGACAGAGAGAGAGAGAGAAAGTGAGAAAGCAAACTGCCATGTCTGGGACTCAAACCGTGACTGGCCAGATGGGAGTCCAGCACCTTAACCACCATGCCACCAGCTGGCCCCCCTTTCTCTGGCGAGCATATATGCTTTATAGCAAAATTAAAAAAAGGAAAGGACTCCATCATCCTGTTGTGTTATTTGACAATGGAAATCCACTGATGATGCTAATAGTATGGGGTAAACTGTGATTTTAAGGATAAGCGAGGTGGCCAGCAGATGGCGTGGTAGTTAAGGTGCTAGATTCCCACACGACTGACCACGGTTCAAGTCTTGGACCTGGTGGCTTTTACTCTCTCTCTCGTCAAATTAAATAAAAACAATGTAAATAAATATAAAAAAAAAGCTAAGCGAGAACTTGAGTTTGGTACCACAGAGATGATCTTCTTGTGCAAGGAATTTTGTAGTTCAAAATGCACAAGGGAAAATGTAATATTTTCCATGCGTCTTGAACAGATTCATAAGCCTTATGGACAATCCCATTGATAACGCCCAGTGTCCAGAGGGGGATGAAGTGGCGGAAAGTGAACAGGATCGTCAGCATTTTGATAAAGAATTTATGAAAGCCTATATTGAAGATCTAAAAGAAAGAGGTGAGTTTCTCATATTTAAAGTTATTCAAAATTATAAAATACAAAAATGCCGCTCATGCAGCACATCTTACTGACTCAAGTCAAATCGGTACAAAGTTAATTGGTTAAGGGGCAGGTTATTTTGTAAATTATTTTTCCGGTCACCCGTCATCTCCCAAAACCAAAACGATACATTGCATTAAATATCAGATTTTCTTAGTACATCAATTAATTGACAGAGAGACTGTGGCCTGGAGGTTAAGGCAGCTGGAGCCCACATGGCCAACTATGTAGTTTGAGTCCTGGACCTGGTGGCTTGAAAAACATGCTAGGCATGTGTGTGTGGGTGCCCCAAATCCTGAGAGAGTGGGGTAGAAGGGATTGCGATGTGGCCATCCCCACTGGGGGGGGGGGGGTGATTTCTCATTTTCCCTCCCTTTGTCTCTGTCACTCTCTCTGTCTCCAGCAAGCACAAGCACCCTATAGCAAACTAAAAGAAAGAAAAAAGAGGGTTTCATTGCTCACTATACATGAGCTTTTAACTAATACTAATGAAAAAATTATGTGGGTTAATGGGAAAATAAGATTCCATTTGAAAAACCCATTTAAATCTAATCTTTGAAAAAAGTTAGCTCCTGTAAATCAAGGGAAACCAATCTAAAAATCACAAAATGAAAAATGCAAGATGGCGGCAGCTGTGACCAGCTTCATCGTGTTTCGGGTGATTATACAGAGAAGCGGGAGGCCAGGTGCCCAGGAACGGTGGGAAGTTTCCCAGAACCAGACCCCAGGGGCTGTTTCCAACGGAGGCGAGCACCCTTAGTGTGTTTTGGAGGCTTCAGAGCCCTTTTCCTCCCAGCGCCTCCTGTAATTCGAGGATGACGAGAACGTGAGGCCTTGCGGGTCCTCAAATTCTAGTGAGCGTAGAATCACCTGGTGGCCAGTCTCAGCGTTTTCAACGCCTCAGTCCTGGGGTAGGGTCAGAGAATGTGCGGTTTTTTTTTTTTTTTTTAAATTATTTATTTCATTTTATCTACTCATTCATTTTTTAAATCTGACCATAGAAAGACGGAGACAGAGAGAGAGAGGGAAAGTGAGAAAGCTAGCCACCAGGGGACTAGCAGTTGGCATAATGACTATGTTGCCGGACTCCCATGTAGTTAACTGTGATTCGAGTCCCGGACCCGGTGGCTTAAACTCACGCCGGGCATGTGTGCACGCGTGCCCAAGATCCTGAAAGGAAAATGGAGGAGAAGGATTGTGGCATGGCCACCCGCCCTGGGCGGTGATTTCTGGCTTTCTGTCTCTCTGCCTCTCTCTGTCTTTCTAGTGAGCGCATGTGCCCTATAGCAAAAATCTCTCCAAAAAAAGAAAGAAAGCCACCAAGTCCAGGACTTGAACATGGTTGGCCATGTGGGAGTGTCCAGTGCCTTAACCACTATGCCACCTGCTGGCCTTTTTTTTAAGAGAGATTTTTGCTATAGGGCACATGTGCTCGCCTAAGATACAGAAAGTGAGAAATCCCTCCCTCCCTGGGGGATGGTCATGCTGCAATCCCTTCTCCTCCATTCTCCTCTTGGTATTTTGGGCGTGCATGTACACACACACACCCACCTACCCACACACACACACACACACACACACACACACACACACGCCTGTCATGATGGGTCCAGGACTCGAACTGCAGTAGACTACATGGAAGTCCAGTGACGCAAAGTAAACGTTATGCCGTCTGCTGGTCCTGAAGGTGCGTTTGTAACAAGCTCTCAGGTGACGTTGACTTTGCGGTCCAAGAATGACCCTTTGCAAACCAGCGGTTTAATTTAGCTGGGGGGTGAGGGGCAGTGAGCAGTGGGAAGAGCCTGGTTGGGAGACAGTTTACTCAGCGTGACCGACTTGGGTCAGGGACAGCCTAGACTTCTCTACAAAACTCCTCTCCTCACTCCCTCACAGTCCGGTCCTTAACCATCTGTCTGTACTTTGGTCAACTTTTATTACCACAGAGCTGTACAGCTTCCAAGATCTTGATGTAACTGTGTGAGTTGGTTGGAAAGACGGCCCAAGAACAAGAGCTAATGATTCTATTTTAGAGCTAAACATTTCTCTTTTTAAAAAGAATTATGTAAATTTTAAATTTATTATTATTTTTAACTTTATGAGAGAGAGAGAGTGAGAAAGCAAGCCTCCCAGTCCAGGATTCAAACCGCAGTCGGCCATGTGGGAGTCCAGAGCCTTAACCATCACTCCACCTGCCGCCCCAGGTCTAAACATGGCTGTAGCTTCACTGCACATCTGTGGTGCTGACTTGAGGGTGACAAATGTGCTATTACCTATACATTCTCTGCTCTTTAAACATTAAGTGGCAGTCATTTGTACATTGACGGACCATGTAGTTACATTTCATAGTAAAATGGTGCAAGATTGATCATGTTTTTCCGTCTGTTCCAGAATCGGTTCCCAGTTACACCACCAAAGTATCCTTTAGCCTTCAACTCTGACGTCACCCACCAGAAGACGGCGAAATCTCACGGTGTGGAGCTGTAGGTGTTCGTGTGATGGGTCATGTCGCGTAGGAATGGTGACTCATGCTTAAGGACAGTCTAGAAACTGTCCATAAACTGTCCACCACCATAGCTGTGAGGAAAAATTATTCTCGAATATCAAATATTGGAGTATCTGTCACTATGGATTGGAGAATTTATCAATTGGCTTATATATTAATATTTGCAGGTTGACTTGCCTACATTTACTTCCAAGTAATGACATATATTTTAGAAAATATATACTTTAATATATTTTAAAAATTGTAACTAAAAGACCAGATTCTGAAGGTGAGTGCCTTGTGCTTGGGAATCCGGCTGTTACTGTTAACCCATGGGGGGTCTCTCCCCAGGCTGTGAGGGGCCTTGGCTTTGTGCAGGAAGGGGTTTGAGAGCGAGAAGGCGTTTATAAGGAAAGTGTTCAGCCAGGGTACCCAGTAGTGGAGCAGCCTCATGGGAGGGGACAGTCTTGGGTGCACAGGATCAGGGATGAGCCCGGGGCGAGTGTCGCTGCCCCTGCTTCCCTGGCTGGGGTTTTGGGAGGACAGAGAAAGGAAAGCTGGCAGGGCCGCCCCCGGCGGGGCATGGCCACCCGGAGCTGCAGCGGATGTCTGGCTTATGTGGCTTGGCTTCTTGCCAGGGCATGTAATTGGTGGTGGTCTTTCTGGAATCACTGTCCTTCCCATTTTCTGGCCTTAATGGGGTGGTTCTTTTTCTTGCCATGGTTATCGTAAACAGTCATGGTGGAGTGAGGGTGTCACTTCACACGCTAACACGCTAACGAGTTCAGTTGCAACGTTCTTGCTCCCGGCTGGTTCAGGCTGGGTCTGTCAGCCAGCTCCTGTCTGTCAGGGTCTCTTGTTTTATTGTAGGTGTTGGACATGGCCCTCGCCTCATTCTTCCCATCCCAGAGGGATAAAAGTGATATTGGATCCATCAGATGAGGGCCTATTTCGTTGTTCTGAAAGCTTATTGTTCTATTCTGTTTTCACTATAGCCTGCGTGAGCACCAGGGAGAGAGGGGCTGGGGATGTGTGAGAAATCATCTCCAGGGGGATGGCCACCCTCTCCTCCCACACGGCCCCTTGTTTCAAATGTAGTCCACCTGAGAGTTTGAGAGTGTGTAATGACGTGGATGGGCCCAGAACTCACAACAGCCCAAGGCCAGCAATTGCCAGCATCTCCCCTGCCTCTGTGAATTCACTGCCTCTGCCTCTCCCCTCTAAAGTAACAAAAGCGATCTGAGACCTTGAGAAGCCGGACACTCTGCTTATCTGACCCTTTCTTCCTGAGAGCAAATCTGGCTGTATCTTCCTGCTGGATTCTTCTCCCTGATAGGCTTCTTCTCCCTGACAGGCTACCCTCAGCCAGCTGAGAACCGCCCCTCCCCAAACTCCAGATAAAAGACTGTGCTTAACCCCCAAAGGAGGCCGGAGATTCAGTGTTGACTCCTCCATGCCCACCAATGTAATTAAAGAGTTCTCTGTTTTCTCCGGAGTGCTGTGTTTTCGTCCCTCGCTGCTGTCTGTTTCTCCGCAACAGTAAGTCAGAGGTAACGAACACACCGAATCACCAGGACAGACCGCACTGTGCTGGGCTGTTCGTCTGTTCCCTTGAAACACCCTGATAACAATTTCAGACTTCAAGCCTTCCATGAAACCTGAACAATAGGGAATTTTTGTTTTAGAATTATTTTATTTAATTTTACTTATTTGTTTTTTATTTTATCAGAGAGAGAGAGAGAGAGAAAGAGAGAGAGAGAGAGAGACAGACAGACAGACCAGGTCCAGGACTCAAACAGTGGTCGGCCGTGTGGGAGTCCAGCGCTTTAACCACCATGCCATCTGCTGGCCCCAAAAGGAAGGATTAAGAGCAAGATGAACACATTGAGAAACATCGATAGTTCACAGACCAATAGTTAGATGTCCATACTCCTGTTCTCAAACACAATGTTGCCGTTAAATGGTTCTAGGGCCCTCCCTGCCCATCCCTGGCCAAAGCAGATGGCGGGTCCGGGTAAGGGGAGGTGTGGACAGAGGACTGGAATGAGCCAGCCCTTGGCTAAGCCCCGCTGGACCCTCTGGGGAGGTCAGAGGCAGGAGGGAGCTCGCTTTCCTGCTCAGCCTCTGCAGTGCTTCTTGCCTGTCCAGGTTCCTCGGCTGGACGGGGAGCCTGGGAAGTCCCCTGCGGTGTCACATTGGTCCCTCTCTGACACCACCCGGACTCTGACCATGATGAGCACGTGTGTTTCCCTCTACTTGGGAATCTGGGATCCCAAGGGTTTAAAAGGTGGAGGCTCACATGAAGCTTTTGAGCACGGTGACGATGACAACGAAGAGGAGGAAGCAGCAGCAGCAGGAACCCAGGCGTCCCCGCGGGAGGTCGCAGGAAGGGCAGGTACAGTCAGACCCCCAGCTGGGCCTGCTTTGGGGGACTCTGTGGACTCTCCAGTCCACCTGGCTGATGGTGTTCTCTCTGAGGCTCCAAAGACTGGGGGTGCTAACTGGCTCGCTGGACTCAGGAAGCCAGGGGAGCATTGGCGGGAGCATTGGCGACTCCTCTGCTGGCCCCTGCCTGGCGCTCCTGGCGGGGCTGTTTTTTGTGGAAAAAGGGGTGTGGCTGGCTGTCCCAGGGGTAGAGCTCGGCAGTGGCACCTGCTGGGTTGGACACCTTGGAGAAGTTGATGGTTTCATGGTGCCACTAACTCTGAGGGCACTGGCAATCTCGGGAGGGTCGTAAGTTTGGGGATCAACTGTCATCACACGCTGCTTGTCCACGTTAGAGGCTGGATGTGAGCAGGGGAAGTAGGTAACAGTACCAGTGACCCCAGGCCCCCTAGTATCCTTGGAAACAGTGGGGCGGGACGGGGACACGGGTGCCTGCGTGGTAGAAACCCTGGTTTCCCTGCTGTCCTTGGAAGGGGCGAGCAGGGACGGAGAGATTGGTGCTTGTGAGATAGGGGCCCGTGGTCCACTGCTGTCCTTGGAGGGGACAGGCTGGGATGGGGACACGGGTGCTTGCGTGGCTGGGACCCTGGACTTCTTGGTGTCCTTGGAGGGGCTGAGCAGGGATGGGGACACAGGTGCCTGTGTGACCGGGACCCTGGACTTCTTGGTGTCCTTGGAGGGGCTGAGCGTGGTTGGGGACACGGGTGCCTGTGTGGCCGGGCCTAGCCCACTCTGAGCACAGAAGCCCTGCACACAGGCCTCGCAGTTGAGGCTGTCATGGGGCCCCTCAAGCGCGGTCTCCTTGATCGTGGGAATCGCCTGCGTCAGCTGGAAGCCTTCCCGGTAGCATTTCTTCAGAACATGGAGCGCCAGGTTGTTGAGGACCCTCGAGACGTTCTCTGGGGTGAACTCGGGAGCCTCAAACGGCGCCTGGCAGCACTTCTTACACCTCTGGGCGAAGACCCGCACCTTCACGCGGCCCCTGGCCAGGCCCTTGCTCCAGTGCATGTGGAACAGGACCGGCACGTGGGCCGAGGCCCAGCGGCGGGAGCAGGAGGAGCACTGGAACCTGCAGAGACAGCGACAGCCTCAGCCGGGCTCGGGGGCCGCGTGGGGCTGCGGCCACCAGGGTGCAGAGTCCCAGCGAGTTCACCACCAGCCCCCCGGGAGACATCTCCGTTGTGCCACCGACACCTCTGCCACCCACGGGTCTGCCACGAGAAAAGGCAGCCCGAGCTGTGGGAGCCGGAGGGACCTCGGGCGCGGTGTGTCCATCATGCCCCGTCAGCGCACGCGGACCCTCCGCGCCCGGGGCCTGAGGCTGTAAGGACCCGGCCAGGACTGCAGGCTCCTGACCCCTAACCGAAGTCTCTTCCAGCGTGGACTTAAATGGGCCACAGGCTCCACGTGCCACAAAAGCCAGTCCAGGACGCTCCCTGAGGTCTGCGGTGGGTACGAACAGGAGTTGGCGAAGTCAGGCACCATGGGTCAGGGAGGGGGCTCGAAAGACTGGTGTCCTAGACAGAAGCTGCTTCGGTGACCTCGGTGGCCCGGGGACCACGGAGTCCGGCTCTCTCTCTCTTTGCTCAAGGGGCAGCTCCATATTCTCAGCACTACTGGCCTCAGACAGGGTAAAGAGAGGGACACTCATCTCAGCAGGGAGCGGGCTGTGGGGACAGGTGGCTGCCGCAGGGGAGGTGGAGCACGCAGGGACCCCGGTGCTCACTCCAGACCTACGCTCTCCGCGCCCTGCCTTGCGCTCAGGCTGGGGCCGTGGGGCCAGCGGGACCAGGCAGGGGGCATACACCTTCCAGACCTGGCCCCAGGAACCCCGGTGAGACTCCCAGCTTCCTCCTCCTCTGCCGTCATGGGCGCCATGTGTGGGGTGCGTCCCTGACCTTTCTGGGTTTCCTTGCTCCGGTGACTGAGCCCAGCCTTCCTGGCTTGAGGCAGGGTCCCCGAGGTCTGGGCTGTGGCCCAGAGGGGCTGGGAAGGATGGGAGAGTGAAGCTTTCACCCCTGGCGTCACTTCTGGCCACGCCTGGCAGGGTGACTGTGAGGCAGGAATGGGGGGACGCCCTTGCTGGGAGTCACATGTCAGCATGCACAGGAGCGGCCTGCATGGGGCCCTCCCGAGCGCTCCAAGGCCTCACGAGGAAGGGACCGAGACTGCTCAGCTGCTCCTGAAGCTGTGGAGAGCAGACAGGAGAGCCTAACACCCCCCCCCCCCCCCCCCGCATGCCCAGGGCAGCCCTGCCACCCCCAGGCCCTGAGCTCCACCCTCCCACCTGGGAAAGGGGCTGAGGCTGCAAGAGCTCTGGGTCCTGTCTGAAGGAGCTCTGAGCAGAGGGGCAGGGCTGCCGCGGGTCCTCGGCCCCTGCTCCTCTGGCCTACCCCAGGGTTCTCCTCGGTGCAGGGGTCTCTGCCAGCACCTCCGTGGTGGACCCACCAGCCTCCCAGGTGAGAGCTCAGCGCGCCCTTGGGTGAGACGGCCTCAAGCCTCCCCGCCCCTGCGCCCTGCCCCCTCCCTGCAGTCCGGTTGGGTGGTTTTACCCTGACGCTGGCTGCGGCCCAGGCTGGCCATTGTTTGGCGGTGACCGTTACAGGGAGGAAGCCTTAAATGAAGCTGAAATTTCCTGGTCGGAGGGGACTTGATGTCCTGGGGTTTTCCATTTGCAAGCATGGAATGGAACTAGGGAAGTAACCGGTGTGCACGATTGGAAATAAGGCGGAACTTTCTGGATTGTGAACCATCGCACGCCCCCTCACCTGGCGAAAGTCCGCTGCTGGTATTGCACCCAGCCTGGTTCCAGGATGTTGGGGAGTAGGCCCTTGTCTGGCGTCAGGGTCCACTCATGCCCTGGTTTCACTTCCCGAATTAACTCCTGAAACACCTGCTCCCACGCCTCCACGTCCTGGCCCATGTCCACCTCGCCTGCGCGTCCGTGGGCCGGAGCTCCTGGGCCCTGACAGGTCTGCAGCAGGAGGTGAGGGTCTCCCCGCAGGGAGTGAAGGCTCGGTCCTGCTCTTCCTTCGAGGTCTTGGGCCGGGCCTATGGACCAGTTCTCTGCTCCAGGGGCAAAGGCCAGTCGAGTCCAGCTCCAGCGTCAGAGAGCAGCGCTAGGCTCCGCAGGGAATTTCGAAAGACACTGAGCTCACAGTTCTGTCCATCAGAATATTGCCAAAGAAGAACTCTGGACTCCAGACCAGCAGGGGTGGACCTCGGTCTGGCTCTGCAGCCTGCCTCCCTTTACCCGGGGCACCCCGGCTTACCCGCAGGCCCCTGCAGGTGGGGGAGGGAGGCCGCCGTGGCTCTTTCCAGCTGGAGCCGTAGAAATCCTGACCACCGGGGCTGTGTGCTCAGGCTCAAGGAGGAGAGACCAGGAAGGACGGGGCCGCGTGGGCCGGCGTCGGGAGCCAGGCTCTGTGGCGGTACTCTGCTCGCCTGCTGTGGTAGAGTGGAGACGCCGTGCCCGACTTGCCAGAAGCCAAAGCTGCTGTGGGCGGTGTGCACCAGGAGAAGAGGCCAGTCCCTCCTCCCAAGGCGCTCAGCCACCCCCACTTCCTAGGCAGAGGCTAGGGTGGGAAGGGGAGGGGAGCAGGGGGCGGCACCCCAGGGAAGATGGACAGGGCTCTGGGTGTCCACACTGCAAGGCCTTGTCTGCAGACAGCATGGGTCCTACGCTCTCAGGACACTGGCCTGTGTCCTGCCGAGAGGAAGACCACGCCCTTCCCTGGGGGGGAGGAAGGAAGGGAAGGGGTGTGAGTATTCTGGGCAGTAGGAGCAGTCTCCCCCTGCTTCCTGAGCTCAGCCTCCCTGGGCAGGATCTGCAGGCCCAGCCTGGGCAGCCTCCCGCCTCCCGCCCGCCTCCCCAAGTCCCTTTCTCAGCTCCCAGTGAAGTCAGTTTGAGGAACCCCCGTAATCTCTCCTTTTGGACTTTTCCCCTTCTACCTCTTCTGTGTGCCTCTCACCTTTCAACTGTGGGGTGGGGAGGGAAAGTGGGGGGACAGGGGTCTGGAGCTCAGCCTTGAGGTCAGCCCTCTGTGGACCAGTCACTCCAGGGGGTAGGGACATGGCTGCAGGGGCACTGCCAGCCAGGGCTGGCCTCCTATGGGCTGAGCATGGTGGACACAACACAGGAGAAAGACACACAGAGAAAAGGAAAGTGAGAAAGCAAGCCACCAGGTCCCGTACTTGAATCATGGTCGGCCATGTGGGAGTGTCCAGCGCCCCAACCACCACGCCACCTGCTGGCCCTGAGAGGCCACTCTTACAGCCCTGTGTAATGGGTGGGGACACCCGCTCGGCACCCTGGCCACTGTCCGGGGTGTGTACCGGCCCTGCAGGACCCATGGCAGGAGGGAGGACCCCGCTGGCTAGCCGCACAGGCCGGCGTCGGTCCTAGAGGTGATTGGTCGGAAGACACTGCCTGGCGTCATTAGGGTGCCTGGATCTCTCACTTGTTTGCACAGAAATAAATTTGTAGTTTACTTTTTCCCCACAAACTTTCTGATGTCCCCTCATAAAATGAACAAACCCAGAACCAATGTGAGGCCGGGAGACGACCGAGGCCTGTGGACTGGCCAGTGAAATCCTCTCCCCAGCATGGCCATGGGGGCAGCCACGGTAGCGGCCAGAGCGGGACCAGAAGACCCAGACTGGAGCCCCGCGCGGCCCCCAGGTCCCCCAGGCAGACTTCACAGGCCCGGGGGCCTGCTCTCGCCCTGAGAGTGGAAGACCCACCGTGGGCAATGCCCTCCGCTGAGTCGGCTTCTGTGCAGTCTCTTCCTCCTTTACGTGTTTCAAGTTTATTTTTCATAGTTTTGTTGACAATGGTGCAAAACAAGGTAAATATAAGTGATGTATTTCTTATTTTATTTTTTTGCCAGAGGATGTGTGAAGAGAGGCAGAGAGCCAGGCATGCAGGGAGAACGCACCTCGCGGTGGGGCCTGGCCGTTCTGAAGTCCCTTCTCCATGCTTCCCGCTAGGGTGTAGGGCAGGTCCACCTGTGCGTCTTTTCCCAACCACTCGGGCCAGGATTCAAACCACGCAGTCGACCACGCTGGACTTGGCGCCCTTAACCACTGGGCCATGGGGCTGGCCTAACTGATTACTGTTCTTCTGAAAATTACATGTTTAGCACAGCCTGGGCAGAAAACATCAGGGACAGGTGAGCGGTTCAGCGAGGTTGCCTCAGCCATGACTGTGCTGTGAGCAGGGCCCGGGTAGTGTGGGCAGGTGAAACTGTTTTACTTGAATTTGTACTTCATGAGGAAGAAAATTAAATGCTAAGTCACTTTAAAAAAACAAAAAAGATTTGGGGGACCAGCAGTTAGTGTAATGGCTATGTCGCTGGACTCCCATGTAGTCGACCACGGTTCGAGTCCCGAACCCGGTGGCTTAAACTCACGCTGGGCGCGTGTGCGTGCGTGCCCAAGATCCCGAGAGGAGAATGGAGGAGAAGGGATTGCGGCATGGCCATCCCCCCTGCGGGTGATTTCTCGCTTTCTGTCTCTCTGTCTGTCTGGCGAGCGCAGGCTCCCTATAGCAAAAACCTCTCCAAAAAAAAAAAAAAAGAAAAGATTTTTTGCCGTAGGGCACATGTGCTCACCAAAGACAGAGAGACAGGGAAAGTGAGAACCACCCCTCGGGGCATGGCCACACCATAATTCCTTTTCTCCCATGCTTTTCTCAGGATTTTGGGCATGTACACACACACACACACACACACACACACACACACAGCCTGTTTTTTTTTTTTTTTTTTTTTTTTGAGAGGTTTTTGCTATAGGGCGCGTGTGCTCGCCAGACAGACAGAGAGAGTCAGACAGAAAGTGAGAAATCACCCCCCAGGGGGGATGGTCACCATTCTCCTCTCGGGATCTTGGGCACATATGCACACGCGCCCGGCGTGAGTTTAAACCACCGAGTCCGGGACTCGAACCACGGTCAACTACGTGTGAATCCAGTGACATAGTCATTACGCAAACTGCTGGTCCCCGCACACGGCCCTTTCAAGCCCCCAGGTCCGGGACTTGAACAGCACAGTGGGCCATGTGGGAGCCAGTGCCTTAACCACTACACCATCTGCTAGCCCAAACTGTAATTCACTTTTTTTTTTTCAAAACCTTACCCGGGCGTTAGGTTTTTGATTTCTTTGACTAAATCTGATTACCCCAGTCAGGACCCTAACACCTCTTGCTGTCAGGGCTGTAGACACAGCTCTGGACTTCTAACCAGGCTCTGGGGAAACGGGTTAAAGAGTAAAGGGCAGCCCAGGGCAGCCAGACCCCTACAAGTCTCTCAGAGCCCCTGGTGTGGTGGGTGAGGCAGAGAGGAAGGAGGGGGCGTGTCCCTGCCTGGGCCCACCCACATAGCCAAATAGACAGGTTAGAACAGTGGGGTCTCCTCCCTGGTATTTAAACTCTAAAATGTGAATAATTTGAATGATTTCTTGTGAAGGCCTTTATGTAGCTTCAGGATCAAGATATAAACTCTCAGGACTAGCAGATGACACAATGGTTATGTCGCTGTACTCTCACGTAGTTGACTGTGGTTCGAGTCCTGGACCCAGTGGCTTGAGACTCACACCGGACACATGTGATGTGTGCCCCAGATGCCAAGAGTAGAGGAGAAATGATTGCTGCGTGGCCATCCCTGCTGGGAGGTGGTTTCTTGCTTTCTGTCTCTTTCTGTCTCTCAGGCATGTGCATGTACCCTTTAGTAAAAGTCTCTCTTTAAAAAAAAAAAGCTATAAACTCTCCTCTGTCTGAAATGAGACAAGGGTAGCCACTATCACTTTGCATGTGAACTTCTGTTCAACCTTCTAACAGGGGTCCCAGACAGCCAGCATGTTGTTAAAAGAAAAGGTTATTATCGGGTTGTCAGGAAAGTCATGACACGTTTTTGCACAGAAAAGTAGAAAAATATGTCATGACTTTCCTGATGACCTAATAGGACAGGGCAAGGAGAAATAAAAAATATTGTTATTGGGACCAGCAGTTGGTGTAATGGCCATGTTGCTGGACTCCCACGTAGTTGACCGCGGTTCGCATCCTGGACCTGGTGGCTTAAACTCACACCAGGCGCGTGTGCGTGTGTGCCCAAGATCCCGAGAGGAGAATGGAGGAGAAGGGATTGCCGTGTGGCCATCCCCCCTGGGGGGTGATTTCTCGCTTTCTGTCTCTCTGTCTCTCTCTGTCTTTCTGGCGAGTGCACACGCCCTATACTGAAACCTCTCCAAAAAAAAAAAAAAAATTGTTGTTATTCCTGGGCCATGTATTTACATCGGGAAAACCCTACAAGAGGGGCCAGCAGGTGTCATGGTGGCTAAGGCACTGGACTACCACATGACCAATCTCAGTTTGCGCCCTGGGGCAAAAACCTAAAATAAAAAAATCCAAAAGAATCTAAAGAAAATGATGAGATTAATAAAAGCTCAATAAGTTTTCTGGTTATTAGATGCATATACTAAAGTCATGTATTTGTACATACCACCAATTAGAAAATGAAAACAAAATTTTTTGAATGACATTTATAATAGCAATAACACAAATAAAAAAAAAGGGATCTAAATTAAATCTAACAAAGAGGTTTAAAAAATTACAGAATGGGCCAGAAGGTGGTGTGGAGGTTAGAGTGGCTGTATCTCTCTCTTTTTTTTTTTAAGAGAGATTTTTGCTATAGGGTGTGCTTGCCAGAGACAGAGAGAAACAGAGACAGAAAGAAATCACCCTCCACCGCAGGAGTATGGCCATGCTACAATCTCTTCTCCTCCATTCTCCTCTCAGGATCTTGCACATGCACGGACATGTGCCAGGCATGATTTTTAAGCTGCTGCGTCTGGGACTCCAACCACAGTTGACTACATGGGAGTCCAGCGATTTAACCATTACGCCATCTGCTGGCCCTAGGGTGGCTGTATCTCACATGGCTGTGCGGTTTGAGTCCTGGACTGCTGGCTTAAAAATCATGCCGGCCGTGTGTGCATGTGTTAGGGCGCCGGCCGCCTGGCTTGGCGCGCTTTCTGTCCAGAGGATATGTGACCCCCAATCAACCACAAGAGTCGGTTCTTGATGCAAAATGCAAGAGGTTTTATTTTTCCAGCCGGCTGGGGTCCAAGCAAACACCTGACGCAGCAGGCCTGAGCGAGGACCCCGTTTTTAGGGTTATAGGTCTTTTTATAAGCAGGAGAAGGTATGCGGAAGTTTAACGGGTAGTTCATTTCTAGGGGGAAGAGTGGCAGTCTTGTGACACACGTGCATGGGTTGTCTTTCTAGTTCCTTGTCCACATTCCATTTGCTCTGTTTCTGGAGGTTTGCATAATTAAGTCTGTCGGGGCAGTTTATCACAAGGGCAGTTTATCACAAGGGCGTCCGGCAAAAGCAAAGGTTAAATTTTATCTCTACAGAGCAAAAAGGCATAATTTAAAATTATTCTTACACATGCATGTCCAAAATCCTGAGAGGAGAATGGAAGAAAAGTATTGCAGTATGACCACACCCCTGGAGGGTGAGTTCTCACTTTCTCTCTGTCTCTGTCCTTTGTCTCTGTCTCTGTGAGTGCTTATGCCCTATAGCAAAAGCTGAAGAAAAAAAGAGCAGAAATGGGAAACTCTTTGTAGTACCTACTTAAGCCACAGAATGAGCTACACATTTTGAAAAAAGAAATTGCAAAATTGGAGAAGGTATTTTCCACCCATTTAAAGCAAAAAGGGATTAACCGGATATCTGGCCTGGAGTTGATGTTTGCATGACAGACCAGCCAAGGACAGGAGTCCTCCTGCCACCTGAGCCCCAGGGAGGCTGGCCGGGCGTGTGGCAGCTCCATCTGTGACCCCGCCACAGCCAGGTGGAGGTTCGGCATGGGAGTCTGGGTACCAGGAGCCCACTGACCTGCAGAGCACACAGCGGCTGCCCCTGCAGGGCTGCCGACAAGCTTAACGCTGCCCGGCTGCAAAGTGGCAGGTCTCCTGGCCCCGCCCACACTGGAAACTCGGGGAGGGCGCCTTCCTCTCGTAGGTCTCCCCAGCGCCCCCTACGTTGTCCCCATGGTAAAGGAGAGCCGCTCCAGAATTTGGCGCCAGGGCAGGTCATGACACTGAAGGGTGCATTTTGAGCGGGGAGGTGACGCAACGGTAAAGACACAAACTTCATGTATTTTGATGTCTCAAACCAAAGAGCTAGAGCGTGTGTGAGCTCCCCGGAGAGACAAAGTGAGGAAGCACCTGCCTGGGGCCTGGGCACACAATCCCTTCTCCTCCATCTCCCCTCCTCTGGGGATTTTGGGCTGCATACACAGGCGCACGGGCAGTCGGCCCTGCGGGACCCAGCCGCCTCAACCACCACGCCGGCGTCTGGCCCCAGGACACGAACTTTATTGAAAACACGGCTGGTAACTAACTGCACCTGCCAGGGCAGAGGGGCTGGCTTAAACAACTTTGGGAATCGGTTTTGCTTGGAAATCGCCGGGTGAGCATGAAAGGCAGAGTGAACGCTACCCTAGCGGGTAAAGTTGTTCCTCGTGGGTGCTGGCCCACAGGCACCTGCACCTGGCTGTCTCCCGGGCCGGCAATCGGACCCAGGCTTCTCCCGTGCCAGCCTTGCGCAGTGGTGCCTGCCATCTTGGGCCCCTGCAGCCAGGCCAGACCGCTCTGGACTTCCGTTGCACCAGAGCCGCTCTGAGTGGCTGTGGTTCCAGCACTCCCTGCCCATGGCCCCCGGCATGTCCATCCACCTGGTTGTCCATGGGTCTGTCTGTCTTCCCAGGTCCAGAATGGGGCTCTTGCTTGGCCTCCTCCCTCGTCTGTTTTACTCACAGGCTTTTCATCTCAGCAGATGCGACGCTGTCCTTCTAGTTTCTCAGGCCAAACCCTCTGGCACCACCCTGGACCCATCCTTCTACCCAACTCCCATTTTGACTTTAAGCAGATCCCACCTTATTATTATTATTATTATTTTCTTTTAGAGATTTCTGCCTTAGAGTGTGTGTACTGGCTGAAGAGAGAGAGAAGGTGAGAGGGAAAGCGAGAAATCACCCCCCGGGGGCTGGTCACACTGCAGTCCCTTCCCCTCTATTCTCCTCCTGGGATCTTGGGCACACACGCACATGTGCCCGGGGTGAGTTTACGCCACCGGGTCTGGGGCTCGAACCATGGTCGACTATGAGGGAATCCGGTGACGTAACTGCTATGCCATCTGCTGGTCCCAAGCAGATCCCACCTTAAAGATGGGCTCCACCTTAAAGATATGCCTGGTACCCCACGGTCTCACGGCCCCCACTACCGCCCCCTGCTCTAGGCCGCCCATCCCTTCCCACCGTTGTGCTGAAACCTCTGCCATCGCCCCCTTGCTCCCGCCTCGTCCACGCTCGGCCTCTCTCATGGCTCCTTCCTCCCCGAGAGGCTCTTCCAGCTGCCCACATGCTCCGTAATCTGAGCCCTGTAATCTCCGGGTCACCTGGTTCCAGCCAAACTCACCTTGTGGAGGTTTCTGGAAGCTGCCAGGGTGGGGGGTGTGGGGGCTTTCCCTGCCTGGCTGGCCAGGCTGTCCCTCATCCAGAACGCCCATGTCTCACGGGGCACTGGTGCACGTGGCGGCCGTGCCTCCCTGTGTGGGCACGGGCATCCTGTCTCCTGTGGCAGCTGCTGCCCCCTTGTCTGTTGTCCCTGGCGCAGGGACTGGGCTGGCTTGGTGGGTGAGCCTGGTACACGGCCGGGACGTAGCCCATAGTAATTGTTTCTTAAAGGTGTTTTTAATGGAAGGGGCCCCGTCAGGGCAAGGGGTCAGGAGGCCTGAGTCCACCTAGCGTGCTAGGGCAGGTCTGGTCTCAGAGACCCCATTTGTAAAATGACATCAGAGGAGACGTTCTGCTCCGAGTGTCTGATTTTCTTGGTCAAGGTATTTCACAGGTGCAACCTCAGGCTGGAGTCTTTCCAAATGCCCTGGGATTGCTCACTTCCCCGGCCTTTTTCATTTCCAAATAGCAGTCAGGTCCTGCTTCCTCTGCCAGGTCCCCAGGAGCTGCCCCCAGTTCCTCATCCGCAGTTCTCTTCGCCCTCCGGCCCTCTGGCGCCAGGCTGCACCTGCCCAGACCACGCACCCCTCCCAGCCGGGAGGGGCTGCTCCCACTCACCGTGGGGTTCGGCCACTTTGCACGGCCCCGTGCCTGACAGTGCGCCACCTGCCCTCAGGCCCCTACGCAGTGACCCGCAGCTCTGGCGGAGGTGCCCAGGGCCACATGGGTTGTGGGAAAGCTTCTTTGTCAGCTAATCCTAGAGGCGAGAGAGAGACGTGGGCAGAGAATGCGCCGGGAGCTGGCAGCCGGCAGCGACTGGCTGGCAGTCCCAGACCTGGTGGCTTGCTTTCTCACTTTCCTTCTCTCTCTCTGGTCAAATGAAAAATAAATAAATAAAGAAAGAAAAGAAAAGGAATAATTCTGTTAAAGAATACATAGTGTATGATTCTATTCATATAAAACGCAAAGCTAGGCAAAACTAGACTGTGGTATTAGAGGCTGGGATGCTAGATACGGTAAGGAGTGGGAAGAGGGTATTGGGATTGGCTATTTTCTTGCCCAAGTGGTAGTGACGAGTGTGCTCTGTGAGATCATTTATTTATTTATTTTTAATTTTTAATTTAATTTTTTTTAATTTGCTATAGAGCATGTGCATTTATTAGAGAGAGACAAAAAGAGAGAGAGAAAGAAAGCTGCCAGGTCCAAGACTTGAACCATGGTCAGCCATGTGGGAGTCCACCGCCATAACCACCATGCCACCTGCTGGCCCCTGTGAGATTATTTATTCAATTGTACTTTCATGTGTTTGTCTTTTTCTCTATCAAAGGTGTTACTCTTTTTAAGATTTTTGCCATAGAGGGTGTGCGCTTGTTGGAGAGAAACAGAGGGAGAGGGAAAATGAGAACTCCTCCTTCCAGGGCTGGCCACGTCACGATCCCTTCTTGCGTTTTGTAAGAACCTGCCGTATTCTTCTCTGAGTAGCTGTGCTGTCTCACTTCCCACCAGCAACACAAGAGCGGTTCAGTTTCTCTTCATTCTTGCCAGACTTTGGTGTGTCACTAACTTTTCATTTCATTCTAGTTGGAGAGGTGTTTACTGACACCTTGTGACCTTAATTTGCCTTTTCTTAATGGCTAAAGATGTGGAGCATCTTTCCATGTGTCTGTTTTCCAGCTGTGTATCCTCTTTAGTAAATGTTTGTCCTATTTTCATTCGTTCTTTTGAGAGATTTTTGCTATGGGGTGCATGTGCTCACTGGAGAGACAGAGAGACAGAATGCAAGAAACCACCCTCCAGTGGGGATGACCGCACCACAATCCCTTCTTCTCCATTCTCCTTTTGGGATTTTGGGCATGCACACACATGTGCCCGGTGTGTTTCAAGCCACCAGGTCTGGGACTTGAACCATGGCCAACTATGTGGGAGTCCAGCGATGTAACCATTATGCCATCTGATGGTCCTGAGTGTCCAGCATGTTAGCTATCAGGAACCTGTACACGCGTTCCCTCCCTGGCAACAGGGATTAAGTTAAAGCTCTTGGATGGGAAGAGTCGCCTGGCTTATCTGGGCATCCCCGATGGAATCACAAGGGTCCTTTCAGGGGGTCAGAATGTGAGACAGATGTGATGCGTAATGGAACCAGAGTCGTTCGGGAGTGACGTGGGACCAAGATCCCAGAAAATGGAGGAGAAGGGATTGCACGTGATTTCTCGGTCAGCTCCTCGGTCTGCTGAGAAGTGCAAGGAACGCTCCAGCCTCCGGAAGGAGCCAGGCCAGGTGCACTTTCCGGTCCGGTAAGCGGTGCTGAAGCTCTGACTTTCAGAGTGGGAAGATAATAAATACGTGTTGCTTTAAACGGCCATACCTGACACTTCCAGGGTTTTAACGTGTGCGTAGTGGGGCAGGAGGTGGCCGTGCCCACCCCTCCATGGGAGCTGGACGTGCCGTGTGGCGTGCTGGTGGATTTCCAGGTCGAGAGGGCCCTTTCACAGCTCGGCACACCTCGCCCTAGTCCAGCAGGGGGTTTCCGCACAGAGAGGGCTCTCGTCTGTTTTTGTCAGAGGGTGTGTGTGTTTGGCAGAGAGACAGAGAGAGGAGGAGAGGAGAATGCACCCGCCTGGGGAAGGGTCATGCTACAGTCCTTTCTTCTCCCTCTCTCTCTCCTTTGGGATTTGGGCATGCACACACACGCACCTGGTGTGGTTTTTAAGCCGTCAGTCTTGATACTCAAACCGGGAGGCCTTGTGGGATCCAGCCTCCCCAACCCCCGGGTCATGGGGCTGGTCCCAGGTTAGGTCTCAATCCAAAGGAGGGAGGGGGAGGCGACTCCTCAGGGACAGAGGAGAGGGAGGAGAGGGGAGCAAGGGTGGGTACTGTCCAGAGTCCCTCGGGGACGGTGAGAGACGGGGAGGCCATCAGAGCCCAGGCAGGAGCCCAGGAACCTCCCCTGACCACGCAGTGGAGCGGGCCGGTGACAGCGGAAGGAGGGGGAAGAGCAGCACGAGGTGGGAGGAGGCCCTGGGGCCCCGATCACGATCACACGCCGGGACCCAACACGAAGGGGAGGAGCGAGGACGCACAGGATTAACCCTGAGAGGCCGGGAGTCTCCCACTCTGCTGGCCTGGAGTGGGGACGGGCCCTGGAGGGGGAGGAGGGTGTGGAGAAGGGCAGGGAGCACTGAGCAAGCAGGGAGTAGCTCTCGGGCTGCAGAGTCTCCTTCATGAGTGGGGCAGCGCCTGGTAACAGCATTGGTTCTGAGCCATAGATCTTCTGTGCCCTCAGCTTCCTCTGTCCCCCCAAAATACATGCTTCAGGAGGCCAGCTCTCTTTCTAGAGGACCAGCCAGGTGCGTGAATGTTAGGGGTCTTTTCCAAACATTTTCTAGGAATGAATACTCTGGAGGAAGGCTTTGCTCCGGGTCAAGGTTTGCTTGGTGGATAGCTCCCGTCTGTCCATCTCTGTCCTTTCTGCCCCCTCTGCCCTTTGGGGACACACGGGGAGGTGCAGATGAGTGAGGAGAAAGCCCTGATGGTGGGCGCTCCCCCCCCCCCCCCCAGGCCTTTCTGGAAGGCCCATCTGTGCCGTCTGGTCTGCTCTCCTGCTTCCCCCCAAGGTCGGGGCAAGGCCAGACCCCTGCCCGGAGTCTCTGCGGGTACACATGGGCACAGACTGGGGGAGGGCGGCGTCCAGGCCCCCTGACTCTGCTGGGGCTCGGGACTCCGGCCCGCAGTCACGTGCCCGCCTCCTTCTGTCTCTGGGAGGGGAAGAAGGCACTTTGATTGAGGTTGTAAGCCAAGGATTTGCAGGATCCTGGGCTCTTCACACCCACCTGGTCGACAGGTCCCCAGTGAGGCTCTCTCCTGGTCAGGCCTTGAAGGAGCCCTGGGACGCAGGGACGGTTCTGCCACGGCCCCTTCCGTCCTGGAACTTGGAGTCAGGGACAGTGCGGGGACAGGGGTCAGCAGTTCCAAGTCCCAGGGCCGGAGGAAGCTCTGCCAGGGAAGAGTGCCCCCCAGGGGAGCCCCGGCCTGCAGACAGAGCAGGAGATGGAGAGGGGTCGGGGGAGGGAGGGGCAGACAGGGACGGAGAGAGGGCTGGGGGTCAGAGACGGGGAAGGGCAGACGGGGCGGCCGAGACCCACAGCTCCAGGAAACGTGGCGGCGGGAAGCCATGCGCTCCGCCAGGCCGGGCGGGTGGGAGGAAGGACCCCGCCCTTTTCCTCTCCACACGTCCAGCTGCCGGCACTTGAGCACGCTGGGCCCACTGGATGGCCACTGTCCAGGTACTCGCTGGGCCAGGCCCCCAGGTGCGGGCTGCTGTCCACTCACCCTGTGCCCTACGCCACACGTCAGGGCTCCAGAGCATCCCCAAGGACCACAGCGGCTTGCCGGCACCAGCACCAGCACCACGCTGCACCCCAACCTCGGGTTTGGCCCCACCCAGCTCCTGAGGTGGGCATTACTCGTACCCCTTCTTCACATGTGGGGAAACTGAGGCTAGGCAGGTTGAGAGTCGGCCCAGATTTGGGGCTGCATAGGCTGCAGCTGGCTCACACCTGGCACCCATCCCCCTCTGAGCTCCTGACCGCATGCCTTGTGCCTTCCTGCCTGCCAGGCTGTCCAGTGACACGTGAACGGAGGGACAGGACGTCCGCCGAAGCAGCTGTGAGGCCCGTCGGCTGGTGGGAGAGGCTGGCACCCCGCCCGAGTGCTCAGCCCGCTCCTCCCGGCCAGGGGCCTACCTGCCTTGTCCTCGTCCCGGTAGGACAGGGCAGCAGGTCCCGAGCTCCCGGCTCACCCAAGGCCATGGAGCCGCCTGCCTCCCTGGCCAGAGTGCGGCCCCCAGCAGAGGGACAGCACAACGGGGCGGGTTCAGGTGCTTCCTGCCTGGGGATTGCCCAGGGCCGGGCCTTCATTCCTTCCGGGAAGATATTTGCATGGCTGGCCCTGGGCCAGCCCCACACCCTCGGTGCTGCCCCTGGCCCCCCAGGAAGCTGCTCCAGGGCCTGGCCCTTGGTGCATGGCCATCTTGGTGGGCGTGGCGATGAGGTGCTCACGGAGCTCAGGTTTCTGCCAGGGACGAGGGGTGCCACCCTGGCCACCACTGAAATCTCAGAGCTAGGGAGCCATCTAGAAACCTGGGCGTCAGACCCTGGGAGACTGCTCAGCGGGTCGTGGCACAGCAGCGCAAGGAGGGCTGGTCCCGTGAGGGGCACCCAGGGGGACAGAGGGCCTTGTTCCGAGGCAGGTGGGCGAGGAGGTGGAGGAGGAAGAGACAGGCCGGGGGGACAGAAGCGCTTTGTCTCCGTGGGCCCTTGGGGTTGGGCAACCTTTGGCAACAGCGCACATTAGCTAATGAAGCTGTTTCCTTCCCACCGCCCTCAGCTGAGCCTCCCTCCTGAGCAGCCCCCCCACTGTGGAAACACCCCCAGGGCCACGACGCGCCGCAGGTTAAGGCCTGTCTCTGGAAACCATTGTCTCTGCAGTGTGGTCTCGGAAGCCTCGAGCTGGTGGAGGACGGGGTCTCTTGCTCCTCTGCCCGCCTCCTTGGGGCGGCAGAGGAAGGTTCCATAGCAACCACCAGGCCCTGAGGGACCTGGGCGGGACTCAGGTCAGCAGTGGATCTTGAGGTCAGCCCTTCAGCAGCTGTGGCACCTGGATGAGCCGCATTACCCGGGGCCTCACCTGGGAGGCGGGTCTTCTGGGCCTCCCCACAGAGCTCCCATGAGGGTCCGAGCCATGGCCAGTACAGATGGGGTACACAGATGGGGTACACAGATGGGGTATGCAGATGAGGCCACGCGGCGGCCGGTCCTCAGAAAGCGGTCAGTCCTCGCCTGGGTTCCTTCCCACAGAGACTCACGAGGGCGGCGGGGAGCCCTAGGCCCCAGCCTCTGCAGCCTGAGCACTCCGAGAGTTCCTGGGCCTCCTGGAAGAGAAAGCCGCTGGCTTTGGGCCCACGGGAGACCCGGAGCTAGCAGTGCTGCCACTGGGTCTCACTCCGCATGACTGCAGGCAGCCCCCAGTTTACCTGTCCTGAAAGTAGGAAGAGTGGCTGTCCACTCACAGCGTGAGAGCCACATGAGACCACATCACTGACAGCTCTGTCTGCAGTCCATGGCGCCATCCCCACGCTGTCTCCTAGGGATGGCACAGCCGTGCACACGCACCCCTGCAGTGACACGGGCACCGAACGGCACCGAGTGGTAACATGCAAGGAGGTGGCACGCCGCTGAGCTGGCTCTCCAGGGAGGCGAGCCCTGGCGGGTAGCATTTGCTGATTTCCACGTGAACACGCCACCAGCCTGATTCTAAGCTCGTCTTGGTTAATCACCACAAAATGCCTCATTTTAAAAAAAGCTTATTTATTTATTTCTTCCATGAACAACAAGGAGAAGGAACAGAGAAGCCCGAGTGACAGGGTTGAGCCCCTGAACGTCTCGGTGCTACGCCACCCGGCCTCAGCCAGCCTGGACCACAGCCCCTGCGCTGGGGTGCTCAGGGAGGTCCCCAGACACGAACCTGGGGCCTCCCCACGTGGGCCGGCCTCGCAGTGTCACGTCTTACTTCTGTGTCCCAAGCCCCTCAGTATTTATGGGCGGCTCTTTTTCAAGCCAGCAGCCTCACCACCGGCAGAAACAAGAAACAAGGCCGGGGTCTCCTGCCGGCCAGGCTAGGGTCGAATGTGAGTGAGGCCTTGGGCGCCTGGTATCCCTGACCCCGTCCTGAGCCCGTTCTGTCCGGGTCCCGCTCTTCCTCTCCAGCACTCTCCTTGGGGGGTGAAGCCAGGAGACTCACAGGCGGCAGGTGGGGGTCACTGTTTCGGGGGTTCAGCTTGACCAGAAGCCCTCCCCTGCTGATGGGGTTGGTCATGTGCCAGCATCCTGCTTAGGTCCCGCGCAAGCTTTGGGGTGCAGTGGAGTGGGGCCGGGGGGAGGGAGTCAGCCCCCACCCGCCTCTTAGACACCTTCTGCTACTGCGTGGGCCTCTGGTTCACAGGGCAGCCAGCATCTCTGGGCCCCTGTCAGAGAGGCGCGTTCACCCACAGGCCTGTCCGGAGCACGTCCGCGCCACTGCCTCGCCGTCTGACAGCTGCATCCAGCTCCCCAGGCCCTTCAGGTCTGGCCTGGCTCCGGACACAAGGTTAGCGTGGAATCAGTGGGTGAGAAGGAGTCTCTGGACACAGGCCCTGGCGTGGCCTGGCTTGGTCAGCCCTGTCCTTCCCTGCCCTCCTGCCGGATGGTTTGTAAACAGGGTCCTGTGTCCCCTCCCAGCCCGCTCCTCCTCCTCGTTCATTCATTCCATCGATATCGATCACCAAGTGCCTAGACCAGCGCGAGCTGGGGGCTGGACCGTGGGGGCCCCGCGGCTGTCTGGCGGGTGTGGTGGGACGTGGCAGGGGCTCTGAGAGAAGGGGCAGGATGGGAGAGAGCATTGTGGGTGCATGAAATCCAGCCGTACAGGCGGATGGATGCGGGCGTAGTCAGGACAGAGGAGGAGGACTTCGCAAGCTTTTTCCACTTAGAGAGTGACGCTCAGAGAGTGACCCTCAGATGTCCCTGGGGCTCAGGTCATTGGCCACTGAGGCCGTGCTCCTAAGCCTTTTTGGGGTGGGTTCGTCTCCTGGGATGCTCTACCCTTCCCACAGGTACCCAGGGTGAACGTTCTTCCTCCAGCTCTTCCTGGATCCTCGGGATGGAACCGGCTGTCCCCCACCCTGGGCTATGGCCTTTCCCTAGGTGGCCCATGTGACAGAAGTGCGTGCCTGTGCCCACACTTCCCCGTTGTGCCCAGAGCTCCTGGGGGGGGACTCCTCTCCCCTACGTCTCTCGGCCCCGCTGGGTGTGGCGTGAGTGAACAGTGCTGCTGATGGATCAGGGAGCTGCTGCGTCTCTGGGGGACCAAGCCCCTGCTCAGCTTCCCGCAGAGGGCCTGGGGTGGCTCTGCCTGTCCGACCGGGCCTGGGGGCGGCCGTCCCCAAGGGGAAGGTGGGAAAGCAGTGTGCCCTAGTGTTTACCCCAGCCCTGCCCCCAGGGAACCCCAGAATTGCAGCCTCTCAGCTGTGTCCCGGGTTTGTGGAGGCTCTGGGGGCGTCTGGCTGCAGCCAGCCTCCTGCTAATGTGCGCTCAGAGACAGAGACTCTGTGAGCTCTTTCTGCCCTTTCACAACCACGGAGAGGCAGAGCCTTGTAGATTCAGGTACCAAGGTGCTTCGGCACTCCTGAGTTAGTCAATTCTTGTGTCTTCACTATTTGTGAAACAGGTTATCGCAATTACCGATGGGAGCAACTCTGAATGTTGCCATGCTGTGTTTCCAAACAGTGAGAGACCCTGGACCAGCACCCCCAGCCCGGCTGTCATTCTAGCCCCTCGTGCAGTGGCAGGACCCACCCTAGGAGAGGGCCCCGCAGCCTCCCGGTGTGCCGGGGGGACTGGAGCTGCACCTGCCCTCCACGGCCAGGCGCCTTCCTTGGAAGAGCGGCTTCCTGAGATGAGCCCCGTGTGTTCCAGCAAATGCCTTTTGGGACCATGCAGTCTAGGGAGGTATTGAGGTCAGCGTTTCGGGACAGTCGGGTTGCAGAGTCACATACTGACCGCACGGACCCGCCAGGAGTCTTGTTCCAGTGACCTGCAGTCCCCTCAGCCCTAGTGCTCACCTGAGTGCTCTGGGCTAGGCCACACCTGCTTGCACGTGGCACCCAGTGGGTCCCGCTGTATGCCCGGCCGCCGCACTCTGAGCCGGACCCCCAGAGATGGGCATAGTTGCTTCCAGTTGGCCAGTGACCCCAGTGACCCCTTGCATCTAAGCCGCCGCGCCCCGAGGGACTGTGTTTACAGACGTGTTTGTAGGGTGTACCCTTAGAAGCAGTTTTCTAGCTTTTGAATTTAAAATTGGCTCTCTCCCAAGGATGGCATTTAGGGAAATGAGGTTCTCCTCTCCCACGCCCACTCCCTCACCCCTGCTCACCACCACCACCACCAAAAACAGGGAAGAAGCGAACGGGAGGCTGGCTCAAAGGCGGGGCGTGTGGCCCGTTCTGGGCGGTGCTCGCTGCCCTTCCCGTGTGGCTCTCTGTTGAGGGCCCCGAAAGTGGATTTACTGGCGCTAACTGGTTCCCAGCACTCCCTACACCATCTGCTAACCGGCAGCTCAGTCCCTGGGTCAAGGTGATGCGCGAATGAAGACCCCTGCCCTCCAGAAGGCATGAGGTCACAGCAGCGACCAGACTCAGACTGTGACTCCCCAGGAGCTTGGGGGCAGTGGGCGAGGAGGCGCCCTGCGGCGGATGTGGGCGGGGCCTCCCCGCGGGGGGCGGGGTCCTGGCTAGGTACCACTTCGCTCCGCCCCTGGCTGCCCGGAGTCCCGGCCTCGAGGAGCTAGCGGACTGATGGTGGGGGTGGAGACAGGAGCGGGTGCCTATTGGGCAACAGGGCGGGGCCGCCCGGTGAGGTCGCCCAGGCCTGTATAAAGGCGCCTGGGGCAGGCGCAGGTGGCAGAGCGACAGCCACGTCGCATCAGGACCGCAGACATGAGGCTCGTCCTCCCTGCCCTGCTGTTCCTCGGCGCCCTCGGTGAGTGCAGGTGCCCGCGCGCACGGTCTCAGTCCCGCTGGGCGCCAGGTGGCTGCACCTGCAGCCCCAGGCGTTGGACCGTCCCCTGCCCACCTGGGAGGGGCGGGAGCCAGATCCTTCTAGGCTGGGCTGGGCCCGCAGTGCAGAACGTCCCAAAGGGCTGTGGGATGCTGGCGCGGTGTCTGCCCAGGACTTTGGTACCCGTCCTGCTGTCACGGTTTTACCAGGGGCCTCGAAGCTCAGAAAGGGCGAGTGACTTGTTTAAGACACACAGGAGCGAGTTCAGGTCTTCACTGCTGCAGGGACTGAGCGAGCAGGGCAGAGGCAGCCTCTCGGAGCCTGACTTTCCTCATGGAAGCAGAGGAGGCGGTGGGGTGCTCCCTGCTCCGTGCTAGGCAGGGGTACGCCTGCCACGCAGCAGGGGCTCAACTAACTTGAGAAACTATCGTCCTTATTTAAAAAAAAGAGAATTATTTAATTTTATTTGTTATTATTATTTTTAATCTGGACAGAGAGAGACAGAGAGAGAAAGGGAAAGTGAGAAAGCGAGCCACCAGGTCCAGGTGGTCGGCCAGGTGGGAGCCCAGCACCGTAACGACCACTCCACCTGCCGGCCCCATTACCCCATGTTTATGAGCAGGAGACACGGCGACGCTGTAGTGAGGCCACTCCGCAGCTGTCTCTGGCTGCCGAGGCCCAGACGGCTGGCGGGTGTGAGCTCCTGTTAGCCAGCAGGCCCCCTTAGCGCACTAGGAGGGAAGGCGCGCAGCTGAGGGTGGAGTAGGACGCGGGAACGGTGCCCCAGGGAGGCAGTGGCTGAGTCCGGGTCCTCGGCCTGCTCTGTCAGGATGTCTGGCCGCCCCTAAGAGAAGCGTCCGGTGGTGCACCATCTCCCAGGACGAAGCAACCAAATGCACCCGGTGGCAGCGGAGCCTGAGGAAGGCGGGGGGCCCCTCTGTGTCCTGCGTCAGGAAGACCTCCTACCGTCAGTGTATCCAGGCCATCGCGGTGAGTCTGCGCCGCGGCTGGGGGGGCAAGCCGAGGCCGGCATAGCCTGGGAAACGTGTTCCCCTGCCCCCCTGCTTTCCTTCCGGCACCGGCGAGCCGGGAGCCGTCCTCTCAAAGGAGACAGTGGGATTTTGATAGCGCAGAGACGCGAGCGCGAGAGGCCCCGTGTGGGGACCAAGGTGTCGGCGTAAGCTGTCACTAGCTGTGCAGGATGGAACGCCGCCACCTTGCTGGGTTCATGGAAGTCAGGGTTCTTCGGAGAGGTCACGTGTGCGGGTTATCATCCCCCCAGCTAAGCCTGGGAGAGAGGAGCCCATCCTGCCACGGTCGCCAGTCCCGGGCAGAGCAGGGCCAGCTAGGGCAGGGCGGGGGAAGGCGGTTGTCCATGACGCCCTCTGTGCGGGAGCAAGAGGTACCCTGCTCGTCCAGGACTGCAGATTCGTTCATCTTGTGAGATGTCAGATCTACCGACTCCTTTACTCACTCAGCGGATACGTCCTGTGCACCTGACATGTGCCGTAGGTGTGTGCACACGTGTACTGACAGAGTACACGCGGAGTGGCCGGTCTGTGTGGAGGAACCCAAGGGAACCCCACGGGGCTATCATAGAACTCTGAGAGTTATTAGCAGGAGCCCGGTTCCGTCAACCACAGGCTATCTAACTGGCCTGTAGGCAAATGGCACTGGCCCCTCCTGCTTGGCCTAGGTGCAGGCTCCTAGACTCTAGGTTAAAATACCCATTTGATCGGAATGTCCGTGAGGAAAGCCACAAAGTCTGCCTTTTTTTTCTTTTTTTAAAGTTTTTATTGCCATAGGGCATGTGTGCTTGCTGGAGAGAGACAGAGAGAGGGAAAGTAAGGAGTCACCCCGCCCCCGTCCCCTGTGGGGATGGCCATGCACACTCCCTTCTCCTCCTCCTCTTGCGATTTTGGGCACGTATGCACACACACCCAGATTCTTTTTCAAACTGCCAGGCCTGGGACTTGAACCTCGTAGTCGGCCATGCGGGATCCAGTTACCTTAACTTCCATGCCACCTAACTGGCCCTATTGTAATGATTGTAATGTCCCTTACTAACTTTGTTTTCTAGTCAATGAAATAGAACTTAGAAAAAAATAACTCTGGAGACAGAGTTGGTGAGAGGGCGTCTCGAGCAAACAGCTCTGAATACAGCCAACTGCAGGGTGTGCTCAGGACGGCGGTGCAGAGGAGCAGGCAGGGAGGGGAGGGGAGGGGACGTGCTGGCGCCGGATGCATAGTGCCTGGGCTGTGCTCACCGTCCTCCGAGAAGGGCCCTTTGGCCTGTGCCGGCTCTCACAGGTCAGGCGGACATGGTGGAATGCGTCCTCCGTGGAGACCCCTCCAGTCATCCGGCCCTTCTGACATCCCAAGGTCCCGCCTGCCTGGGTTTGGGAGCGTTATCTCCTGAAGCCTGTCTGGTCTCTTTTCTTTCAGGCCAGCAAGGCCGACGCTGTGACTCTGGATGGCAGCTGGGTGTATGAAGCAGGGCTGAGCCCCTACGGGCTGCAGCCTGTTGCGGCGGAAGTCTATGGAAGCACAGCGGGTGAGCTCTCTGGGGACTCCACATCCAGGTGGTCCTAGCTGTGGCCAAGATGAGCATGTGGATGGGGTCTTGGCCAGAGTGGCACTGCAGGACATGCAGTTGCCGGGCTCTTTGGGCCTGACACTGACCCCTGGGAGAAGGACCTGGGTGCTCCCTGGGGACCAGAGCTGTGTGGGCATCGGGTGCAGCTGCAGCACGTGGGGGCCTCCTCCCACCAGGGGCTTCGTCAGGGAGGCACGTTTCCCCCTCTGGTCCAGGGAAGAGCTCTCGATCTCTGCCTCCCCAGAGCCTCGCAACTACTACTACGCCGTAGCCATAGTGAGAAAGGACAGCGACTTCCAGCTGAACCAGCTGCAGGGCCTGAGGTCCTGCCACACTGGCCTCAACAGGACTGCCGGGTGGAGTGTGCCCATAGGGACCCTCCGTCCGTACCTGAACTGGATGGGGCCTCCCGCGCCCCTGGAGGAAGGTAAGATGGTGGGGCGTGGAGAGTGGCTGCAGGCAGGGGTCCCCAGTTGCATGCACAGGCTGCTTTGGGATCATGTCCATGGATGAACCCGAGGTGGCGGTGGGCTGGCCGGCCTGACACGTGCATCGTTACCCCAGCAGCCCTTGGGAGGGGCGGCTGAGTCTGTCCTCAGCAAAGGTGCATCTCTGAGCTCCCAGCCCCATGGCAGAGGCTGCCCTGCAGGCGCGAGGCGGGGTGGAGGAAGGGGCTCCCCCACCCATGGGAGCACGTGCAGCAGGTGTCCTGGCCCTGGTCCTGGCCAGCGCCGGCTCACACTCTGCGGTCCGTTTTTGTGTGTGCACAGCTGTGTCCAAGTTCTTCTCAGCCAGCTGCGTCCCGGGTGCAGACGGGAGCCGGTTCCCCAACCTGTGCAGCCTGTGCACGGGCCCAGGGGCCAGCAAGTGCGCCGCCTCCTCCCAGGAGCCCTACTTTGGCTACTCCGGGGCCCTCAAGTGAGTGAGACCTCCTGCTCTTCCCAGGGGCCTGGGTGGCGCATGGCTTAGGCCAGGAGCCCCTCCCTCTGCCCACCAGAGCTCAGCCTGCTGCAGGGCTGGAGAAGCGGCCCCTGCTGCCTCGAGACGGAGACCCTGAGTCCAAGGAGGGCCGCCTTGCCCAGTGCACCTTTCTCCAGCCCAGGCCCAGTGCCCCCCCCTTCACCAGCCACGGCGGCCGGGGCCCTTTCTGCCACCCTGAGGACGCTGAATCTGACCGTGCCCCTCTGCTGTTGGGGCTCCTTGGGCTAACTCCTGTCCCTCCCCAACCACAGTGGGCGTCTCCTCGTGAGACACCCAGCCCGAGCTCCCGGCTGGGCAGGCGGCCACGGGCCAGGCCATGCTGCCCCAGAAGCAGGAGACACTGAGCTTTGCCTGTTGTCCCCTCTGCCCTCTCTGTTCCCATGCTGAGGCTGGGCTCCCTTTGGCTCATGCCACCTCCTGGGCTCCGGCATTTTTGCAGAGGGAGGCCTCCCTGCCTCCCCACTGGCCAGGGCACGTTTGCACATTTGGTTGAGAGAGAGAGAACGTGACCAGGGGTGCCAGGCCTTTACCTTCTGGCGTAGAGACTTCAAAGCTCTCTGGTACACAGACATTTTTTTGCCCTCCAGTCCTCCTGGCAGAAGGTGGGGCCTCTGATCAGCACCTGCTTCACCCTCCGAATCTACCTGGAGGGCCCCCGCCACCTTCCTGCTGGGAGAGCTCAGAGCCCTGGCCGCTGGGAGCAGTTGCCCTTGGAGTGGAGCCAGGGCAGCTGTTCCACGGGGGCCACGAGGAAGGGCTGGGAGGGTGCCTGTGCTCACCTCAGGCTCCTTCTCGCCTCCCAGGTGTCTGAGAGACGGGGCCGGACACGTCGCCTTTGCCAGGGCGAGCACCGTGTTCGGTAAGCGCAGGCGGGAACTGGCACTGCCCCGATGTCCTGATTTCATCGACGTCTGACTGCAGGCTAGCTGGACCCTCCACCCCGGCCCTGGCGCTGTTACCGGGGCTCCCTGCAGGGCGCGGTTCTTACTTTATGCCTCCCCCGCCCCCGTGTAGAGTCTGCGTGCTTGCCCGAGGGAGAGACAGAGAGAGGGAAAGTGAGAAATCAGTCCCTGGGGGACGGTCACGCTACAGTCCCTTCTCCTGGGATTTTGGGCTTGTGCCTGGTGTGATTTTTCAAGCTGCCGGGACTGGGACTTGAGCACTGTAGTCAGCTGTGTGCAGTCCAGTCACCTTAACCTCCACAACACCTGCTGGACCCATGCTTTTCCTACGTTTATTAATATTAAGGTGACCTTGTGGCTCCTTCTTGCCTCCATGCATGATGGTGGATCCTCCCCCAGAGGTCCCTGTGCTGGAAGCGTGCTCCCCAGGGGAGCGGTGTTTGAACCCTGGCATGGCACGGTGCTCACGAGCAGGCTCCCGCCACCCCATGGAGGCAGTGAGCGCTCGCCCCGGGATGGCTGGCCCGGGCACGGCACGCTGCTCGGATGGGGCCTGTGGGTCTCTGCACGTGCCCGCTGATCTACATCTGCCGTGCGGTGACTTGCTGGCGCCCAGAGCTGTGAGCCAAATCCATCTCAAATGTTTCCAAACCACGCTGTCTCAGGGGCCTCAGTCTGGCCACACTAACGGGCTAAGACAGTTACCTTAGCGTTTCTGTTTTTTAGAGAGAGATGTTTTGCTATAGGGTGCTTGTGCTTGCCGGAGAGACAGAAAGTGAGAAATCAGCCCCCGGGGGGATGGCCACGCCGCAGTCCCTTCTCCTCCATTCTCCTCTGGTGACTTAGGACTCACATGCACTTACCCAGCGTGAGTTTCAAGCCACGAGATCCATGACTCAAATCGTGGTGGGCCGTGGGGGAGCCCAGCATCTTACCACCACACGCACCCCTGCTGGCCCCAGTTCACTGCGTCCACTGGCCCAAGTCCCCCGGGGAGGACGAGAGCGACGACTCACGGTTATCACCGAGTCGGCTCACCTGGGCTCGCGGTCACCCCTCCCTCCCAGAGGACCTGCCAGACAAGGCGGAAAGGGACCAGTATGAGCTGCTGTGCCCAGACAACACCCGGAAGTCGGTGGACAGGTTCAAGGAGTGCCACCTGGCCCGAGTGTCTTCCCACGCCGTCGTGGCCCGCAGTGTGGACGGCAGGGAGGACGCCATCTGGGAGCTTCTCCGCCGGTCCCAGGTAGCCACGCCGCGGCCGGTCTTCTTGGATCTGGGGCGGGAGGAAGGGGCCTTACCCCCTCCGAGGCCTCACTGCAGAGGGTCGGCTTGTTCCCCGGCTGCCGGCCCAGGCGGCCCTCTGGACAGCGAGTGAGGAGACGTGGGCTGGTGCCGTGCTCCGCCCCCGGGTGCTTGGACCTGGCAGGAGCGACTGCCGGCTGGCTCACATCTGGGACGGCTCAGGTCGCTCTGCAGGGAGGTGCCAGCCAAGGCGCGCAGCCGGACCCCTGGCGCTCTGCATCTGTCTCACCACCGTCTCGTGTTTCCCTGCCCGTCACCGACGCCGTCACTCCTTTTCTCTCATTAGGAGAAGTTTGGAAAGGACGTGTCTTCGGAGTTCCAAATCTTCAACTCCCCTCGCGGGTCGAAGGACTTGCTGTTCAAGGACTCCACCCTCAGGCTTCTGAGGGTCCCCCCAAGGGTGGACACTGGCCTGTACCTCGGCTATGCCTACTACACTGCCCTCCGGAACTTGAGGGAAAGTGCGTGAGCTCCAGGCGGGTCCCCAGGGCACTGGTGTGGGGGGAGGCTGCAGGGCCCTCGGGTGCTCCGGCTCCAGCCCCTGCAGGGCCTGTGTCGTGGCAGCTTCGATGCAGGCGTGAGCGTCTCTGTTGACTAGGTCAGGACCACTGTGAGGGGTCTCTGAAAGTGTGCCCTGGCCTCAGTTCATGTTTCCAGGGCTCCCGGCCCTGGCTGAAAAATCCATTTGTGCCTGTCACTGAGAAATGGAAACAAACCCAGAGGGCCAGGGCGCCCTGGGGTGCACACAGAGGCTGGGTGGCCACCCCTGCGCAGGGCTGGGGCACCGAGGGGGAGCACCCAGCCTGGCTCTTCCCCTCCTGGGGGGCTGGGAGTCTGGGCCACCCTCACCCTGACTGCTCTGTAGTTAAAGGTGGCACGCTTGCAGGCCTGGGGAGGGGCGGCCGGGGCTGTCCCCTGGGCCATCTCCGGGGCTGCCCTGTTCTATCACAGAGCTTTTGTCTGGAGAGACTGGACACTCATCAGGCTTTACAGGGTAGGGTGGGGACGAAAGGTCTCCAAAGCGAGGCAGGCCGGCCTGAAGGTGGAGGCGGGGTCTCCACCCGCCTCTACCAGCAAGCTGCTCCAGGAGCTGGGGTGTGAGCAAGGGCCCAGGCTCCTGGAGGCCGAGGGTCCCTGCCCCAAGCTGTGTCCCTCCGCAGGCGAGGCGGCGGTGGCGGAGCGGCGTGCTCAGGTCGTGTGGTGCGCGGTGGGCGCCGAGGAGCTGCGGAAGTGCCAGCAGTGGAGCAGCGTGAGTGGCCGCCGTGTGGCCTGCACCTCGGCCGCCACCCCCGAGGACTGCATCGCCCTGGTGCTGGTAGGTGGCCAGGTGGCCACAGGGCGGGCTGGGCGGCGGGCGCCCGGAGGCCCAGTTGGGGCATCTGCTTCAAGTGATCTGGAGGCAGGGCGGAGGGGGTGCGCACGGGGCTTGCGGCAGTGCAGACGGGTCAGGTTTATGTTTAGAAAGCACTTGAGTGGATTTTCGTGCATCGGATAGCAACTGGTGACGATTGTAAGTAATTCGGAAGACATAGAAAGGTATGTAAAAAACGAATCAAACCAAAAGGGCCCTCAGAAGCCCCCGTGGCCTCATGGAGAGAGCCGGGGCAGGTGCAGTTCAGCTGGGTTTCTGTCCTGCAGGGCGTGTGTCAGGGGCTGGCGCGTGTCTCCTACGGAGTTTTTGGGCCCTTTTCACTAACAGCACGTCATGGGCGTTTTCTCACTTTTCACTAACAGCACGTCATGGGCGTTTTCCCACGGGACACTTCTTGCGTTTACCAAAAGCGGCTGCAGGTGTCCCCTGTGGGCAGGAGGCTCGGTTGGGTCACAACTGTTGCTCTCTGTCCTTTGCTTTGATCCTAACCCTGTGGTAGCATCTGGAATAGAGCATTTCATGCACATTCTCCAATTGTTTTTGACTTAGTTGAAGTTTTGCAGTCTTTTTTTTTTTTTTTAGATTTTTGCTATAGGGTGTGTGTGCGCTCACCAGAGAGACAGAAAAGGGGGAATGGCCACACCATAGTCCCTTCTCCTCTAGTCACCTCTCAGGATTTGGGTGCCGACCCACATGCGCCCAGCATGTTTTAAGCCGCCAGGTCTGGGACTCCATCTGCAGCCAAGTACCTGGGAATTCAGTGACGTAACTGTTCCGCCACCTGCTGGTCTCAGAGTTTCGCAGTCTTGAGGAATCTCTGTTCCTGTGTTGGAGTGTCGGCTCCTTCCTCATTGTTTTGTCAGAGGTTTTTGCCTTAGTGAGCATGTACTCACTGAAGAGAGAGAGACAGAGACAGTGAGAGGGAAAGTGAGGAATCACACTGCAGGGTATGGCCATGCTGCAATCCCTTCTCCTCCATTCTCCTCTCGGGTTCTTGGACACACATGTACACACGCCTGGGGTGAATTTCAAGCCACTGGGTCCAGGACTCAAACTGCAGTTGGCCATGTAGGAGTCCAGCGATGTAACCACTGTGCTATTTGCCGGCCCCTCATTTGTCTTTAAATTGCCAGGGGGCATGTATGCTCAAACAGCAGAGAGAGACAGAGAGGGAGAAAGAGAAGACAGCCCCAGCGGGGTGTGGTCATGCTGCAGTCACCCCCTCCATTTCCCCATCCTCTTGGCATTTGGGGCATGCACACACATGTGCCTGACAGGTGCTTCAAGCTGCTCGGACCGGGATTTGAACTGTGCGGTTGGCCATGTTGGATCTGGGTCTCTTAACCACAAGACTACGGCCTGGGCCTGAGCTCTGTCACCTGCCTGTGAGCCAGTGGGATGGCGCCAGCTCATTTGCCGTAGCACTTCCATGGGGCATGAGGAGTGTGGTGCCGTGAGTTAGGTATGGGGACCTGACGAGGCCAGGGTCCCCACCTGTCACCTTGTGAGTGAGGCCGACCCGGGAGGGTGTCCCAAGAGTGCCCGGAGTACAGCAAGGGTTTTATGCAGAGGGCAGAGAGTTAGTGCCACCTGCGCTGGGTGACACAGAAGCAGGTGGGGCCGGTGTCCCTTCGAGTGCTCAGTGTCCAGCCCGCTTCCCTGGACCCGGACATAAAGCCATTTTCTCGGAGGGCCCGGGGACGGCCGTGGCTCACGTGTGCGGGCCGCTGCTTTGCCTTTGCAGAAGGGAGATGCCGACGCCCTGAGCTTGGACGGGGGACTGATCTACGTGGCGGGCAAGTGCGGCCTGGTGCCTGTCCTGGCAGAGAACGCCAGTAAGTGGAGGGGTGACCTCTCTGGGTCACGGGGCGGGGTGGGGAGAAGCAACTCCACACGCTGGGTCCAAGTGGGGCGTTAGGGCAGACGGATTCGATCAAGTGGGAAGGCAGGGGAAAGGGTAAACGGGGGGCCGAGCCCCCAGAGTGTTGTGTGAGAACTGACGATACACAGGTTCACAGGTTGGTTTCTTTTCCTTCCCTTTCCTTTTTTGTTTTTAAGTTTATTTATTTATTCTATGAGAGAACCCTCCAGCAGGGTCGCCACACCGTGACCCACTCCCAGCCTCAGTCAGCCCGGACTCGGGGTGCACAGGGAGCCCCAGGACACAGACAGGGCTGCCCATGTGGCCCCAGCATCACAGAGCATTGTCACCGCCCTGTCACTGGCTGGGTCCCTGTTAATTTTAGAATGCATTGGACCCAAGGATAACATGCACCCAGGAGGGTGGCACAGGTGTACGACTCAGTGACACTTCACACCCTGCACACCTGTGCACCGGCCCAGGTCGAGTCCCGTGTCCCCATGTCCTCCTGTGCCCCCCCTCCCTCCTGCAAGGGCGATGATCTCCTGGCCTCGGGGGGCACAGACCCATTGTTCCTGGATTCCACGCACAAGGGTCCCAGAGCACGTGTTGTTCATGTTGGCTTCCCCAGCTCAGCGTCATGTCTGATACCCGTGTAAGCATGCAGTGTAGACGCTGCCTTCTTATCCATGCGCTGTGTCCTACTGTGTGACTCCACCCTCACTCCCTATGCCCTTGACTACAGACGGGCTTCGAGTGGCTTCCAGCTGGTGGCGACTGTGACTGGTGCCGCCGTGGACAGCCGTGCCCGTGGTTTTTAGTGAACACACACACTCGTTTGTGCCAGGTGCACATGCTGGGGTGTTCTCTTCGCATTTACCTCTGTGTGTGTGTGTTTCAGAGGTTTCTGTTGTACGGCGTGTGTGCTTACCAGAGAGAGAGAGAGACAGAGACAGTGAGAGGGAAAATGAGAAGTCACCCCTGGGGAGATGGCCACACTGCAGTCCCTTCTCCTCCTGAGATCTTGGGCACACACTCGCACGCTCCCAGCCTGAGTTTCGACACCGCGTCTCGGCCATGTGGGATCCAGCGACATAACCGCGACGCTACCTGCTGGCCCGGGTCACCTGCGCTGTTGAGCTGGAGAAGTCAGACTGCTCGCCGCAGCTGAGCGTTTGGTGATGTTCCGCGCGTCTTTGTTCCCTCAGAATCCCAGCAAAGCGGTGGCCCTGACTGTGTGAACAGACCGACGGAAGGTGAGCCGGAGCCAGACGTCAGGGTCAGCAGCGAGTCCTCGTTGCTGGAGGAGGAGGTGGCGGGCCGTAGAAACCTCGGGGAAGGAGATGCAGCCTCAGAGCCATGAGTGTGCTCATGGAGGAGTAATCACATGGCAGTTCTGCCAGCCTTCCCACTGGGCAGAGAGCTGTCTTGTTCCTCATTGTGCCCTGATCCTGTGGCAGGAGGGTGTTACTTCCCAGCTCCTACAGCGAGGGAGCGGTGGCCCAGAAGTCTCCAGCTTGCCAGGTCCCGCTCGCCCCGGAAGGTGGCACTGCGGCAGATCCAGCCTCGAACCCGCGTCTCATGCTGGATCAGTGCCCTGCGCGCCCCTGCCCCTGCCCGCCAGCCGTGCTCCCTCCGCTTCAGCAGGCCTGGCAACAGCTCCTCGTGGGTGTCTGCCAGGTGCCGCGGGTCGGGAGGGCAGCAGCCACATTAACGCCCTCTCGGCGGGCGCGCCTCGGAAACACGCTTTCCTGAGCTTACTCAGTTTTAGTCTGGTGGCTGTCCCCGCCCCTGCCTGACGCTCCTGAGGTGTGGCGTACGCAGCTGGGGACAGTCCTGTGCGGTGTCTATCCTCAGTAGCCCCCATCTAGTGCTGGTTTGTCACTCGGGCATTGTGTGGCTGGCTGAGGCAGTCCCTGCAGTCACTTACAGAATCAGCTTTCCCGGCCGTCTCATTTCCCGGCCCAGCTCAGCCTCACGTTAGCTCCGGCAGCGGCTCAGGCTTTCGTGGTCTACCCGGCACGGCCAGCATTTGAGGGGACCATCATTGCCTGGTGATGCCCCATCTTGGCCGGGGCTGCAGGCAGCTGCCCAGGGTCCATGTGCCAGGCCTCCCGGAGGATAAGACGTGCTCTCTGTCGCCTGTCGGGCCAGGGTACCTTGCTGTGGCAGTGGTCAGGAAGTCGGACGCCGACATCACCTGGAACTCACTGAGGGGCAGGAAGTCGTGCCACACTGCCATGGGCAGGACCGCGGGCTGGAACATCCCCATGGGCCTGCTCTTCAACCAGACCCACTCCTGCAGATTTGGTAAGGAGTCCCAGAGCTGTCGTGGAGGGGGGAATCGGGCAGTGGTGGGGGAGTGGGCACATGGTGCTGGGGACCTCAGGGCAGAGACTGGGCAGACTGTGACCCATGGGCCTCCTTTAGAATAAGCCCGTTCTCCCTGGGGCTCCCTCCTGAGTCGTGAGCGCTCGGGGAGGTGGCCGCCCTGCACCCCCACGTCCCATCCAGCCCACCCCGGGGAGAAGACTGCAACAGCAGCTGTTCTCTGCACCCTAGAATGGCTATGGCTTCCAGGGAGCACAGACGGTTTTTACCCCTGGGCCCCCGGACCTAAGTTCCTCCTAGGCCCTGGCTCCCATCGCCTCCTGGGAGGTCACTTTTGCTGTAAAACAGAGCTTACTGCTTCCCACCCCTGCAAAGAAACCCAGAGAAGGCCTCGGCGTCCCCCCACCTGCTTCTCAGACCTCCTCTCCCCATCATGCCCCATGCTTGCCTTGGTGGGCGTAAGCCACGCCCTGCCTGCTGGGCTCGGGGACCTGGAGGTGTGTGGCAGTGCTCCCCAGGACTCTCTCATGTGCCGGCGTCTGCCAGAGCAGGGGCCTGCTGCAGTGTGAGTGGGGTTCACTTGCTTCAGTAAGTGGGGTTCCATCCCCTCAGCCACAGCGCACACTGGTGTAGATCTCACGTCAGCCTCCGGGGTGCAGGGCAGCTGCTGGCCACTGGGGGAGGCTCCCCAGCCCTCCTGAGGTGGGTATGTCCAGCGGCAGAGGCTAGCGGAGTCTGGTGGTGGTGACAGTTGCTCAGCGGGCTGGGCTCTGGTCACCTTATTTCCTCTCTCCTTGGGTTAAATCACATGACGGGTTAATTTGGATTAGCTTCAGCTGCAAGGAACAGAAAACGACCCCCAAACTGGATGGGTTTCAACCAGACGAGTTTGTTTTTTGCTCAGGGTCGTGGAGTCCAGAGGTCGGTTGTCCAGAGCTAGTGTGATGGCAGCATGGTGACAGGAAACCTTGTTTCAAACGACTGGCTTCTCCCCCCATGCGGCGTCTATGCCCAAGGTCACCCCATGGCCCACAGCTCGCTGGAGGGCGAGGCCCTGCCTCTCTATTCCACGTGCGGGGTGAAGAAAGGGGCGGGGGGAGGGCTAAGGGCTAGGACAGAGCCAGCCACCTGTAAGGGTGTCCGAGAAGCCGACAGCCAGCATTCTGCTCGTACTGGCCGGCCCTGCCTCGCCGCCCTGGACCAGCCGTGCGGCAGCTGACAAGTCTGGCCTTGACACCAAGGGCCAGACGCCCAGGTGCAAAGTTGGGTCCCTGTTACTGAGGAAAAGTGACAGTCAGGTCCTGGGGTTGATGGGCAGCAGGTTCTGCTGCAGGTGGCCATGGTGGCTGTGACAGTGGGTCCTCGTGCAGTCACGGCTCTGTCCCCGGCCTCAGTCAGGTTTCCTGTCGATGGCTTCAGTCTGCTTTCTGTGGGTCCCTGGTTTGTGGCCACGTGTCACTCTGTGACCAGGAGTGTCTTCTGTCTGTCCTGGTCGATACGCAGCCTACCCGCGTCGCCTGAGGGGAAGGCCGTGTGTCTCTCAGGCCAGGGAGCTGACGCCCGTTCCTTCTGCCAGGCGAATTCTTCAGTCAGAGCTGTGCCCCCGGGTCTGAGCCGGGGTCCAGCCTCTGCGCGCTGTGTGTGGGCGACGACCAGGGCGAGGGGAAGTGCCTGCCCAACAGCAGGGAGCGCTACTTCGGCTACACCGGGGCCTTCAGGTGAGTGCGGGGACCCAGCGCAGGGCCGGGCCGGGCCACCGCGGTTCTAAGGGGCTGGATGTGGCCGGGCACGGCAGAGCCAAGGGCCACCCTGAGGGTCCCAGGGAGGGCTCCGGCCCCCTCTGTGCAGGGTGGGCGGGCGCTGGGGCGGCTGACCCAGGCTGCTGTGGCCCTCTGTGGCCTCCAGCGGGGTCAGCCGAGTGGCCTGATCACCCTCATTCTGAGCCGGAGGGCGCACGCAGGGCCGATGCTGTCTGTCTAGGGCAGCGGGGACGGGCTGAGTCCCCTTCGGCTCTCCGAGGGCATCGGTCCGTGTCTCAGCCTCGCTTCCCCCTGGCCTTAGCAGTGGCCGAGGGAAGGCAGTGCCGGAGTCTGTCTCCAGTAGCGAAGTGAAAAACAGACCGAAATACACGTTTTCGGCATTCACAAACTATAACCACTTAGTGACTCAGAGTGAAACCCACAGCCCGCGTTTATTCTCGCTCACCTAGGCGGTGCTCCTCGGGTTCAAAGCCCACAGAGGGTCTCCCCCATCCCTTTTTCTCCTTTCTCCGAGTGCATTTCACCACCAGATGGCATCATGGGTCTGAAAGTGACAGTGGCCAAACCCTGTGGCCTGTGCGCTTTTCAACAGTAACGCAGTAGCCTTTGCTCCAGCGATAGGGGGGTATAGATGTACCATCTGCTGAGCAAATAGCAGAAAAGCCACAAATGATGTTTTATGAATGTACAAAAATATCTTTGGGGAACTGTTTTTTCATACCTAGAGTAAGGTATTATTTCACTGTAAACACCTACACTTCAGTATTTTTTTATTTATACTGTTGTAGAAGAAAATGTTTTGTCTTCGGTTCAAATTTTATCAAGATTAAAGAAATTTTAAAAATTTGCTATAGGGAAAAATTATTTTTAAAAAATTCGTTGTAGTCCTCTCTCTAGAGAGAGACCCAGAGAAGAGAGAGAAAATGAGAAAGCAAGCTGCTGGGTCTGGGGATTGAACCATGATTGACCATGTGGGAGTCCAGCGCCTCAACCACAACAACACCTGCTGGTCCCTAGACTGAATAATTTATGACAAAATAATTGAAAACTAAAACCAGAGGTCTTATTCATTCCTGTTCCTTTTCTATTTAAATTTCCGTAGGGTGTATATGCTTGTTGGGAAGAGAGAGGGAGAGAGAGTGAGAAATCGTCCCCCCGGCGGGGTGGTGGTGGACGTGCTGCAATCTCTTTTCCCCCAATCTCCTTTCAGGATTCTGGGCACATGTGGATGCATACCCAGCATGACTTTCAAGCTGCTGGGTTTGGGACTTGAACCACTCATTCTGCCGTGTGGGATCCAGCCACCTTAACCACAATGCTGTGTAGCCAGCCCAACCCCTATATTTCTAACGAACATCCTTCTACTGCTGGCTCTTAATTTTTAATTTTCAGCTTCCTATGATAGAAAAACCGGCCTCTCATCCAGCTCTCTGCACCTCTTAGAACCACAGGCTTTTCTCTTTTTTTTTTGAGAGATTTTTGCTATAGGGTGTGTGTGTGTTTGCTGGAGAAATAGAGAGACAGAAAGTGAGAAATCACCATCCCGGGGGGGCGATGGCCATGCCACAATCCTTCTTCTCCATTCTCCTCTTGGGATTTTGGGCACACACTCACACATGTCCCACGTGTTTCAAGCCTCTGGGTCCAGGACTTGAACCACGATCACTCATGTAGGAGTCCAGTGCTTACCCATGACACCACATGCTGGCCCCAGCTACAAACTCTTGTTTGGCTCTACTCAGTCTTCCTGTCCTCAGTCACTTTCGAGGTGCCTGGAGGTCCTCATGGCGTCCTTCTGGAGTTTGAAGCGCAGCTCGAGTCTCCCCACTTCTGACACCGCTTACCTTTCTCACTCTGGTCAATTGCTGCTCACTCATTCGTTCTCTGACTGTCAACGTTGCCATTATTAACTTCTCTTTCCCTTTGATGGTTTTGTGGTTTTAAAAAAAAATCTCATTGACCTTATTGAGATTTTGGAAGGCGGAAATATACACAGATGTGTTCAATCTGTCATTATAAACCAACTCCTGGAAATACATGTTTTTATCTTTTACATGTTTACTTCTGTGTCTCTGTTTTCAGAATGTATATTATAAATATTTATGAAGTGCTAGTGGTTTCTTTTCTCTAGTGATGTGTTTATTTCCTGGAACATTCTAGGTGCCTGGCTGAGAAGGCTGGAGACGTTGCATTTCTGAAAGATGTCACCGTCTTGCAGAACACCAACGGTAGGTGGCGCGCTTCTCTCTATTCTTCAAGACAACCTTGGGCATCACAGCAGCCCAGTATTCATATTTGCAACCGGGAAGGTGTTATATTATTTTCCAGGTTTTGGTTAAAAGAATTCAAAAATTCTTTTTGATTTTATTTATTTATTTTTTAAGGTTTTTGCCATAGAGTGCGTATGCTCACCAGAGAGAAACAGAGATGGCGAGAGGGAAAGTGGGAAATCAGCCCCGATGGGGATGGCCACACTGCAGCTCCTTCTCCTCCATTCCCCCAGGATGTTAGACATGCACGCACATGTACCTGGCATGACTCTTAAGCTGCCAGGTCCGGGTCTCAAATCGTGGTTGGCCATGTGGGAGTCTAGCGCCTTAACCACCTGCTGGCCCAAGAATTCCAAAATTCTTCATCTCAGTAGGAAGCATGGTAACATCTGTGGATGTTCCATTGATTTTCAAACCACATTTCTAACACACGTGCGCACACACACATGCTCACACATACACACACACATGCACGCATATGCACACACTCCAGCCACATTGAGTAGCAGACACCGCCCTGCCTTTGTGTAGACCACAGAGACACACTGTCTGCGTGCACCAAGGTGTGCATACCTGTGGGAGATTGAGTGTGGACAAGAGAGAAAACTGAACGTATGCAAATACATTCTCCTTTTTAAAAAGGCAGTAGCGGCCTTCATTCAGCCCAGTGTGAACCCTGGGTCTAGAATCTACTTGGGGCAAGTGAGGGCAGAAACCACAGGGGCTGCAGGTGATGGAAGACAATCTACCAGCCAGCGTTTGAACACTTTATATTTCCCCAAATATAAGAAGCAGTAGGTATTTTTCTTTTAACCTGATTCCCCAGAGAAGGAATCCTACCGTCCGCTTCTCTGAAGGTGTGCCCTGGATCCAGCCTTCTAGAATATGCACAGGGGAGGAGGCTGTGCTTTCACCTTCCAGGTTATAGGTTTTTGTTTGTTTGTTTTGTTTTGTTTTTAAAGAATTATTTAATTTTTAAATTATTTTTTAAATTTTGGTTTGGGCACATGCAGTCACCAGAGGACCAGGGGGGAGGAAGTGAGAAATTAAGCCACCAGATCTGGGACTCAAACCATTGCCGGCCATGTGGCAGTCCAGTGCCCTAACCACCACGCACCTGCTGCCCCCAGCTTATACTCTTACTTGTCCACTCTGTTTTCAGAGCCGAGTCTCTGCTCTCAGCTGTGCTTGACTCTCTAGTCCAGAGATTCATTCAGGTTCAGCCTTCCCAGGGAATAAACCGTCACTCTCCTGCCGGGGTGAGCAAGAAGCGGTCTCCCAGCACACGGATAGAAAGGTGCTTTGAAAAAGGACCGAATCAGAGACGCCTCTGCCACTTGCTACCTTCCCAAGCGCGTCTCTGCTCAGGCCGCCAGCCTGCTCGGCCCTCAGCCTCAGGAGAGGACCTGCCTTTTCCTTCCCTGGGCACCAGCAGCCTCGCCCCTGCCGCCCCCGTCAGCTGCCCTCCAGACGCTGCAGCTCCTCCCTCCCCTGCCTCCTCATCCTCTCTGGAGGGGGATAAGCCCCACCCGTGCATCTGGCATGGTCTCAGTATTGAGGAGCGTGGACCGGCTGATTTCTTACGGGGAGCGGTGGGATGAGAGGCCGGCGGGCCTGGGCAGGGCTCCGTGTGGACAGCACGCCGACACGCCCTCCGCCCGTTTAGGTCTACGGCCCTCAGGCGAGGTGCTTCCACGGCTGGGTGGATGCAAGTTCCATGTCAGGGCCTTCTGCTCCTGTCCAACTGCATTTTATTAGAATTGACTAAATATATTTGATAAACCCATAGGTGATCCTGCCTTTCTCTGGTTACAAGTAAGAGTACTCGAATATGAAAGGAAGCAGAGAACAATTTCTCCTGGAACCTAAACCAGCTTTCTTTTCTTTTCTTTTTCTTTCTTCTTGTTTTTTGGAACTCACCGGAGAATATGATGTAGGTGGAGGGTTTTATTGTTGCTCATTCAGAGAGGCTGGGGGCACCGGCATGGTCAGCCGAGTGCCCGCCCCACCCGTTAGCACCCCCCCTCGGTCTGGAGCTGTCCGTCTCCGTAGATCTGCCCGCCATGGTCACCTACATGTGTCCTGGTCACCCAGCGGCATGTTTTCCAGGCTCGTCCACATTGCGGTGGGGCCAGGACAGCATTCCCCTTTCTTCCTTTTTTATTTTATTGTTTTAGATTTTTGCTATAGAGCATGAATGTGCACTTGTTGGAGACAGAGAGACAGAGAGAGGGGAAGTGAGGTATCACCCCCTGGGAGGATGGCCGTGCTGCGATTCCTTCTCCTTCATTCTCCTCTTGGGATTTTAGATTGGCACGCGCATACACACGCACACACACACACACACGCTCAGTGTGTTTTTCAATCTGCTGGGCCCAGACCGAACTGTGCATGGAGCTTGCTCTGTGGGATTCAGCACCTGAACCACCCACCTGCTGGCCTGAGTCGCTCCCATTTCCTGTCGAAGAGTACGTCCCGGGGACACAGCACTGGTGTCTAGAGGATTTGAAGTTCGAACAGCTGGTGCAGGACAAAGCCCCTTCTCTTCCTCACACCACAGCTCCCGGGAACACACTTTGAGGGTCATACCCACCCAGGAAAGGCAGGGGCAGCTGGAGCTGACGCTGCCTCCTTTCTGTCCCCAGGAAATAACCCTGAAGAGTGGGCGAAGGACTTGGAGCTGGAGGACTTTGAACTGCTGTGTCTCGATGGGACCCGCAAGCCAGTGACGGAGGCTGCGAGCTGCCACCTGGCCAGGGCTCCGAGTCACGCTGTGGTCTCTCGGAAAGACAAGGTCGTCCACCTCGAGCAGGTGCTGCTTGAGCAGCAGGTACGGACCGCCAGGGCCACCAGCGCTTGCCCGCCTGCCGGCCCACTGGGTGGGGAGGTCACGGAGCTCCGTGGCCGGTCGCCGGCCTCCCCTCCCAGGCCCTCTGCTGGAAGCTGGTGGTGGTGGTATTTGCCTCGTGCTGTGGGACCGTCCCAAGTCTCCACAGGAACAGCAGAGGCTTAGCCGCTGGGCCCTCTGGGCCTGCACCCTGGCTGGCTGGGTAACCTCACTGGGGCTCAGGGCGTTCCCTGCCCTCCCCTGGGCATCTGAGCCTTCCTCGTGACCTTGACCTCAACCTCGGTAGGGAGCACTTACTCTGGGGATGTTTCTTGAACCTAGGCCGACTGAGCAACGCTTTAGATGAGGCCTCCGAAATGAGCAGCTCAGAACGCGTTCCACGGGCTAGCTGTGCGAACGTGACCGGAAGGAAACACTGAAAGTGTGTTAAAACTCTGCAACTCTCTATTAGGGGTTTTTTGTTGTCGTTGAGATTTTTGTTGTAAGGTGCTCACTGGAGAGACAGAAAGAGACAGACAGAAAGTGAGAAATCACCCCCCAGGGGGATGGCCACGCTGCTGTCCCTTCTCCTCCATTTTTCTCTTGGTATTTTGGGCACATGTGCACATGTGCCTGGCGTGAGTCTCAAACCACCGAGTCCAGAACTCAGACAGCAGCTGGCCACGTGGAAGTTGGGCGTCTTGATCACTGCGCGCCTGCTGCCCCATGAACGTCTATTTTTATATCACAGCATCTTGTCTCCAGGTGTGCTTCTGGTGACAGTGGCCCTGGGGTAAAAATAAACGTCACAGTGGCCGGCGTCCCTCACTGTAGCACCTTCCCTGGTGCTGTCACCTCGGAGCATGAGTGCGCTCGCCCGGGTGGGAGCTGTGGACACAGAGCAGGACTGTGACTTAGGGAGCCCGGGTTACGGTCTGGATGACACCCTGGGCTGCGGCAGAGATGGGTTCTCCCGTCCAGACCACCTCTGGGAGAGCTGGTGTAGAATGCTCTGGGATTAGGCCTCTGCGGGCAGATCTCAAAAACCCTCAGCGTGGCTGAGTCCCCCACTGGCGGTTCCACGGGACGAGCTGACAGTCGGAAGGAAGGCAGGGTGGCGGAGGGGAGGTCAGACGTGGTGTGGAGACAGGCCGCCCAAGGCGGGCGGGGACAACGCCACGGTCTTCCAGGGCTGGCCCTGCAGGAAGAGGTGCCCTCGGCCCACCAAATCCACTGATTCTCCTCGCCCCCTTGGCGACCCACTGACGGCTGCCTCTCGGCCCTTTCGACGCAGGCTCTTTTTGGAAGAAACGGTGTCGACTGCCCGAGCAAGTTTTGCTTATTCCAGTCTCAGACCAAAAATCTTCTGTTCAACGATAACACGGAGTGCCTGGCCAGACTCCAGGGCAAAACCACCTATGAGAAGCACTTGGGAGCACAGTATGTCACGGCCATTGCTAACCTGAGACAGTGCTCCGCCTCCCGTAAGTGGCCCCTGCTGGTCCCTGAGGAACCCCATGAGGGGAGGTCGCCGTCAGAGGCTGGGCTGGGGAATGAGCAAGCGTAGTGGTGTCCGGGGAGCGCGGCTCTGTGTTCTAGAACGCGCCTCAGCCGAGGAGGCCACGTCGAGACCAAACAGCGGCGTGTACTCTGCTCACCTGCAGCGCCGACGGCCGTGCGGATATTCGTGGAAACTGACAGGCGTTGTGTTCAGTAAATTACACACACACGTGCACACATACGCTCACATACACACGCACATACGTGTACACACACGCACACACACACACATTGAGAAACGGCAAAATCTGGTTTCTACACAGTGACCGTGGATACTAACCATAGAGGACATCGATTCTCAAAAGCTCAAATATATAAAAACATTTTAGCTAGGAAAATGTTCTCATAACAATTTAGTCTTTTGGAAAGATTTTTTCTTTTTTTTTTTTTTGCTATAGGGCACATGCGCTCACCAGAGACATAGAGACAGAAAGCGAGAAATCACCCCCCAGGGGGGATGGTCACGCCGCAATCCCTTCTCCTCCATTCTCCTCTCGGGATCTTGGGCACGCACGCACACGCGCCCGGCATGAGTTCTAAGCCACCGGGTCCGGGACGCGAACCGCGGTCGACTATGTGGGAGTCCAGCGACATAGCCATTACGCTAACTGCTGGGTCCCTTGGAAAGATTTTGAAGGTGTCGCGGTGTTGCAAGGCTCCTGGCGATGCCTCTCATGTGCCACCGAGCGCTGGCTCTCCTGTGCGCTGAGGCCCCTGTGCCAGGTCCGCCACCCGGAGAGTCAGGAACAGGCCTGCCGTTGGTCCAGGGGTAGAGGCAGGGCCAGGAGTCTCTTTTATTTTATTTTTTTTTAGGTGTTTGCCAGAGGGCCATGTGCTTGCTGCAGAGAGACGGACAGAGAGAGGGAAAGTTAGAAATCGCCCCCTGGGGGGATGGCCACCCTGCAACCCCTTCTCCTCCATTCTCCTCTTGGGATCCTGGGCACGCACACATGTGCCCGGCGTGGGTTTCAAGCTGCCAGGTCCAGGACTTGAACTGTGGTCGGCCATGTGAGAGTCCAGCACCCTAACCACTATGCCAGCTGCTGACTCCCGGGAGTCTCATTTGCAGTGGTTCCTCCACTGGGGACAGTGCTGCCCCGAAGGAGCATTAGGCGATGCCAGCGTGTGCACACGCACACACACACACGCACACACATGCACGCACGCACACACACACACATGCACACACACACGCACACACAATTACTATCAGGGCTCAAATCACAGTAGTGCCGAGACTGACACAGCTGCTATGTATTTTTTTTCTTTAAGAGAGATTTTTGCTAGGGAACCAGCAGTTAGCGTAATGGCTATGTCGCTGGACTCCCACGTAGTCGACTGCGGTTCGCGTCTCGGACCCGGTGGCTTACAACTCACGCCGGGCGCGTGTGCGTGCGTGCCCAAGATCCCGAGAGGAGAATGGAGGAGAAGGGATTGCGGCGTGACCATCCCCCCTGGGGGGTGATTTCTCGCTTTCTGTCTCTATGTCTCTCTCTGTCTGTCTGGCGAGCGCACGCGCCCTATAGCAGAAAAAAAAAAAAAACCTCTCCAAAAAAAAAAAATAAAAAAAAAAAAGAGAGAGATTTTTGCTATAGGGTGCGTGTACTCGCCAGAGGCAGACTTGTCAGAGAGATAGAGAGACAGAAAAATCACCCCTCGGGGGGAATGGTCACGCTGCAATCCATTCTCCTCTTGGGATTTTGGGCATGTACACACACATGCCTGGTGTGCGTTTCAAACTGCCAGGTCTGGGACTTGAACTGTGGTTGGCCCTGTGGGAATCCAGCGATGTAACCGTTACACCATTGCTGGTCCCACCTGTTTCTATACTGACCAGCAGTGTAGTGACAGATGCCCTCAGGGTCACACCCTGGAGATGGCGGCTGGACTGTGCTCAGGAGTCCAAACTGAACGCCCTGGAGGCCAGGCCTCGAGGTGCGGCCGTGTCCCCCTCTCAGCACAGTGACTCTCGCAGCAGGGCTCAGCGAGTTCTTGTGGCCGTTCGGACGGGCGAGTAGGAGGTCACTACGGGTGTGCGGGAGGGCCACGTTGTCAGCTGCTCACAGTTCCACAAGGGGAAGGCCCACCACATTTGTGAGCCAGGAGTGTAAGGCGACTCACTGGCTCGATTACAGATGAGCAGGTGGTGCAGGGGTGCCCCTCGGGCCAGGGCGGAGGCCGGCTGCCCTACACACCTTCGGGAGCAGGGGAGGCGGGGAGAGTGAGTGTGGCTCGCACTGGCGTACGGTGGTGGGGATGTGCTGGTTAAGAAAAGGACGTATTGATTGCAAACAATGATGAGATCGGTTTCTGACTGTCCTGTCCTGTGTGTCCCCAGCGCTCCTGGAAGCCTGCGCTTTCCTCAGACAGTAAATCCCGGGTCGATGGCCCGCCTTGCAGAAGAAGCCTCGCCATTCTCATTTGCGTTCGCCCTTCCACGCTCTTAGCCCTTCTCCCGGGGTGCGGGCGCGTCCTGCCTGGTTGAGGCGGGGTTTCCTGGCCTCATCCGTTTTCACAATTCCCTGCCATCGTCTTAGCCAGAAATAAAGTTTGTGATGTTGCTGTCTCTTCTTACAGTGTCCTTCGGCTCTCTAGGGCTTGTGCTGAAATCGTGTCTGACACAGGCCTGCCTCTTCGGGCCCTCCTGTGGGTCTTCAGGTCCAGCTCCTCCTCCTCGCAGGCTCGGGCCTGATGCCGAGGGCTGTGTCCCCGGGAAGAGCCCGGTGACAACTCTCGTTACTAGGCACACGTGCCATCCCCTCCCGTCACGGCCTTCTCTGGCTCCACGTAGTCAGGGCTCGTCTAAGCTGACACAAATAACTCCATCTTGATTCTGACAACTTCCACACCTGCTACCTGGGCTCACTCCAGCTCACCTGGAGGCCAGACCCAGAGCCCTGTCACAACCCGAAAGGACAGATCCGGTGCAAGACCTCAGTGAAGGCTGTGAGTGGCCAGCTCTTCCTGGGCTCGGCAGGACCGAAACCATCAGCACAAGGGGTTTTGTCCCTCCCCACGTCCTCCCTGTGACAGCAGCTCACAGACCCTCTCTGCCGCCCCCTGTACTCCCGTCCAAGCCCCCCAAACCACTCAGCTGCGTCCCTTCTCCCTAGAACGTGGGTTCTTGGAGTGAGGTCCCCGGCCAACAGCTCCAGCACCCCCAGGCATTTGTTCGCAAGCACATTCCGAGGTCCCCCAGACCCACCGAACCAGAAACTCTGGCAGGGCCCAGCCACCTGACTCAGCGGGCTGTCCTGTGCCTCACGCTGAGACCTGCGGCGTGGGCGTGGGCTGGAGTGCCCGCTGTTGCTCAAGTGTGTCACTCGAGGTCCCCACCTGCCTCCTAACAGGCTTCTTAGCTACCCGCCTCCACAGATGGGGGTCGTCCAGCACAGTGGTAGGTGAGGATTCCGATGCTTGGAAAGGAAGATTTTCTCCACTTCACGTCACCCGTATGCGCAAATCTTGCATTGTTCTTGAGGAAGAAATAAAGGGCCCTTCTGGGTTGGCCAGAGACGGACTTTCAGCGGGTAGAGTCCCGTGTGTCCCTGTTTGCACCCATCGGTTTAAGCTCTAGGGAAGGCTTTTCCTGTGAAGGAGGGAGGGCCTGCTGCTTCCCCAAGGTCAGTGGCATGAGCGCCCGTCGGATGCTGGGAGGGGAGCAGAGTGGGCTGGCATTCTGGGGGTATTTCTGAGAGAGAAGAAAGAGGGAGAAAGGAAAAGGAAGGGGAGGAAGGAAGCAGCTAACGGTGATGTTTTAAACGGCAGTTTTTCTAGCTTCAGTGGGGCCAGCAGGTGGTATGGAGGCTAAGACGCTGGACTCCCACATGACCGACCACGGTTCAAGTGCTGGACCCAGTGGCTTAAACTCATGCCAGGCGCGTGTGCGTGCGTGCCCAAGATCCCAAGAGGAGAGTGGAGGAGAAGGGATTGTGGTGTGGCCATCCCCCCTGGGGGGTGATTTCTCCCTCTCCCTCTCTCTGTCTCTCTGGTGAGCACACATGCCCTGTGGCAAAAATCTATCTCTGAAAAAAAGGAGTTGCCCATCTGGTGGCACGGTGGTGGGAACTTGCATTCTAATTCAGCTACAGAAATGGAGCATGGTTTTGCAAGTGTCCTTTCAAATGTCACACACAGGCAAAAGTGCCGTTTGCAAGGATGAAACATTTATTCGGGCGGACATTTCTAAACATAACTTTGCATTTACTGTTGCTAAAAGCAGGAAGAAATTCTAGAAAGCTTGGGAGGCTTGCAGGTTGGGGAGACCTGGAGGCCTCGGAGTGTGGCGCGTCGTCAGAAGAGCGTAGAGAACGTCCATGGAATATGTCACCTCGCTGCGTTTTCCCCCTACAGTCTCCTAGCAGTTCTAAGTGTCTGCAAGAAAGGGTACCTGAGAATCAGGCCATGTGAATGGGTTGCTTCTAACTGGACTGTGACCAGATCACTTAAAAACTGCAGTGTTTATTTCATGTATGTCCTTGCTCAACGTCTTGAAGCTTGGTGAGCAGACAAAATGTGAGCTCTGGAGCAAACGAGGCCTGGGTTTGTGTCCCAGTCCTGCCACTGTCCTGTGTGTGATCCTGGACAAACTTCTGGGCCTCAGTTTCCTTTTCAGAGAAAGGGACCCCTCCCACTGCCACCACGGACAAGGAGTGGTGCTCACGGGCGCAGAGAGCCTCGCGCCGCGCCTGAGCCGACTCGTGCCTAGGAAGTGCTCTCGCCCCCTTCCCCGTTCGCAGCTTCACATGCACATGCAGAAAGCATGTACAGAGAGCAATGCAGGCACAGAGGTCCACGTGTGCATGTCCAGTCTTGCAGGAAGCGTGCTCACACTGCAGTGGCCTGCTCGTGTTCTTCCCTCCACGTGCCCTGTGCCGGCTCCTCCCGGGGCTGGTGCAGAGTGTTATCACAGGGACAGAAGAGGCGTCTGAGGTCTCTCCGAAAAGCCTCGTCAAGGAGCACGTAGAGCAGAGGGTTGACGCAGCAGTGGGTGGCCGCGATGGCCTCTGATATCTGGATGCTTCTGTGCAGGCTGTAGTTGCGGTCACAGCGGGGCAGGGACAGCTGCTCTCTGAAGGTGGACAGGAAGAGCGTGACATTGTAGGGTGCCCACATCAGAAGGAAGACAACCCCGACGGCGAAAACCAGCTTGAAAAGGCCGCCCTGCCTCTCCCTGCACCGCAGCGTCTGTCTCATCCGGACGTAGCAAAATACGACCACAAACAGCGGGAAGGCCAGCACCAAGATGTTCATCTTTAAAGCCAGAAAAGCCTTCCAGAACTCCTGGTCAGCCGGCAGGAGGGGAGGCCTGCCAAAGAAGCACGTGTATTTCAGGCTTTCCACCTGAGCGTCAGGAAACATGGACTCGGGCACTGCGGCTAGGATGGCCGTCGCCCACGCCGCGGTGCTGGTGATCATGCTGCAGCACACTGGCCTGGTGGCTGAGGAAGAGCATTGCACGTGGAAAAACACCAGGTACCTCTGCACGACCAGGAGGACAGTGAAGAACGCCTCGCTGTACAGCCCCACGGAATAGAGCCCAGCGAGGATTCTGCACGTGGGGGCTCCAAAGCCGCTCCCCAGGGAGGCGGCATGAGCCCAGAATGGCAGGGCAAGCAAGAAGCACACGTTGGAAACGGCCAAGTTCAGAAAATAGACGTTCTCCACGTGCCGGAGCTGTCGACGTTTCGCCAGGATGAGTGCCACCAAGATGTTGTCCAGGAGTCCGACCATGAACACGGTGGTGCAGAGTGGTGGCACCAGCTGCGCTGACAGCCCCTGGGCGTCGTACTCCGTGCACGGCTCCACCTCGTCGCCTGGCAGGTCGCCCTCGATGAGGACATCGTACTCATCCTCCGGCGAAGTCGTGAAGTCAGCCATCCTCGGCCTGCCCTAGGGAGAAACGAGAGGTCACTGTCCCTTACTTCAACGGCTGTGTCCTGGAGGAGACACCAGCCGGGCCAGCACCCACGCCACGTTCCCCGTGCTGGTGCGGGTCTCTGTCTCAGGAGCCCAAAAACAGTCCCGCAGCCACTTCCCAGGGCAGCCGCCCCTCCGCCTGGCTGTGAGGTTCTTAGGGGCTTAGCAGAGCATGGCACGGAACCCTCCCCGGGACTCACATTCTTCACAGAGTATGGACCTGCACACTTGCAGACGGTAGGGAAGAAGACACACATGAAAGAGAGCCAAGCACCGTGGCTTACTTTCCGGAAACTGGAGTAGGTCATCATTTCTATGTGTTTAAAAATATGCTCACCCACTGGAACAAGCTTCCCGTCCTGGCTGAGATGTTTCTCTCTCGAAGGATATAAATAAATGTTTGCAAAAGTGAAACCATCGCTGTGGACATTGCTGGTTAGATACACAGATGACTTACCCCACGCCTGAGTTCCTGGGGGGGAGGGCGCAGCCTCCTGACCGCCCATCCACCGAGCCGTGGGAAAGGCCTGGGCACCGGAAGGCGCAGCCTTTGGCACGGCCTGGCCTGACCCCGCCAGGCGGGACAGCGGCTGTTTGTTCCCCTGGTGGCTCTGCCCTCCTCTCTGATCCCAGCGACCAGCTGAAATAAAGCAAGCTCCCTCAGACCTCAGGGTCTCTAAGCCTCCGAGCAGAACCGGGAAGTTGTTTCTCCTCCCCACTTCCCCTGCACCCCGCCTTTGATTTCCCAGTGGCCTCAGTCACTTACGCTGTCCTCCTGGCCGCCCTGATAAGGACCTGGTGACTGCTGCTCGGGGCGATAGAGAGGGCCGGGCTGGCCCCGAGAACCCTCTGACTTTGGCCATCAGTAGCAGCTACCAGCTCCCATCAGGGGGACAATGTTCGGGGTCCCAGGAGTCACACCTGGGGACCTGTCCCTCCAGGGCAGCATCTCGGAGCCCACGCCCTGAGGGGCAACCACGCTGACAGCCCGGGGCCTGTGCATTTGGGTTCTCACTGCCATTTTTGGAAGGCTCCTCACATGGGCTGAGGGATGGGGTCCCCAGAGGTGACCTGAGGAAGACGAATGGCACAGAAGTAATGCCAGCTGGGAGGGAGGGCGGGGGGCCCTAGTGCCACCGAAAGTCTTCAGCTGCCCCGGCATCGTACTGAGGAACACACGGATCATGTGAGCGGCTGGAAGTGACCTGAGCTGGGACACTTGGGGACCTGACGCTGCTCTGAGGAGAGGCCAGAGGAGGAAAGTCTGGGGTGAGGACATGGGGACAGAGCCAGGCGGGTGGGAGGGGCCGCGAGGAGGACAATCCAACCCCATGCTGAGGCCAGGAAGACATGGACAGAGGCTCTGACAAGCTTGGGATGGGGAGGGGGTCGGAGGACCTGGAGGCTGAGGAGGTCTGGGAGGACTCGTGGGCCAGCCTAACCCGGGGACGGCGCTGCCCTCCGGCCCAGCCCTCCGGCCTCTGGTTCCACGCCGTGCACGGTCTGGGCAGCCCGCGGTGCAGAGGCCGCTCTGGAACTAGAAAAGCGAACGAGCCTCCAGGAAGAGAAGCAGCAGCAGCGAAGGAGCCAGACGGGAATGTGACCCCGCGCCGCCTCGAACTCCGAGGACACCAGCCACGGCAGCGGGGCCGAGGGGCTGGTGTGGTGGAACCCGGCTGTGGCTGTTCCCGGAAGTCCTCTCCTCCACCGCTGGGGCTCCCCCGTCCTGGGGAGCTCTGCCTCCTGATGGCGACTCCAGCCTCCGTGGTCCTCCCTCCTGTGCTGGGTGACCGGGAGCCACGCACAGGACACGCAGGTCCGTGAGGTTCACAGTGGGCAGTGTGTGACATGTGGACGGTGTGCCAGGAGGTGTAGAGAGAGAAGGAGGGCGTGGACTTGGCTCACACAGCTGAGAAAGAGCTGAACTGAAAACAAGTTCCTTTACCACAGGAATTCGCAGAGGTTTTTGTTTTTAAGAGAATTATTTAATTTTATCTATTATTATTATTGCTGCTGTTGTTACTTTTAAAAATTTGATGAGAGAGAGAGAGAGAGAGAGAGAGAGAGAGAAAGCAAGTTGCTAAGTCCAGGACTTGAACCGTGGTCAGCCATGTGGGAGTCCACCTGCCGGCCCCTCACAGAGTTCTCAATTTGCTAACACAAGCCTCTGTACAGAACTTAGGGTGTACAGTCTTTCCCGAAACCGTGGGATCCCGGAACCCCTCCTTCCATGTTAAATACTCTGGGTCAGGAGCTCTGCAGGCGTATTTTGAGAAGCGTCGCCCTAGACAGCAGATATTACCATGCGTGGGGGTGGCCCTGAAAGTGGTCCCCCCCAGCTCTGAGGGGAGCATGACCGCCCGAGGGGCCAGCTGCTGCACCCTGAGGACCACCTCTGCAGCTGTGCGGGTCCTTGTGAGGGACACCGGACACCGCGGCAGGCCATTCCCACAGGATGGGCTCCTCTGCTGGGGGACGGGCTGTGCCTCCCTCCCTCTCCCTCACTGGGGCCAGGGCTCCTCTGCTGGGGGACGGGCTGTGCCTCCCCCCCTCTCCCTGACTGGGGCCAGGGCTCCTCTGCTGGGGGACGGGCTGTGCCTCCCTCCCTCTCCCTCACTGGGGCCAGGGCTCCTCTGCTGGGGGACGGGCTGTGCCTCCCTCCCTCTCCCTCACTGGGGCCAGGGCTCCTCTGCTGGGGGACGGGCTGTGCCTCCCTCCCTCTCTCCCTGCCCCGAGGTCAGACCTGCATCTGATCATGGCTCTGCAGCCCCACCCCGCCCTCTGCACCTGCTCTCACAGAAGCTCCCCCAACGCGTCCCCTCGTGCCAGGTCCCACTCGGCCGTCGACCCTGGAGGACGTGGGCTGGCACAGCCTCGGAAGGAGGGCTCGGTCCCTGGGCTCAGTCCTGTGTCTCTCAGGGAGAGGTCGTTCTGCAGCATCTTAGTCGGCCTCCTGTGGCCGGCTGGGGCCAGTCTTTCTAGAACACACAAACCACTCAGTCCCATCTTCCCCCACCCTTCCTGTCCAGCCAAGGCCTCAGGCCCTGCACCTTTTCCATTTCCCCCGCGCTCTGCTGTCTACCTCCTCTGCTCCACCTCGCCCCTCTGCACCCCCTTTCCACACGCTCCTGCTCCGTGCCCTCTGGAATCCCAATTCCATGATCAGACGCAAACCTCCCCGGCAGCTTAATTCACCCCGGGGACTTCCCGCTGTCTCTGTTCATGGGGAACACTGCTTTCCTCTCGGCTATCTCAAGTGGGGTGCAAAGGTGACACGCATGGCCTCAGGGCCACCTTGCTGTTCGCCCCGAACCTCCATAAGTGCGGACTGCCTTGGCCTCCAGTCCCCAGCGGGGTCGCCCTCACTCCACTCACCGCTGCCTTCCGCAGTCTGCCCAGTGGCCCCTCGCTAGTCACTGTGTGGACAGGGCATCGTGCTGCTGTCCACCCCAGACGCCTTCATAATCCCGGGGACTAAGCTGTCCTCGCGGGTCCCCACTCAGTGCCCAAGTCTCAGCTCATTCCCTCACCCTCACTGGCCTTCGGTCTCGCTCCGCGAGCGTCTACCCCAGGTCTAGCTGAGCCCCAGGAGCCCGTCATTGGTGCTTCCCTGCCAGTGTCCTGAGCTCCCTAAACCCACTTCCTTCGATCGAGCTGTCGGTCTGCCCTTCAGCTGTGCTTCGGAGAACAGCTGGTTGAAACCACTTTTCTATAAACACAACGCCCGTTACTAATTTATGGCCCCCAATCTCAGAGGGTCTTCTGAGTGTCGCAGATTGTCACTTCCCCACATTCTATCAGCTATTTCAAACTATTCACAACTCCCAGTCTTCACCACCTACGCTAATGGCTCTCGCCCCCTCCAGGAGACAGCCTCACCTTTCTCAGGACTCAGCTCCTGGTCCCCGCCTTCACATGTCTCTGGGACACTTGGCGTCTTTCCTCCATCCGTGGACAGCTTTGCCCAAGATCCCCGGAGAAGGAATTGAGGTGTGCCGGGGTGGGGGAGGTGGTGTGGCGGTTTCTCACTTTCCCTCTCACTGTCTCTGTCTCTAAGAAAATGCTGAAGTGTCTCCATTAACTAAGGACTATCAACTCACCCTTGACCCTGCTCCTTGTTCTAAGGACTCACTGTCTCCTCCCTCGCTCCTGTCGGGCGACCGTCCTTGCCTCCCCCCTTCTGTTTTACAGCCACGGGGCTCCCAGGGGCACCCCTGATGTCCTGCGGTTGAACGCAGTTCGACCCTGCAGAGTTGGGGCACTAGGGCATCGTGTGCCGTGGACAGGAAGTGCCCAGTATTTCCCAACTCCCCAGCGTGTTGACGAGGGCCGCAGCCACAGCCACAGCCACAGCCACGAGATCTCCTGAAGCCCGACACAGGCACGAGCGCTCGTGGGGCTTCCCAGGCTGAACGGTGCTTGGCCGTCCTGAAACCCTCGTAGAATCTAGAAGTCCTGCCGTGGGACTTTCCAGGGGAGACGGCAGAGCGGAGGAGGCCTCCATGGCTTATCAAATGACGGGATAGAAACAGCCAGAAGTGTTAATAACAACTCTGAAACGCACCAGCAGTAACTGAACAAGAAATAGGGTATAATCTTTTTTTAAAAAGATTTATTTATTTATTTAATTCCATTTATTATTATTATTTTAATTTGACCAGAGAGAGACAGATTGAGAGAGAGAGAAAGGGGATGGGAGAAAGCCAGCTGCCTGGTCCAGGACTCAAACTGTGGTCGGGAGTCCAGTCCCCTTAACCGCCGCGTCACCCGCCAGCCCCAGCAAACAATTTTATACCAAGAGTGGGGACCTGGTGCCTTGCTGCTTTGCCGAAACCCAGCCCTACGGGCTAGACGGCCCTGACGGAAGAGAAGCCATAACCCTGAGAACCATCCTAATGCTATTTATTTATTTTTAAATTTATTTTAAAATTTTTGCTACAGGGCATGTGCACTCTCTGGAGAGAGAGAGAGAATGTGAGAAAGCACCCTCTGTGGGGACGGCCACGCTGCATTCTCTTCTCCTGCTGGATTTCGGGAACACCCACACACATGCCTAGCGTGTTTTCCAAGCCGCCCAGTCTGAGACTGGGATCACTAGTTGGACACGTGGGATCCTGCTGCCTTAACCTCCGCGCCACTGGATTATCCCTTAATCCTCTTTAATTAGGAGACAAGTGAACTCAGAGGGTGTGTATGTATCCCCAGGGGAACAAAAGCAAAATAAAACCAAGCAAGCAGAAGCTCTCACATTTCTGAGGGTCGAACGGTTTTGAGGGCTTTCGCAGTCCAGGCCACTGTGCCGAGTTAGGACAATAACAAACCCATGAGAGGGGACTGTACCCTGTATGTCCCGAATGGGCTATGGTAATAACACTTTGTTCGTTTTTTAGAATCTCAACCCTTCATAAAAACACTTTCAACGAAATCATGATTTAACCAAACCTTCCAGGGCTCTACTACTCTGGCTTAGATCTGCAGTCCCACATGGTGGTCCGCTTCCTTGTGTGTTTTCTGGTCTCCGCGTAAGTGCGTTTTTATCAGGGGTTGCTTTATCTGCAGTAGCTTTTTTGTGGCCTGAAGTGTGAGGGTTCCTTTCCATGGGTTTTGCTTTCATTTCAGCCAGGGGTTATCAAGGCTCTGAGATGAGTTTTCCTGCCTGGTTTTAGGATCTCCCAGTTCGAGGAGAATATCATGTTGAATAGCATATGTGCATGCAGCGTGGGTTCTGGATTCTCAGAGATCTTCCGCCTACCACTTAGTGCCCAGGAAAAAAGAGTACTTCCGTGTCATCCTTCTCCACCCGTGCCTGAGTTTTTCCCATCTCTCTTTTCCCAAGGGCTACTTGATGCCAGGATCTGTCCATTCTAGTGCTCCATATCGGACAGCCCAAGGCCTGTCAGCTCCATGTTGAAATTACACCGAGCAGCCTTTTCATGTGTGCAGCTTTAGCCTGGTCTACACCAGACAGTGACCAAAATGGTAAATACCCAATGAGTGCTGTCAGTGACTACTTGTGGAAAACTGTAGTCCCCAGGGCTGGCACTGGTGGTGGTTAAGGCACTGGACTCCCAAGTGGCCAACCATGGTTTGAGTCCCAGATCTGGCAGCTTGCTTTCTCACTTCCCCTTTCTCTCTCTTGTCAAATTAAAAAAATAAATAGTAATAGAAAATTAAATAAAATCCATAAACAGTTCTTAAAAAAAGAGGAAGATGTAGTCCTTATGTTCATTTCTCAGGTATTCAGTGCCCATGGTCTGGTAAGACTTCCCTCTTCCCTCCTGCACCCTCTGCTCCCCAGTCTGGTCCACCTGCTTTCCGCCTGGGGAGGTTTACTCGCTCACAGCAGGTTCCCCTGTCCCCTTTATTCAGCCAAAGGGAGTGGAGATTAGGAAGTGAGGTCAGGGGATTTAGCTCCTGGCTCCCTCCTGGTGGGTCTCAGCGGGCGGACGTGTCCCCTGACCTCGGGCAGCTCTTGTCCAGTGGCGTTCTCCTCCCGCCACTTCCGGCGCAGCAGTGGGAATGGCGGCCCGCTCCCGTGCACACCAGGTACCCCACACGAGGTGCCCGTCTTCGTACGGACTCCCCTTACCCTCCTCGGTTCTACCTGAGTGTGCCGTCTGGTTTCTGCCGAGGCCTTGAAGGACGCATCTCCCAATGCCCAGGCCTTGTCCAGACCCTGGGGAGGACACGGCGAGTGAGGCAGACCTGCCCTCTGCCCTCCCAGTGCTGGGCTTCTAGAGGAGAGGCCAGGCCCGAGACTGGTCATGGCCATGTGCTGGGGGCACACGGGGCCACGGGCCCAGCCACAGGGCGCCTGCCTGGAACAGCAGGGATGAGCGACAGTTCCGGGCTGGAGGCCGGGGCGGGGGCCTGTGGGGGCCTGTGGGGGCCTCGTGCTCCCCCCACGCCGCTTTATTGTTTATTGGCCCCTTGACTGAGTTTTAGGAAAAGAGAAAATGGAAACTGAGAGCCAGACTCTCCGGCTCGGGGAGGGAGAGTCGTGCCTGCAAGGATTAGGAGGCACGCCTGTCGCCTGTTGGAGCGGAGGCCGGAGTGGAGGCAGGGCCGGAGGGAGCAGCTGGCCCGAGGTGGCTGCAGCTGAGCCCTCAGGGGTCTCCCAGGAGCCATGGGGCCGGCTGGCCCTGCGGGTTGCCCTGAATGGGGAGGAGGGGGCTGGGCCCCTGCAGTGACACCCCAGCCACTGTCAGCCTTGTGGCCTACCCTGTTTAGGTGGAAGGTTCTGGATTTCCTGCACATTTCAGTTACTGTAAATGACAAACCATGGAAACTGAAAGGTCTAGAGCCGGTGTCGTAAGGCCAGGAACCCACACCAGGCTCGTGCACACCGAGGAAGTCACGTGCACTCTGAGGCCACACGGCTCACAATGTTACGTGTTCCTCTTGAACCCTCAGGTGGTCACACGTCATCGTTGCCGTGTGAGGGCAGGGTGTGGCGAGTCCCAGCTGCTGAGGAGGCTGAGGGGGAGGAGGGCGACACGATGAGGCTGAACCCGCACACACACACACACACACACATCCATGCACACCCACTCACACACATGTGCATGCACACTCACATACATGCACGCCACACACAAACACACACACTCACACGCCATCCCTTTTGGTAAAATTAATTATGACACCTTTCAGTCATGCAGGACAGAGGCCTCAGCCTGTGCCCCCACCCGAGCCTTGGCGGCCCCACTTCCTGCCCTGCTCTCCCCCGGTGGTCCCCGGCTCAGAGCCACAGCCACTTCCTGCCCCGGCCCTGCAGCCTCCCAGGGCTTGATCTGAGCCAGTTCCCATCTCTGCACAAGAAGGCCCCCCGCCCCGGCGCCCCGAGGACTCGGCCACATCCTTCTCTCTCCCAGTACACCACGGAGCCCGGTCCTGCCCCTGGGAGCAGTCCAGACTGGGGAGCAGAAGTCGCGCTTCTCGGGGAAGGAGGCGACGTTAGCCCTACAGCCCTCCCTGCCCAGGAAGGAGCTGGGTTACTCACCATCTGACGGCCTCGGAGCCAGCGGGGTTCTCCACCCCTTTCTTGCGTGATGTCTCTGCAGCATCGACACTTCCTCTTCCTCCCAGGGCAGTGCCCCCATCCCTGGGCCACTACTACTGCCCGATCAGCACTGCCTTCCCCGGCACCGCTCTCTGTTCCCGAGGTGCCTTCTGCTTCGGTCCTCGGGGTTCTCTGGAGCCATCTCCCCACTGCCTGTGACCCCGGGGGTCGCTCACCGTGCAGCTCCTCATTCCTGCGCCCTGTCATCACCTAGCCCGGCACACCAGCTGCTCTGGAAGCATTTGTCAAATGAGTGAATGAATGATTGAAAATGCAAATTCCCCGAGCTAACGACGCTTTCACTGTCATCCGTTATTTACCTCTCAGGAGGACTTTGACAAAGAGCCGCTTCCAGAATGGCAGGCAGACCCCTTGCAGGAGAAATGCCCGTTGACATGCACCTGTCCTCTCTGTAAGAGCAGCTAAGGAGGGGACCCACCATCGGGTGGTGGGGGTGGATGGACTTCTTTCTGAGGGTGTGGGGACTTTCGTGTCTGTGTTAGTTCAAGGGCTAAGGAGTCCCGTTCAAGGCTTCCCCGCAGTAAAGGAGAGCACGACAAGACAGTGGGACCGGGGCCGGGAAGAAGGGGTACTGAGCATCGGGACCTGGGCAGCGCCAGCCCGCGGCGGTTCCGTGCGGGGACTGCTTCCCCAGCAGCCATGGATCTTGCCAGAGCACAGCCAGGCCTGTCTGCTCTGTGGGCCCAGGCTGGCGATCTTTTCTGCAGGCGACAATCTGGTTTACTCATCGGGGAGCATGGCCTAGCACTTGTGGCGGGAAGGTGGCCTCTCTGGTGTGTGCTCACTGCTTCCGGTGGTCTCTGGAAGCCAGCTCTTCTCTTTCTCTTCCTCCTTCTCCTTCTTCTTCTTCTTTTTTTAAATAAAAAAAAAAAAATTGTGTTTACTTAGAAGCATTCAGAATGTCAACAAAACAGCTGCAACTTTTTTTTTTATTTTTGCAATTAGAGTGGTATTCAGTTAACAGAACAACAATTATTTCATGTAAGCTGCAGCAGAGACAACTGAAGATGACAAAAACTACCATCCCCATATAGAACTAATAGGATACTTAACATTTTAGGACATCTAGTCAGTGTTCAAATTTCCCCAGAGATTGCACACATGTGCTTTTCTCGTTGCTTTGGTCTAACCTGGATACGAACAAGGCCCGCCACTGTACGGTACGATTAGCATGTGACGGTTCTTCTCCCCTCCCCCTTTCTTTTTTGCACTGCATTTAATAAACTGGACCATCTGACCTGTAGACCTGCTGCCTTCCAGATTTGGCTTACTGCGTTCTTGTGGTGTCTTTTTTTTTGGGGGGGGGAAGGTTTTTGTTATAGGGTGCATGCACTCGCCAGAAAGATAGAGAAAGACAGAGAGACAGAAAACGAGAAATCATCCTCCCGGGGGAATGGCAACGCCGCAGTCCCTTCTCCTCCATTCTCCTCTCGGGATCTTGGGCATGCACGCACATGCGCCCAGTGTGAGTTTAAGCCACTGGGTCCAGGACTTGAACTGCGGTTGACTACATGGGGGTCCAGCGACATAGCCATTACGCCAACTGCTGGTCCCCTGGTGTCATGTAATGCCCCTCTGTCCCTGTATTTTCTTGGAACTGGTCCGTACACCAGGAGTCTTCAGCAGCTGCAGCGTGGTCCTTGGGGAGGCCCTCCGTGGACGGGCTGAGCGTTCACTACTGCTCTGCACTGGGCCATCCACCGTTTCTTTTTCTTTCTTTTTTAAAAAGGGTTTTATCATATGGCACATGTGCTTGCCAGAGAGAGAGAGATGAGAGAGGGAAAGTGAGAAATCACCCCCGGGGGGGATGGCCACACCACATTCCCTTCTCCTCCATTCTCCTCCTGGGATCTTGGGCACGCACACACACACGCGCCCAGTGTGATCTTCAGCCACTGGGTCAGGGACTCCAACCATGGTCGACTGTAAGGGGGTCCACTGTCTTAACCACCACGCCATCTGCTAGCTCCACTTGCTTTTCTTTTTTTAATGAGAAGTGGAATTGTGTATTCATTTATTCATTTATTTAATTTTACACTTAGTCGTTGTGCACCTTTACCACACACAATAAGGTTTTTCAAAGTATGTATGCATTGCATGTCAATCAAGCCACAGATACAACCACACACCTCATCCCCAGCAGGTACCTTCCTTTCTTGTGTCCACTAGATGTTTTTATTCCCCCTGAGCCCCTCTCTCTCCGTCCCCACTCTCCACCCTCTCCTGCACGGTCTCTGGTACACATACTTGCTGGCTCTGCTGTTGTATCGTCCAGTCTTTCAGTTTCTGCCATAAAGTTCAGACATTTGGGGGGCCACCAGGTGGCGTGGTGGTTAAGGCTCTGGACTCCCACATGGCTGACCGTGGTCTGAGTCCCAGACATGGTGGCTTGCTTTCTCACTTTCCTTTCTCCCTTCCTCTCTGGTCCAATTATATATATATATATATATTTTTTTTTTTTTTTTTTAATTCATAAAAAAGCTCAGACATTTGGCATTTATTGAGCAGGGGCATGCAATGTCTGTCTTTCATAAAAAAAGCTCAGACATTTGGCATTTATTGAGCAGGGGCATGCAATGTCTGTCTTTCATAGTCGGGCTTCTATCGCTTAGCACTACATTTTCTATATTCATCACTTTGCATCAGATGATAGGGGCTCGTCGTATTCCGTAGGGTGCCGCGTTACTGCCACCCGGCTGGGCATCCAGGCTGATCCCATGTCTCCGCCATTGTGAACGATGCTGCAGAACACATGGATGTAAACACCCGGGAGCGGTGTCACGCCTGGGTCATACGGCGGGGCTACTGTAGGTCTCTGAGGGACTTCCACACTCTGCACCGTGGCCGGACTAACTGACAGTCCCAACGACGGTGCAGGAGGCTTCCCTTTTCACCACAGCCTCACCAGCGCGGGCGTGCTTAGTCTTTTCCTCATCACAGCCATCTGACAGGTGCGGGTGCATCCATGGTGGCTCTCATTTGCATTTCTCATGTCACTGTTTCTTCTATGTGAACAGCGGTCATTGGATTCAGGAGGAGTCGAAGGACAGTAATGTTAAGACACTGGGACAGGTGAGACTGAAGACCAGTAAAGACGTAGGAAATGTCTCTGAAAGCGGTGGGGGGGACACTCATTACGACGCCGTGACACTGTGTGAGTGGGGGAGCTCACGGGCCAGAATGGGAAGTGTAGGAACAGAGCCAGGCATTCTGGGAGGTTCAAAATATCATAAACATGGGATTTTAAATGAGTAGGAACTTAACCAACGGGCCTGGGGCAGTCGTGTGCCTCTGGGGAAAGCAAGAAACCAAACCTTGGCTTTCTGCTTTGCTCCCAAAGTTCATGATCGTTTCTGGAGGGAGCAATAAGAGTTGTAAGAAAACGAAACTGTAAGTATTTAAGGGAAGATGGGAGTTGTTTGTTTTTTTTTTTTCTTTGCAACATTAGAAGGGGGAAGCCTCTCCCCAACATGCCACAAAACCCAGAAACCAAAGAAAAAGTTAAGTTCAACTACATAAAATTAAAATCTCTCCATGGCAAACAACAACAATAATAATACCAGCTAAAAGTGCATGACCAACTGCTCCACGGCAGTGGCTTGTGTGATACGTTAGGCGCATTCACTCACTTAATCCTGGAGACGGCCTATGAGCTTGGCATTTTATTCCTATTTCACGGGGCAGGGGGTGGGGGAACTCAGGCACGGAGAGGTTACATAATGTGCCCAAGATGATAAAGTGAAAAAGACCATGAGCTAGTATATGAGGATAGCAAGTGCAGGAGAAAAGAGCACAGATGGGAATTTGCTCATGTACACAGGAACTCTCTCCAGAGTAATACTCAGAGTTGGTGACAATCGCTCCCAGGATGGGAGACTGGGAGTGGGAGACAGGGATGGGACGGAGAGATTTTCGCAGGTGCTCTTTGGTACCTGAGAGCGAGGATGGGGTGGAGACAGGGCAGTTACAAAGCCAGGCCCAAGAATTCAAAAGAGGGGCGTTGTCTTGAGTCAAAACAAAAAGACGAAGCTGCTTTCCGTGGAGTCGGAGCTGTGCACTGGCCGGCTGGTGGCTGTGTGGGTGCCTGGCTCCGAACCCCGTGCCAGGCCCTATGTGAGCCGCTGTCTGCCTGCCAACTTCGAATGCTCTGCAGAATCATTGCCTTGAGCAGGACTGGTTGGAACTGGCATGAACGCACAGTTCTTCAGGGACAGCACTTTCCTGGACAGAACGGAGGGGGGGCATGCCTGGGGGACGCCGCACATGAGCGGGAGACTGACCTTGGCCGACATAAGCCAACTCTGTGCTCCTGTGTGAAACGGCTCAGCCAGACCCTGTCTACACAGGAGACGGGCTCTCCGGAATTTGAAGTTGCCAGCTCAGCCTGGGTGCCAGGCGTCCCATTTCTATTTATTTCTCACATGGAAAGAACGGGTCAAAATAACCCCATGCCAGAAATGAGAGGTAAATGTAAGGGCGCTTCAGAAAGCTTGTGGAAAAGGGGTTTACAGTATGAATTTATTTTTTGAAATCCATGCAGTTTTTTCATAATATGCCTTTTCTTTTCTTTTCTTTTCTTTTCTTTTCTTTTCTTTTCTTTTCTTTTCTTTTCTCTTTTCTTTTCTTCTTTTCTTTTCTTTCTCTTTCTTTCTTTCTTTCTTTCTTTCTTTCTTTCTTTCTTTCTTTCTTTCTTTCTTCCTTTCCTTTCCTTTCCTTTCCTTTCCTTTCTTTTTTTCTTTTCTTTTCTTTTCTTTCTTTCTTTCTTTCTTTCTTTCTTTCTTTCCTTTCCTTTCCTTTCTTTTTTTCTTTTCTTTCTTTCTTTCTTTCTTTCTTTCTTTCTTTCTTTCTTTCTTTCTTTCTTCCTTTCCTTTCCTTTCCTTTCCTTTCCTTTCCTTTCCTTTCCTTTCCTTTCTTTTTTTTTTTCTTTCTTTCTTTCTTTCTTTCTTTCTTTCTTTCTTTCTTTCTTTCTTTCTTTCTTTCTTTCTTTCTTTCTTTTTTGCTATAGGGCGCATACGCTCGCCAGAAAGACAGAGAGAGACAGAAAGCGAGAAATTTTCCTCCAGGGGATGGCCATGCCCCAATCCTTTCTCCTCCATTCTCCTCTCAGGATCTTGGGCACAAGTGAGTTTAAGCCACCGGGTCTGGGACTCCAATCACAGTCGACTACGTGAGAGTCCAGCAACATAGTCATCACACCAACTGCTGGTCCCTGCATTTTCTTTCTTTTAAGAGAGTGTTTTTTTTTTTCTCCCCTGTATGGTGTATGTACTCATTGGAAATACAGAGAGAAAGTGAGGAATTATCCCCCAGGGGGAATGGCCATGCCACAATCCCTTTTCTCCTCCACTCTCTTCTCTTGGGATTTTGAGCACACATGCACACATGCCTGATGTGAGTTTCAAGTGTCTGGGTGCAGGACTTGAACCATGGTCAACCATGTGGGAGTCCAGTACCTTAACCATTATGCCACCTGCTGGCCCCCATAATACATATTTTCTATACATTTTTTCAAGAGCTTCTCATACTTGGATATTTCATGTTGCCAATTAAGTCTAAGTTCATCTGCTTTAAAAGCCTCCATCTGGGGGGCCCAGCAGATGGCATAGTGGTTACATCACTGGACTCCCATGTAGTTGACGGTAGTTCAAGTCCCAGACTTGGTGGTTTAAAACTCAGGCCGGGCACATGTGTGTGCGTGCCCAGGGGGTGATCTCTTACTTCTGTCTCTCTGTGCCTCTTGCGAGTACATGTGCCCTATAGCAGAAGTCTCTCTCTCTCTCAAAAAAAAAAAAAAAAAAAAAAAAAAGCCTGCTTGTGAAGGCAGAGTTAATGTTCTGGAATAAAAATGGAGAGGGCCGGCAGTGGTGGTTGAGGAGCTGGACTCCCACAGGGCTGACTGGTTCCCGAACCTCCCAGCTTGCTTTTTCACTTTCCCTCTCTCTCTCTGGTCAAACTGAAGAATAACAATAAATAAATAAAGTTAAATAATTCCAAAAAAAAAAAAATAAAAGGAGACTCCCTGGGCTACGTGCTGCAAGACCTTGCCTAGAACACAGTCCTTGTTCTCGGCTTGAGAGGCTTTACCCAGCGGGTCTCAAACTCTGCATTTGGAACCCCCCGGGAGCTCTGAGAGTCGGGACCGCAGGCTGCACTGGGCACTGATCCAGCCAGAACTGCACAGTCAGGGTTAGGCCAGGGCCAGGGCGTGGGCTCCTGAATTACAGGCCCAGTGCGGGAATCCGCACCCGCGCTGGTCGCCAGGGGCGCTGCAGCCGCTCCCCGGGGCTGCCCGTCCGTTTCCTACGGCCGGAGTCCCGGAATCCGTAAGCAGGCTGGATCAGACGAGGTGGCAAGCCCTGGAGAGAGTGTGCGTGGTAGAGAAAGTCACCCACATCCCGGTCACATCCGGGTGTTTTACACGCCTGGCGGCGCCCGCAACCAGCAATACACAGTGTCGGCGAGCACGGAGCAGGAGGGCTTGGGCGTTTCCTGGACCATGAACACTGTCCAGCTGCAGACATTTTCCGGTCCTGCCGCCGGGAGGTGAGCTGAGCACGCGGGGATCGGTGGTCGCAGCTGCGCGTGTGCCCCGAGCCGCGGGGACATGCCTCGTGTCCGCCGCCCCAGGGCCGGCCTCGTCTGCATTCGCCGCTCGGGCTCCAGGCCGGGGGTCGGACAGCCCTGCAGGTTGCTACTGCGGCCTCAGGGGGGCAGTAGAGGCCAAGGTTCTTGGTGGCCGCGACCGCCTGGGAATTCCACGGACTTGGTTTGAGATTCATGCTCTTTCCATGTGCGCTTTAGAAAACAGTTACTACCCCGAGGGTAAAAAGGTCCCGAAACGGGACAGGACCACAGTGACGTAGGACTTATAGTCGAGTTAAGTAGTAACAAGCTAAAGCCAAATACAAGTAAGACATTAAAAAAAAAAAAAAGCCAGCAGGCGGTGTACTGGTGACAGTGCTGGTCTCTCACCTGGCTGATGTGGCTCGAGTCCTGGACCTGGAGGTTTGAAAATCACGCCGGGCGCCTGTGCGTGTGTGCCCTAAATCCCAAGAGGAGAATGGAGGAGAAGGGACTGCGGCGTGGCCATCCCCCCTGGACAGTGGTTCTCACTTTCCTTCCCTGTCTCTCTCTCTCTGATAAGCACAGAAGCCTAAAGAAAACAAAATGCTTGTAGGAAATGAAGAAGGTAATCCATGTTACATAAATAAATAATGTATAGACATATAAATATATATAATCCAGACTATTAAAGTTTGACTACACTTTGGGAAAATGCAAGCAAGAATTTATAGTGAATTTTATTTCAGAGCAAAGGACTTTTGGTAACGCTTTCATTTCTGCTTCTTCTGTTCGCTCTCAGGCCGGCATCTGGAAGGCCGCTGCGTACTGCGATTATAAGTAAGCGAGCTTGTCACAGACCAGGCGGCCGGCTTGTTCTCGCTCACATTTCCACATCTAGCCTTGGGGCCGCTGGCGAGAAGTGTGCAGTCTTCACCAGAAGGGTTAACGATTGCGGTTGTGTTTGAGGGTTTCTCTGATAGAAAAGAAATGGCCTCTAAATGGAATTGGAACCGTGCAAACACCAGTGCATCTCAGTTTAGTCAGCTCTGTGTAAGCAGAGAACCCCTGGGATACGAATGGACACCGGATCCCAAGCCGCCAATTTGCAAGGATTTCCTCCTGGCTAAGGACACGCACTGTACTTGACCTTACCTGCAGCAGGCACGAGCCCCTCCTCAGCAGGGCCCCTGGTGGAGACGGTGGGCATCTTCTTCCAGGGGCTGGTGGACGGGGTTGCATCCTGAAGGTCATAAACCTGGAGTCAAGGATGAGCACCGAGGTGACAGGATGGCTCCGTAAAGGCTGTGACACTCGGATGCTCTCTTTGTGTGGATGGTGGGTTCCTTTAAGAAGATGGAGAGTGGGTAGGTGTGTGTGCAAGTGCATCGGCCACAGAAACAGACACCTCCGCCCTCCGCATGGAGCTGTCTTCATCGACTGGGCAGATCCCCCTTCTCCGCAGCCTCTTCCGTTTGCTCTAACCCCAGCCCCTCTCACCTTTCCGTAGTTCATTCTTCCTAAGAGAGAGGAGGGATCTTTCAACAATGGGAGGAGAAGCTGTCCTCCCTGCAGGTCCAACTGCCTGCCCACGCTCACTTCCCACGCCTGCAGGTCAGACCACGGCGAGACCATGGCCAGCTCTCATGTCTGCTGTTGGACCTGCCCTGGGAGGTGAGCATGCTGCAGGTGGAGGGCCAGCATGTTCCAAGCCGTGGCTGGTTCCCGCAGGTCACCTTTCCTGGAGCAACTGCCCTTTCTCAGGAGGAGAGAGACACGTGCACAGAAATGTGCTTGCACGCTGTTGTCAGGACTTGGGGCACACACACACACGCACCCAGTGTGTATTTCAAGCTGCCGGGGCTGGGATTCACACTGCTGTTGGCCTGGTGGGGTCCGGCTCCCTTAACCACTAGGCCCCTGGGCCAGCCCATCACCCTACCGTCATCACCACAATTAGAGCCAAGTCTTTGGGAGAGGTTTTAAAGGAAAAGCAGCCCATGGAAAGACACTTGCTCATATATGTTTATTGCAGCATTATTCACAATTGATAAGACATGGAATCAACCCAAATGTCCACGAACAGGTGAGTGGGTTGAAAAAATGTGGCACATACACTCTATGGAATACTGCTCAGCTATGAAAGGCAGTAAGCCCGTGACATCTGATATAAAGTGGACGAATGTGGAAGATTCAATGCTAAGTGATGCAAGCCAGTCTATGAAAGAGAGGCACTGTATGTCCCCACTTTATACCGTATGTCTGCACTCTCCAGCAGAAACGGAAAGATTAGAAAGTATAACCGCAAGGAGGCCAAGTGTAGATACTAGAGATAGTACAGTAGGTGGTGCGTAGTAGAAGGTGCGAGGAGGGGAATCAGGGAAAATCAAATGAACAAAACCTTTAACAGACATGAAAATGAAGTTATCTATTGATGATAAGGTATATGGTAATATCTTTGACTTGACTAATATGCACCATATTCATGCCGGAAAAAACCATGTTATATATTGTAGAGATGTATAGTGAGAAAATGTGAAGAGAAAAATAAATGAAAAAGAAAGAAATAAAGTAACCGTCAGAGCAACCAGCCCCCTCCTCATGTGCCAGGTGCCCCCCTCTCAGGACTCTGGGTAAATGGTCAGGGTGGGCGGTGCTGTTTTCAAACCCAGATGACTATGGCTTTGTTCTCTCTTTTAAAACATGTCCATGCTTTTATTTGAGAAATAGGATTAAATTTGAAGTTTAAAAGTTTTCAAGTCAATTGCTTAGAAAGCCCTTCTTTAGAGGTAGCAATTATGACAGCAATTTGCCTCAGGAAGAAGAACATTGTTTAAAAATATTTCACAGCGAATACAATTCTCCATATTCAGCGAAGCAAGGTTTCCAAAACAGCTAGTTACGAAATGCCTTGACAGTTTTATGTGTTATTCTTGCAATGTAACTTGCCTGAAAGAACAAGAAGACGTTCAAATTATTTGTAAAAGATAGTTTTAATATTAGATGCATATTTTATTTGAAGCAATTTCTAACTCTCTATGTACAAAAGAATAGACAAATACACATGAAGATGTCAGAATGGCTTTGAATCGACCTGGTGGCTTGGGCATACGCGTGTGTGCACACGACAACCTTCGGAGCAAAGAAAAAGCAGATTCCATTTCTTTGTGTCCTGCTGACAGCTGCCATGTTTCCAGTTTCCTGTTCAGAGCTTGCAAAACACCTGTCAGGCCTTTCTTTGCTCCAATAGTTTCCTGAGTCTCACCCTTTTACTTTTTCTCGCCTAACCTGTACGGACGGTTCTAGCTACCCCAAATCCCAAACAGTCTCTGTATATACAAGACCACATAAGAAGCAACTATCTCCCCATCCTGCCCCCCAAAAAGTGCATGCTCCCCACGAAATGAATAAATCACTTAGTGTTTGGGTACAGTTAGTCTAGAGAAAGCATCTGGAAAGAGTTGTTGAAAGCCCCCACCCACACCCAGCCTCACACAAGGAGGTCGATAACTTGTACTTTTTGTGGTTTTGGAAGCTCAGATGGCTGGTTTCCAAATGAACGGTCCCCTCCTCTCTTTGCCTACGGGCAGTTAAATGCAGACACCTGCGGCGTGCCCTGGGCAGGCAGGGACTTCCTCGTCTGCTGTCGCTCACCTCTGAGGGGCCTCTTTGCTCGGTGCCAAGTGAGCTCTCGATTTGCAAGAACTATAGAGGCGATCCTCACCTGGCTCTCATGTGTGATCCGAGACAGGTCCCTGGACCTGCAGCTCGGGTGTCCCCAGTCTGGTGTCTCAGCCTCCTGGAGGCCCTCGCTCTTTCAGCTGGGATGTGGACTCCACAGAAGGCAGGGGGTCTTGGGGGGACGCCGGGTCTCCACGTAAGGCTACGTGCAAGCTTGGCACACACCACTCACCCTCTCACATCAGCACCGCTCCTTCTTAACCTAAGCCTCTCCTTTTCTGACTGGATGTCTCTGTAAGGGCTCCCCCAATCTGCTTGGAGCACAGGGGTTCTCTTGATGTCCCCTGGCCTTCACTTCCAACCCACAGTCACCACCAGGTTCTGGGACCTTGGCCTCCTACATGCCGCACTGAGATCGCCTTCCCTCCCTTCCCTGGTCTCCGTCTCCGTGGGGACCAGCCTCACCCCGACTGACCCTGACCAGGGGTTGTTGTGGGGCCCCCTGCCCTGAATGCTCACCTTCCCGGCCAATCCTGTGGCCATGGAACAAGCCCTCTGTACGCTGCCCCGGGCTGCACGCTGCCCCGGGTTGCACGCTGCCCCAGGGCACTCTTTGCTCGTCCTTCCCACCCACCCCGTGTCTTCCCACGACCCAGCCTTGCCACGTGGGGCCTGCGGCTCTCCCTCCTGTGACCCAGCCTTGCCACATGGGGCCTGCGGCTCTCCCTCCTGTCCCGGCGATGACGGTCTCAACTCCCTCCCGTCAGAATCCCCAGCGCTCCCAGGGTGCTCACCTGGTCCTGAACGTCTGACACCCGCTAACCACTCCCGGAGGGCAGCGCACCCTCTGTAAGCACACACGACTTTTCTTTCCCGGTGAGACCAAAACCCATTCCAAGCCCATGTCCAACCCCTCCGCTGGCTTTGTGAGGTGAGAAGTGGTACGGTACACTTTTCTTTCTTTCTCTCTTTTTGATGAACTTTCGCAGTGAAGGGAGTTTGCCAGCACTTTGCTGCGCGTGGAGGGGAGCCGAGAAGGCGACGTTGTCAGCATCTTTGGGCTCTGCCTCGTAGGACGGATGTGTGGAAGATTTACCATGCTTAAGCAGATGCCAGAGGAGTGGCCAATGTCCTCTGATAGTCACTTCCTTTTTTTTTTTTTTTTTGCTTTCTGCTATAGGGCATGTGTGTTTGCTGGAGACATGAAGGGAGAAAAAGTGAGAAATCACCTCCCCCTCCAGGGGATGGCTACACTGCAACCCCCTCTCCTCCACTTTTCTCTTGGGATTTTGGGCATGCACGCCCAGCCTGAGTTTTAAGCTGTCGGATCGAGGACCCAAACTGCAGTCGGCCATGTGGGAGTCCAGCGCCTTAACCACTACACCACCTGCTGGCCCGTAACTTTTTTAAAAGAAATGCTCCCACTGCCAGGCTGTGTATTAAACTGGAGTCGTGTGGGCACGCTGGTTCAGGTCACAGGCCGGCAGAGAGCTCCTGCTCGCCTGTGGACCGGGTGTAAACCGAGTTTGCCCGCTCAGGGCCCTGCCTCTGGAAGACCAGGCAGTGCTGGCAGAAGCGCTTGGTGATGTGCTTCTGGAAGAACACCGAGAGGTAGTTCCTGAACTTCTCCCCAACCAGGGCGTAGATGACGGGGTTGATGCAGCAGTGGGTCATCCCCAGGGTCTCCGTCACCTGCATGGCCTGGTCCAGCCTGTTGGAGCTGCTGCAGTTGTTCAGGCCGAAGGAGTCCGGGAAGGTGGTCAGGAGGAGGACGAGGTTGTAGGGCGTCCAGAAGAGGAAGTAAGCCACCATGATGGCGAAGATGAGCCGCACCGCCTTGTGCCTCTTCTCGTTCCGACAGCGGAGCAGGGTCTTCAGGATTCCCGAGTAGCAGACGACCATGACCAGCAGCGGCAGGACCAGGCCCAGGATGTTCATCTTTAACGCCTGGAAGTTCTTCCAGAAATGAAACTGATCCCGTGGGAAATGAGGGCTGCATGTGTAATGGGCCTTCTCTTTCTGAGATCTGCTGTAAATGATTCCTGGCACAGAGGCCAACACGGCCACCACCCAGGTCACCCCACTCGTCACCACCCCAAAGGTGACCGTCCTGGCCTTTAGAGCAAACACAGCGTGGACGATAGCCAGGTACCTATCGATGGTCAAGAGGACGATGAACAGGACCCCCCCAAAATACCCGATGTGGTAGAGCCCCGTGAAGAGCTTACACATGGCGTCCCCCAGGGCCCAGTCGCTGGCAGCGTAGTGAGCCCAGAACGGGAGCGTGAAAATTAACAGCAGGTCGGAGATGGCCAGGCCGAGCAGGTAGACGTCAGTCATGCTTCTGAGCTTCTTGCAGTTCACCAGGGTGAGGACGACCAGCATGTTGCCCACGAAGCCGAAGACGAACACCAGCGAGTAGAGCGGGGGCAGCAGCTGGGCCGCCATCTGCTTCACACCCTCCTTCTGGCAGGGCTCTGATTCCTCATAATCGTAGTAGGCCGGACTCGTGGCTGGATAGTCCATCTTGCTCAACTCTGTGAATGGAGACAAGCGACCTTTTACAAAGTTTTAGGATGTGCTTCGTGGCCCACCGTGAGGGCAGACTGGCACGTTCGTGGGCTTTCCTCTGATGCCCACACTGCTGCCTCTCACTGAGCTGCCTACCGAAAGCCAAGCAGTGTGCTTCGCCGTGAAGCGGGGGGCTTGTTGCTGGCTTCTCTGCTCACCAGACAGAGCAACTCAGCTCTGTTGGGGGACATTCAAAACAGCACTGTCGCCCTAAAGAAAACCTTGCTTTCTCTAGCTGCACGGAGGAAACGAAGCTTTGACAGCAGTTGTAGGAAACAGAGCCCGGGCAACCCCGCCTTACTGTCTGCCTCGAAGCCACCGTCCCCGGAGCACCCACAAAGGCCAGGCCCCATGAGCAAGCTGGTGATAGCCACCAGGGCTCAAGGGCACCCCTGTGCTGACCCCTGTTGCCAGCTTCAGACTCGCTCATTTAGTCCTCCCGGTGCCCTTGTAAAGAACGTGGTACCGTTTCCACGTTCCAGACCAGACCCCAAAGCACACGGCTGAGGAAGTTGCCCAAAGCCACGTAGCTTTGAAGCAACAGGTCTTGAACACAGGCAGCCTCCGCTCGTAGCCAGCCCAGACCCTGTCCCTGAGGACTGAAGAGAGCGACTGTCAGCTTCATGCCCCGTGAAGCGAGAGCAGGACTGATGCCCGAGCCCCTCAAGAGAGCCGTCGACCCCTCGCAATGGCAGAGCCAGGCGGCCACCTTCCCGTTTGCTGCGAGGTTTCTATCTGTGGTTCTTGAGTGGCTACAGCAAAGAGCGCTCATACCAACCCAAGAAGTGACTGATAGAAAGTGCTTCCTCTACTGCCCTCGGCACATGTGATGTATTCCACGTGGCTTAGCCTGGGTGACCAGATGACTCGCCCTGTCTATTTACGCCCCATTGCTTCAGCTGGAAGTTGTCTCGAATGAATCCTGAGTGGTCCCCAGTCTCTGTATCTCAGACGGCAGCTGAGGGAGTGCCCAGAAACAGCTCCCATTTGAAATGCCGAACCACGAAGACTCAGACACTGAATGGATTGTGGAACTGAGAGACAGGAGGGAAACTTGACTTGGTTTTCAACTTGATATTAATTGGAATAATTTTTAGGCTTTCTTCTTTGGGGGAACATCTTCAAAAAAGAAAGAGGAAAAGAGAAACAGATTTGGACCCGACTTCTGGGTGGGCACCTGCTGCGGCTTTTGTCCCCTGAGCAGAAAGATCATCTCTGGGGATAGTCCAGCCAAGACTCCTCTTTGAAAATCCTTCTTTTGAGAGGTGGGGTCCTTTGCTTTTGAAAATAATATTGCTGCCTTTAAAGTCTTTCATTTACAGCTATGTTTTGTACCTCTGACGTTATCACAATCTGAAACTCATTCTAAGTTCTGACCCTTCTTTATCTGAAAGATCGTATCTTAAGACGGTCTGTGAGCACCGAGGGTTTGCCCAATGTCTACAGGTTTCCTGTAAAGACTTACTCATCACAGAAGCTGAGCTAATGAGTCCGCCAAGGAGCCCAGGGGTGACTTACCGGGGAGAGGTTCTCGAAGGGGAACGGATGTCTCAGCTCCTCTGGCCAGCTGAGCGATGCAACCCAGACCTATAGCAGGCAGAAAAGTAGGAAATGCAGTTTCTTTCGAGAGAGGGCGGAGTTTAATGAATAAGTATATTGCACACACACACAAAAAAAATCAGAGAGCTCTTCTCCTTTTTTCTTTCCTTTCTTTACTTTTTTTTTTTTTTTTATAGTCAGGCTCACAGTAAGCTAGAGAATAGAATGTCTGGTCTAAAGCTTATTCATGATTGTTCCTCATGCAGTTATTTCATTTTTGTTCTCTGCTCATCTAACTGCAGAGAGGACTTGAAGCCATTAGGTTAGATGACAGAGCTGGAAAGACAGCTAATGTCCGTCTAGCCGAAAGCCGTCGTAGCGCAAGAAATACCTGTCCAAGAGGCAAAGGATTTGTATAAGACTATAGTCCTACCGATAATGAGAGACAAGGATGAGAGATCCTGATTCTCTGCAGCTCCAACTTGGGGGAGTGCGGCACGCAGTCCCGACCCGAGCCCCCCTTCTGCCCACGTTCCTGCCACCCCACCCCCACAACTCACACACACAGCTTCCCTCCCCAGTATCGCCTTTCCTCTTTAAAGCAACTGGTGTCTACAGGGTGTTAGCTCTAGTTTCATCTGCGAGCTGAACTCGTTTTCCGTCTCCCTTGGACTGGGAGGGTAGTGGGGCAGGCCGTGTGTTGGACAGTCATGACGGATATTCACTCTGCTCCTTCACGAGCATGCATGAGCCTCCGGTCCACAGGTGTGGGGCTCCTCACTCCAAGGGCGTCTGTCTGGAGCTCTGAGGCGTCTTCTACCTGCACAGGTGAGAGCGGGCCGAGCTGCACAGGCGAGGCGGTACCTGGCCACGCCGTGTGCAGTCATAGGAAGAGCGTGGTGGTGGTGACCTATCTAGAAACCTCAACTACTGACAACAGAGCCGAGGAAACGGCAGACAGCCACTCGGAGCCACAAAGCCCCCAGCTTCCGTTTCCTCAGCTAGACAATAGGAAGCTTTGGCGAAGGAGACGGTGAAGAATAAAACAGTAAAACTCCAGGTCCCCACACTTATGGAGGAAGCCTGGCAAAGGACTCAGAGATGCTTCTGTGGTCGGGCTGCCCAAGCCCGAGGCTGGCCCTCCCTCAGCTCACGCTCCCGGGCTGGCTCACAGTCGTCGTGTCCTGGCTCGGTTGGGAGGATGACAGGAGGTGCCCCGGCCAGCAGTTAGCACAGTATGTGCTCAATAAACACCAAACTCTCAGACACTCACTCGGTGACCCTTTCTTCAGAGAGGGTTGATTTTATGAAAGTTGTCCCCTCGTCTGGAGCAGATCTGTATCCACAAACTCGAAGCTGAGAGGGTGAGCTAATGGCTTGGAGAGTGGAGAGAAATGACTTCCTGCAGGCCAGGGGAGCACGGGGACAGCCCGGAGGTCATGAGCAGTCCAGTGCAGGGGCACGTCTGCCCGACGGTTCAGTGCCTGGGTGTCCCAACACGGGCAGTGAGCGACTGTGGACACACCACGTCCACCTGGGGGGCAGCTCACACGGCCATGACTAAGAACTGTAACGGGGGTACAACCCCCCAAACACACACCGACTCCACAGGCCTGTGTTCGAGTCCAGTGTGACAGCGGGGTGCTCTCCAGAGACCTGCTGTTTCAGCAGGGAAACAGAAAGTGCGCTGAGGAGTTCCTCATATGGGTAACACGGACAGGCACAGAAGTCCACACAGCGGGCCGTTCGTCTGTGGACAGTCCGAGAGGCACTGCTAACACGCCGTCGGATGCCGCCAGCGAAGTCATGTTTCTGTAGGTGACAGCTGCAGGTTCTTGCTCTCACCACGCAGAGCGGGGCGGGACGAGTCTCATCAGGAAGGCTGGGGTGATGGCGGCGTGCTCACCTCCAGAGGGCGGTGTGTGCTAGTGGAGCAGGCTCAGAGTCGCAGCCTGGCCACCGACTGGCTGTGTGACCTTGGCGAGACACTTCCCCTCTCTGAACTTGCATTTCCTCACCTTCCAAGTGCTGTGTTAGACCTGGGGCAGCTCCCACTGCGCGCCTCCGTGGCCAAGCTGGTTGGGAGAATGCACACTGGACCGGAACGGGGGTGTTCACAGGCTGCGGGGTGCATGGCTTAGTCGGGTATGTTCCCCGTGGGGTTTCCGGTCCAGACACATTCCTGTCACCTCTTGGGATGGAGACCCAGCCCAGGGATGCACAGGAAGGGCGCCGGGGGAGGCCTTCCACACCGAAGCGAAGCACGGCTCCTGCCCTGACGACCACAGACGGCCACCAGGTGCTGGCTGAGTTTCTTGGTCTCTGCTCCTCTCTGTCCCTGGTCCCTCCCATCGCATGCTCGTTCTCATGTGTATTGCATCAGACTCCCAGAGGAAAGTGACCTCCCGGTTAGCTGGTCACTCTGGACTCTGGATGCCCACGCTGGAGAGCGCCTCATGCCGGCCACCCTTCTGCGGCGCTGGCCAGTCTCTCATGACTGCTCCATCGTCCGGCCACGGCTCCCATGTCCCCGCGGTGCCTCGCTCTCCTCACCCACGCCAGCTCCGGGCCATCTCCCCAGAGCACTGTCAGAGGGCGGGGGTGGGGAGGCAGTTCTCCCTGGGTCCCGAGGACCGAGGACACGCACACGGTGAGTGAAACCTGCGCCCCAGCAGCTAGCGTGCAAACGGGGCTGGAACTGACTAGGTCAACACCGGTCCGCCGTGAGGCGCGCTGTGCAAACAGCAGATGATATTTTTATTAAAAAAAAAAAAAGTGTCTAATTACGAAACCAGCACATGCTCACTGTATGAAATTGGAACAACAGGAAGGCGGGGAAGAAGGAGGCCGTGCAGGCCCAGCGGCGTAGCACACTCCCAGTCCGGCGGAGGCCCGGCTTCCATCCCGGCCCACCGTGAGAGCTGGGGTGGTGGCATCCTCTGTAGTCCCAGCGACTCACAAGTCGAGGCAGGAGGACTGTGACATAAGGAGACCCTGTCTGAAAAATGTTCAAAATTAGACACACTGTCCCAGTCTCAGAACCATCTGGAACCCGCGCTGCGGCTCAGCCCGACTTCCCCGGCGTGCTTTCTGGCCACCTGCTCTGCGCGTACCTGTTCCGCAACACGTTCCTTTTGTTTCGTTTTGCTAAAGAGTGCGATGCCGGCATTCCCTATGTCATCAAAACGTTCTGTAATTGTTTTTGGTTGTTTTTACTTTGATTTTTTGCCATAGGGTGTATGCACGTACTGGAGGGGGACAGAGAGAGGGAAGGTGAGAAGTCGCCCCGAGGGGGGGCCACGCCACAATCCTCCATTCTCCTGTTGGGACTTTGGGCACACACACAGGCACCAGGCATGAGTTTTAAGCCGCCGAGTCTGGAACTCGAACCACGGTCGGCCACGTGGCGGTCCAGCACCTTTACCACCGTCCACCTGTTTTTACTGAGGTCTCGCCCACAGCCAGGTGTGCTGACGCTACTTGTACAGCGAAGTGACTTTTCACATGCTCGCCCAGAGGACCCTCCACCCGATCCAGACACGGCGCACTCCTGTCACCGCAGGAAGGCACACTCTGCCCGGTAGCAGGGAGGGCCCGTCTGGCCTCGCGCTGAGACAGCCTGTTCCCTCCGTCGTGGAAGCGGAATCGCAGCTGTCACCCTCCTCTGCTCGGCTTCTTCAGTCCAGTGAGACCCCCGCTGACGTGCTACGTCGGCGACTCTTCCCCCTTCGCTCGCGGGGACGGCGTCTGACGGCCCAGGGCTCTGATGTCCCCGGCAAGGAGGAAGCTTCTAGTGTCCTCAAAGTCACTCTCTCCAGGAGGGCCAGAGTCCCCATGGTCCTCAAGGAAACGGGAAGACTCCACCCGTGCCCCGCGTCACACTCGGTCACCACGTGGCTCACCAGTGACGCTCAGGTGCTCTCCTCTCTGCTCCGTCATGGTCGGCCCGTCAGCCGTCTCAGGACCTGCCATGGCGGCGGAGTGGGAGCCTCTGTGCTGCTCTCCCTACTCCCGTCTGTGCTCAGACCCTTCCCAGGACAGCCCTCCTCCCCCCGTGTTCCTCACCCCCATGTGCCCTTGCAAACTCTCAAACCAAGTGGACATTGCAGGCTGGCCCCGTCACCTCGTTAGCGGTGCCCAGCCATGGTGGACACCTCAACACGCGGCCGGGAAGTCTGCTCTGCGCATTCCTGGTTTCCCCAACCCACGCTCAGACATGGTCATTGCGACCTCAGGTGCCATAACAGGCCTGGCACGCAGGGCAAGGTGTCCCGTGGACCCCCATGACCCTCGCTGGGCCAGGCCACCCCGCGCCGTGCACTCAGCTCTGGAGTGAGGGCCCGAGGCCGAGGGCAAAGGAGCGTGGGGTCCTTGTAGCTCCGAGGAAAGCCACTGACACGGCAGGTCACACATCGCCCCGGGATTGCCAGGAGGTGTCAGACCCTGCCCTGTTCCTGACCCTCGTGCCAGTGTCTCCCACCTCATCTGCAGAGGGACACTGGGGGAGGAGAAGGCTGGGGCAGGGGGCTGACGGGGGGGTAGGGGGTGCCTCTCCTCCCAGCCCAGGGAGGGCCCTGAGAATCATGCGAGGAATGGGGGCTGCAGAAGGGAGGCCAGCCCTCCATCCTGGGTGGGGTGCCCAACAGGCGAGCTGTGCAGAGGAAGTGGGGACCTGACAGGTGGTGGGGTGGGGTCCCCAGGGTGTGAGAGTACTGGCGGAGCCATCCAGACTGAAACTGTCATCATGGGCCCCCACTTTCTGGATGAGGTGACCCCGTGCCGGGGTGGGGCTGTCAGTCCAGTCTGGGCAGAGCTCGCGGTCCAGGAGTCCTCACAACTCCAGGACCCTGCAGGGACCGCCCGTGTGTGCCCGCCACGGGGCGGCTCGGCCAGTGCCGAGTGGGCTGTTCAGGGCCGGTGGGTGACGCTGCCCTCGCCTCCCCTCTACCACCCTCTCCTCCCTGCCCTCCCCCACGTTACAGACCTGGTTCCCTAAGGGACGTGGCCAAAGAAATGTCCACCTCAGTCACTCCCCACAGTTCACGAGCCATTGTGAGGAGGTCACTGGGCAGCCCAGGGCCCTCTCACCGCATGGGCTCCTTCAGTGGCCCTTGGTGGCCTTTCCTGCTGGCTGACCTTCCCTGGAGCCACGTCCTCTCGTCAAGGGGGTTGATGAGCAAGAGCAGAAGCAGGGCAGAAGGAAGGGGGCTCAGTGCCTCCCCCTGGGCTACAGGGCCCTCTGCAGAATGACCACCCCAACCCCAGGGGCTGTGGGCGTCCCAGACCATGGGGGGATGGCGTGGAGGCCGTGAGGAACCCCTCTGCCAAAGGAACCCTAGGACGCCTTCCCTGGCAGCGAGGGCCTGTCCCTCCCTCACTCCTGCTCAGCTGAACAGCCCACGTGGGTGTCCTCTCCAGGACACGAAGGCCGGAGGGCTCCCCTCCCATACATGGAGGTGACTGCCAGCTCACACATGGCCGTTTCTTCTCCAGCCGCCCCGTCCTGTCGCCGTCACTGTCACTGTCACGGTGCAGGGCTCTCCCCCGACTCTGAGAGCGCCCCGTCCTGTCACTGTCACTGTCACGGTGCAGGGCTCTCCCCCGTCTCTGAGAGCGCCCCGTCCTGTCACTGTCACTGTCACGGTGCGGGGCTCTCCCCCGACTCTCAGAGCTCCTCCCATGCTCATGCACCCCTGCGTGTCCCCCGCACCCGTCCGCCTGTGCTGTCCCTGCCCGCCTCCTCACAGCAGGCTGTCTGATGGCACTATGCACCTAACCATCTGACCTCCTGACTCACCCAGCTCACGGTGGGCCCCTGGGGTGCTCGTCGTGCAGAATTTCATGATGCGGAATCAAATGAACACACGTCTGCATTTTTTATGAAGTCGCTGGAAGCCAGATGTCTTTTTGTTTTTGCTATAGGGCTCATGTGCTTGCTGGAGAGAGACTGGCAGAGATGAAGAGGGCTGCAGGGGCGGTGGGGAGGACGGCCACACAGTCCCTTCTCCTTCGGCCTCCTCTTGGGATTTTGGGCATACACACACATGTGCCTGGCGTGTTTTTCAAGTAGCCAGGTCCAGGACTCAAACTGTGCATTCGGCCATATGGGATCCAGCCACTATAACCTCTGTACCACCTGCTGGCCGATAAAATCTACACCTTCATCAGCTTCTGTTCCTCCTAGCAGCGGACCTGCAAACCCAGTGGCTTGTCACAGCGAACGCGCACTTCCTGCTCCCGGACATGCAGCTGTGGTCCTGGCTCCTCCACTCCCTGAGTCTCTTGCCACCAGGGCACGTGGGCTGAGGGGGTGAGCCGGGTCGGGCCTCCCTGTGGCCCAGAAGGGTCCAGCCCGAACACTTTTGAGGCACTGCTTAGCTGAGCACAGCCAGCCATGCACGGCGAGGGGAGTGTGCCCCTCGGGCTCAGGGTGAGCGTGCCACAGGGCAGCTGTGTGCACTCGCAGGGGAAGAGGTGGAGAGGCGGAGATTGTGACACGGCGCATCTACCACACCACAGTGTAACAAAACAGGAAGGCACTTTTTATTTTTTACCAAGACAGAGCATTGATTTATTTTCCAAATCGTTGTTTTTAAGAGCAATATTTACATTTCATCCCCATCAAAATAAAATGTGTGCATTTGTTAGGATAATACTGGATCCCCTTCCCTGAAACCTTCTTCAGCTGCATGGCTAGACACCAGAGCCAGGGCGACCTCCTCCTCCCAGGGGGCTGGGTCAGAGGCCGGGTGACAGGCAGGGATGTTCCTAACTTGGTTCCACCAGGAGCAAGACCTTTGCTTGCTCAGCGAGCTTCTTCAGTCCCCTCCTTTATAAATTGGGATGAAAAGCTGTCTTTTCTTCTTCTTTTTTTTTAGAGATTTTTGCTAGAGGGTATTTGAGCTCGCCAGAGAGACAAAGAGAGACAGAGAGACAAAGTGAAAAATCACCCTCCCCCAGAGGGAATGACTGCATTGCAATCCCTTCTCCTCCCATCTCCTCCTGGGATTTTGGGCACGCACGCACACGCACCTGGCTGAGATGCCAGCTGTGGAGGATGGGCTGTGACCCCGGCGACGGAGTTACTCAGATCCAGTCACCTGCAGATCGCAGACCCCGTGTGCCTGGTGTTGGGCTGGAGTCTCCCAGACATACCGCCCGCTCCAGACTTCTAAGCTCACAGCCAGAGTCGGCTCTAAGAGTAATGCAGCATTTTCTTTCCTTTTTAAGAGAGATTTTGGCTATAGGGCACATGTGCTCTCTGGAGAGGCAGAGAGAGGCTGAGGGGCAGAAAGTGAGAAATCACCCCAGGAGGATGGCCACGCCGCAATCCCTTCTCCTCCATTCTCCTCTCAGGATCTTGGGCACACACACACACATGCCCAGCGTGAGTTTAAGTCACCAGGTCTGGGACTCGAACTGTGGTCAGCCACGTGGGAGTCTAACCATTATGCCATCTGCTAGTCTGGAATAATGCAGTATTTTCAAGCTTGGCATGATAGCAGCCCTTGAACTAGTCCTTGGCCATATTTTCAAGTTTGCAGCTTTCAACTTTACTTTTATTTTTACTATTTTAATAAAAGTCTTATTTCTGTCCCCGTTTCCAAAGAGGAGGCACTGCAAAGTCGTTGGAAGAACATTTTCTCCAGTTCAGCGTCTCCCTCATCTAGGCCCACTCTGCCTGGAAATTTAGACACCGCGGTCCACGGGCTGGCTGTGGGGTTTCCAAAGCAGGGGTCTCTGCCACCTGTCTCCAGGTGCTGTTTCCGTCCCAAACAAGCCGGGGGCCACCTGACTGTCCTCTCCCTCAGCCACCAAGGGGCTCACTTTGCACAGCTCCCTCCACGTTCTCCCCAGGGCTACCCTCTGGACCCCTCACCGGGTTTGTGGAGAAGGGCAGCCTACAGCAGAGTCACGTGGCCGAGGCTGCGGGGACACGGGCTGGGTCAGGGGAGCTGGCAGGAGCAGCAGGGAGAGGAACCAGCCTGCACCTTCACGGGAGGCCGTCACTGGGTTCCGCCGTGCCGCTCCTGGCCTGTCCTCTGAGCTGGCCTGGGGACACGCCTGCAGCAGCGCCACACACCTGCCAGGCCTCCCCATAGCCCCTGCACTCCTGAGGGAGGGACTCGCCATTCTCCACCCCTCACTCCTAATCACTACCTCCGACCTCCCCTTTCCCCTGGAAAGACACATAAAAGGGAATTGACTATTGTTATTATTTTAGCTCATCGTAAATCACGAACATCTAACACGCGCACGTTTTCTGAGTTTTTATATGAGGGCGTGGTCTAAGGAGCACACGAGTAGTGGGCAGCTCTCCAGTGGGGTGCACCGTGGTGAGAGAGGTCGGAGGCGGACAGTAAGAAAGCAAAAACGTGCGGAGCACTTGAGCCCTACAGGCTTATCCAGCGCAGCGGAAGCTCCCAGAGTCATTGCAGTTCCCAGACGCTCCGGGGCCGGGAGAAGCTGTCCGAGTTGAAGACGGGTAGGAGATGGGGCTCAGGATCAGGACCGCTTCCTGGCTGAGAGTGAGCCCCTGCCCACTCCCTCTGTGCAGGTGCACTGAGCTCACGTCCCTCCCTCGTGTCCTCGGCCATGACCCCACTTACACTCGTCCCCATTCATCCCACACCTGTCCTGTCCCCCCGTCTCCCGCTGGGCCTTGGCTACAAGAGATTGGTAGAATCAAAGACGGAGGGAAGAGATGGTGAAGACCGGAGAGCCTTGGCACAAGGCTGTGAGGCATTTTCCAGGAACTGAGATGAGCTTGCTGGGGAGTCCAAGTCCCTCCACGCAATCGTCCTGCATCGTCCTTCAACGCAGGTTGGACGTACAGAAAGTGACACATCTGTTCTGCTGCCCGTCACCCTGAGTCTCCTGGACACATACATTACACAAACTTGAAGCTAGTTATTGTACACAGATTTTCATTTCTCTTTCAAATGAGTGACCCAAGTGTGAATCATTTTACAGGCCAGACCAGACTTCCTGCTCCCCGGTAGAAGGGGTGTACATGGAGCTCGCCCGGTCTGCTGTGTCCCTGTGGAGAGCTGGGCATTGCTTGCACAGGTGCTTGGCGACGTGCTTTCGGAAGAACACCAGGAGATACTTTCTGAACTTCTCCCCGACAAAGGCATAGATGACGGGGTTGACGCAGGAGTGGGTCATCCCCAGGGTCTCCGTCACCTGCATGGCCCGGTCCAGTCGACTGGTTCTTTCACAGTTGTTCAGGCCGAAGAACTCCTGGAAGGTGGTCAGGAGGAGGACGAGGTTGTAGGGCGTCCAGAAGAGGAAGTAAATGACCATGATGGCGAAGATGAGCCGCACCGCCTTGTGCCTCCTCTTCTCGTTCCGACAGCGGAGCAGGATCTTCAGGATTCCCGAGTAGCAGACGATCATGACCAGCAGCGGCAGGACCAGGCCCAGGATGTTCCTCATGATTGTATGGAAATTCTTCCATCCCGATGGAAAATGAGGCTCACAGATGTGACGACCTTGATCATTTTTAAATTGGACGAAGATGACTCCTGGCACAGAGGCCAACACAGCCACCACCCAGGTCACCCCACTCGTCACCACCCCAAAGGTGACCGTCCTGGCCTTTAGAGCAAACACAGCGTGGACGATAGCCAGGTACCTATCGATGGTCAAGAGGACGATGAACAGGACCCCCCCAAAATACCCGATGTGGTAGAGCCCCGTGAAGAGCTTACACATGGCTTCCCCCAGGGCCCACTCGCTGGCAGCGTAGTGAGCCCAGAACGGGAGCGTGATGAGGAACAGCAGGTCGGAGATGGCCAGGCCGAGCAGGTAGATGTCAGTCATGCTTTTGAGCTTCTTGCAGTTCACCAGGGTGAGGACGACCAGCATGTTGCCCACGAAGCCGAAGACGAACACCAGCGAGTAGAGCGGGGGCAGCAGCTGGGCCACCATCTGCTTCACGTCTGTTTTATCACAGGGGGCGCCATAATCGTAGTCATAACTGGTGGTGGCCTCCTCGCTGCTCCTGTTCCTGGTAAACACAGACTGAGCGGTGGCCGGCATGATGCGCGTGGACGGCGGAGGCGCTCCTCGTCCACCTTCCTCTGCTCTGTCAACAGAACAAACTGATGACCACACACCATGTAGGCGACAATCCCCCAGCTTCAAAATGTCCTCATTCCACATGAGTGGCCACACTTTGGCCTTTTCTTTGTGGCCATCTCCTTAAAAGCACGTGGCCAGCTCATCACCCTCCTCTACGCCTACTTGCAGACACGACCGTCCCCCACAGCCACTTCCCCAAACCCTTGTCTTCTCCACCAAGCCTGATTCTCACTACCTGCCTAGACACGCTGGACGCTCGCTCTCTACTGCTCTGTAGGGGTGCACAGGGCAGTGACTCAGTCCAAGCCGACAGCAGGCAAAGATGGTCTGCCAGGGCTTATGCCACGCTCTTCTCTGACACGAGAGACCCAGGAGAAAGCCCTGTCGGCTGCTTCTGCTTTTGCAGCTTGTCTTGTGAGAAGGCCTGGTGCTGAGGACCACGAGTGGAAGTTCAGGGCACCCGAGAGCAGCCAGGCGGCCTCAGCACCCCCGAGTCCCAACCCGCCGGTGGACTGCGTGTCTTCTGAGTTCCTGCTGTCTCATGAAATGCATTTCTGTTACTTGCAGGGGCCTTCTCTTTCTGCCTCCACCACCCTGCCGAGACTCCTCGGGCCAAGGTCTCAGTGACAACCCGATTTTCAAATGCCCTGGATTTGTTCAACTTCATTTTCATGAGTATTAAGAAAAAAACTTTATCTATTTCGTTCTTTCATGAGTGAGAGAGACAGAGACAGAAATAGGGGGGGGGAGACAGAGAGAGAGCGAGCGAGAGCGAGCCTCCTATATGGTCTTGGCGCCGCAGTCCCTTCCCAGCCCGGCCAGCCCCGATCATGGGCATGTGTGTGCCTGGCATGCTCAGGAAGGGCTCCAGATAAGAACCCGAAACTCTCCTGTGGGTCGGCCTTGCAGAGGGCCGCCTTTCACTGCTGCGCTCGGGCGGGCCCTCTCTGTGTCATCAGGGCGAGAATCCTACCTCCCAAACACCTCTCCGCTTGTTTCCTCGCTTCTCACTCTGTGGCGGTCTCTTCTCTCTAGCCATGCTCCCTTTCCTTCCTTCTTTCTCTTTCTCTAATTGCCAGAGGACACGTGCAGAGAGAGATAGAGAGACAGAGAGATAGAGAGGAAGGGAGAAGAGACGTCCGCCATGGGATGTGGTTATGCTGCAAACCCTTCTCGTCCATTTCCCCATCCTAGTGGGTTTAGGACATGCATGCACATGTACCTGCCCAGCGTGTTTTTCAAGCTGCTGAGGTGGGATTAGAACCATGGTAGACCATGTGGGTTCTGGCTTCCCTAACCACTAAGCTGTGGGGCCCCCATGCTCTTTCCTTTCAGTTTGTCTTCTTAGAATTGAAATTGGATCACACCTTTGTCAGTTTAAAACCTCCAGCTGTGGGGGATCAGCAGTTGGCGTAATGGCTATGTTGCTGGACTCCCATGTAGTCGACCGTGGTTCAAGTCCCGGACCCAGCGGCTTAAACTCACATTGGGCGCGTATGCCTGCGTGCCTAAGATCCTGAGAGGAGAATGGAGGAGAAGGGATTGCAGCATGGCCATCCCCCCTCGGGGAGTGATTTCTCGCTTTCTGTCTCTGTCTCTGTCTGTCTTTCTGGCGAGCGCACGCGCCCTATGGCAAAAACTTCTCAAAACAAAAACAAAAAACAAAAAACAAACCTCCAGCTGTGGCATGAGCTGTGTGTGATGGGACTACAAAGATGATATCCTGACCACCCACCCCATCTTCTCTCAACCCGTTTCTTCTCAGCTTCGTTTCCGATCGCTTCTCAAACCCAAAATCCTGGCCCTCCGACGTCTTCCCTACATTGCCCTCGAACCCATCAACTCCTCCGTGCTTCAGTGAGTTTGCATATGCTTGTCCCTCTTCCTCAAACGGCCTGTGAGTTCCTAGTCAGCCTTCACTGCTCAAATTCCCCTTCTCTGCGAAGCCCGATCTGCATTCTCCATCAATCACTCATAAAACCACATGCACCAAATAGCATTTATCGTGTTATCGTCTCTTAGAGTTTCACGTGCCTAAAGGCAGAGTTAAAGAATGCAAGACACTGTGTATTAGTGATAATAATTATTATGAGACTGAGCATTATTAGGGTTGACTCTCAGCCTCCTTCTCTCTGGTAGTGCCTGCATTGTTTGTAGCTCTTTCCATTTCTCTGTGATGAACACTTTTCACGGGCCTTGCATTTCACACCACTGAGCCAGATTCTTGAAGTCTGCAGAAACTACGTAAGATCGCTATCAGGACTGGGTTAAAAACTGTGCCCTTCTGAGAAATGCGACTGTGACCTATAACTGAGTGTCCCTGAGGTTCTAGGGGCACATGTCACTTAATTCGATCTTACAGCAACTGGCCAGCCTCGAGTCCCTACAGTAGAGCAATCGCAAGGTGGCTTCGATGCTCCCACCTAGCTGTCACTTCAAGTGTCAGGACGTGCAGCCAGAGCTGACGGAAAGCTGCCTCTAGAAAGATACATTCCTCTCTTCAGCCTTTGTGGATTTCCTGAGGTGAAGCAAGAGGTGCATCTTGGTCCAGGCCTGGACTGTCCACAGGTGAACTGGAGAAGGCAAGGTGACGAGGCGGAGAGGCCCAGCCCTCTAAAGTCCCTCGGGTGCTCAGAGGGCCACAGTGAGCTCGTGGGTGCTTAGGGGCGACTGAGCAGAGTGACCGTCCTCACTGTCACTGCTGTCTATTCTCTCCTGTCACCTGAGCCCAGGGGGTGACCTCACCTGCTGCATCCTGCACTTCCCCACTGTCACAGGGTCTCTCCGTCACCTCCTGGTGCGCACAGCACCCTCCACCCTTTTCTCTCATCCTCAGTGTCCCCAGTGCACAGACCTGAGTGCGTGCCTCGTTTCTGCATTTCCAGATTTGAGATGCTTAGAGCCTATGATTCACAAAGTCATGGAAAAAGCACCCGCAACTCACCGGAGGAAGGCTTCTTCCAGGCAGCACTTGTGTGTCAGGCTTCTCAGTAGCAGAACCACGCAGATCTGGAGGTAGAAACTGGGTGTGCAGAAGTAGGAAATAAAGTTTCCTGCAGAAAAAGAAGGCGGAGATACAGGGCAAGTGATGGTAAAGATCTGAAAAAAAAAAAAAAAAAAAATCCGAAAGATACAGTTCTTCTTTTCCAGCCAGGAGCTGCACCCTGGGTTGAGGTCTTCAGAGTAGGGTTACTTTTGAAATCTTGCTTATGCAATCTCCAGGGTGAGTCAGTCACACCCTCAACATCTGCTTCGTGTCTAAGGACCACAGGCTTCTCAACCCCGGGGCTCTCCATCTGGGGCTCTGCCATTCTGACAGCGATCGTTTGCATGGTGGGACCACCGCAGAACCTTTGGCTTCCCGGAGGATGGGTGCTAGCGGGCCTGTGGGTGGTAGTGGAGGAAAAGAATGGGGTTTGACTGTGGCCAGGTGCACTGGTTTTGTGGGCAGGAGGTCCGATGAAAGTATTTGTTTAGATGAAACTTTTGTGTGAAGCGAGGCAACCAAATGGTCTCTTGTGCCGGCCATGCTCTTAGCAAGGTGGGCCTCGGTTAGTACGGGTGCACTCCTCGGAAAGCAGTTTTACTAAAAGCAAACATCATTAAGGCCCCGATTCTGCAATGGGGCGCTCAACAAATGGCAGTTTACTACACCGCAGCAGAACCCCCAGTGCAGTCCCGGCGCCCTTCCTGGACTTCTGTGGGCTGGAGCCACGTGGCCCTCATTAGACCTGGGCTTTGTGCTAAGCAAGAAAGGGCCTGGGGTTTCTCCTTAGAAGGCAGTCCCCAGTTGTCCCCTCGTGTGTCTCTGGGCAGGGCTAGAAGGGTCTCTCTGAGATCTCAACCACGAGACAGGCCGTCCCGCCCCAGCGGCCCTGGGTGCGCTGCCTCTCCAGACTCTTGGACCCCAGGCTGGGGAGGGCCAGGACCCTGGGACGACCCCCTCGCCGGGCTGGACCTCTCTACCTTTTCCGTCTTTGCTCTAGAGGTTGCTGACTTGGGCCCCACGGTTCATAAACAAGGAGACAGGCCGGGGCAGATTGTGGCAGAACCAGGATTCGAACCCTTGGCTTATCCTGCCATGGGGCACACTTGCTGAGACCCTGAGGAGACTCCAAGGATGAGTGTATTTACAGAATGGGGAGAGGCTGAACAAAACCAACAGGGGCGAAGGGCAGACCCGAGATTTGCGACCGTAGCAGGGGACAGCCCTGTGCGCTGTGGGAGACTGGCACGCACCGCCCCGAGTCTGTGCTCTCCCATCCTCCCATCTCTGCCTCCCGAGCTGCAGGCCATTCAGAAGCTGCTGTATCAGCTTCTGGTGCAGATGGTCTGAAAGCAGGACCTAGATTTGCAAAGACGAGAAGGACCCTTCCCCCCTCCCCCGTCTTCTACTGGAGAGAGCAAGGCCTTGCCACTGGGAGCCCTCATCGGCCTGCAGAATTGCAATGACTCACTTTACCAACCCGCCTCCATCTGCCACGAGTTTCTCTCTCCCAAGCTGCGGCCCCCAGAGACTCAAAGCCCCTTTCCTTTGTCACTGCTCTGAAGATTTACACCTTTGCTGAAGGGGCAATCTAAACTGGAATTCCAAGGCAGCTCTTTGAGAAATCCCTGTTCCCAGGATCTCTCAGGTTTGCATGAAATATGCATGTTAATAAACTTATTTTCTCGTGTTTACTTGCCTTTTGTTACAGGGATGATTTCAAAGAAGAACTTATGAAGACTGAAGAAAAATGTTTTCTCCTCTGCTAAAATTCATTTCGCCACTGCTAGAACTCTGGCAAAACAAGAGGGCCCAGGAGCAGTGGGCCGGCCCCGAGCTGGGGAAGGAGTTACTGCCCTCGTGGCACCTGTGCTGTAAATCCCCGCCCCCGCACCTTGGAAAAACCTGCGTGGAGTGTGCATGTGTGCCCCAAATCCCTACGGGACGGAGCAATGGAGAGCCAGGGGTTGTGGCGTGACCGTGCCCCACTGGGGTGACTTTCTGCCCCCCCCCCCCCCCCCCAATGAGCTCATGTGTCTCCGGCAATTTGAAAAAAGAGAGAGAGACCTCTCAGGAGTAGAAGGTGCCCACCCCATTGCTCCCACTCCTGACCTCCCAGTGCCTCCCAGGGGGACCCAAGGGAGTCTCGGGGACACAGCCCATTGGTGTCGGCTTCCTGGGGTGCACAGTGGGTCTGGGCAGGATGGCGAGTAACCACACGATCAGACCGAGACTCTGTTGCCATCTTCTCATTTGCTCCATAACTAACCAGAACATTGGGGCCCCCGGGGAATACATCTTAGAATTTGTCATGCACACGAAGAGTAGGAACAGTGCTTTTCCAAGAGTCTGAGAACTCCATGTGGGCACTGGCTTCATGGTTTCTGAGAGTTCCAGTCTGGAAAAATGGGTGCAGCCCTTCGAGAGGACTGGAGGGAAGATGCCTCACGAGCCCCCTGGCTTCGGGGTGGCTGCTGACCACACAGAACCACGGAGGAGGCCTCTCTGTGGCCGTCATCTCAAGGGACCTGGGGTAGGAAAGAGAAGCTCAATTCTTCTGCAAACCAATGGAACAAAAAATAGTCTGTGCTTCTGGAATGAAAAAAAGAAAAGAAAAGAAAAAATAGTCAGACTGACTCTGACCATGAGAAGTCCTGTTCCCACTCCGGAGGTCAGTGGCTGGGCTGAGGGCTGGACCAGCTGGGTTCGTTCTTAGACTCTCTCTGCCCTTCCACGCATGGCAAGACCCCACCCAGTGGAAGGGGAGAAAGCGTGGCCGGAGAGATGGTCGGTGGGGCAGGAAGACAGGAAGTTTATTAATAGCCTGAAGGCCCTTCGAGGGTGGCCTCTACCTTCCACGCTCATGGGACGTGGATTTGTTCAGTTGGTACCTTTCAAGACAGAAAGTTTTGATCTTGTCAAGCTGCCTTTGGTTCATTGTGGTGTGTGGTTTGCAGGCTTCCTGTGACCTACTAAACTAGATGAGTGAGTTCTAGGATTTTACATCTTCGCTTTTGCTTAAAAATGATTTGAACCAATATGATAGCCGCAGAAAACGCAGCTATTCTGTTCCTGCTTGTTCTGGCCAGGTCTTCGTACCAAAAGCAATGCAAACTATTTCCACCGTTTCTGTCCCAAGTGACAAAACAACACAACACGGCAGAGTCGCAGCAAGAAAGCCCAGTGCTGAAACGGTTCTTAGGGAGGAGAGTCAAGGAATAGAAATCAGACACGAATTTCTCCCGTCACTTAAACCCCCCCCCCCCCCACCCCATGAACCGAGAACAGACAAGAATATGCATTAAAACTAGAAATAAATAAGTCCCCAAAGTGCTTATTTGAGTCTTTATTAAATTAGAATGTAAAGGCAGGAGGCCATATTTTCTCCATACTTTAAGACAAAATAAACTGAGAAGGCGGAGGGAAGTCAGGGTCTTTAGTACACTTGCTGTTAAAAATCTCTCTCAAGTGACTACGAAGACTCATTTGAACCCTGGTGGGGAGTAGCCCCGGGTTTGTCTGAGGCCAGGTGCCCTGTGCTGCTCTGTGACTAGGCTTAGATCTCAGTGTAGGTGCCTCAGGGGTAGCCGGCCCGGGGAAGGGAGTCTCGTTGGGACAGGTCAGGAGAGAGACTTGGTCACAGATGGCAGGCTGGGGGCTGGTTTTGGGGAAGAGAAGGTGCCATTCACACTGGCCGCCAGCGCCTCCCCTGCCCCGAGGCTAGGTGAGTAGGTGGCTGAGGAGTGCGAGGCCTGCAGGATGTCACTGTGGCTTCTGAGGTGTCCTGGGGAGGGGCCGCCGCTATGGCAGACATCGGGAAGCCCATGTTGTGTTCTGGGCAGGTCCAGGTAGCACGAGAAGCCTACAGAACTGGATGTGGCTGAGATTCTGGCTGGCGGACATGGCCGACTTCACCCTGGGTGGGCAGGTGGTAACGGAGATACAGGATGGACCCTGGCCAAGCCCAGCTGGTTGAGATTTGCCCGCCCGATGCTGGCTTCCCCGCCCCTCCGGTGGTGGGGAAAACACAGTGTGGCCAGAACCACTCGTCTGGAGTGACCTGCACGCACCTGTATTTCTATTTAAAGATCAACACATGGGAGAGCAAAGGTTGGTTCTTCAAAAGATCAGCAAATTGACAAATCTTTAGGTACACTGAATTTTTCTAGAGGGAGAAAATACAATAAACTAAAATCAGAGGAAGGTTGGAACATTCCTGCTAACTTGGCAGACATTTTAAAGATTATAAAAGAATACTATGAACTATTGTACACCAACAAATTAGATAAACTAGACGAATGAATTCCTAGAAACATAAATTGCCAAAAACTGACTCACCACGGCACGTTGTACTGCAAGTTCTAGTCATGGCAATTAGGCAAGAAAAGAAAATAAAAAGCTTTCAAATGGGAAAGGAAGAAGTAAAACGATCTCTATTCACATATGAATGTATTTATAGAACAATCTCCTCATAATCTATAAAAAAAAACTCCACTAGAGTTAATAAACAATTTCAGCAAAGTTGTAGATTTCATGCTCAACAAATAAGCATTAGTTGAATTTCTACATATCAGCAATCAACAATTCCACAAAGAAATTAAGAAAATAATTCCATTTACAATAGCATCAAAAATGATAAAACATCCAAAAATGATAAAATATCTAGTAACAAATTTAACCAAAGAGTTGAAAGACTTATGCACTAAAACTACAAAACACTGTTGAAAGAAATGACAGACTATGTAAAAAAAGGGAACGACAGGCCATATTCGTGGGTTGAAAACTTTAAATTATTGAGATGGCATTGTTACTCAAAGCTATTTACAGTTTCAACGCGATTCCTATCCTAATTCCAATGACCTTTTTCTAGAAATAGAAAAGCCAATCTGAAATTCATGTGCAATTGCAAGGGGCTCTGAATAGCCAAAACAATCTTTTCAAAAATTATCAGAGGGTGGTGTGTGTACTTGTCAGAGAGACAGAGAGACAGAAAGAAAGAAGTAGAGGAAGAAAGCACCCCCCATGGGGTGTGGTCACACTGCGACCCCTTCTCCGCTATTCCTCCATCCTGTCAGGATTTTAGGCATGTATGGGCATGTGTCCGCCATGTTTCTCAAGTTGCTGGGGACAGGATTCAAACCACAATTGGCCATGTGGAACTGGTTTTCTTAACTATTAGGTTATGGGGATGGCCCAAGCCAAACAAGCTTTAAAAAAAAAAGAATAAGAATGATGTTGGAGTATTCGCATTCACTGATTTGAAAACTTACTATAAATCTATAGTAGTCAAAACAGTATGGTACTGGCACCAGGGTAGACATAGAAATCAATGAAATAGAATGAAGAGTCCAGAATAAAATGCATATATTGTGAGTTGAATTTCAACAAGAGTGCCAAGACCATTGAATGGGGACAAGATAGATAGCTCTTCAAGAAATGGTGCTGACATAGTGAGGTATCCACAGACAAAACAGTGAAGTTGGGCCTCCTCACATCACATACACAAATGAACTCACTCGCTCACTTTATGTCATGTAATGTCCACTTCAATGAAAAAACCTGCGTCTTCCAAACATGTGTCTGTTTTTTTTTTTGCATCTATAGCTATATACATATATATCAGAATATCTATCATCTATCTACCTACCTATCATCTATGTATATTTATCTATATATCATCTATCTATATCTATCTATGTATCTATCTCTATCTATGTATCTATCATCTATTATCTATCATCTATCTACCTACCTATCATCTATGTATATTTATCTATATATCATCTATCTATATCTATCTATGTATCTATCTCTATCTATGTATCTATCATCTATTATCTATCATCTATCTACCTACCTATCATCTATGTATATTTATCTATATATCATCTATCTATATCTATCTCTATCTATGTATCTATGTATCTATCATCTATCATCTATCTATCATCTATCATCTATCTATCAATCATCTATCTATCTACATATATATATCAGATTTCTTTATCCGTTCATCAGTTGTTTGGCACTTGGGTCAATTCCACTCTTAGCTACTGTGAAGAGTGCTGAAATAAACATGGTAGTATGGGTATCTCTTCAATATATTAGTTTTCTTCCCTTTGGGTGTACACAGTGGTGGGATTACTGGATCGTAAGGTAGTTCTTTTTCTAGTTTTTCTTTTCTTTTCTTTTTTTGGAGAGGTTTTTGCTATAGGGTGCATGCACTCACCAGAAAGACAGAGAGAGACAGAGAGACAGAAAGCGAGAAATCACCCCCCAGGGGGGATGGCCACGTCGCAATCCCTTCTCCTCCATTCTCCTCTCGGGATCTTGCGTATGCATGCATATGTGCCCGGCGTGAGTTTAAGCCATTAGGTATGGAACTTGAACTGCGGTCGACTACATGGGAGTTCAGCGACATAGCCATTATGCTAACTGCTGCTCCCATGTTTCTAGTTTTTTGAAGAACTGCCATATTGTCTTCCATAATGGTTGTACTAATTTAGATTGTCATCACAGTGCAAGAGTGTTCTTTCTCCCCAGGCTCACCAGCATTTGTTATGCACTTATTTATTGTAATAGTTATTCATTGTGGTTTTGATTTGCTTATCCCTGATGATTAATGATATTAAAAATATTTCATTGGCCATTTGTATGTCTTCTTTCAAGAACTGTCTGTTCAGATCAATTGTCTGTATTTATGTGGATTGTTTGTTTTTTCACTGTTTCTGAGCCATTTGCATTTCTTATATAACTTGTATATTAATCTCTTAATATCCAGAGATATTGGATGTATAATTTGCACATATTTTCTTTCAGCCTGTAGGTTGTCTGTGTATTTATTTTTTTCCTCTTTGCAGTGCAGAAGTTTTGTTTGATATAATTTCATTTGTCTATTTTGGTGGTATTGCCTGTATTTTTGAGGTCTTATTTTAAAAATTCTTTGCTTACACCAATGTACTAATGTCTTGAATCATTTTCCCTGTGCTTTTTCCCAGTAACTCCATGACTTTTGGTTTTACGTTTAAGTTGTTAATCTATTTGAGTTAATTTTTGTATATGGTGAGAGAGGTAGGGGCCAGGTTTCATTTTTCCGTATGTGGATGTTCAATTTCCCAGCACTATGAATTGAAGGCTTTGTCTTTTCACCTGAATTATCTTGTGAGCTTTGCCCCAAATCACTTGGCTATCTTAGTGTGTTCTCTTCTTTCTTCCATCGGTCTATACGTCTGTTTTGCATCACTACCATGGTTACATGGTAACACGTAGTCACATAGTTATGTGTAATTTTGTTACCATGGCTTCGAAGTTCATAGTATGATGCTTCTGACTGTGTTCTTTTTCATAGAACCACCTTGGCTATTCAAAGTCTTTGTGTTTTCAAATTTTATGATTGCTTCTTTTTCTGTGAAGAATGTCCTTGGCATTTTCGTAGGAATTGCATCGAATTTATAGGTCACTCTGAGTATCATCAACATTTTAACAATATTGATTCTTCCAACTCATGAACTTGGGATATCTTTCCTTTTTTGTTTAACTTCTTAAATTTCATTCATCAGTGTTTTATAGTTTTTATTGTAGAAACCTTTCAACTCCTTGGTTAAATTTATTTCTGGTATTTTATTTGGTTATTTTTGTGGCTATTGTATATGGGATTGCTTTCTTGATTTCTTTTTCAGTTTGTTATCGATGAACAAGAGCACTATAGATTTTTATATGCTGTTTTTGTGTCCTGCAACTTTACTGAATTCATTCATTAGGTTTAAGAGTTTTCTCTTAAGTTTTTATGTGTATGTGATTATGTTACTTGCAAACAGGGGCAATTTAACTTCTCCCTTTCCAAACCAAATGCCTCTTTAAAAAAAATTATATTACTTAGTTGATTGGCTAGGCTTGCCAGTACAACATCCTGATGAATTAATTCAGTACCGTTATTATACCCAACTGTCCACGGAGAAACCGAGCATTAAGAAACGAAGGAACTAGGTGACACAGGTGACAGGGCGCCGCTGCATGATAGTGGGACTACACGGGAGGCCAGGTTTAGGTTCCTGGTCAGCTTGAACGTGCTGGTGCTCCCACAGGTGGCTGCATTCTGGCTGCTGGGAGGCTGAGGGGATTGTGGTATGACGAGACTCTGTTAGAGGTACCTAGCTCTCTTTCAAAATAAGTAAACTCAAAAGAAGAGGTTAAGTAACTTTCCATGAGTTAATTCAGTGCAGAGACCCAACCGCAGGCAGGCTGGCTCTACCGTCCGCTCTGAAGTACTGCACAAAGAATTTCAGACAGCGAGCACGGGGTGTGAAGGCCAGGGGATAGAAAAGAGCTGGTTAAAAACAGAATGTATATATTCTTATATTTGGAAATGAACTGTTTAAAGCTATCAAAATATTCAAAGAACTACGAAAGAACATCTGTGTACCTATGCACACATTATAATTATTATTATTTTTTTGGCTAGAGGATGTCTGTACCCATGAGAGACAGAAAGAGAGAAATCCCCTTTTTCCACTGTCCCCCATTGTCACGCTGTAATCCCTCTTCCTCCATTTCTCCACCCCATGAGGAATTTGGGCTTGCACACACACGTGAGCAGTGTTTTTCAAGCTACGGGACTGGGATTCCAGCTGTGGTCATCCATGTGCGATCCAGTTGCCTAGGTACTGCTCTTAGTCCTGCAGGGTAGCTGGGCGTTGCTGTATTCACTGTTATTCACTGTTTTTTAAGAAGTAAAAAGTTAGAGCTACAGCCAGAATTCCTGCAGGTACTCTCCTCAAAACCCTGTTAGTTGGTGTAATGGTTATGTTGCTGGACTTCATGTATCGACTGCAGTTAGAGTCCCAGACCCAGTGGCTTAAACTCATGCTGAGTGTGTGTGCGTGTGTGCTCAAAATCCCAAGAGAAGAATGGAGGGAAGGGATTGCAGCATGGCCGTCCCTCCTGGGGAGTGACGTCTCACTTTCTGTCTCTGTCTCTCTGGCGAGTGCAGGAAAAAAAAACCCTAATTATTTTTCTCTCTTTTTTCCCCTCCCCAGTGTTGATGCTGTTCTAAATAGAGTGTTTATCATTCTTATGCATGATTTATTTGACTATATATGTAACTGTAACATTGTTTTATGTGCTTTAAAAGAAAAATAAGCTATACTGCTTGTATTATCTGAAACTTACATAATGATTTTAAATTTTATTCCACCAACATAATTGCCCTTTTTGGGCAAATTCATAAAGTAGGAGTACTAGATCAAAGAATATGTTCATTTTACATTTTATGCATAGTAGATAATCCCACTGATCAGGTTATTGTTGAAATAATCCCAGTGCAAAATGTTTCTATCTGGTCAAGTGGAATGCCAGTTACTCCATGCAATATTCTATTACATGAACAAACCACAATTAAAAAGTAATCTGCTACTGATGAACATAGTCTAGGTTTTATTTTTTTTTAATTATTTACTTAATTTTATTATTATTATTATTTATTTGCTACAGGGAATATGCACTCTTAAGAGAGAGAGAGAGGGAAAATGAGGAAGCAAGCTGCCAGGTCCTGGACTTGAACCACAGTCAGTTGTGTGGGAGCTTAGCACCTTAACCCCCACGCCACCTCAGGCCCCCATGTCCAGTTTTTGACAAAGTGACAATGAACCCTTTCTAGATATTTATGCAGAATCCTTTAGACTATATGCTCAGGAGAAGTGTTAGGTCACAGGGTCGTTGTATCATAACTTTCATCAAATACTGACAAATTTTTCTCTAAAGGGGTGACCAAACTTTGGTTTCACAGCGGTGCCCTCTGGTCTAATAAATCATAATGTTTCACTGCCTTTTTTTTTTTTTTAAGTTTTTTTTGCCATAGGGTGTGTGTACTCACCAGAGAGAAGAGAGAGAGAAAGAGAGATACAGTGATAGAGAAAGTGAGAAGTCACCCCTAGGGGGGACGACCTTGCTGGAATCCCTTCTCTTCCGTTCTCCCTGAGATTTTGGGCATCCACCCACACATGTCCTGTGTGATTTTCAAGCCACCAGGTATGGGACTCGAACCATGGTTAGCCATCTGGGAGTCCAGTGCCTTAACCCCAATGCCACCCGCTGACCCTTCACTGGGGTTTTAATTTGCATTTCTTTGATGACTAATGAAGTTTGTTGGAGATATTTATAAATTATTTCTTTTAAATATTGGTGAGAACTATATTCTCACTGTAGCTTATTTAACTTTACTCATGGCCTCTCACTTGAGTCGCGATCAGCCATGTGGAGGTCCCGCACCTTACCCGCCGCTTTGGCCTGGCTCAGCTCCTGGTTTGCAGAGACCATCTGGGTCTTCTTGCCTCTAGGCTTGCTGTTCTTAGAAGCTGTAGTTCTGGAGAAGAGCTAGTGACAACTGTCGGCCTTTCGAGAGTTTCCCGTCTGCTCCCAGCCTCTGATCTCGGGAGAGGTCACGTGAAGCCTCCCTCCAGCTGCCTCCTCTAGCGCACACACTGTAAGTACCTGTCGCCCATCGGAAGTCACACTCCCGCCATCACCTCATTCCAAACCTGGCCCCAGCAGCCTTGTGGTTGCGCTCTGCCGACCACCTCGGCTTTCTGTTCCACTTCTGGCTCCCAGAGATGCTTATTTTAGAATGTGGATTTGTCTTTTTGGACAAAATGTTTATTGATAATAATAATATTAAACACACACAGTCAATAGTGATAGTTTGGTCAAGGGTGGTCCCATAAGATTATAATGAAGGGGCCGGTAGGTGGCGTGGTGGTTAAGGTGTTGGACTCCCACATGGCAGATCATGGATCAAGTCCCAAACCTGGTGACATGAAAATCACAGCAAACAAACAAATAAATAATTAAATAAAAGATTATAATAGAGACGAAAACTGCCTGCTGCCTCAGATGACTATCATATACGCATACAGTGTGACCATGCCCCTCTGGGGGGCTGCTTTCTCCCTCCCTCTGCCTCTGTCTTTCTCTGGGGGCTGCACATGTCCTCAGGCAATGAAAAAAGAAGTGCATTGTGAAATATTGGGTTGTCGAAAAAGCCATGATGCATTTTTGCATAGCAAAAATGACTTTTAGGATGGTAACGACAAGTGAAATACTATTCACGAAATCACAATGAGTACGAGGCGTGCTACTCCTTCCGTCAGTGGTTCTCAAGCCTTAGTGCGTCGGATTTCTTTGTAGGCTTAAGACTGACCTGCAGCTTCAAGTTTCTGATTCCGCAGTCTGAGGTGGGGTGGAGAAGGGACTTTCTAAGCTCACAGGTACCTACTCCGACCGAGACTCACGGCTTTCCATGCACACTCGCCCCTGGGGAAGACTCGGGCGAGGTGGCGGCTCCGTGTGATGAGTCGGTCGGGCTGATTTCTGTGTGTCAGGAAACGCCTTTGCTGGCCTCTCTCTGGCCCTGGTTAGTTCTGTGACTCTGGGGTGCTTCAGAGACCTCTGGCCTCAGTGTCCCTCTCTGAGGTAGGACAGATGAAGATGAAAACGTCTTTGAGCCTTTTAGGCAAGAAATGACCCACTTCTTCAGTTCAGGCTGATTGAATTGTCAACTACGAAAGTGCAGAGACGTGCTTTTCTCAGAGCTGTTTCCCATTGACTGTCTTTTCCGCTTTTTTGATGGAGTCGTCAGGGAAGAGGGGGCAGCTTCTGAATTTTCTTTGTAAGACAATTCAATTTCCATTCCTCTTTTTTCGTAGCCAGAATTTTATCTTCCTCTTTTGGCTTCTCACTCCTGGGCCCTGCCTTCTCTGAAACGTTTCAGTTCCCACTCATGTATTTTTAGACCAACTTTCTATCTTTCAACAGACGGAGACAGGGAACGCTTTGCATAGCTCTTTATGGGTCAGCACCCCAGAAGGAGCCCTCGGGAAGAGATACAAGATGGGCTCCCAAATTTCTTCTTCATTCTTCCAAGGCTTCTTGTTTGAGGTGCTGGTCTTTGGTGGAGCTTACTGCAGCTGGCTGGCGTCCTGCTGGGACGTTTTCACTGGAGTCAGGGCGAAGCCATGGTAGTCAGCGGTGCTCAGTAGATTAAGACCGTTTGCCTCTCCTAGGATCTTGCTTCATTTCTCATTCTTTCTTTTGCCACTTCCTTTTTTAAGTTTTTTTTTTTTTTTCCATTGGCAGAGGGCATGTGCTCTCAACAGAGAGAGACAGAGACAGAGAGCAAGGACCCCTCGATGGGGCATGGTCATACCGTAATCCCTTCTCCATTTCTCCATCCCATCAGGACTTTAGGCATGCACACACACAGACCTGGCAGGCTTTATTAAGCTGCTTTCATGCGGGGACTCAGGCCATGGTTGGCCACGAGATCTGGCTCCCTGTGCACACAGCGTAAAGACCACTGCAAAACAGGGCTGCCCTTCCCTTGCCACTTTTTTTTAAACAGTTTTTTTCCTATAAGGTGCATGTACTTCCTGGAGAGAGATAGAGAGAGACCCAGAGAGAGGGAAAGTGAGAAATCATCTCCCCCGAGTGGATGACCATGCCGTAATCTTTTCTCCTCCGTTCTCCTCTCAGGATTTTGGGCATGCACGCACATGCAGCAGGGGTGTTTTTCAGGCTGCTGGGTCTGGGATCCAGCTGCTTTAACCACCATGCCAAGTGTTGTTCCTCTCTTGCCGCTTTTAATACCTACGGGAAACCAGAAGTGCATGCTGTACACTCACACACTGAGCCTGCCGGGTCCTCCTCACCCCTTCTCCTTCCTTCCTGCTCTGTCGTCCTTGTCACCAAATAGGTTAGTTACACCGTCTCTTACCGAGTACATTCTGAACACTTTAATCTCAAAAATACTGAAGTGTTTCTAAGACCACAACAGACTGAAAGCTTTTCCTCTAAGACAGGACTTTCATCACATCTATTCAGCCTAGAGCTGGAAGTCCTAACCAGTGAGATCAGGCCAGAAAAAGCAATAAAAGGCATTGAAACTGGAGGGGAAGAAGTAAGATCACCTCCGCTTGTAACTGACATTATCTTTTATGTAAAAAAAAAAGAAAATTCTAAAGCTTCCACACACAAAAACCCTAAATGAAATTTGACAGAGTTACAAGACACCAAATCAACACACAGAAACGAGTGGCATGTCTATCCCTTAAAGTAAATAATCCCCAAAGGAAATTAAGAAAATAATTCCATTTATAACAGCATAAAAAAACCCAAAAACCAAAAACAAACAATGTAGGAATAAACTTAACCAAGGAGGTGGAAGATTATTATAAACTAAAACTCACAAAAGTTTTTGAAAGAAATGAAGACACACATTCTAATGCAAAGATTCCATGTTTGTAGATTGGAAGACTTAATATTTTTTTAAAAAGAATTATTTTATTTAACTTATTTATTATTATTATTATTATTATTATTATTTTATTATTTTCAGTTTGATCAGAGAGAGACAGAGAAAGAAGAAGAGCAAGTGTGAAAGCAAGCCACCAGGTCCGGGACTTGAACTGCGGTCAGCCATGTGGAAGTCCAGCACCCTTAACCACCATGCCACCTGCAGGCCCCAAAGACTTAATATCGCTAAGGTGTCAATACTGCCCAAAGTGAGCTACAGATTCAACATAATCTATATCAAAGTCCCAACGATGGTTTTTGCAGAAATGAAAAAATTCATCCTAAAATTGATATGGAATCTCAAGGGACCTGGAGATTCAAAGCGAAATCAAAGCAGTAGCTGGCAGAAAGGCAGCATGTAGACCAATGGGATCCAACGGGAAGTCTAGGACCAAACCTTACATATTGGTCAAACTATTTTTGTCAAGGGTGCCAAGGTCATTCAACAAGGGAAGGATACTCTTTAACAAATGGTATTGGGAAAATTAGATATCCACATATTAAAAAATGAGGTTGGGGTCAACAAGTGACACGAGGTTAAGGCACTGGGCCTCTCATAGCTGACTCCGTTGTTCAAGTCCTGGACCCATCAGCTTGAAAAATAATGCCTGATGCAAGTGTGTCCATGCCCAAAATCCTGAGAGGTGACTGGAGAAAGGACTGTGGTGTGGCACTCACCCGGGGAGGAAGTTTCTCACTTTCTTTCTCTCTGTTGAGTTATGTGCCCTATAACAACAATTAGGTTGCTATATACAAAAATGAACTAAAAACAGTCAAAGGCCTAAACATAACTCTTAACCTCTCAGAACTATAACTATAGACCTCTTAGAAGAAGGCATATGGGAAACTTCACAATCTTGAATTTGGCAATGATTTGTTGGATACGACACCAAATGCACAGGCAACCGAAGAAAAAACATACATACATTAGGCTTCATCCAAACTAAAAACTTTTTTTGCATCAAAGGATGCTATCAATAAAGTGTAAAGGCAACCTACTGTATCAAATCAAATCAAATCAAATCAAATCGAATCGAATCGTATATAGTCATGCATCACTTAGTGGGGACGTGTGCTGGCAATTTCCGCTGTGCGAACGTTAGAGAGTACACCTGTACAGCCTAGACTGCACACCGAGCGCCAGTCCCACCGTCACAGGTCCAGTGTTGACCAGAAAGCCATTATGCTGTACTTGACTGCGAGGAATTAATATCCAGCAAATGGTTCTCACAAATATTCTCAAAAAAAGGAGAATGAGGAGAAGGGATTTTTTGATTTCTCGCTTTCTGTCTCTCTGTCTCTCTTTGTCTGTCTGGCGAAAGCAATTATTTTTTATTTAACTTTATTTACTTACTTATTTTAATTTGACAGAGAGGGACAGAGCAAGAGAATGTGAGCAAGAGAGAAAGAGAAAGAGAGAGAGAAAGCAAGCTGTTAGGTCTGGGACTCGAATTGTGGTTGGCCATGTGGGAGTCCAGCGCCCTTAATCACCACGTTACCTGCTGGCCCCCTCGTAATTTTTTAAAAAGATTAATTATAAAGATTTTCTAAAACTTGATGAAAACAATAACCACCACCAAAACAACAACTCAATTTATCAGTGGGCAAAGAATTGGAAAAGACATTTCTCCAAAGAAGAAAATGGTCAATAAGCATGTGAGGAGATGCTTGGTATCATTAATCGATAGGAAAATGCAGATCAGAAAACACAATGAGATGCCCCTCATACCCATTAGGATGACTCTTACCCACAAACAGAAAATTCCCGATGTTGGCAAAGATCTGGTGAAATTGGGACCCTCGTGCATTGCTGGTGGGGATGTCAGTGCTATAGCTGCAGTGGAACTAGTATGACGGTTCCTTAAAAACAGAATTACCATCTGATCTGTAATAGCAGCAGATCGAAAGCAGGCCTCAAACAGATGTTTGTGCACCCATCAAAGTACGGCATTGTTCACAACAGGAGAAAGGAGGAAGCAAGCCGAGTGTCCACAGAGAGGAGAATGGGAAGAGATGTGGTATGTACATACAATGGAGTATTATTCAGCTTTAAAAAGGAAGAAAATTCGGACACATGTTATAACACGGATACACCTTGAGGACATTATGCTGAGTCAAATAGACCAGGCGTAAAGGACAAACGCTGTGTGGTTTGCTTACACCAAGTGCACAAAGTAGTCACATTCACGGAGGCAGAAAGTAGGATGCTGGGTGCCAGGGGTTGGGCAGGGAGGAATGTGGCGTGAGGGTTTCTAGGGGCAGAGTCTCAGTTTTGCAAGCTCAAGAGTTCTGGAGCTGGATGGTGGTGAGGGTTGCACAACAACGTGCCTGTACTGAATACCACAGAATCGTACCCTTAAACATGATTAAAAATAGTACATTGTATGCCATGTGTATTTTGCCACAGTATAAGGAAGATCATGCTGGATCTTTGCCCTGTGGGAGGACTGCAGAGCTGACAGGGATCTCACCGGTTGTGTAGCGCAAGCCCCTACACTACAGCTGAAGAGGCTGAGCAGGTTCTGAGAAATGGCGTGACTTGATGGAGGCTGGGTACTCTTAGCGGCTGAGCTCAGTCGGGATGGTTTTCTGTTGCACTGCAGTGACTCCAACACGTTTCTCTAATCTTACACTTGTCTTCTCTCCCCCCCCCCCCCCGCAATACCCTAGCTACATGCCACAACTTTTTTTTTAAGTTTTGTTATAGGGTGCATGTGTTCACTGGAGAGAGACAGAGAGGGGGGAAAGGGAGAAATCATCCCTCAAGTGCTAGCTATGCCACAATCCCTTCTCCATTCTCTTTTTCGGAATTTTGGGCATGCATGCACATACATCTGGCATGTTTTTCAAGGCACTAGGTTTGGGACTCGAACCCCACATCGGCCATGTGGGATCCAGTCACCTTAACCTCCACACCACCTGCTGGCCACATGTCACACATTTCAGAAAACTCCAGACTGTTCCCGTGGGATCAGAGATCAGATCTGTATTCCTTTGATTAAAATGTTCCCTGCTGCCTCGCTCTGCCTCATTCTGTAATTAAAGGTAGAATTCCTCAGTGGGGTCTAGTGACCTTCTGAGACCTGGCCCTCTGCTGTGTCACCCTGTGTCACCCTGTCCTCCTTCTGCTGTCCCACAAGAGTCACCTTTGCCAGAAGCCCAGCCCTACAAGTATCTGTGTGTGCAGGGCGTTCTCTCTGGTGCCTGTCTTCCCCTCCTCCACCTACAATGCACCATTTCAGTGTCCTCTCCTGCAGGCAGTCTTAGAGGTGTCCCATCTACTCCAGCCCTGCCCACACTGATACCAACATCACACTGAGAGCCACACCTCCACCTCGCATCGTCATTGCCTGTGTTCCCTGTGTACTGGGCAGTGCAGAGGACAAGGGCGACACCTCTGATCTCCATTACCAATACAATAGTTCTTAGTCATGGCTGTGTGTCAGCCCCAAGCAAGAAATCTGACAAAGATATAGCTGCTCAGGCCGCTCCCTGGACCCACTGAGTCAGATTTCAGCAGGGAAGTGCTGGGCACATTTGGGGACAATACATGACTAACTTTAGGGACTGGCAGATCAACACAGGAAAACGCTGGGAGACGAGGCCAGAGAAGAAGGCTGGCTGTGTGGGAGTGTCTGGAGCAGAGGAGCAGCAGTGAAACGTGCACTTTAAGGAGTTGAGTCTGGCAGAAGCAGGCAGTGTGAAGGCGGGTAGTGAGAGGCTGCCGCAGAGGGAAGAGTGAGGATCTGAAGTGTTACGTATTGTCTTTCGGTGCCCACCATGAAACAGGTGCTCAGGCAGGGAAGAAGCCAAAGGCTGCCCTGGGCTTGATCCCAGCTGTGGACAGCAAGCTCAAGGGGCAGGACAAATTGTTTTCAGCTTCTTTCTAGAACTTGGATTTTCTTGAACCTCTAAGACTGCTCATTGCACTCTGGCTCAATGTGCTTGGATACAAATAGAACACACACACACACACACACACACACACGTACACACACACACTTGAGTGTACACAGTGGTTGTAGCTGAGCTCAGCAGATTCCAGAGCTCGACTTCCCCTGCTTCTCTGAGTCATCTGCTGCAAGAGAGGACTCATGCTTTTCCCGGACACACATCGATGCGTGTAGTTCAGACAGGAGCTGCAGTTTCGAGGTCAGTGTTACTGAAACGAGAATGTCTACCTCTTCAACGTGCACAGGAATTTCCTGAACTTCTTGGTGGGAAGCTGCGTCTACTGAGTGGGTCTGGGGAGGGGTCTGAGATTTGTATTTTAAACAAGCTCTTGGTTGATGCTGAAGCTGCTGGTCCAGGAAACAGTACAGGTTAAGGGTCCCTAATCTGAAAATCCAAAATGCTCCAAAATCTGGATCTTTTTGAGCACAGACATGAGGCTACAAGTAGAAAATCACACAACTGACCTCGTGAGGCAGATTGCAGCCAAATCACTGCAAAGCAGTGTGTGTGTGAGATGGGTGAGAAACATAAATGAAGTTTGTGTTTAGTCTTGGGTTCCATACTCAGAACATTTCATGAAGTATGTTCGAATATTAAAAATCTGAAAAAAAAATCCTGGATCTGAAACACTTCCAGCCCCAAGCATTTCAGGTAAGTGATACTTAACTGTATCAAATGTTTGCAGAGCTTCACAACTGGACTTGAGCATCAGGTTTGCACAGAGGTTTGTAACTGGTATTCCCATGTCTCAGGGGGTCTAGAGATTAAGGCCCCTGGAAGTAGCTTCTTTTTTTCCCCAATATGCTGAGTAGGATTCATTCTCCACAGAAGCGTGGCATGGAAAAGGTGGAGAGCACTTGACTAGAGCATTGGTTCTTCAGTTTGGGAGGAAATCGGAACATGTGGAGACCTGGTGAAAGTAGGGGCCCAGGGCCCTCCTATTTCAAAGGGCTGACGCTGATACTCCCAGGGTTGGGGCTGTTTCAGATGCCTCAGGGAATGAGCTGTAGGCTGGAGGAACATAGCAAAGTAATGTAGCCACTGGTCAGAAACAGGGAGGCTCAATTTGTTCATTCATGCAATCATTCCACACACCTGTATTGAGAACTTACTGTGTATTGAGTGCTATTTGATCAAAAGGAAATTGAAAAGGTTACCATATCAGGGTTCCTTGGAGCCCTAGATAATAACTCGGAAAAGACAAGGACTTTTCTGACTCATGAATTCTTGGGATTGATGCCGGGTGACTCACTGTGGACATAGGATGGATTCTCATGCAAAGAAACTGTTTTTCACAATTATTTTATTATTTTAGAGAGATTTTTGCTAGAGGGGGTGTGTGCTTGCTGGAGATGCAGAGATGACAGAGAGAGAGAGAGCGAAAGTGAGAAACCACTTCCTATGGGAATGGCCATGCTACAATCCCTTCTCCTTCATTCTCCTCTTGGGGTTTTGGGCATGCATGGACATGTGCCCAGCATGGGTTTCAAGCCACTGGGTCTGGGATTCGAACCATAGTTGGCCATGTGGAAGTCCAGGGCCTAACCCACCATGTCACCTGCTGGTCCCATCTCACCAATATTTTTAAAGTTTAATTATTTATCTATTGAAAGAGAAAGAGAGAGAGAGAGAAATAGCACCTCCGACAGGAATTTGAAACCATGATCCACCTCCAGCTTTAGCCAGCCTGGACTGTGGGCATACATATGCATGGTATACTCAGGGAGGTCTCTGGATGTGAACTGGCAACCATCCCATGTGGGTCTGCCTCACAGAGCATCACATTTAACCACTGCACCACTTTCTGTCCCCATGGTTCTCACAAATATTTTAAGTGCCTAGTTGGTAGCATTTTTTCCAGCTCTATCCCAAATGTGCCCTATCCATGATCATAGTCCACTCATAGTCCACAGCCCACAGAAACAGAGGAGGGGAAGGTTCTACTGTTTCATCTTAATAGGGTTTCATCTTCCTTTGACATTCCAACCACCAGTGTTGTCCCCAGCACTAGCTCCAATACCACAGTATTCCAAATCCATGACAATCTTAAATTCTAAATCACATAGACTGGACACCAGAGAAGAGAGGAGTGCATTCTGCCTTTCCTCATGAGAAGCCTGCAACTCACTCCAAGCAGAAATGAGTTTTATCCTCTGACATCCTCTGCTGATGTTAAGACCCAGAATTATGTGGCCAAAATCAGGGTTATGAGAAAAGTCTTGCTGGTAAGACTCTGGTGTCCTCAGCAGTAACCACTCTTGTGAAGAACTTAATAATAATATCCACCTGAAACGGAATGTGTTTCAATCTCAGCCTTTGATTTGTTTCACCAAACATAATCAAATGAAAAGAGGAAGTTATTATCTTTAACCTCAGGAATGAGGAACCAGCACATTCTACACAGTCAATGAAACATTACCACCAAACCTTGGAAATTGATTTTTATTTTTTAAAAAGAATTAAATCATTGTGTTTGTGAGCACCAAGGATATAGATTCACATAAACTTTCTTTTCTTATCTGTGATTTCCCCCCAGCTCTATCTTATACAAAACTCACAAGAATTTCTTCCATGTTCTCTCACACAAAAATCCATTTCTCCTCTTGCTTTTGCTCTAAAATAATTCATGAAATCCCTCAGCGTTGTATTTGTAAACATTCTGGGTCAGCAAGTGCCAAGGCTGATGGAAATGTTATGCAGGGAGGAATATTAAAGCTCCTTGTCCTTAAGAAAGAAGCTATCTGAGGACCAGCAGATGGCATGATGGTTATGTTGTTGGACTCTCACGTAGTTGACTGTGGTTTGAGTCCCAGACCTGGCGGCTTAAAATTCATGCTGGGCACACATGCGTGCATGTTCAAAATCCCAAGAGGAGAATGGAGGAGAAGGGGTTGTGACATGGCCACCCCCCCCCCCCCCCCCCCCCCCCCGCCGGGAATGATTTCTCACTTTCTGTCTTTCTGTCTCTCTGGCAATCACATGCACCCTATAGCAAAAATCTCTCTCTCTAAAAAAGAAAGAAGTTGGCTTATAGGGGTGGACTTAATAGACTGGGGGGCAGCCAGTGATGAGGGATTACTTTTTTTGTAGAATAATACAGTCACACTTATGCATAGGGTCCCAATGTCCTCTGTTTATGTCCGTGAAGGCAATTGGTCCATTGCTCTCCTATGCTGTCTTCTTACAGAGTTTTGGTATCAAAGTCATGCTAGTCCCAGAATGAATTGGGAAGTGTTTTCTCCTCATAATTTTTACAAAAGATTTTGAGAAAAAACTAATATGATTTCCTATTCAAATGCCTAGTACATTTACCTGTGAAGACTTTTAGGTCTACAGCTTGCTTTAAGGAAGGGTTGTAGTTTTTTTAGTTAGTTAGTCATTTTTTGCTTTGTTTTGTTTTGCTATAGAATGATTGCCTGAAGAGACAAAAACAGAGAGAGAGAGAGAGAGAAAGCAAAAAATCACTCCCCAAAAGATCACATCCCAGGGGATGGCCACACCACAATCCCTTCTTCTCTAATCTCCCTCAGGATTTTGAGCACGCACACATGTGTGCCTGGCATATCTTTCAAACCACCTGGTCTGGGACTCAAGCCATGGAGTTGGCCGTGTAAGATCCAGCTGCCTTAACTACCATTACACCTAGCTGACCCAGGGGAAGGTTTATAACTAGTTTCAATTTATTTTATAGCTATGAGGCTATTCAGTTTCTTTCTTTCTTTCTGGGTGAATTTTTGTTATTTGTGTCTTTAAAGAAATTTGTTTTATTTAAATTGGCCATTTAAGTAAAATTGTTTATGATATTCTCTTATATTTTTTGTAATTGTGGGATCTGTAGTGATGCTGCCTCTTTCATTTTTTTAAAAAGAATTATTTAATTTTATTTATTATTATTTCTACTTTTTTTTTTTTTTTTTTGCTATAGGGCATGTATAGCTCACCAGTGAGAGAGAGAGAGAGAGAGAGAGAGAGAGAGAATGAGAGAGAGAAAGTGAGCCACCAGGTCCAAGACTCAAACCATGGTTGGCCATGTGGGAGCCCAGCACTTTAACCACCATGCTACTTGCTGGCCCTGCCTCTTTTATTTTTTTAAAAAAGAGTTTATTTAGTTATTTCCATGAGAGAGAGCAAGAGACAACCCAGCAGGGCCCTTATGCCACGATGTACCCCCAGTTTCAGTCAGCCTGGATCATGGGCACACATGCAGGCACTTCTAGCATTCAGCCCAGCTAGCGTCTTATCAGTGTTATTGATCTTTTTTTTCATTGATTTCTGCTCTTATCTTTATTATTTCCTTTCTTCTGTTTACTTTAGGTTTAGTTTGTCCTACTTTTTCTTTTTCTTTTTTTTTTAAGGTGGAAGCTGAGGTCATCGATTTAAGCTTGCTTGTTTTTTCTTTTCTAACACAGGAGTGTGATGTAGCCAGTTTCACTCTAAAAATACTTTAGTTGTATCCTCCCAATAGATTGAAATTGGGGTAATAAAGAAAGAAAAAAAAGAAAATATTACTGTGGAAAATCCTCAGGAATGAACGAACTCCCTTCTACTCCAGGCTCTGCCGGTCCTCTCATTGACCACAAGAAGCAGCAGCAGGAATTTGTCTGGATGGTAATAGAGTTACTAGGTCACTGGAGAGAGAGGGAGGGAGAGAGAGAGAGAGGGAGAGAGAGAGAGAGGGAGAGAGAGAGAGAGACAGACCCTATTGACTTGCATTGAATTTCTAGTTTAACATGAGATTATTTGTACAATAGCAATCTTTCCATCCTGAAGTAAGGTAGGATGCTACATTTACTCAGTTCCTATTTTATATGATTCTGGTATTTAGCTCTTTAGCTGTAATTCCCAATTCTGTACCAACTGCCATTCCAATAAGGCCATCTTTTGTATCTTCAAGTGACTGATAAATTGTGGACTAGAAAATAGCTGGATATGATGCATTTTAATTTACCACTGAAGACCTTCTTTGAGGGTAATATAAAGCCATTCATCATCTATCGTTGGGCACGATTGTTGAACTAGTGTCGATTTCTCCTTCGACTCAGCTATCCCATACGTCTCTCTTCAATCCAGTCTGATCTAACCCAATTAAATCGATCTCTTGTTACTGGAGCCCCAAATGCCAATATATATATATGTATATTAGGGGGGCAGAGAATCTGCCTGTGTCTTTTTGTAATGAATTTCACCAGGGTGAAGCTGAGTCCCGGCGGAGTGACTCTGTTAAGAAAGGGCAATGTGGGTAGGATGGCATGAATTGCTTTCAGTGGCTCAGCGTTGCCCAGTAATGGAAGAACTGGCTCTGCCAGGGGAGCGGGTGGCACTCAGCCAAGGGATGAAGCAACAACAAAACCAGAGTGGGCCAGCAGAGGGTGACCGGGAAGTCGTTGCCTAAGTTCGTACAAGGGACAAACTGCAGATGAGGAGCAGGAGTGAAAACGTGGTATTTGAGAACTTCACCAGCTCTGGACACTGAGTTCACCAAGTGAGTAAGTCTTGGTTTCACAAATTCCTGCTTCAACCCCCTCCCCGCCCCTGGCTCCCCCACTTCTCTATCCCGGCCCTCATCACGGCTGATCAACGACTTAACGCTTTCTCCATAAGGCCAGGAAGGGGACCAGAATGCCTGGACTTACAGCTCGTATTTGACCTTGTGCTGGGTGTTCTGGCTGCCGCGATTAGGCAGGACCAATAAACACCGTTCAGAACATAAGAAAATAGCCGTCTCTATTTGCAGACGGCACTGCTGTCCAGATAGGCCCAGGTGGATGGCGAGCGCCGCTGCACGACGCTGCAGCCACATGGGAAAGCCCTGGTCATGGTCTCAGGTGGGTCTATGCCTGCCAGGTGGGTCTCTGGGCACCTGTGGTCCTGGTTGACTGGGGGGCTGCGGGGAGGGTCATGGCGTGGCGAGACTCTGTCAAGGGTATCTGCCTGTCTCCATCTCCCTCTCTCAATATAGTTTTAAAAAAGGATTTAAAAGAAAGATAGCAACAACACCAAACACCATTGCTGGGGGAATATGAAATTTCATAGCCATCCTGGAAAACAGTGAGGCAGTTTTTTGAAAAAACTAAATACGGCAGCCTGTAGATAGCATGATGGTTAAGGCGTTGGAGGTTAAGGCTCCCACGTGGCTGACTGCAGCTTGAGTCTTGGACCTGGTGGCTTGGAAAGTCACGCTGGGCACGTGTGGCTGTCCCATCCTCCCAGGGGGTGATTTCTCACTTTTCTTCTCACTGTCTCTCTCTCTCTCTAGTGGGTGAACACACATGTCCTATAGCAAAGACTTAAAAAAAAACCTAAGTATGTAAATAACATATGAAACATTGTTTTCTGAGTGTTTACCCCAGAAAAATGAAAACCCGTGATCCCACCAAAGCCTGCACCACGGTCAGGCCATGAGCTACAGAACATTTTCAAGAATGTCAGAGATGAGACTGATTATAGGAAAATGACAGTCAACCTAGAGTTTTATACCCTGCTAATGTCTCATTCAAGATGGAGACAGGGGTCAGACGGGGTGCAGTGGTAAAATAACGCTTTGTGAGACAATCCTACATGAGAGCATGGGAGGGTTGTTGGTTCGAGTCCAGACACCTCCCTGAGTGCAAAGGGCACATGGGTGTCCATAATCCAGGGCTGCCCAGGCTAGGGGAGGGTCCCGGGGTCAAGACCTGCTGGGGTGCCATCTCTCTTTCTTGCTTAGGAAGAAATGCATAAATAAACCTTAAAAAATAAGAGTGACGACAAATGGAAGACCTCCTCAAACATACAAGGATTAAGGGATTTTACTGTCACAAAATACTCATTAATACTCCAGTCAGGTGGCATGGAGTTTAGGGGGGTTGGATCCCACATGGCTGACTGTGGTCCCAGTCCTGGACCCGGAAGTTTGAGAAACAGGCCCTGTGCATGTGTGCAAGTTCCCACCCAAAATCCCGAGAGGATTTTGTTACTGGAATAAAAGGGGCTGTGGCGTGGTCATCCCCCCTGGAGGGTACTCTCTTTTTCTTTCTCCCCAGCAGATGCACGTGCCCTATAGAAAATTTAAAAAAGAAAGAAAGAATGAACTATTTTTAAAATGTGCTTCGGGCTGGCTTAGTTGCTAAGAGTGTGGGATCCCCCCATATGGTGACTGTGGTCTGAATCCTGGCCTCAGGGGCTTGAAACACACACCAGGCATGTGAGTGTGTGTGCCCCAAGTCCTGACAGGGCAGAGAAATGGAGAAGGGATTGTGGCAGGAGCACACCGCACTGGGCATGCTTCCTCTCTTTCCCCTTCTCTGTCTCTGTCTCTCTCTGGTGAGCACACGTGCCCTCCAGCAATATTACAAAATGGCTTGACAACAAGAAAAGTGAAACTAGAAGGCAATTATGGCACACAAAAACCAGCTGTGAGGACAGAAACCGGCAAAAAGGTACCGGGAAATGTAGCTGCTCACAGAGGCTTTTGGTTGTGTTTAGAAACGTGAAACAAACAAACAAAAAGACCCCCTCCCCCGGAAAGCCTGGGACAACAATGGCCAAACGGTGGGAAGGTGATGCGCACTGAGCAGAGGGTCCAAAAACGCATGCTGTTTAGAAGGAAAATAGCAATGTGTATATTTTAAATAATGATCTCCTTTCTTTTATTTATCATTATTGTTATTTTTAATTTGACTAGAGTGAGCACAGAGAGAGAAGAAAGACGAGAAAGCAAGCCACCAGATCCAGGCCTGGAACCTTGGTCAGTCATGTGAGAGTCCAGCACCTCTAACCACCAAGCCACCTGCCAACCCCTGGCAGATGGCAATAGTGGAGTACTCTAAATCTGTGAGGACAGTGTAATTAAATAGGCATGTTAGAAAAAGTCAGAGCAGCCGCACAGAGAACTGGCTACAACTTATAGCTTCCAAAACGGGAGGAAGAAACAAAACGACTAAGGGGAGGTTGATGAAAGATTAAAGTTAGTGAACAGAGAACAACAGGATGCTAAAGCAAGTCTGAGGGTGTCAGTGATCATGAAAACCCGTAAAAAAGTCAAGGGTTAGAAGAGACAGACTTTCAGATGCTCCTTACCCAAGGACTCCTCTAACAAAACCACAAAAAGAGTCCGAAAATAAAAAAGGGAAAGAGGTATTCTGGGGGCAAATGAACGAAAACAGTGCTGCTCGTTATAAAATCAAAATAGAGTTTAGGGCAAAAGGCTTAATTTGATAAGGAGGAAAACTACATAATATTACCAAAAAACTCTTAGAAAAGTGATTTTCACTTTATTAACAAAGCTATAGTAAGGAATATAATATTCATGATATAAAATATTAAATTCTGAATTTTACACATTTTGCAAATAAAAATTTAAAAAAAAATTTTTTTTTTTTTGGAGAGGTTTTTGCTATAGGGCGCGTGCGCTCGCCAGACAGACAGAGAGAGACAGAGAGATAGAAAGCAGGAAATCACCCCCCAGGGGGGATGGCCACGCCGCAATCCCTTCTCCTCCATTCTCCTCTCAGGATCTTGGGCACGCACGCACACGCGCCCGGCGTGAGTTTAAGCCACCGGGTCCGGGACTCGAACCGCGGTCGACTACGTGGGAGTCCAGCGACATAGCCATCACGCTAACTGCTGGTCCCAAAAAAAAATTTTTTAAGAGAGATTTTTGCTATGGAATGTGTGTGCTCACTGGCGAGACAGAGACAGAAAGACAGAAAAGGAGAAATCACCCCCCGGGGGAATGGCTATGCTGTAATCCCTTCTCCTCCATTCTCCTCTTAGGATCTAGGGCAGGGCATGCATACACACGCACCTGGCGTGAGTTTTAAGTCGCTGGCTCCGGGACTTGAACCATGGTTGACTATGTAGAAGTCCAGTGACATAACCATTATATCATATTCTTTTTTTTTTAATAATTATTTTATTTATTTATTTATTTATTTATTTATTTATTTATTTATTTATTTTAATTTGACCAGAGAGAGAGACAGAGGGTGAGACTGAGAGAGAGAGGAAGTGAGAAAGCAAGCCACCAGATTCAGGGCACGAACCCTGGTTGGCCATGCGGGAGTGTCCAGTGCCTTAACCACCACACCACCTGCTGGTCCCCATTATATCATATTCTAGTCCCTGTTTTTTGATTTTTAAATGAAAAATGAGGCTGTTCTCACAGACAAAAGCCTTTGTCTTTATTTCTTGTTTAAAACCTCTATGTGCAGTGTGGGCCGAGATGTTTACTTACAGTGGGTGGGCAGTGGGAGGCGGCAGGGAGGGGATTAGAGGATAAAAAAAATAAGAGAAGAACAGAAGAGGCTCAGACCTGAGCAGGTATCTGCTGATGATAATGTGTACGGTAACAGCTTCAACTTGACTGACATGCACGGTATTCATACTGAAGAAAACAATTCTGTGTGCTGTACAGATGTGCAGTAATTAAATGTAAAAAATTTAAAAAGCAATAAAAAAACAAAACAAAACAAAACAATACCATATTGCATTTATAGACAGAAAATTTAGGCCAGTGATGCATGGTATACTAAAAATGACTTGATGGGGTAAAATCAAAATGCGAACAATGTTAGAATTGAGTTTATATAAATGATTCTATAACAAAAAAAAAAAAAAAAAAGAGCCAAAAAACATTGAGCTCAATAAAGAACAACTGACAAAAAAACAAAACAAAACAAAAACAAAACAAAACAAAAAAAACCAAAACCTTCGGTTGTTTGTTTCACATCTAAAGAAAAGAAAATTGCAATGAAAATAAAATGTAAGAAATGAAGTATACCTCATCTTACACTATCTCAAATATGATCATTTGTTTCTGTTTTGAAGCCTACAATCCTCAGCATGAATCTGACTGCACTGACCAACCAAGGTAAGTAGCTTAAAGTGAAATAACACGAGGTGGTTTTCTGGATATCGATAACGGAAACTACCGTTTTTACTTAAGTGGTTTAAAGTTCAGCTCCTCAAAAGTCAGCTGTGTGTTGCTGCTCAGTGCTACAGTTTATGGTGTTTTTCTTTTTATTTAATTAAATCCAGCAGCTATATTACAACATGCTTATTCAAGGGACTTTGCTATGTTTCAAATAGTAAAACTGAAAATAATATTGTGAGAGTAATACCATGTAAGTGAAAAAAAAAGAACACAGGATCGCATGGCATAATGTTAAGTTTGTATTTTTATAATTGCATGTGAAAATAAAAGTTGAAAAAGATTTTTACTCATGATCATTTCAAATTCTTGATAATCAATTTCAAATTCTTCACTTATGATCATTTCATATTCTTGATCATCACAACCAATGAGAAGCTTTACTCACACCGATGGTAACAATGAAAGCAGACATTTAGCATCATTCCACATTTTGTAATAGTTGAAATTATATTTGAAGGATCTGATAGCTCTCTCCTAAACAAACCCACGGCTGACATTTGTTGTAATATTGAAATACACACGAACATCAAAGGTATCAAATGGATATTAAGGGCTTTTAAAATGATGCAGCTCTACTTTATGAATCATCTATGACCAGAACGGTCACCCCTACAGCTGGTTTGGATGCCACAAACGGTTACAAGTGACCAAAATATATAAAGCAGAGAGTATGTGCTGCTGACCAGAGCCGCACCTGGCGAGAGCCCCAGAGGAGCCTCCCCGGCCCCAGACTCTCCCCGAGGCCTTGGCTGGTGCCCGGGACCATGAATGAACTCCTGCACTTGAGGGAGCGCTTGTCCCGGATGGGCAGCCAGAGCCTCTGCAGCTGCCTAGTGAGGTGGCTGTCCTCCCAGAGTCGGTCCTGGGTTAGCGCGTGCCCCTACTGCTGCAAGGCTGGGAGAGCTGGTGGAGCTTGCTGCTCAGAGAGGCAAGCAGAGGGGTTCCGGAGTTGGGGGGCTGCCCTCTGAGGAACCACGGGTGAGACTGCTCAGGACAGCTGCCTCGCTGTCAGCATGCTACATGTAACACACACACACGGCTCAGTCATGGCTGACCGGCCGAGACATTCTGAAATAATATGCATGGAACTTGCACCAACTCTGACCATGTGTGAGTGTGTGAGAGAGCTATTAGCGAATTTGAGGGAAATGGTATCACACAGACCACGCTCGGTGACCACAGTTCATTGAATTAGAAATGATTTTCATATAAATTATAAAGTACACATAAAAAAAAACATGTTTTTTGGAAGCTAAAAAAATGAGTTAAAAGGGAAAAGCAGAAGAAAAATTATGAAATATTTTGAACTGCCTGAAAATGAAAGCATGGATCTATAATTTGCAGCCTTTAATTCTGAAACTGAAATGAATCTGAAAATGAAGAGTTTTCTTATTCAGGAGCAGAAGTTGATCTGAGCCATCCACAGTCTTCATTATCTCACCTCTAACAAGATGATGAAGGAAAAAACCAGAAAAGGCACAATAGATATTGTTAGAGACAACAGCAACAAATGACAGACCTGGTAGAATAGAGGATGAACATCATAAGAGGACTCTAGGAGTAACTTACGTCAACACGTTGAAAATATTGATGGAATGAGTAACTTACAAGACAATTACACATTTGCTACAAGTGACACAAAATCCAGAAAAACTGAATAACCATTTTAAGAAGTGAAATTATTACAGTTATTATTCCAGATTTTTGAAAGAGGAAATGCAAACAGCCAATAAACATGAAAACATGCTAAACTTCCATCAGAATCAAGAAAATGTACATTGAAACAAGCTAAAGCTTCCCATCATCTTCCCATTTACCAGCTTGGTAAACATTCTGAGTTCTGGCAACCTGTGTCGGAGAGGGTGTGGGAAAGCCCACTCTGCCTCATAGTACAGATGGAAATTTAAATTGGAAAATGCATTTGTAGAGCAATTTGGCAAATCTGGCAGCTGTAGTGATGTCTCATGTTTTGTGAGGTTCTTTCCTCCTCTGAAGGGTGGGTCAAACAGAGACGCAGGGTGTGGGAAAAAGACGTGAAGCACAGATGTCATATCGTTTATTGCTGAGTTCAAGGTGGGCTCACAAAACCCATAACAGCGCTCACAAGTGCTTCCTCCCTCTTTTAGCTTGTGACGTGTATGAAGCTGTCATAGAGCAGCTTCCTCCCTCTTGGAGCTCAGAGCATGGAGCTCAGAGTATGGAGCTGAGCTGAGCCTAGTCAGGGCCCTCAGGGCTCACCAGGCTGAACCAAGGCCCAGCACAGGACTAGCCAGCAGAGCAGTGTAGCGCTAGCTGCAGACAACAGTGGCTCATTGTCAAAACCAAACTGTCACACATGCATATACGTGTTGTAGGCAATGGCGTAAAACAGCAAAGCCATAATTACTTAACAAGCACACAAGCACAGTACGACTAATAGCATAAGTTGCTTACCCTGTGGCCTTCAAACGTGGTAAGATAGGTGAGGGAGCCAGGCTAAACCATCCTGACCCCACTGCAATACATTCTGATTCAGCACTTTTTGGTGCACATCTGGCCGAGAGAAACGTCAACACATGAGCACACGGAAGTGCCAGGAGGCCAGGGCGGCTGGAGCAGAGGGAGTGAGAAGGTGTGCACTGGGTCCCAGGGCAGAGAGGCCATGGAAGGGCTTTGGCCTTTCCTGGGAACCAGCTGGGAAGGCTCTGGGAGGGAGGGGTGGAGAGGGCCGGGTGTTGCAACAGGACTTCTCTGGCTGTTGGTCAAGCCCAGGCAGAAGTAGGGAAGCAAATGAGGCAAAGGCCCTGTCCTCGCTGTGGCTTGGACAAGGGCTAAGTGGTAGATGGTGGATGAGGCCACAGGCCACGCTTCCGATGCTAAGCACAGGCATAGCACCAGCCTCAGGCCGTGCGCTGCCCAGCTGGGTGGGTTCCAGAGCTTTAAGCAGAAGCAGTTGTACTTGCAGGTGCCGGCTCTCCTTCCCCGGCCGGCAGCACTTCTTTCCTGTCCTTGCTCAAGCCAGGAGGGCACCGTTGTCGCTGCTGGTTTAACTTAAGCCATTTACAGTCAGTGTTGGGGAAGGATTTCTAAGAGTGAAGGGGCCTGAGTGCTCCTAGCTGGGCCAAGCGTGGAGAGATCATGAAGAGCAAATCCCCAAACATATCATCATAGTCTCTAAGGGGCTCGAAAGAAGTAGCTTCCAGAACAAATGATGAAATTAAAAAACAAATTATAAAAGGGCCAGCAGGTGGAGGTTGAGGAGCTGGGTCTCACATGGCTGGCTTCATGGTTCGAGTCCCAGATCTGGAGACTTGAAAAACACACCGAGGGTGGGTGCCCAGGATCTCGAGAGAAAAGTGGAGAAGAAAGGACTGTGGCATGGCCATCCCCTCTGGGGGTGATTTCTCACTTTCTCTGTCTCTCTCTGGTGAGCGAGCACACATGCCCTATCGCAGAATAATAATAAAAATAATTAATAATAATAATAAAGGGGGGTGTTCATGACTTGTTCCAGAGGCAAACTATTGAGTTGTCAGGAAAGTCATGATACATTTCTGCAAAGAAAAACAGAAAAACGCGCCATGACCTTGCCAATGACCTAAGAGGACCGCACTGGTGGTTGGCGCCTCCTGGCGGGTCCCGCTCCCTTACGCCGTTCGCAACGGAGTTTCTCACTCCGCCCTATCTGGGCGCCAAGGCACTCATGCGCAGTGGTGGGCTGGATCTCCCGAGCTGGGAACTTTGTGACAAAAATCAGGAAGTCATTTGAAAAGTACTCATGCCATCCTTTGAACTGTACGGATTGCCAACAACTAACATCCACACAGCAAAGAACAAATATCAAAAGGCAGCCCCACAGCCATCTGTCATGTGTCACTCGAGGCTGGGGCTGTCCTGGGAAGTTAGGAACAGTCACCCCCGAGTGGGCCAGAGCAGTTTGATGAGAGAGCACCTGAGGGACTGCAGATGGCACCTGTCCGGTTGGCAGGAGAGCCATGCTTGCTGAGGCTTGTCACCCCTCTTCGTCCTCGCCTTGGGAAAGCCAGAGCTCAGAGCGACCCCAATCTCCTCACTGGGCTCAGTCTGGGTCCTCTTGTTTATGATCCTCATGGATTTTTCTGGTCATCTGCTGACCTCCTGCGTCCCACACAGCTGGTCTACCCGGGGCAGGCTGGACCTGCTGCTTCCTTTCACTAAGGCAGGCACCAGAACTGCCCAGGGCACCTCTCTGAAGGTCCGACGCTGCACAACCTGACAACTCTGTACGTCTGCTCCAGTGTAAGAGCTGAGCGTTGTCATTTTATTTTGTCAGACCCTACCCTGCCCTTCTCCTCCTCCCCCTTCCCTTTCTTGTCAAAGCCTTAAATATTCTAGTTTTGAGGTGGCAGTGGGTGTAGGTTTACCTGGTTTGCGGTAAGTGCAAAGCTCCTGCCAGTTACTGTGGTGGAGTCTGAGGCCTGACAGCGGCTGTCAGGATTGCGAGCTTTGGTCTGGGATTCTGCTAAGTGACACTGCAGGTGTAACCTGGAAGCCACCTACCTCTCTCGGCTGGTCGGAGCTGCTCTGACCTTGTGATGCGGGTCACGCGTGACTTCATTTACATCTGCTTTCTTGGTTACTTTTCTCTTTGACCTGGACAGGTTTCATTTTCCATCCCCAGGGCTTGAAGCTGGGAGGCCCAGACTTCAGCCTCGTCTTTGCCGAGGGACGCGATATTGCCTATGGCGTGCTGTCGCTGTCGACCTCAGCTCCCAGGAGGGGAGGGGAAAGCCGGGCTCTGTGCCCGCTCTAAGAGTCCGTGGTATCTGGGAATCGTCTCCCATTGCGTACGCCGTGCATTAAAGAGGAAAGAGGAAGAGACTGCCTGTCGCTGGACGCTTTCTCCTGACACCTCTTTCGCCTGTTTCACTCTGATCTAGGACAGAGGGGGCTGCAAGATGTGACCTGTTGCTCTAACCACGTGGGGTTTCTGAATAGTTTCTGAGTCTCCCGACAGTCTCCAACTTGTCCGTGTTGAAGCCCACGTTGCTGAGGCCACCCGGAGAGTTTCTGGTTCAGAAGGTTTGGGGTGGTTGGGGGTGAGGCTGCATTTCTGACAACTGTCGCTGACACTGCTGGTCTGGGGTCACACCGGAGGATTACCGCACTGAGGGGCTGGCCTCCAGCTGGCGACCCTTACACTTCATCCTCTTCCCAAGCACTGGCCTGGCACCCTGTTGGGCCACACCCCATTTCCATCTGCTTGGCCTGGGAAGGGCTCTGATGCCCCCGACCGAGCGTCTCAGCCCCAGCCCCTTCGTGAGCCCAGGTCCGGCCCCGATGGCAGCGGGTGCGTGAGCGCGTCCCTAACTGGAGCTGAGCCCGAGAGGCTTGGCCTTTTGCTAGCCAACCTCTAGTCAGGGACCTCGGCTTGGACGAGGAAGAAATGAAGTATTTGCAGCCACCAGAAGAGTAAGAGAAGCAGAGGTGAGAACTCCTGTTTCCCGAGGTGCCCGTGTGTCATCCCCCGCCAGTTCTGAGGCTCTGCCACACCTGTCTTCAAATGCCCCCAAATGCCCTGTGTCCTCAAACTGAAGCCCTCCCCCGGCTTAAAACAGCAGTTTCAAGTTCCGACGTGCCTCCATTCCCTTGGGGCTTGTTAAAATCCATCACCGGGTGCTCCTCCTAGGAGTTCTGAAGCAGTAGGTCCGGGCTGGGCCCATGGATCTGCATCCCAGACAGTTTCCAGGGGCCTCATGTGGAGGACCACGCCATGTCCGCGTGTCTACGGGCCAGAGCACCCCCGGCTTCGTGCGTTTCCAGGCCCCCGTGCAGTGGTTTACGCCTTTGGACTCCTCAGCACCTGGCACCACCTTTGGGATGCTGGGTGTTGAAATGCCTGCTTTGCAGAGAACCCCTGGCTAGGCGAGATTAAGAGGCGGGCCCGGGGGCCGGCAGGTGGCGTGGTAGGTGGGGCGCTGACTCCCACGGTCTATTGCAGTTTGGGTTGCGGACCTGGCGGTTTGAAAATCACACTGGGAGTGTGTGCATGTGAGCCCCAAATCCCAGCAGGAGAGTGGAGGGGGAGGCATTGAGGCTTGGCCATCCTCCTGGGGTGGGGGGGTTGATTTCTCATTTCCTCTCTCACTATTTCTCTGCCTCTCTCCTGCGAGCACACATCCTACAGCAAAAGCCTAAAACAAACAAACAAAAACAAACAAACAAACAAAAACAAAGAAAAAGAAAAAAAGCAGCAGACCTGATGACCCTCTCTTGGAGTGGGAGCTGGGTGCTGTTTCACTGTCCATCTGGGCCACTGGCCCATCGCCCTCTCCGGACGTGGCCACGGCCAGCCCTCCGTGCCTGGAGTCACTCCTGCTGCTGACTCTGCCCACTCGCCCTTCGGAGGCCACGTCGCTGCCCTCTGCCGCGGAGTGCCCGGACGCCTGAGCGGCCCCTCCTGTGCAGACTGCGAGGTGGCTTCCTCCAGGGCAGCGCAGCCCCATGTCGGGCCCCGTGCTCTGCCTCGTCTCGGGGCTGCCGCTCAGACTCCCAGCGCTGGCTGCAGCTCCTCGGAGCCGGCGAAGCCCAGTGAGCAAAAGAAAGCGGCTCGTCCATGGGTGCAGGCTGTGCCCTGGAGACCCGCCTGCAGGTGCAGCAGGGAGCACTCCTGTGGACGGGGCTGGGTGGCGGGAGGGAAGGGCAGGGGTAGGTCTGGGAGCAGGAGGGGCTGGACCGCCAGGTCCTCTCAGTCGCCTCCCCAGGAAGCTCTGGAGGTGACGGCCATGCAGTTCTGCGGAGACGAGGCAGTGGGCCAGACTTCAGGCAAGGTGATTCCACAGAAGGCTGACAGCTGGGGGTGGGCAGCACGCCCACACCCACGCCGGGGAGGAAGGGGAAGGGGCATGAACTTTCCGGGCACAGTGACCACTGCATCCTCTTCAGTGACTGTCCCCGTCCACTCCACTCAGGTGCTCGCCCCGGCTCCTGGGGCCTGCTGTCTTCCACACCTTGCACTCAGCCCAAGCCCCTGTGCGGGGGCGGCTCTCCCTAGCTGAATACCCAGGACCACCTCCTCCGTTCTTACGCACCGTCGTTCTGCTCGGCCCAGCCTCCTTGCAGCTGGGGGGCCACATGGCACAGTCCCGGCCAGCGAGACCTAAGTGGGAGTCTGCCCGGGACTGAGGGAAGCCCCCTTTCCTGCCACCCCCGCTGAGCCTTCGTCTTCCTGGCTCACTTCCCCTTTTCTTCCCGCTGGAATGCGAACATGAGGCAAGCTGTGGTGTAGCCTTCTGGAGGCCGCGTGGCAGCGTGGGGACGATGACGTCCATGCAGGAATGGCCGGGCACAGAGCGGGGTGCGGAGGCCGGGCCTCTGTGTGCGGGGCCAGGCCGGCTCTGTCGCGGGCAGGCGGGGAGGCGCTCCGCTGGAAAGCACGGGCACAGCACCCGGTCGTTAGCGCAGGGTTGTGCTGACTGCTGGGCACACTGGTCTGATGAAGCTGGTCTCCAGAGCGCTGAAGAGCAGAGGTCTTGAATTTGGGGAGCTGCTGAAGAGTTTTGGAAGGTAGAGAGGGGACCCAAAGAGTGGGCTGTGGAGGAGGGTAGGCAGCCAGAAAGCACGGAGAGGGCACGGGTAAGTCCGATCACCCCGATGTAGGGGTGGCCCTCTCCCACCACCTCTGGTCACCCACACACATGGCCCCACTCAGGACAGGGGAGGGGCGCAGGGGGCTCAGGCAGGGCTGTGTCTGAGTTTTCTCACTGAGAAGCCGTGTGAATTTGGCGTCACTTACCCTCTCTGAGTTTGGAAAATGAGTGAGGCTTACAAATAGAAAAAGACACCAGGAAGAACACTGAAAATGATGAGGCGCGAAAATGGAGAACAACTGCCCGGCGGTGAGCCAGGCCACGAAAGGCATGCTCGCGGGGCAGGGCTCCCGCTGGACACCCTCCAGAAAAGCGGCTCTCAGCCTTCCAGCAGCCGAGGCCGAGCGGGGGCACACGGCATTTCCAAGTCTCGGGACTCGAACTCCTAAGGAATAGGTGTTTTTCATGGATTCTTGGTAGACCCTTAATTATAGTTGTGATAATAAAGCACAACTATAATGAAGCCACCATTTTTTTTTATGAAACATCTGAATACATTTTTAAAAGGCTATTGTGAGGGCATTATTTTGAGGTGATGTTTAAAATGTTAACATCAAATCAAATTGTAAATTAGTTTAAATATATTGCCTTAAGGACCTACTAAAGAATGTGGCACCAAACTGTAAGTGATAGTTGCAATATCCTTGTCTACAAAAAAAAACCCAAAAAACAAAAACAAAAAAATCAATGTTGACCTAAACATTTTCTTTAACAGTTGTCTTGATTTTTTTTTTTAAATCCAATCTTTCTCTTGCTTTTTTTTTTTCCATTGAGGAAGTCTTCTACCTTCCCTGCTCACTGAGAAGTATTGGCTTCGTGGTACACATTCTAAAGCATTTCTGATTTGAATATTTTTGTACATTTTTATCAATTATTAAACCTTCTCTTCTAGTGTAAAAAAAAAAAAAAATGTCTCGGACTCGTGAAGCTGAGCGGGGCAGTGCCCCAGAGCCACATGGCAGTCGGGACTGGATTCCAGGAGGACAGTGTTCTCCTTGGGCCTTTTTTGAGAAGACAGGACGTGATGAAGCCTGTCCCGAACCCGTCTACACAGGCCATCTTGCAAAAGTGGTTAGATAAGTTGGAAAGTCCCTTCTCTCGGGTCCCCCCTTGGGGAGCCCTGCACAGAGGGTGCTCAGCGAGCTTCTGGCCGGCTGCAGCGTGGGAGTGTCTGACTCCTCTCTCGCTCCTGCCCCTCTGGAGCAGATACCAGCTAGTGTGTTCTGGAGCACACGGGCAGCCTCCGGGGCCGTGTACGGGTCCTTACCCAGATCCACAGAGGAAGCGCAGCCGGGCCTGCCTTCTCCGTGTGGGTCGGTGTGACCTGCCAAGGCAGAGCCAGTCAGAGGCGTCCCAGGGAGGGGAGGAGGGTGCAGCAGGAGTGGCTGCCTCGCAGGGTCCAGGAGACGTGCATGTGGAGATCTCCCCTTCCCAGGCCCAGAGAGCAGTGCCCCCCAAGACACGAGGCCCATTCTAGGCACCTCAGCAATTCTTTCTCTCCTGACTACATGGGGCGAGACCCCCCTTTTATGGGTTTCCTAAAAGCACAGGGAACACCCCGGGCGGTAACGGAGAGCAGGTGTGTGACTGGGAACGGAGCACGTCTTTCCCCAACAGGAGGCAGGGAGGGGAGGCCGGCGCTCTGCCAGCCTCGCTTGTCCATGGCGCTGCCCGAGCATCCTGGCTCCCGGCCGTCTCTCCGTCCTGCCTCCTTGCCCGTAGCAGCACGTCTCCGGCTCCGCTGTGCCCACACACTTCTGGGGCGCTCTCGGAAAATGCGGGTTCCGATTCGGTAGGTCAGGGCTAGGGCTTGAGATCCGGCCTCTCCTATAAGCTCCTAGTGGCGTGGTGCTGCGTCACAGGCCCCTCTGCGCCGAGGCCCTCGCCACACCGACAGCCCTGAGCCTGCTGGGTCCGTCGTGGGGGCCTGGTTCGTCCATGTGCCCTTACAGCCCGTCATGCGCGATTCGGAGCCCTGTCTGCGGATGCCACTTTCTTGGTGGGCATCACCGGAAGCAGCAGAAACCACAAAACCTGCCCGGTTCTTCAGAGTCCTGGAGGGGCTGGACCCCGGTGGGAGGGGAGGACATCTTGCCTGGCCCCGCCCCGTGTCAGTTTCAATTCCTGTGCGAAATCCCCTCCTCCTCACCTGTTCTTTCACCTTTGCCTCGGCTGCTATAGAAGGACTGAAACTAACAACCTCGAGGTGAGGGACCGCGAGTGATTTCCTTCCGAACACTGGCGTGACTCATTTCTCCCTCTGCTTTTTGCAAGTCGACATCTTCCTGCCCCAGCGACCTCCAAACCCTCTCACTCCAGGGATGAGTCTCCTGGGGCTCTCCAGGGAACTCCCCACTCTGCTTTGTCACATCAGCCCTCTCTCTGGGGCAGAGATGCTGAGAATGGGGCTCCCATCCACACCTTGCTCACCCCTTCCAGCTGTGCCCGCACACCCTCTCGGGTGTGGCTCTTGTGTTGCTGCACTTTCTGCAGAAGACCCGCACGACCTCAGGGAGGAAGGGGTGACACAGGTGGCAGACACAGAGGCTGTGAACATGGGATGGGACCAAAGTGCAGCTCGGAAGCTGGAGGATGCTTACAATTCCATTGCCGCTCGCCTCTCCGGAGGTCGCTGGGTGATGTCCAGGATTAAAGGATTATTTTATTTAACTTTATTTATTTATTTATTTTAATTTGGCCAGAGAGGGGAGGGAGAGAGAGAGAGAGAGAGAGAGAGAGAGAATAAGCCACCAGGTCTGGGACTTGAACCACACTCGGCCATGTGGGAGTCCAGTGCCCTTAACCACCATACCACCTGCCAGCCCTGAGATCACGCGTTTCTTTGAGGTTTTCAAATGTGTTGCCGTAGAGCTGTCCATAAAGTCCGTCTATAATTCGTTCATCCTTTCCATATCTGTGAGTGTGTCTTCTTTCTCATGCCCGTGGAAGAGCGCTTCCTCCTCACTACCCATTCCCTAGCCCCTTTTTGGGCCACGCCTCCCTGCTAGAGCCCACTGAAGTGGCCTGCTCAGTCCCCTTCTACTGAGACATCCACACATCTGTCTATCTAGGACGGTGGTATTTTCTGTTAGCTCCTACTTTGGGGTAGGAAGGAGACACAGAAAATGTTCCCCTAGGTTTTACCTTTTCTATTAAGTATACACTTCTAGAATATCCATCTTGTCGTTTGCCATTTCTCTAACTGTGTAAGGACATGATGGGGTGAGGTGGCATTCTCAGTTTCCACTTGAGAAAGCTTGGGCTCCGTTTGTAGAAGCATTCTCACTTGGCCCCACAGAGCCTAGAGGTGTGAGAACAGAAAGGAACTTCTGTGGGTGGATCATCAGGTAAAACACAAGATGTGTCACCACCTGCCCTGTCTGAATGCATCCCCAAAGTCCATGTGTGGGAATTTGGTTGTGTTGTGAACATACTAAGAGGAGACTTGGTATTATTACGGTGTTGTGAGGCGCAGCCTTTGGGACGTGATTCGGCGTCAGGGTGGGGTCTCCGTGCTCACGTCCTGGTGGGTTTATAAGGAGCAGGACTGAGACGGACATGCACTGTGCTCCGCTCAAGCTACTGCCCTCTGCATGTTCTCTGCTAGCAGACCTCACCGACGGGGCCCCTGGACCATGGACGCCAACCGTGAGCCAATAAGCCTCTGTTTTTGTAAATGACCCTGACTCAGGTATATGTTAGTAGCAACAGCAAGAGCTAGAACCACCTGTGCCTCCCCTTGCCTGTACCCACCTTGCAAATCCCCAGCCTGTACATTCTGGCTCTGATTCAGCAATTCAGCAAAATGTTTCTATAATTTTTAAGAAGTCAGTTGGCTTTTCAGGCACAGTAAGAAAGAGAAAAGCATCACACCAACGTATCTTTAGGTTTCTTATAAAGCTTCCCGAAATCTCTGCAGCTCTTCCTTAACCACACAGAAGTTTTCCACTTTTTTTTTTTTTTTTTTTTTTTTTTTCTATTTTAACTCTCTATGAGTCACAAGAGGCAAAACAGCACATACAGGGTCGTGGGAAAAGCCATGGAGATGTTTTTCTATGCACAACTGGGTCATGACTTTTCTGACAACCCAATGGATTTTTAACAGGTGCCCAATTTAGAAATAGCTTATGTAGCGGTTTAGTGCCATTCAAAAGTGAGGCTGAGATAACATGGTGTAGGTTAAAAAGTACCATTAAAAGAATCTAAAGTTGGGGACCAGCAGTTAGCATAATGGCTATGTCGCTGAACTCCCATGTAGTCAACCGCGGTTTGAGTCCCAGACCCGGTGGCTTAAACTCACGCCGGGCACGTGTGTGTGCCCAAGATCCCGAGAGGAGAATGGAGGAGAAGGGATTGCGGCGTGGCCATCCCCCCTGGGGGCTGATTTCTTGCTTTCTCTCTCTCTCTTTCTCTCTCTCTATCTTTCTGGCAAGTGCACACGCCCTATAGCAAAAACCTCTCAAAGAAAAGAGAAGAAAAGAATGTAATGTTGAGCCAGCTGGTAGTGTAGTAATTAGGGCTGCTGGGCCTCATATGGCTGAGCACGCAGTTCTAATCCCTGACTCAGTGGCTTAGAAAGCACAGAATGCTTTTCAAAAAGAGGAGAATGGAGACGGGATTGCAGCGCGACCGCCCCCCATGGAGGTGCTTTCTCACTTTCCTTCCCTCTCGGTCTCTCTCCGGTGAGTGCCTGTGCCCTCCAGCAGGTAAAAGCAATACATAAATAGCAAGGAGGAACTGGTCTCAGCTATGGGGGCTGAAAAACCAGAGGCTACATCGCCATCTGGGGTTCCGGCCGTCTCTGCGATCACACGGTCACTAACTAAGGTTAGTTCCCTTAGTTCAGTTTTATCCAGGAATATTTCACCATGTTTTTTTTTTTTTTTTTTTTAATTTGAAAATTATGTCCATCCCATGATGATGACTTAAACACAGAAAGTCAAGACTCCACGCAAAAATTTCCCAAGAGGACCCAGAAGACTGGATAGAAATGCGCACGGTAGGCCCGGCCTGGGTGGTGCGGGCGGTCGTGCGCTGCTCCGCAGTGCTGGGGGCCACGCGGCTGACCCCCGGCTCAGATCCTGACCCACCTGAAGCGGGCTGGTGCCCGTCCACACCCAGGGTGGCCAGCCGGGGGTGGGAGGGGCCTGCAGTGCGATGACGCCCTGCCGAGGCACCTGTCTCTCCCCTCTCCTGGGTGCCTTCCCCCTCTCATAAAAGAAACAAAATAAACTTAAAAAAAGAAAAACACCCACGACAAGCTACATTTAATCCAGACATAGAAAAGAATATAAGGTATAAAGATCCAAGTAAGCTGTTGGGAGAAAAGGGGACTCTCAGAACGGTTTTTCTTACTAATCGGACTCGGAAAAGAACTAAGCTACAGAATGCTATACAGAGACATGGCCCTGGCTTTTTAAAAGATGACTGAAAACGTAGAGGCTAAAATGTAAATTGAAAATTGGTTAAAACAGTTGCTGGAGGTTGTCGCCCATTTTCCAAAGTGGAAGGTTTTGAAATTTGCCCACGCATGAGTTCCAGGTACAAAAGTCCTTGGAGAAAGGGCCCAACTGTGCAGCAAAGGCTGACGGCAGTCCTCGTGTGCTGGCGGTCTGAGCACCTGTTCTGCAGACGTTCAGACGTGGCCTGGTGACTTAAAAAATATTTAATTATATTTATTATTATTACTTTAAATTTGATGAGAGAGAGAGAGAGAGGAAAAGTGAGAAAGCAAGCCACTAGCCCAGGGCTTGAACTGCGGTCAGCCACGTGGAAGTCCAGCACCTCAACCACCACGCCACCTGCCAGTCCTGGTGATTTTTTTTTTTAAACAGTTGACAGCACAGTGGAATGACACTGACTTTTAATAGGCTTTTTTTTTTTTTTTTTTTTTAACTTGAGATTTCTGGGTCTTATAAAAAAAATCACAGTAGAATCAGAAGAAAGCTATATTTATTGAATGGAAAATCAAAATAGGAAAATATTCTGTAATTGTCATCGTTGCTGCAAAGTACACAGTGAAGCATGAGTGATTTAGGAATCACAAGCAAGCCATGTTTCGTTCACACCTTTCAGCTGTGTTTTCGGAGTAACCAGGACACCGTGCGGTGCTGCAGAAGGCCGGGCTTACACAGAAGTAAAGGGCTTTCTGGCCCTCGCTTTTACACCGAGGTAACCTGTCTGACACGCCCCAGCTGGTGCAGCTGCTTCTGCGCACGTTTACCCAGACGCTCAGACACGCGGCACAGCATTCGCGATGCACATCGGCAGGTTCCACAGCGACAGCGCTGGCACAGCAGGACTTGCTCACGACCGACCTGCTGTGGAAAGGAGCCCAGCGACGGAGCCCCGCAGTCCGCAGGGAGAGCAGAGAGCACAGGCCTTCTGCCCGCTGCTGCAGGGAGGACCCTCCTCCCGCTCCAGAGGGCTGTGTGCCATGGAGGTGAGAGGCAGCTGGAATCTGAGACGACTTTCAACTTTTATTATTTTTTAAAATTGCCAGAGGACATGTGCATTCACTAGAGAGAGAGAGAGAGAGAGAGAAAGCACCTCCGGTGGGGCACGGTTGTGCTGCGGTCCTCCTGTCGGTATTCGGGGCGTGCACGCACATGCGCCTGGTGTGTTTCCCATGCTTCCAGGGCCAGAATTCGAACAGGTCAGCCACGTGGGATCTGGCTCCCTTAACCACGAGGCTGTGGGCCAGCCCTGGAATAATTTTTTAGAAGTGTGATGCCAGTCACACTGCTCCGTGGCTGTAATCCGATTCAAGGCTCAGGAGCATGCCTTTCTCAAGTGCTTGTAAGAAATCCTGGTGCCCGGACAAATGCTGACACTTCACAAACGAACGAGGAGGCAGTATGAAAAGCAGTGGCTGAGTCTGGGTCCCCACTGGCAGAGTCTGAGATTCTGGCTGCAGGCCAGAACTACACCAGGGGGTGGGAGCAAGGGAAGGGAGAGTGGGGCCGGGAGGAGAAGGGGCCAGAGGAGGGAGGGACAGGGGAGTGGGGCCGGGAGGAGAAGGGGCCACAGGAGCAAGGGACAGGGGAGTGGGGCCGGGAGGAGAAGGGGCCAGAGGAGGAAGGGACAGGGGAGTGGGGCCGGGAGGAGAAGGGGCCACAGGAGCAAGGGACGGGGGAGTGGGGCCGGGAGGAGAAGGGGCCAGAGGAGGGAGGGACAGGGGAGTGGGGCCGGGAGGAGAAGGGGCCAGAGGAGGGAGGGACAGGGGAGTGGGGCCGGGAGGAGAAGGGGCCACAGGAGCAAGGGACAGGGGAGTGGGGCCGGGAGGAGAAGGGGCCACAGGAGCAAGGGACAGGGGAGTGGGGCCGGGAGGAGAAGGGGCCAGAGGAGGAAGGGACAGGGGAGTGGGGCCGGGAGGAGAAGGGTCCAGACAAGGAAGGGACAGGGGAGTGGGGCCGGGAGGAGAAGGGACCAGAGGAGGAAGGGACAGGGGAGTGGGGCTGGGAGGAGGAGGGACCAGACTAGGACCAGACAGGGCAGTGGGGCCGGAGGAGAAGGGGCCAGATAGACATGCAGGGCTGCTCACACAGGCGCTGGTCAGATCTCTCAGGACGGCCTGCTGTGGTCTGAGACGCTTCTCTGGCTTAGCCGTCTCCCTTCTCCGTGGGCTCCTGCCCCGGCCCCCGCTCCCCACTGTTAAACCCTCGTCCAGCTGGGTATCCAGTCCCTGAACTTTCATTCGCATGTGTGTGGGCCTGAGTGTTGATGGAGGAGAGAAGTGGCCCATGCCAGGCTGGGTGCCATCAGCCTGCCCGTGGGGGAGGTGGCCTGGGTCCCCTGTGGAGCTGCCAGAGAAGGGTCCCAGAGAAGGTCTGGGACCTGTCAGAGCAGCTAGCTTCTGAGATACTGAGAAAGCTGCTCCAAGTGGGGCACAGCGATGCTATCTTCAATTCCAGGAGCCAGAGGAGAGGACCTGTCACCTTAACTGATGAGCACAAGATAAGGGACGGCAGCTTCTAACGCAGAGGCACGGCAGTGTGGGCCCTGTCCCTGTACTGGCCCAGTAAACACCAGGCTGGGTCCTCCAGCGACCTCGGTTTGAGTGACCGTTCAGTGTCCCCCATGGGCAGTGCAGTGACCCCAGGAGCCGCTGGGCATCGCCGGTGCAGAGGCGACGGTTCGCGCACCATCATAACAAACTTCCAAGTGCAGAGCACGCTCGTTTCATCGTGCAACTGCAGTTATGATCACATCTGAAAATACACGTTCAGGTGTTCTGTGATGCTGCCCATCAGTCCTGGCCTTCGCGGTGGCTAGGTGCTGTCCCTCCTCGGAGGCGGCCACCGTCCCGTCTGTGGGCCGTCTCTCCCGGGCCTTACCTCCCTGCTGCTGAATATACGAATGTTGCTTACCTCATGATGTATCGGTTTTAGTTGTTGCTTATTGATTTCCTGTTCTTTTCTTTTGTTTTGTTTTAAGAGAGGTTTTTGCTATAGGGTGCGTGTGCTTGCATGGGATTCGAACCATGGCCAACTATGTGTGAGTCCAGCGACATAGCCATTATGCCATCTGCTGGTCCTGACTGAGTTCCTGTTCTGATAGGCGAGGGTTCAGCTTGCTCACACTTCCCTCCCTTCCCTGACCCTCTCCATACGGCTGACAGTTTCTGCTTACATCGCTAACTCGTGTTCGCCCACTCGTCATTAAGTAGTTATTACTTTTTATGGTCATGTTAATGTTTTGTGCTCTTTGATAGCAGTTTCTTTTATTTTTTTATCTACTCGGGTTTTATTTTAATTTATCACTAAATTTTCAGAATGCTTCCGTTTGATCCATATGGGCCCAACATTAATTTTTCAGAATACTTAAACCCCATAAACTTCACGTCCTTTCTCAAGAGGGGCCTGCACTGGCCATGCTGGAGGCCTGGAGGCCCTCGATGTCCCCGGGTTGACCCGTCAGTGAGACCCTGGCACGTCCTCTCTCGGTTGCTGTCCCATTTTGCTAGAGCATGCATTTTGTCTTTTCCCGAGAAAGGGAAGTTTGGAGGTCCATGATAAAGTCTTTACCTACTTAAAAATATCTGGATTCTCCCCTCACATTGATCTAACACTCAGGCTCCAAATGGATTTCCAGACTGAAGGTGAAATGTCCCCAAAACATGAAGGCACTACCCCACTCCCAACTCGGAGGGAATCGGATGCCCTTTCCGGTCCGTGTTTCTCCTGGAAGCTCCCAACTGCTCATCGATGCCTGCCGCTCGGAGAGCTCGCGAGCTGTGCTCTGCGGAGGGTCCGCGTCCGTGTTTCGTGCCGGGCACTTGGTGCGCCTTCTCCCGAGAGCCCCATGAGTGTCGGTGCAGGGACTTGGCGGAGCCCCCACCACATACACCTGTTCCTCCAAACCCCAGCAGCAAGTCCTGTCTTCTTCCCTGGGTCCCCTGACATCTGACCGCATCACAGCACGGCCTAGGTGCACGTGTGGGTCCGGGCCCCGACTCCCTCTCAGTCCAGGCAGTGGGCTCTGTGGCGAAGTCCCTGGGCCCCGGCATCTGGGAGGAGCCTTCTTTATGGCGCTCTAGGGCCACCTCCGTGAAGGGCCGTGATAGACACAACCTACCTCAGGGGTGCAAGCAAGTGCAGACCCGCTGTCCCTGAGCCAGACGTGAATGTTCTCATCCTCAGTCAAGCGGGGCCAGCAGGTGGCATAGTGGCTAATGCACTGGACTCCCATGGGGCTGACCGTGGTTCAAGTCCTGGACCTAGCGGCTTGAAACTCATGCTGCGTGCATGTGCACGTGTGTCCACAATCCTGAGGAGAGTGGAGAAGAAGGGATTGCGATGTGGCCCTTTCCCCGGGATGCGGGGGAGTGATTCTCACTTTCTTGCTCTCTGTCTCTCTAGTGAGCACACATGCCCTATAGCAAAAATCTCTTAAGAAAACAAAAGGCCAACGGCCCGCAGAGAAAACACACCGCAGGGGTAGGAAACACAGAGTGTGAAAAACTATCGTCAGAGAGGGATGGAAGAGCAGGCTCAGGGCTGACTGATAGAGGTGGCTGCATTTCAGTAAGGGCAGGGACCTCCCACTCTGCTCTCTGCTCCTCCTGCAGGGACGGTGACCCCACCTCCCCCCGTCTCCTGGGTCCTCCTCGCCCTGGCATGATGCCAGCACCCCGTCTGGGGGCCTTGCTAGGACGCCAATGGGCCCTCCTCCTCCTGGGATGATGGCAGTAGGCCCTGCTCCTGCAATGAGGCCACCACGGGAGGCCACCTGCCTGTAATGCCTGGGCCCCCAAGGATGAGACCTCCCGTCCGGCCCATGAAGGTGCCCACTTGGCCAGGGATGACTCGGCCAGACAGCTAAGGCCGGAGGGAGGCCTCTTTATGTCCGTTTCATATGAACTTTTTCTTCTTCACCACAAGATCATGGTGGTGTGACTCTAGGTGTTTTCTGATAGCTTGTCAAGGAAGACTTTCTCTCCCTTTCTATTCAATAAATAAATAAATAAATAAATAAAAATAAGAGTATTTTCGGAGGCAAAAGTGGGACAAAAAAGCGCAGTTTTCATTTGTATTGTGAAATGTGAAAATAAAATTGTTAACTGTTTTTGTTAAAATAATAGTAATAATAATAGCAAGCTTCCTGCGAGCTCACAGGTCTGGGGGGAGGGAGAATGGTCGGTGGTCAGGATTAGGGAAGGCGTGGGCATGACTCGGCTGCCCACGGTGCCCTCAGAACCTGCGTGGATTAGGTATGACAGCCACCGCTTCCCCTTTGTCGTGGCGTTGTTGGCAAAGTAGGTCAGAGGCAGGAGTTCGGAACAAAGGTCTCTGGAGTCGAGAGTCGTGGCAGCCTGGCGTCTCACGAACGCTCAGCTCCCTGGGGTCCGGTAACGACCCAAGCTCACCCAAGCACTCTTTCTTGCCGAAGGAGGCCTGGCCTGACTCCGCCCTCCTAGGCTGCGGCTGTGCTCCCGTCCAGGCTGCTCAAGGCCACGCAGTGTCCCAAAGGGCCCTGCGCACTTCCAGCCGCATCCCACCTGAGCTACAACAGCTTGGAGACAGAGCTCCTGGACTGAGACCTGGCTGTTTTAGAGACTCTGGATCCCCAGAGAGGAAGCTTTCGGGATCACCTAGCATACGGGCAGACAAAAACACATTCCAAAGACCACTCAGATACTGATATTCTTCCATTGGTGGGCAGAAGGGGCATGTGGCTTTTATAAGGCATGTCTACACATTCTTTAACACGCCTCCCTTCAAGTCTAATCACCCTAGATGTGTGTGGAGGTGATGTTATATGACTTGCAAGGGTAAGTTAGAAAGGTGATACCGTTTCTGCCTGGCCCACTCTCCTTTGTCCTTGGAATGCAGACGCCATGTTATGAGGAAGCCCAGGCCACACAGAGAGGCCATGTGTGCGTGTTCTGGCCAGCATTTCCAGTTAGGCTCTAAGCATACTGGAGCCACTATCTGCTGCCAAGTAGGTGAGTGAATGAGCCCGTGGTGGGAGGAGTGCTAGTCCCACTGAGCCGAGGCCCGGACACGATGGAGCAGGCATGAGCTAGCTCCGTTGTACTCTACTTGTGTTCCTGCCCCAGAAAAAAATACTGTTTTAAGCCACTAAATGTGGGGGTAATTTGTTATGCAGCCATCGCTGACCAATACAATGCCGTCACTTGTCCTTCAGTTTGGAGGGACAGTCTTTATATGATCTTGACCACTGGACGCCATGATCATCCCATGGTTACCTGATAGGTTTCTCTTCCAGTTTCCATCAGCCACATGCTTTATCAAGACCAGGGTTCTTGTTGCTCCAGCTTTCCAGGTCTCTCAGCACAGTGTTAACGACAGTGTGGACCAACATGCCGTCCTGTTGGATACTGACACTGTGAGGTCTCTGCAGTTAGAAGAAGCAAATGATCTGAAAGAAGCACAACCTCGAGGTGGGATGGCCTAGTGTACCTGCCCTGACAGCTAAAAGCAAACTGCTTCCTTCGGTGACCTCTCTGTATCCGGAGACGACCAGAGGTCATCAGAGGTCAGTAAACGCCGGCCCTGCAGGTATCTGCAGGCAACTAGTCTTCTTAGAGCACAGCCAGGCCAACTCACTGAAATATTATCTACGGCTGCTTTCTTGTTCAACCGCAGATGCAGAGGCTGTGACAGGCCACCAGGCTCATGCCTGCAGTATTCACTCTCTGGCTCTTTAAGAAAAAGCTTGCCAAGACCTGTTTTAGGTGAATATCCACATGCCAGTACCTCGATAATTTGCTTCAGCAAGGGAACCAGACTTCGAAAAGCACACACGATTGCAGTTACCGTCCGATTTAGCTGTAACACCCACAGCTGGAACAGTCTCCAAGCCCCATCGGGCTTTCTGCTTGCTTGCTTGTTTTTTGAATGTTGAACTATGCTTAAAAAAAAAAAAGGAGGTGCGATAGGAATTCACTTGGTGGCATCGTTCTTATCTCTGAAGAGATACGATCCCGTGCCGTCTTTCTCACAGGACGGGGTGTGGGTTTTGATTTGTACCTGGCGGGGCCGGAGGCCTGCGACGGCCACCCTGGGCCTTCCTCTCACGGTGACCACCTTCTGCCGTCTGACAGCCGGTGTGGGCGTCCCGCTCCGTGCCGGTGTATCCATCTAACACCGCGCTCGGGGACCAGTGAAAGCAATCGCAAGCGGGTTCAGGGCCAAATTGAGTCTACGATGCTACAAAGTCACATCAAAACTCTGTCACCCACTCTGAGCCCGCCCACTGGGAGTTCCCCCATCCTGGAATGACTGTAACTTACATGGCGTTGAATGCCACCTTCGCAGGGTGGGAATGGCTTCTCCCGGGGCATATCATCCCAGCAAATCGGGTGGAGGTCCATTAGGGGAGGGCTCAGGGGCAAAGGTTCTCATGAAAGGAAGTTCTGAAAGACTCTTCTTCAAAGGTGTGAGGGGTTCTTGATCATTCAAGGGGCCCTGGTTTCATGAAATGACTCACTTCGGAGAATTTGGAGAGACCGCATTCTTTCAAGGCCACTTAAGACAGATCTGCTATTTTGGCCTGAAATTTTCTTAATACTTAATCTAATTCTTGGGATCTCCATGATGAATGAACATAGTGGGAGGTTTAGACATCAAATCACACCCGAGCCTTATCACCATCCTTTTTAAGTTAACTTTTATGGTGTGTTGTTTCTGGCAGGTTAAAAAGTCCACACTTAATATGCTTCCGACCCCACTGAGGTCAAAGATTGCATTTCAAATTCAACCCCTTTCATCAGCCTTCCAGATCACCTTTCTAGTCCTGTCTTCATGAGAAGAGGAAGAGTGTAAGAGTAGCTTGGCCAGACCCACGTGGTACAGGGGGTCAATGCCCCTGCCTCGCACTGGGCTATTTGAAGGGAGCCCCGGCTGCCTGCGTTCACCTAGTGCAGACCATCACTTGGTCCAGTTTTCTGTTAGTCCAATCTGACACCTTAGACCTTAGCTATTGAGCACTCTTTTTTTTTTTTTTTTTTAAGAGATTTTTTTTTTTTGCTATAGAGAGCATGCACTCACCAGACAAAATGAGAACTCACCCCCCAGGTGGGATGGCCACACCATAATCCCTTCTCCTTCATTCTCCTCTTGGAATTTTGGGAAATGCATGCACACGTGCCTGGCCTGAGTTTCAAGTCACTGGGTCCGGGACTCAAACCACTGTCAACCACATGGGAATCCAGTGCCTTAACCATTGGGCACCTGCTGGCCCCAAGTGCATCATTTCTGATGAGTGTACATGTCAATAAGTTCATCCCAATTCAAACTTGTGTTCCACCATTTTCATTAAGCACTCTTAAAATTCAAACCCAGTTTTTCAAAAATACACATTGACAAGTTGCTATAAATCTTCATGAAATTTTCTTTCCTACTCTGATTTGCATTTTAACCTCTGGGCCACGTTGAATTCAAATTTTATTTACTAGGTAAGCTACAATAAAATGTTGGGCATTGGATAAACTGTTAAAGGGAAGAAAGGGAGTGTCCCCCAGGACAGTGGGGAAACAGGGTATCCCAGGTTCTCTGCATCCTCCCAGATACCCCCATTGCCTCTGTCCTTGGTCTGTCTCAACCAGTGCCTTACATTCATACGAGATTTTTGGCAAATTTTTGATTCCAACTCATAATTAAGAAACCTACCAAATTAGGCTTTCTACTAATTTCCAACAGTCTTAATCTAGCAGCTTCGAGTAATGAGAATTTTTTTCCCCATAATATAGTCATGGAAAGTCTCTAAGTTTCACTCTAACTAGAAGATGAAAGTTTCAATATTCGAGTTATCTTCCTTTAAGTTTCTCAGTGTCTTCAACCTACCCTCAGTTTCTGCCATTCCTCATCCTCTTCAGATAGCTGGATAACAGCACCTTTGCACCACCTACCACCTACCCCTGGCCAAGCTCTGTCCTCAACAGGCACATGGTCTGAGGTGACAACTTGACTAGTTGTTTCACCATTTTTATTTATTTTACTTTTTCTTAGTGAGAGATTTTTGCTATAGGGTGCATGTACTTACTAGAGACACAGGCAGAGAGAAAACGAGAAATTATCCCCTTGGGAGGATGGCCATGCTGCAATCCCTTCTCCTCTAGCGATTTTGGGCATGCACATACATGTGCTCAGTGTGAGATTTAAGCTACCTGGTTTGGGACTCAAACCAAGGTCGGCCAAGTGAAATTCCAGTGCCTGCACTGCTATGCCACCTGCTGGCACCTTTGTTTCACATATTCTATCACCTGGGATGCCATGTTTTCATCCTGGAATTTGGAGGGGAGCCTCACTTCTATTGGTTAATTCAAATGCTCATCACCTCCCTGAGAAGTCTGATGTTTGCGACCTGCTCTCTTACACTCATTTCCAGAGCAGTCCATCTTCTTGACTGACAAACAACTGCAGCCAAAGGTAAGGTTTCTTGCTGTCACATCATCAAAACCTCACCCACCCGCAGCGCCCAGGCACTGTCTGCTCATCACAGCCTCTGCTGGGCCCGCTGCAGCTCAGACACCGGCCAGGCCCCCTAGCGTCTGCACGTACCACTGCAGCTGTTATGAAGCTGCTGAGCCAGTCTGGAAGGAGCCCAGGGCTGGGCCTGTTCGGCCAGGACCTCAAATTGAGCAGGGAAGAATCTTGTCTTATCACAGCTTTGCTTTCCCCTCTGTCCTGGTTCTCAGCCGGGACTGGGGTCTCTGGCATCCATTTAAGGCCTGAAGAAGAGTTCTTGTGAGTTCCTGAAAGCTCTGTGTGGACCTCAGAGAGCTGAAATGTGGGGGTCTCTGATTTGCCGTCCCTATGCTGAACGTGCAGAACTCATCGGGTGTAAAATTCCCTCGTGTCCCTCTATTTTTAAAAGTTTCTGTATTTGTTTATTTATTTAGAGAGAGACAGGCAGCCCAGACAGGGTCTCCACAGCCCCGGCCAGCCTATATGATAAGCACGGGCACCCGGTGTGTACAGAAGGTCTCAGAGCATGGACCAGGGCTTCCCTGAGGGGCCTGGCATCGCGGCATCGGCGTTACTGCCGCGCCATTGGCCGGCTGTCAGGTTCCCTTAAAATTAAATCAGAGGCTGGGCTTCTCTTAGCCCTGAACGAGCACTCGGGCACGCTGTCGGGCTTGGGTACAAAAAGTCCCATGATCATTTGAGGTCAGAAATGGGCAGAGCTTCACCTTAGAAATTAGAGAGCCAATGTCTGCATGGTCGTGGACGCTGAGGTTGTCCACGGCTCGGCTCCACCCACCTTCCCTGGCTAGGGGGTGACTGGGGCGGGAGAGGAGCAGAGCTGTGGCCCTCCCACACTTCTCCTCCCATCCTGAGCCTGGCTCCTGCTGGGTGGAAGCTGGGAGGGGAAGGGGCTTTGGGGTGGGGAAGGTTTTCACCTGGCTGGCACTGTCCTGGGATGACACCACTCTTTCTGGTGCTGGCTGGTGTTTAAAAGTTGACCCTGGACCAGCCCGTGGTGTGGTGGTTAGGGTGGCTGGATCCCACATGGCTGATGGTGCGGTTTGAGTCCTGGACCTGGTGGTTTGAAAGTCACACCAGGTGTGTGTGTGTGTGTGTGTGTGTGTGTGTGTGTCCGAAACCCCACAGGAAAATGGAGAAGGGATTGTGGTGTGGCCATCACCCCCTGGGGGTTTCCCCTAGCTCTCTCTGGTAAGTGCACATGCCCTATAGCAAAATTTTCTTAAAAAGAGAGAAAAAGTCGACCCTCTCTCTCAAGGGCTGCTTTGTAGGGGCTTGGGGATCTCCCGGGGTGTCAAACGTACCCTTTATGACCTCGACGCCATCCCTGACTGTCCGCGTGACAGTGTCACCGCTTGCTCGGACAATCTTCTGTACACACGCACTTTTCTGGGGCCCCCACTAGGAGTTTTTTGGTGGGCTTCGAAATCCTCTGGGCAGCTCTCCCCAGTGGCCCATCAAAAGGAGTCCCCCTTCCCTCTCCAGGTCAGCTGTGGAGGTGCAGAGGTACCCAGGGCAGTGGCCCTGCCCTTCCAGCCACCCCAGTGCAGCTGTGGCCCGCCCCTGGTGTCCAGATCTCCTGGGTATGAGACGTGGGTACACAGCGCCTCTGCCACTGTAGGGACTCGTACCTTGCTCCTGGGGCAGGGCCCACCAGCAACGCTCCTCCCTGCCTGTCCAGGCTGGTGCCGGCCGCCCTCCACCGAGAACTCATTTCCAAATGCTTCCCTGATTGCCAGCAACCAATTCCTCTGTCCTGATACAGGAGAGGGGGCTCAAGAGGAGTGCAACCCAGTTTACACCTCCCACGTGGATTCTGCCGGCGTCGGCGCTGTGGCATGGTGCCGCTGGGCTCCCGCTGCCTCTGTTAAAACTTTCAGTGTGGTCTCTGAGGCCAGCAGTTAGCGTGATGGCTATGTCGCTGGACTCCCATGTAGCCGACCGCAGTTCGAGTCCCAGACCCGGTGGCTTAGACTCACGCCGGGCGCGTGTGCGTGCATGCCCAAGATCCCGAGAGGAGAATGGAGAAGGGATTGGGGCATGGCCATCCCCCCTGGGGGGTGATTTCTCGCTTTCTGTCTTTCTGTCTCTCTCTCTGTGTCTGTCTGGTGAGCGCACGCGCCCTGTAGCAAAAACCTCTCCAAAAAAAAAAAAAAAAAAAAAAACAAAAAACTTTTAGTGTGGTCTCTTGCTGCAGACGCTGACAGTCTGCTTGAGGGCCTGGCCTCTGCAAACACACGACCTAACTGCTCACCCGTCCGGGACCACACCCTGGGTCAAGTCGGCGTGGCCACAGGCCTGCTGCCCCGTGTCTTCCTGCAGCCGGGTCTCCCTCATGGAGGCTGTGAGCGCAGACACCTGAGCCTGGGGCACGGGGGTCCTCAGGGCTCAGAAAGGACCTTTAGCAGAGGATAGAGAGTGAGTTTGCGGGCTATCCTGTTTCTGTGACAACCACACGACTCTGTGTGGCAGTGACCTCTGTGTCAGCAGTGACAGCCGACCAGCCACAGCCACCAACAGTTCCTACAGGAAGGAGCGTGGCTGTGTCCAAGCAGACCACTCCTGAGAGGCAGCGGGCTGGCTTGGGCCCGCAGGTTGCAGTCGTGCCTCTGTCAGACCAGTGGTGTGGAGAGAGGAGCAGTGGCCTCGCTCTCCAGGAGACCTGGCTGGGCAGAAGTGGGCAGAACCCCAGGAAGTTCTCGACAGCCCCTGGGCATGAAGGACACAGCCTGCTCTGTTCAGGAGACGGGGAGACTGCAGCGTGTCAGCTCCGGAGTCTGGAGAAATCCCCCAGGAGCCTGAGCTGGAAAACTACCATCATTTGAAACAGCAGCTTACGGTGTTCAGCGGAGGAGGCCTCGGGCAGCAGAGGACACAGACACCGAGGTGTTCGAGATCGCCTGCATGGTCCCGGGTCCCAGGCCACACTGGGCTTCACCCACAGCAGGCCTCGGCCGTGCCCGTCCGCCGCGGTGCCCGCCAGCACGCTGCCCGTCTCCCATCACCGCTCTCATGTCCTGAGCGCAGTGAGAAAGCTGCTCGCAGACCAGGCGAGTCTGCAGTGCGTCCTCCACCGAGCTGAACTGAGCCTGCCTGCCCAGGTGGCTCCTGGCATCCAGTCGGCATCTGGTCACCCACGCATGTCCCCAGAGCTGGGAAGGCCTTACTGCCCCAGCGAGGTGCTGGGGAATCCACACCCCAGGGGCGGCACCAATGCCCAGAAGGGGGCGACGGCGAGGTGGGTCACACCCTTCCACAGATGGTTCTAGCGGCTTCGACCTCAGCTACCGCCTGCGGAAAATGGCTTGACAGTGGCCCCTGTGGCATCGCCCGTCCCTGGCTTACTTTCCACTTCCCTATTGTGGTTTCCTGCACTTCCCAAACAAACCTTTGCTTTCAAATCCTTCTTAGGGTCTGCGCCCAGGAGGACTGCACCTGAGCAGAACGTCACCTTCTCTGGGCCCCTTGCCCCGCTCCCTGCAGCGGGGTCCTCTGGGCACCCACCCTGCTCCATTACAATCGTGAGTCCAAGGGTCTCGCCCCTGATCCAGAAATGTCTCTCCCTCGTCTTTGCGAGGCAGTCAGTTTCCCTGACTGCATCACGCAGAGTCCAAGGCGTGGGTGTACGGCTACAGGAAGGGGGTATGGGGGAGAAGGGGGCCTGGTGCTCCAGGTCACGCGGAGTGGCAGGTAGCCGTGGGGCTGCTTCAATGTGAATCCAAAGTATTCCAAGTGAATAAAGTTTAAACGATCAGTTCTAAGGTGCGTTTTAAGGGCTCACTGGCTGCTGGTGGCAGGGGGAGCCCTGTGGGACACGCAGACACAGAACATGGCGGGGGGTTCTTCTGGGCAGACCTGGGCTGGGGAGAGAAGTGGTGACGTCACGGCCTGGACCCGCGCTTCTGTGGGGATCAAAGCGCCGGGAAGCGTTCAGGGAGTCTGGGGTCTGAACAGGCGTGGTGCCTTGTGCTCTGATTCCCCGAGGACAGCTGCTACTGCCGGTGCGAGACCCAGCGGTGCATCCTGTTCTCGGCGATGGTTTCATTCCCATGTAGGCTGCAGCACGAAAAAGAGAAAAGGCACTTCATCGCCCTGGCCGAGGGGAGATTCGTGCCAAGTGGCTTAGTGCGCTCCAGACACATCTGCGTGCCCCCGAGAGGGCTCGGGTCGCCTGGCCCCGAGGAGCGCGTGGAGGCTCCGGAGTGGGAGGGCTGCAGTGGGGAGCCGAGGGCTTGCACACCCTTCCCCGAGCCTCCGATGGGGAACAGAAATGCTCCTGGTTTAACACAGAAACGTCTCCCTTTTTGGTCAAATGGAGGCTTTGCGTTGAGGGATTTCTTTGGAGGCCTGGTTTCACACTCGGGCGGTGGAGGACTAGGACGTGTCCAGTTCAGCCTGACCATGAGCTCGCCGAGGGCCGGCCCACAGTGGGTCCAGTCTTGCTTCCTCCTGCCGGAGCCGAGAGCAAGGTGGGCGCTCGCGAATGTGAGCGGGTGGGACTGAGAAGCGGCCTGTGAGCGAGCACCTGAAGCCTGAGCGGCCTCAGTGCTCAACGCGACACGCACCTGCTCTCCTGGTGCAGACGGCGATGCTGGGCGACTGCCCTCCACCCCCCACCCCTCCCCGCCCCACTGCCCGCTTTTAGTTTATTTGCTGATCTCTTTTGAGAAAAAGACAGGGAGAGAGAGAAACAGGGCCCTGTGGTAGGGTCTCTCCATGCCACAATCCTGCCAGCCCTCCAGCCAGGATCCTGGGCTGGCCTGTGGGCACGTCCAGGTCAACCCAGAATCCGAACCCAGGCTTCCCGTGCGACTCTGGTGCTGTGCTGAGGCACCCCGCCACCCGCTGGGCACTGCCTTTCTTCATATCAGACAGCTGGCTTTATAGACATGAGCCTTCAGCTTCGCGTTTTAGCAAGATCCGAGTCTACGTGGGCTACGAAGGGGCTTAGAGACGATCTAGTTCAGACTTCGATTATGCGAATGAGGAGGTTGGAGCCAAAGAGGCCAAATAACGTGTGCCAGGTGGGGGGGGTCAACACAGCGGGTTTCTGGTGTCCTCGGCTTCTGGGCAGCAGCATGGCTCCATCTCCCTGCACAATGCTTGGGGCTTATTTATTTACTGATTGATTTCTGATTTTTATTAAATTTTATTTACTATGTGGGCAGCCCCTGCTGCCCACATCAACGCTGCCCCGCTCTCTCCCCTTGGGATGGGATATTCCCTTGTCTTACCATGCCTTTCTCCAGGGCTCTCCCTGTCCAGACCCCACCTTTCCTTTGGAGACTCGCTGAAAAGCCACTTCCTCCATGAAGTCTTCCTGTCCTTAAGTACCAACTGGAAGTAGGCTTCCCTGACCGGCCCAGGTGTACCATCGAGCGTCCACCTCTTCGCACTGGAGCTGTCGCTGCTGTCTTACACCCCTCCCTGACTGCGGTTTACGGTGGCGGAGACTGTGCTTGTCTTAGGCGTGTCTGTGACCTGCGCCTAGCATGTGTCTGTGCACCCCGTCGGCCCCTCCTGACAGACAGCTGTCGGACGACGGTGGGCAGGGCTCACACTCCACCCTCCCACCCTGCATCTAGTGAGACCCAAGCAGAGCAGAAGCTTACACCGGACTTCCCAAGGAGCCGTAAATAGGGAGAAGGAAAGAGAGCAGGACCTGGGACATTCTTCATTTGGGGGCTAAGTTGTCGTTTTTGCTCTAGATGGAGCTCGCACCTCTCGTTCATCTCCCAAGATACTAGTGCAGGGTATTAAACACAGACACTTGGGGAATGCTCAACTCAACAAAAATGGTGGGCTTTCTCACTCAACCAGTTGTCCTAGGCCACACTGCCACCACGTAGAGACTGCAGGAAGGTGACTGTCCTTAGCAGAGCCTCAGTCGGAAGGGCCTTTTGCATTTCCCTGTGACAACTGTGAAACCCCTAGTTCCCAGGAGGGCGCAGGGGTGTCTCCAGGAGCCTTTCAGTCAGAGCAGCCGTTCTAAACGTGAGGGTCTGGGATGAGCAGCAGAGAACATCGCCTGGAAATTGCCAGTGGTGCAGTCTCGAGAGCCACTGACTCAGAAACTCGGGGGAGCCACGTGCCATCCTGTACTAGCCTGCCCTCCAGGTGCTTCTGGTGACCAGTTTAAGAGCCACCAAGCTAGGGCTGCAGAGTGCACAGGGGACCCTGGCCTGCTATGCAAGGTGAGACTGGCATTTGAGGGACAGTGCACACGTTCAGGGCTTTGTGGGCCACTCGTGCAAAGTCTGGTCACTCGGTGTGGACAGGAGCTCGACAGACAACTACGGCTGCCTGCAGTGGGCGTGGCGTGCCATGATGCTGCTTCAGGGTACACACCACATATCACAGAGATGAAGCAAACCCGCTCTCATCAAGCCAGGAAAGAGCTAGCCACAGTAGGCAGGGAATAAAGGAATGGACACTGTATTTTGTTAAAGGTTTCATTCATGTCAATAGCTTGCTGAAGAAATGAAGGCTTAAAATCTAAAAAGCTTGATCTGTTTATAGCTACCGACAGTAACAGTCTAACACTCAGAGGCATCCGATGCATGGAAGTCTTCAGAGAACCAAGCAAAGCTCTGCATTTCAGGTGGAAGACACGTACCCATCCAGCCCTGTCCTCTGGTGACAACGCCGTCACTGCGCTGATCTGTCCTGTCTTCAGGAGCGTTAGGGGGCGCTGGGAGTCCAAAGACTGTTCTAGAGCTGACGTGGTTGACACGGTGTCTGTCTCCCCTGCTGGCCACCTTCTTTAGGCGATTTCCTACATCTTACTTAAAAACGAAGGAGACTTCCCACTCCATGGTGGATGGGGACACAGAGCTGGCCCTCTCCAGCTTCTCACTAGAGAAGGACTGGATGGACCTGCGCAGGCGCGCGGGCACGTGCCTGCGGAGAAAGCGGCGCAGGCTCTTCTGGAACTTCTCTCCCACGAAGGCGTAGATGACCGGGTTGATGCAGCAGTGCATGTAGGAGACCATCTCGGTCGCCAGCAGCGCCACGTCCAGGCGCCTGTTCTGCACACAGCTGTCGTCGAAGACCAAGGTCGTTTGGAAAGTGTGGAGGAGAAGCGTCACGTTGTAGGGTGTCCAGAAAACAAAGTAGACCACCATGATGACGAAGATGACCCTGATGGCCTTGTCCTTTTTTTTACTGGGGCACCTGAGCAACGTTTTGACGATGCCTGAGTAGCACACAGCCATCACCAGCAGAGGGAGGGCGAGGCTCAACACGTTCACCCTCAGCGCGTGGAAGCGCTTCCAGCTCTCTTCTCCCTCCTCCGGGTATTGAGGGTTGCAGACCAACCCATCCGGGGACTCCCGGAAGACAAATTCAGGGGAGGGCAGCTAGCACTGCCAGGCCCCAGGTGACGACGCTGGAGACGATGCCGAAAGTGACGGTCCGGGCTCGCAGGGCAAACACGGCGTGCACAATGGCCAGGTACCTGTCGACCGTCAGCAGGATGATGAAGAAGACCTCGCCGTACAAGGCTATGTCGTAGAGCCCCGAGAGCAGCTTGCACATGGCGTCCCCGAACACCCAGTCATGCCACGCAACGTGGTAGATCCAGAATGGAAGAGTGAACAGGAAGAGCAGGTCGGAGACGGCCAGGTTGAGCAGGTAGATGTCGGTCAGGACCCTGAGCCTCCGGCAGCCGAGCACCCACACCACCACCGCGTTGCCCAGGAGGCCGACGACCAGCACCAGGGAGTACAGCGGGGGCAGCACCTGGGCCAGCAGCATCTTCACATAGTCCTTGTCACACGGCAGGGAGATTTCATAGTCGTAGGGTGTGGTCCCAAAGGCCGCAGACCCAGACTCCTCGATGGAGGTCACCAGCTCGCTCATGTCTGAAAGGAAAAGAAAACAAGCCCCCTCAGAGCAGGAGTCCCCTTTGGAAAACGTGCTGGCTGGTTTATTCTTTCACCCGACCGAGATGCCGCCTGGGATACGCTGCCTGTGCATTTCACATGTCTTTTAGCAGGTTTTTTTTGAGAGGTTTTTGCTATAGGGCGCGTGCGCTTGCCAGACAGAGAGAGACAGAGAGATAGAAGGCGAGAAATCACTCCCCAGGGGGGATGGCCACGCTGCAATCCCTTCTCCTCCTCCATTCTCCTCTCGGGACCTTGGGCACACATGCACATGCGCCCGGCGTGAGTTTAAGCCACTGGCTCCGGGACTTGAACCGTGGTCAACTACGTGGGAGTCCAGCGACATAGCCATTATGCTAACTGCTGGTCCCTTTAAAAAAAAAAAAAAAAAAAAAAAAAACTGCATCAGAAATATGACTAGGCAGAGTCAGGAAGGAAAGATCTGAAGTTTTCCAAGTCGGCACGTTCTGTGCTGGGAAAAGGAACAGAAACGCTGTGGGATGGTAGGAAAGAATGGGGCATTGATTTCCCGAAGCATTCAGAGAAATACAGACCAGGAGGAACAGGCTGGGTAGTGATGCTACTAATAACATTATTGTAATAGTTACCATTACTCTATCTTTCCAGACAATTTGCGTTTTTAATTTTATAATTTGTATATGACTTTCAAAATTGTCTCATCTATTTAAAAAAAAAAAAAAAAAAGACTCAGGGCCAGCAGGTGGCATAGTGGATAAGGTGCTGGACTGCCACATGGCCAACCGCGGTTCCAGTCCTGAACCCTGTGACTTGAAACTCATGCCAGGTGCGTGTGCTGGTTCTCGGGAGTCAACGGGAATGAAAACCCAGCGAGTCCGTGGAGGGACCGTCACACTGACCTTGCATCAGTTCTTCAGTTAATTCTAAACACATGGAAATATCCAGCGGGTGAAGGTGCAGGGGTGAGCTTTCTCCCTGGCTGTGGCTCAGTGGATGCACAGTGTGGCAGTGGGGTGGTCAGGATGGGGCCGTGTAGACTGTGCCTTGGTCAGGAAGCCAAGCTTTTCAGAAAGAAGAAGCAAGAACAGGAGAACGAGGTCGAGTGGGGGAAGAACTGCAAGGCACAGCTCGGAGGATAAGCTTGGTCGGAAGAGAAATGAGTACGAGCTCTGCTCGCCGGATAAATTCCCCCGAGCTGCAGATGAGGAGGAGGGGTCGTCTGCTGCCCTGAAGAAACCGAACCACACGAGAAGCAAGGCGCGGTTTCCACCTCTGTCCATATTTCTACACCTCCTGATGCGTTTACCAGATTGCTCCCAGGAAGCCTGTAACAGCGGGTATATGCGTGTCAGGAGGAGAAGGAGCCGGTCTCAGCAAGCACCTGCCAACATGGAGATGACCTAACAGAAAAGAGGTACCGGCCAGTCGGATGGGCGAAAGATGCCATGATTGTTGTACTGAGCACTTACTTACATTAGCGAGGCTTTTCTTTAACTGTCAGTATTAGTCATTTATATTTCCTTTCTGTGAATTACCTGTGGGCACCCTTTACCCGGCTCATGCCGTGGGGTAGGTCTGCGTTTTTCTTACTGAGTCATGTAGAGGACTCCTCTTTCTCCCCGCAGCAGAGTGCCCAGGCTGCAGGGTAACCTCCCCACCTTCTGGAAAGAGCTGCGGGTGAGCTCCAACTCCTCCCACCCTCGTGGGCCACGACCTCCATAGTCCCACCACCCTCCCTGAGCGCACTGTCGAACCACGGTCCCCTTCCTTTCCCAGCCAGAGCTGGGTTTTCCGGAAGACGAGGGAAGCGTTCTATCTCCACCCTCTAACACAAGTCTAGCAAAGGAGTCAGCTTGTCCATCTGGACCAAAAGACACCAAACCGATCCTCACCCATTCACCCGAGAGCTTTACTTAGAGCGGATTCTCAGTGAAAACAGAAGTAAATATATACATATATTCACACATGGATTTAGTACACACCCAGCATAGATATCATCTGCCCTTCACATCGCACACATCCCGCACCTATAAATTCAACCAACTGCGGGTTGAAGTATTCAGGGGGGAAAAGTGAAAAAAATTTACAATAAAAGAATACAGATAAGAAATAATACACTGCAGCTATTCGTGCGATATTATTTAAGTGATCTGGAGCTGACTCAAAGTAATGAGATGTGCATAGATTATATGCAAATATTATGCCATTTTATCTAAGGGACGTAAGTATCCATGAATATTGGTATCCTGGGTGTGGGCTGACCTGGAACCCCTCCTCATGGATACTGAGAGACAACTCGGTATCGATAAATGTATATATAAATGCTTGTGTCTATAGAGGAGGGCTTCAAAAAGTTCGTGAAAAATGAATATTTTGGAAAAAAAAATGCATAGATTTCAATTTTCCTTTTGCACCAAAATCACCTTGTATTTTAATTCGATTTTCCACACGCTTTTTGAAGTCCCCGCATATGTGTATGCATGTGCCTGTGTGTATATGAGGGGATTTGACTTCAAAAAGTTCATGGAAAAACAGAATTTAAGTATGAGTGTATTTGGGTGCAAGAAAAACTTCAGAAATCCATGCAGTTTTCTCTTAATACACATTTTCACAAACTTTTGAAGTGCGTTTGTCTGTGTGCATGTGCATGTATGCGTGTGTGTGTAAATTATACTTTCGCTGACTGTTTCTTGCAAATCAGTATTAACCAACAGAGACTCCTAGCTGGGACCCTTCGGGAGCCATTGCGTTCTGTAAGTACAGGAGGTAACACGGACACAGACGACGTTTACTGAAGAGGTGTAAAAGGCCAGGTTCTGGAAGCATGAAACAGGGAAACATAGCACAGTGTGCTGGGGAGAAAGAAAGGGAAAGTGGGAGAAAGGAAGAAGAAGACAGACATTATTCAGCGGTAATCCCCCACTCTGGCCCCGTATGACACTAACTTGCCATGAGCGTCCCTCGTCTTGCTAAGAATGCTCCTGCAAGGTATTTCTTCCACCCCTGGGGACTCCATCCATCTCCCCTTTTTAGCTCAGACAGCCTACCTGAAAAGCTCTTTACAGAAGCAACTTCTACCGCATTCCAGTAAGTTCGTGCCCAGATGAGGATAAAAGAAGTGGTGCCCTGGCAACGTAGTGAAGTCCTTTCTCAGCCAACGAGAGCTTCGATCTCACCAGCAGTGGAATAAGACACCTGGTACGGGTGTGCATTAGTAAGATAGTAAACAACACAGCTTCCTGCTTTAAACAGGCTAGCTTCTCTGGTTTTGCAAGTTTACAGAAAGATACTTAGTGGGGTATGGTTCTTCTTTTTCTTCTTCTTCTTGTTCTTGTTCTTCTTTTTTTCCATAGGGCACGTGTGCTCACTGGAGACACAGAGAGAGCCAGAGAGACGGAAAGCGAGAAATCACCCCCCGGGGGGATGGCCATGCCGCAATCCCTTCTCCTCCATTCTCCTCTCGGGATCTTGGGCACACGCGCACACGTGCTCAGCATGAGCTTTAAGCTTCTGGGTCTGGGTCTCAAACTGCAGTCAGCTATGTGGGAGTCCAGCAACATAACCATTATTCTATCTGCTGGTCCCACTTCTTTTTTTTGTAGAGATATTTTTGCTATAGGGCAAGTGTGCTCACTAGAGACTCAGAGAGACAGCAAGGAAGAAACACCCTCCCCTCTTCTCCCCCTCCACCACCCCAACCTCTGCCCTGAGTGGGGATGGCCACACCTCAATCCCTTCTCCTTCACTCTCCTCTCAGGATGTTGGAGATGCACACCCACGTCCAGCATGAATTTTCACCTGCGGGATCCGGGATCGAACTACAGTTGGCCACGAGGGAGTCAGGGGTGTAACCACTGAGCCATCTGCTGGCTCCCAGCGCTTCTCTATTACCGTATTGAGACCACACACCGAACACTCAGCTTAGTGGTTCTTGAGATAAAACCTGCTTATATTCAGCATCTCCTTAAGGGGGTCTTCACTCCCTTGGCATCGCTTAGTTTTGGTGGTGGTGGGGTTATACTCCTTAACTAAGTGTTTGACCCACGGGAGGAAGAACGAAGTTGGAATTCCCTGTCAGGGAAGGGTGACAACTAGGAGATGAGTATTCTTCAGGGTCCAACAGGAGACCGCGAAGGACAAGCTACAGCAGCAAAAGCCGACAACTCGGGGAGACTCCGAGTTTCAGCTGTGGGGCCCGCAGCTGCAGGACCTTGGGCTAACCATTCAGTCCTGCTGGACCTCAGCCTTCGCATCTGCACACGGGAAGTAATGGTTCCTGCACCCTAGGGCTGCCACGGAACCCGCCAAATAACTATGTGGGAAGTCTGGAGTGTGCAGAGGACTAAGCAGATACAAGGTGGGCGGTCGACATCGAGACAACTCCCCAGGGCCGATACAGCCCGTCTGTGTGCTGGTGCTGGACACGAGCAGGCGTCACCCAGGACTCGTGGCAAGAGCTTTGACTGGGCATGCGTGCCCTCTGACCGGGCGGCCACTGAGCTGGTCGGTGAGGCCCACCTCGTGTTTGGAATGTGTGTAGCTCTGCGCTGTGTGCTTCTTGATAAAGGAAAGAAAGAACGAAGGGCAAAAAAATGGGGAGGGAAGGAGAGAAGGCTGGGAAAGAGGAGAGAGGAAGGAGAGGGAGGGAGAGTTCAGTTCTGCCCTAGGGGGTCTGTAACCCCGACGGTGATCAGAGACAGCAGAGGCCTAGTAACACACCCGGAGTGCTCAGAGAGCCGGACGCCGCACAGGAGACATCTAACTAACTAATCTATACCGTGATTTAACTATCTACACGGTGATTTAGCTATGTAATCTATGCTACGATTTAACTATCTATACTACGATTTAACTATGTAATCTATACTACGATTTAACTATGTATACTACGATTTAACTATGTAATCTATGCTACGATTTAACTATCTATACTACGATTTAACTATGTAATCTACACTACGATTTAACTATGTAATCTACACTACGATTTAACTATGTAATCTACACTACGATTTAACTATGTAATCTATGCTACGATTTAACTATCTATACTACGATTTAACTATGTAATCTATGCTACGATTTAACTATGTAATCTATGCTACGATTTAACTATGTAATCTATGCTACGATTTAACTATGTAATCTATACTACGATTTAACTATGTAATCTACACTACGATTTAACTATGTAATCTACGCTACGATTTAACTATGTAATCTACACTACGATTTAACTATGTAATCTATACTACGATTTAACTATGTAATCTACACTACGATTTAACTATGTAATCTATACTACGATTTAACTATGTAATCTATACTACGATTTAACTATGTAATCTACACTACGATTTAACTATGTAATCTACGCTACGATTTAACTATGTAATCTATGCTACGATTTAACTATGTAATCTATACTACGATTTAACTATGTAATCTATACTACGATTTAACTATGTAATCTATGCTACGATTTAACTATCTATACTATGATTTAACTGTCTATACTACGATTTAACTATGTAATCTATGCTACGATTTAACTATCTATACTACGATTTAACTATGTAATCTATGCTACGATTTAACTATGTAATCTATACTACGATTTAACTATGTAATCTATGCTACGATTTAACTATGTAATCTATACTACGATTTAACTATGTAATCTATGCTACGATTTAACTATCTATACTACGATTTAACTATGTAATCTATGCTACGATTTAACTATGTAATCTATACTACGATTTAACTATGTAATCTATACTACGATTTAACTATGTAATCTATGCTACGATTTAACTATCTATACTACGATTTAACTATGTAATCTATACTACGATTTAACTATGTAATCTATGCTACGATTTAACTATGTAATCTATGCTACGATTTAACTATGTAATCTATACTACGATTTAACTATGTAATCTATACTACGATTTAACTATGTAATCTATACTACGATTTAACTATGTAATCTATGCTATGATTTAACTATGTAATCTATACTACGATTTAACTGTCTAACCTATACTACATTCAGTACAGCACATTCGAGTTTTCCTGAGTGGCAGTAACAGCCCAGACTTCGCTGCTGGATGTCTGGATTCAGACCCCACCTTTACCACTTAGTGGTGACGAGAGCGAGCTGAGTGACCTCTGTGTGGCTGCCTCTGCTGCCAACGACACAGCAACGCCTAGCTCGTAGGCCGCGTGCAAGGAGCAAAGGCGTTAGGCTCCGTGGAGACCAGTGCCCAGCATGCGGCCAGCGCCCCGTGAACCGTGACCATGCCCTGCCACTGAGAAGGGGCACGGGCTCAGGTATGACACGCTATAGTGCTCTGAGCAGGTGGCATGCACACGCAGGTGCAGCGAGGCTCAGAGAAGAGGTCGGTGCGGGCTGAAGAGATCGAGAAGGCTTCATGGAAGAGGAAGGGCCTGAGGGGTAATTTGGCCATGTGGAAGGGGGAGGAGAGTTTCCGGAAAAAGGCAGATAGACTTCCCAAATCCTGGAGGTGAGGGGGGTTTAGTCCCTGTGTAGAAGCGTACAGGAGTGAAATTAGTGAGCTGATAAGCCTGGGCCCTACTGCCAGGAGCCAGGGCCCCAGGGAGAGATCCACACAAATGAATATTTTAATGTATGCTATATTGCGTGTGCTCATCGGGGTGGCACAGGTCCAGGATCTGCAGCCCTGCTGAGCACTCAGGCCCACCGGCAGGTCTTCAACAGCGCGGGGGTGGGCGGGCCATGGCTGCTGGTCCAGCCGGCCTCCACTCCTTTCCAGTCACCGTGGACCACAGGAAGTACCCTCAGATGACTGATGGTGCCTTAAGACAGGAAGGACATGGGCCTGGCAGGGGTGGAGGGCATGGAGCAGGAAGTACAGGAGATAAGACTGACCACTGGTCATGGCTAGGTCATTACGGGATGAGGAGTTTAGAATGGATTCCCTAGGCATCTGGGAGCTGTTGAAGGTTTCTGAGTAACAGCATCGATACCATCTTACTTGAGATCAGTGCTTGATGATTTTCAGAGCATTTCCACGTGCACGCTCTGGGTGGAAACCCACAACAGCCTTCTGATTTACCAAGTCTATTATTATCCCAGAGCTGGCTCGCAGGTGCCCACAATGAGAAGTGGGCCTGGTAATCCCCTAGCGTACACACGAAAGGTATCTGAGGTCAAGGGACTCGTCCAAAGTCACACATGACACAATAGCAGAGCTGGAATTCAAACTGAGTCTCTGCAATTGGTGCTGTTTTCCCACCAGTGGTGTATGGTGCACGTTACACTCAGGTCCCTCTGCGGCCACTTCCAGGTTGCACGGACAATCTCTGCAGACTCGCTGAGCCCGAACCTTACACTTCCAGTGGGAGTTCCAGCTAAGGCAGAGCGCATAGCAGGGGCTGGGCTACTACGTGTCATCTCCGCACAGAAAAACGAAAATGCAGCATTCTTCTTCTGAAACCAAGTTGCTGTATTTCCTGCAAAGTTAGGAGGGTTTAAAAAGCATTTGGAGTTTTATATTCAGATGCTATATGTCCAAGAGTTTAAAAACGGCTTCATAGAGATTTTCAAATGCATTCACTTCCATTTCTAGACCTTGAAGAAAAACAAAGGCAAGGAGGGGAGGGCTTTTCCTAGCCTTTGACAGCAAAGCAGGGCTTGGTAAGACTCCGTGACTTCCACCATTTTTAGTTTTTCCATTAATAACGTATCAAAGTATCATTTACTTTCGTTTTAAATGTGTAGTTCAATAGATTTGACAATTGCACAGCTGTGAGCTGCCCCCATAACCAGAAGGCGTCTCAGCACCCTGGAAATGCCTTCTTCCCCACTGCAGTCGAAGAGACACACAGGCTCCTTCCCCGTCATTCCTGGGCCCGGGCAACCGCGGATCTGCTTTCTGTCTAGTTTAATTTTGCTTGTTCTAGCAGTTCATGCAAGTGCAGTGATAGCGTCTGCTGCTCTGTGTCCAGATTTTTCTCTCCGCATGATGTGTTCGAGAGGCCATTTTTATCACTGTCCGTAGTCATACTACCGTATATCGGTAGTCAAAGGGTCCCCCAGTTGCCTCCACTTTTTCCCTCTGTCCCGACCAAGCAGTGCAGAGAGCCCTGACCAACTTGCAACCTGGCCAGCCATAGGCTGAGACCCAGTGCTGGGCCTGGGACACTCCCATGTGCTGATAAAGATGTTTAGGTTTTGCCCAAAACATGAATGGGAACGAGCCCCCACTTTGAGCCACAGTCCCACAACCCTCATACACACGCCAGGCCTGGACTCCCTTGTGGGGGACAAGCCTACCTAGCTAGGACAGCTCTTCTGTCATGAAGAGCTGACATGAGGACTGCTGTAGTGCTTTTAAATACGTCGCTGAAGAAATGCTTTCGACTCAACATTGAGAAGGCAAACAAACCAGCTCAGTAAGAACGCCCTACACAGACCCGGCACCCAGGGAAGAGGGCAGCGGGCAGACATGCACACGGGGGGTTCTACCATCTTTAGTCATTAGAGACTGGGAGTGAAAACTGCAGTGAGACACCACGGCACACTTACCAGAATAACTACAGTTCTGTTAAAGAATGTTTAGTTTTAGTCATCATTACAAGTATTTTTAAATTTGCTACAGGGCACACACGCTCACGAGAGAGAGAGAGAGAGAGAGAGAGAGAGAGAGAGGGGAGAGAGAGAGAAAGTAAGCCACCAGGTCTGGGACTCAAACTGCATTCTGCCATGTGTGAATCCAGAATCTTAATCACCATCCCACCTGTTGGCCTTATTTTTTTTTTTTTTTTCTAACTGACAATGTCAAGTGCTAAGATGGATATGGAGCAACTGGAACTCTCATACACTGTTGGTGGGAATGCAACATGCTCTGAAAATAAGGCAGTTTCTTATAAAATGCACTCTAATTAAAAGTGACTCGTTCGCATGCTATGAAGGACTAAGAACATCAGTCTGTCAAAATCTGGAGGCTGCTTTCAAGGTAAGCAGCTTGGCTTCCAGAAGCACATTTGAAGTAGAGAAAGGACCCCAAACTACATGCCTAAATGACGAGGAAACTCAGGCAGATGTTTCCTTTCAACCCCCTAGAAACTATTCTCTCGGTCTTCCAAAGGCAGTAAGGTCAGGGCCAGCCACCCGGGCTAGGACAAGCAGTGTCTGGGACCGCTGGCTGTAGTGGCTTGAAACAAGAACTCATTAGCTGCCCTGTATTCCTGGGGCTGGCTGGGTTCTGGGACACCCTCCCGTGGGGCCCCACACATGGTGGGACCTTCCTCACCACATGGCTAACTCAGGCTTCCTCGCAGCCTGGCGCTCTCCAGACAGGCCTGCTGCTCACGCGGTTATGACCCCCCGACCCCAGGGGCATTCTGCCGAGATCCACTGGACCAGGCCATCAGGGGCCAGCCCAGACTCGAAGGAGGGAAGAAGCGGCAGACCGTCTTTAACAGAGGAAGGAGAAGATGGCCGTCGTGGAGACCAGTCACCGCAGGCAGCCTCGTGGGGACGCTCTGCACAGCACCCAGGCTCTAGCTGTGAAGGAGGTGAGGACGCGGACACCCCCGTGATACTGCGGCCGAGAGGGGGCGGACACATACACGCTGCCACCGTCATGGTGGGAATGTAGGCGAGGACAGCCGCTACGGAGGACAGCGTCCCTCTCCTCGAAAACCTACAACCAGGCCGTGTGGTGGCTCTGCGGGGTGCGCCGGTCTGCAATGCTGAACCATGGGGAGCTGGGGTTTGTTTTCTGGCGCACCCGTGTGGTCAGGCGCGCACACACGTGCCCGTGACCCTGAGTGCTGGGAGGCCTGGGAGGACGGGAGGAGGCTCGCAGCGTGAAGCCCTTTGAAGGTGCTTTTCTCCCCTCTCTCCCTCTCTCTTTTCCGTGGAAGAAATACATAAACTGTTTAAGAAAGAACTAAAAGTGGAACAGTGACATGATCCCGTGTCTCAGTCTGTTACTGAGCTGCTAACAGAAATACCCGAGACTGGGTGGTGTAAGAAGAAATAGGGGTTTACTGGCACGATGATGGCAGCTGGAACGTCTGGAGACCAAGTCTGGCATGGGGCTGGCCTACGTGGCCAACGGCGCAGGGGGCGGCCGGACACGCAGAGACTGCGCTGCGGAACCTGCACTCTCCTCCTCGGCCTCACACCTACCCTGCCTCCTCCCGTGCCGAAGGGCCTCCACCCTGTGCTGCCATGTCTGGGACGTCCAGACGCCCAGGACGGCTCTGAACTCTTCCCAGCCTGCCGCCTCCCGTCCTGCCAGAGCCCGTTGCATGCTGCCCCCCTGGATCCTGCAGCGCGGGCCCTCAGGTGTCCGGGGCCCTGCGTGAGGGATCGTGGCAACAGCACCCAGGCCCAGGCAAGCAGCAGAACCTCCACCGCAGAAGAGGGGGAGGGGCTGGAGCCTCTGGGCTGAAAAGAGGAGGTAAGAGGCTGTCCAGGCGGTCCTCTGCTGTGGAGTTAGCACTTCCCCGGGCAATGGTGGCAGTCCTGGGGGAAGCTTGGAGCAGGCGGGCTTCTGGCCCAGAGGACTAGGACAGTGTGAGCGCGTGTCCTTCTCCTGCGCCCACCGGGGAAGACGGCTCGGCCTTTGCCCCTCTCTGAGTTCTCCTGCAATGATGAAACAATCTGAGACCTCCATTTCTTTATGAAACAAGCCGCGTGCTGTGACGTGGCAGAAAGCCATAACAGAGGTCCCGGAAGGTGACGGTCGGGGGGGAGAACCGAGTTTGGGTAAGTCAGCCGAGGGAGTGTGGGACCCGGCAGTGGCTCACAGCTCCGTGGTGGAACTCGCGTGGTGGCCCACGTGCAAACAGGGAAGTCGTGGGTACATCGTGGTACCCAGCCGGTGCCCACAGCTGCTCACCAACCGGCAAAGTAAGCTTCAGAGAGAGCCAGAACGTGTGGGGGTCATTTACGTGAGGGTAAGCGCAGCCACACGCGACCGCGGACAGACGTGCTACAACCCAGGACCGTGTTAGACGCCGGGGACCCTGGAAGGGACCGGGGAAGCCTCAGACCAGATCCTTCACAGACCAAAGGTTTCTCTGCTTTGTCCTGTCCCAAGAGCCCTGTGCCTCCGAGGCCGCTGCTCTCCCGAGCTCTGCGTTAGCTGGCCACACCTCCCGCTCACCCCGACGTGTCGATGGCTCGTGTGATCCAAGCACTCACTCCCGGAGCGTCAATGCATCAAAGTCTCTGAGACGCCCTGTTTAAAACTTCCCAACCCAGAATTTCCCAGAACCTTTTTTAACTTAGAAAAAAAAGTCTTTCTCTTCAATTAAAAAAAATTTTTTTAAGAGAAACTTTTGCTTTAGGGTGCATATGCTTACTGGCGAGACAGACAGAAAGTGAGGAATCACCCCCCAGGGGGATGGCCACGCCACAATCCCTTCTCCTCCATTCTCCTCTCAGGATTTTGGGCACGCACGCACATGCGCCCGGCGTGAGTTTCAAGCTTCCGGGTCTGGGAATTGAACCATGGTCAGCCATGTGGGAGTCCAATGACGTAACCATTACACCATCTGTTGGTCCCTCTCAAGTTTTTCCCCCCACAGGGCACATGCGTCCACCAGAGACAGAGAGAAGGACAGTGAGAAAGTGAGAGCAGGTGTTCTCTCCCCCTCTCATCCCCCCAGGCAGGATGGCCACGCTACAATCCCTTTTTTTCCTCCTGGGATTTTGGGCATGCACACGCATGTTCCTGGTGTGATTTTCAGCCACCAGGTCCAGGACTCGAGCCACGGTTGACTATGTGGGAGTCCAGCGCCTTCACCACCTGCTGGCCCTCACAGAAATATGAGCACGCCTCATGGCGAGGATCCTCGGGCGCTCTCTGGGAGGTCTGGTCTGAGGTGAGGCAGCGCGTCTGCACTGCACAGCAGTGAGCTGCTTTCTGGCTCGTTACCTAGTTCTGGCAGGAGTCCCTCGCGGCCCTGAGGTCGTGGGGTGCTCTTGCTGTACCCACATAGCGGGTGAGGAAACCGAGTCAGCCCGGAGTGGAGGGCAGAGCCAGGCCCTACCCGAGTGGGCCAGCGTCGGCGCTCGGGCCCTGGGGTGCTCCGGCTGGAGGGTAAGACGCCGACTGGCCTCTGCTGAAGGCCAGGGTGGCACCAGATCCAAAGGCAAGCAGAACCCAGGTGGGTCCCCAGGTCCAGAGTGGCCTGTCTGCCCTAGTCCTGGCTCCTTCTGGGAGGCCCTTCCTCAGGAGACAGGCCCTTAAGGCACTTCTTTCTCAGGAAACATTGAGGCATATGGAAAAACCCGACCCAGACTGGTACCCTCAACCGTCTAGTCTCATGTCAAATTACGCCTTTGTCCTGGGGGAAAGGAGCCCAAACAGAAACAACACAACAGAGGCCAGCGTGGGGTGTGGGAGCGCGGGGAAAGCAGGCCGAGGGCCTCCGCGTCAGGAAAGGGCTCATCCTTGCAGGAGAGCTCGGGTCAGCCGGTCAGCCGGCCTGAGGCCTGAGCGTGGGAAAGGAAGCAATTGCCAGAGCAGCGGGGAGCCTGCAGAGCTTCCTCCGACGGCCTCCCTCCCCTCCCCTCCCCTCCCGCTGCAGGCTGCAGGGGTGGCCCACTGGGGCTGGGGCTGCCACGCTGGGCCGCCAGGACTTCCCTTTACTATGGCTTCCCCAGAGAAGCTGCTGGAATTCTGTAGCTGGCCGAGTCCGCCTCTGGCCAGTGGGGTGCAGTGGATTTCTGAGTCCCCCCACTGACAGCACCCACCCTTTGGGAAGCCCCACTACCAACGGCAGCAAGCCTAGGGCCGCCCCAGGGGCTGGGGATTAAGAGATGCCAGTGGCCGCCACCGTGCAAGCCTTGGAGCTGATGACTTGAAAAACCTGCCGGGCACGTGTGTGTGCCCCAGATCCTCATGGGATGGACACATGGTGTGACCACTGCAGGTGCTTTCTCCCCGTCTCTGTGTCTCTCTCTGGGGAGCCCGCGTGTCCTCTGACATCGACACGAAACACCAGACAGCAGCCAGCCTTTACAAAAAGCCTTGTCCCCCTAGTCTATTCCGCAAGAACCCTGCGGAATGGAGGAGCGGCCCTGGGGCGGGGGGAGGGCTTCTCTGGACCTGGAGAGCACAGGAAAGCAGACGCTGGCCTCGGCGTGGGCCCTGACAGCCCCAATCCAAATCTCCTCCAGAGCAATGTCGGGATGGACACACCGCCAGGCCCAGAGCAGTGCCTCGAGCCCCAGCACGGGATGCATGTGCTCGACCCGGGCCCTGTGCCCACCGGCCACGGCCTGCACCTGCCAGGACGCCGAGGCCGGCCGTGTCCTGCGGTACGTGCCAGCTTTAGCCTTGGGACACCTGATGGCCGTGCCTCGTCTCTCCTGGGCTGCGGAGCGGTCTGGTGCCCCCACCCCGCCCCACCGACACTCACCCTGCCTCGCTCAGGTCGGACGGCTCTCCCTGCTTTCCCAGCCCCCACCCCCTTTCCCTAATAAAATCTTTCCACGCTGAAAACCTACTTGGGGTCTGGGTTTTGAGATCTGGACAAAGAGAACCTGCACATTCAGATTACCTTCCAAACACACCCCAGACCCGCAGGACGGTCCTCTGGGGCTGTGCCGCGTCGCGGCGGGTCCCACCCTCTCGTCCGCTCCGTTGTGCCCGTCTCACTCGTTCACGTGAACAGAGAAATCTGTTGCTCCGTGAGTAGGACAAGGCTTTAGAACGACGCAGAGTGGTGGTCTCCCAGCCCTGGGAAGTTCCTCCTCATCGAGAGCGAATACAGGGAACCTCCGGGAGGCGGGACGGGACCAGCCACGTCGGTCAGGCCGGGGTCCCCGTTTCCGTGGTCCTCCCCCGAGAGATGACCCCTAGAGACATAGAGAGCGGGGGTGGGGAAGGAGGGCTAAGACGGGCGAGAGAAAAGGGAGGTTGAGGCTGGACAAGGAAGAGGCCTTTCTCAAAGCCACTGTACGGAGCTGTGGTGACCTGCGAAAGCTACAGGTAATAAAGGCATACGATTTGATAAGTTTGGAGATAAGTATGCACCCCCAAACCACAGCCTAGGCATAAACACATCCAGTAACTCCAGAAGTGTCCTGCTGTCCTATTTATTATTATCGTTATTATTATTTTGTAATAAGAACACTTAAGATTGCTGGTATGGTGGTTAAGGCTCCGGACTCCCACATGGCTGACCACAGTTTGAGGCCCAGACATGGCAGCTTGAAAATCACACCGGGCACATGTGCGTGCGTGCCCAAAATCCCGAGGAGAATGGGGGAGAAGGGATTGTGGCATGGCCATCTCCCCTGGGGGGTGATTTCTCACTTTCTGTCTCTCTCTCTCTCTCACTCTCTCTCTCCAGTGTGCTCATGTACCCTGGGGCAAAAAAGTAAAGATGAAAATGGAAATATAACTCTTAAGCTCTAGGGCAGGGAATTTCAAGCATCCAGGCAGTTTTGTAGACAGAGCTCCAAGACTTACTCCACTTGAGCAACTGAAACTTTGTATCTTGAACTAATACAGATGAGAATGTTGCTAGCCTTTTAAACGAATCTCTCCTCTCTCCAAATAACAACCATAAATGTTTCTTCTCATGTGAGAAATTTTAATTCCTGCTTTGTTCGTTAACTAAGTAACGAGGTGCTTTGGCAGCTTCTGGAAACCACAGTGGCTGGAGGATGCCTGGCAGGACCCGCCTCAGGGCGGGGAGGTGAGGACAGCCAATTCCATTCGGGGGCTGTTTTGTATTTCAACCCCAGGATGAATCTGGGCACATTTAAGACACATCGAAGCGCAGTTTTGAGGAGTCAAATCCTGAATGAACAACAGAAGGGACTGGCCCTGTCCTCTAGTGGTCGGCAGCACGGGATCCCACGGCCGGCTGCGTGGTTCAAACGCCAGCTGCTGACATGACAAATACACTGCGCATAAATCCAGGAAGAGGGAGAAGCGGAGAGGGGTTGTGGGCGTGCTTTCTCCCCCCCTGTCTCTCTCTGGCAGGTGCACGCACCCTCTGGCAGAATGAAAGTGTGTGTGTACCTGAGCTTTCTGCTTGGAAAAGAGCAGTGTGAGGCTGGGATGGAGGAAAGGGCCGTCGGTCCCAGATGCCAGGGGACATGGATGGACTCAGGCCATCGACCTAGGGCAGCGACCCGGAGGACAGGGCCCACACTTCCCGCACACCAGGGCTCTGCCCCGGCCTTTACTCACCTGTCTTGTTGGCCCTCCCGCTGCCCGTGTGTGTGTGTGTGTGTGTGTGTGTGTGTGTGTGCATTTACTAGTTTTTAGGGGAGGAACCGAGGGGCGTTGATGAAGCAATGAGCCCAAGCTCACACAAGCTCGCCCCGGGACCCAGCTCTGCCTGACTCCTGCCCCACCATGTCCTGCGCCTCCCCGGGGGTCTGTAGCCGTGGCCTGGGATCGGACGGCCAGGAGGCGTGAGGGTTACGGCCGCCGGGCAGCAGGAGAGGTTGGGGGTGGAGTGCTTCTGTGGCCTCCAGATTTTCCCTTACTCTCCTGAGGCCCGTGCCCAGGGTTTAGCTGTTTGTTTTACGCCAGATCGCGTCTTCAACTGTGCACTTCTCTTACAAAAAAAAAGAATCGGAAGAAAACGAGTGTATAGTGACCTCACCCGACCAAGCCCTCCTTCCAGGAGGAGACTGCGCTGGGCCGGCAGCGTCCCCCGGACCCCGAGTGCCTCTGGCTGCTTCTGTGCTCCTCTGCCCCTGTGCCCTTCAGCTGCCCGCCCCCAGCTGTGCCGATCGGAACCGCCCGCGGGCCACAGGAGCCATTTTACAGGCTGGTCCAGACTGTAAGGAGCCCCTCGGATTCCCTGTCTTGATCTGAACAAACTCTGAGGCAGAACTTACCCCTGACAGCGCCCCCTGCAGGAGCAGAGGGGCTTGACCCAAGGCCACCCCCTCCATCCTGTTTCCCTGCCCTGTTTCCTGGCTTCCTTGCCGGCTTTTCTGAGAGCATTTTCTTAGTCAGTGACTCACCGGAATCTTCGTCTCAGCCGGGAATGCTGTTGTAAGACAGTTTACCACGTGGAAGCTGCCTAGTTTTTTCTATTATTATAACAACGTATTGAGGTACACCTTGGCACGGGACATTAATCTATTCAACAGCAGCAAGTTGCTGAGCCTTGACAGGTGTATACCTCTGCAAAATAACGCCGTAATCCAGACACGACATGGCCCCCCTCTTCCAAGGCAGCGCCTGTGCCTCTCTGCACCCAGCCCCCCCACCCCACCCCCCCACCCGGCCCAGCTGAGCTCTCCCGTCCAGAAGACCCAGAAGATCCTGGCGCAGGCGCAATCGTGGCTGCTGCTGCTGCTTGGCAGCCAAAGCCACGCAGGAGGCACGGGCTCGATTCCCAGGCCACCCTAAGAGCCAGGCGCAGCGGGGTGTGCCCGGTCCCGGCTACGTGGGGGCTGAGGCGGGAGTCTCATGACATGGTGAGACTGTCTGAAACGCAAGGCCAGTTTCTCTGAGTCCGTGGCCTGAACATTTAGCAGATGGGACGTGGTTTAGGCTTTTGTACGGCAGTATCTCTTCCACACGGTAAGAAAATGCCGGTTACTGAAGCAAATAAGCCCCCAGGTGGACCGCGGGCTGCAGGTGGAGGGGCTGCTTCGTGTCACGTAGAGCTAACCAGGATTACCAACTGGCAAGCCTCAGCTCAGGGACCGAGGCACGATTCATATCACGACTGGCTCCCCCCACCATGCCAGAGGACACAGGAAAAAGAGAGAGAGAGAGGGAGCCAGCAGTTAGCATAATGGCTATGTCGCTGGACTCCCACGTAGTCGACCGCAGTTCGCATCCCGGATCCGGTGGCTTAGAACTCACGCTGGGTGCGTGTGCGTGCGTGCCCAAGATCCCGAGAGGAGAATGGAGGAGAAGGGATTGCGGCGTGGCCATCCCCCCTGGGGGGTGATTTCTTGCTTTCTGTCTCTATGTCTCCCTCTGTCTGTCTGGCGAGCACACACGCCCTATAGCAAAAACCTCTCCAAAAAAAAAAAAAAAAAAAAAAAAGAGAGAGAGAGAGAGAAAGAGAGAAAGAGAGAGAGTACCCTCCCCTCCGTGGCACCAGTCACTTTTCCCCTCCAGTTTTGCATCCTGTCAGGATCCTGGGCTCGTGTGCATGCCCCTGGTGTGTTCTCCAAGCTGCCGGGGCTGGGACTTGAACCTCAGTTGGCCACGTGGGATCTGGTTCTCTGCACAGTGTTTAACCTCTGCGCAATGGGCCTGGCTCAATATTATGATCCTGCTGTCACACAGTGGGGCGAGGTCGCAGTGGGTCCAGAGCCGGTAAGGAATACTCGTGGAAGGCTTCAGGGGCTGGCCCGGAAGTTGCTCATCTGTGCCCGTCTACACTGTTGGCTAGGACTCAGGGATACGGAAGCACTCAGCTGTAACGCAGGGCCGGACACGTGGCCTGTGCGTCCAGGGGCTGCCGGTGCTCTCATACGTGCATGTGGCTATCCGTCCAAAAAGGGAAGGGTAGAAAGAGGAGGAAGAGAGGCTGGTACTGACGCCATCACCACTGATAAGGTTCTGGACAAAACAACAGTGAGATGACAACAGTGAGGTAACAGAGATAACAACGCTGGATAAGAGGGACAGCACAGCGTCTGCCAGGCAGTTAGAGACCGAGCCATGATGTCAGGTTCCAGATGAAGGCGGAAGCGCTGCGAGACGATAGCCCACCATGTTTGCAAAGGCCTCACGTGGCAGGGACAGACGCGTGCCCGAGCATTGCTCACCTCGGGAGCCTGTGCCGCGAACACAGGGCAGGGCAAATCAATTGCAGTATTGTTTTCCCCTTTCACGAGTGCCAGGACAAACCAGCAGCAGATCTCAGAATAACCTCGGGCCTCCAGCAGGTCCAGACGGTGTCACGTTACTCGAACAATCTAGAAGAACTAGAGAAGATGCTTCCCAGATGTAGACCTCAGGGCAGACGGCCCAGAAGACACCTGGGCCACAGACGCAAGGCTGGAGTTCAGTGTAGCCCTGGGAGGTAGAGAAAGTTACTTGCTTTTTATCGTGCCGTCTGCATTCGAAGAAGGGCGAATCGTAGGGACAGTTCTTTATGATGGGAGGGGCAGAGACAAATTCTGAAACAGAAAAAAACAACTAAGCACAGGCAGATGCTCCATGTCTAGCCGTCAGGGAAGTGCAAACGAAAACCACCATGAGATCCTCTACACTTATCAGAGAAGCTGAAATGAAAACACATTTAAAAAAATGCTGGCAAGGGTGCAGAGAAATAGAAGCGCTTAAACATTGCTATTAGGAACCAAGATAATACAGCTGCTCTGAAGTAGAATACGAGTTTCCCATGAAACTGAGCACGTGCTTGCAACACAGCCTGGCCATTACATCCCTGGGCAATTTATCTAAAAAAATAATGAAAACATTTCAAAATTGAAATGCAGTATGCGTATGGTAAAATGCCTGAAGTGTGATGACCCTAAGTTCGTATGTGTGTCTATACCCGCCAGACCACCCGTCAGGACATCACTAGAACCCCAGAACATCCCCTGGTATGTCTTCCTCCTCTACAAAAGGAATTGCCGTCTTATTTCTATAACGATAGGTTGCTTCTGACCTTCGACTCCACAGAAATGGAGGCATACGATGTACAGCAGTCGTTTGTTCTCTTACTTTGCTGTGCAGTATTCCATCACGTGAATATGTCACAATGTATCCATGTTATTGTTGATCAGAATTGGGGGTTTTCAGTTTGGAGCTATTAGGAATAACGTTACTAGCAACATTCCTGGACTTACCTTTAGGTGCAAGCGTACTTGTCTCTCTCGAGTGCACACCTGGAGGACTTGCTGGGATATAGGGAAGGCGTAGGTTAGTTTCACACGCTGCTAAGCAGTTTTCCGAGTGGTTGTACCAGCTTACACACAGGCCAGTGGGGTCGGAGCGCTCTAGTGCTCCACGTTCTTGGCAATGCCTGGCATGGCCTACTCAGGGCTTTTTGTTGTTGTTTGTTCTTGTTCCAGTTCACCATCCAGGTTGGTAAGGGTTAACAGGAGTGCAGCCATTTTGAAATTAGGAAAAGCCTCTAATGAGAACCACCTGCCCGAGTGCAGAGTCACGGGAAGGTCAGTGTGAGGCCTGGGGGGTGAGAGACCGGGAGAGGGGGCCTGAAGGGATGGGGTAATTACTCAGGGACAGTGACCGACTGAGCGAGCGCAGGGAGGAGTGATCTGCATCTGCTTGTATCTTGGGCCTGTAAATCCCAAGAACGCGTTGAGCTTTTTGAGACAGTGTGGTGGTGCTTGCTGACTGTCTCTGTAGCTGGTTTCAGAATAAATTCCCTTCTTCTCCGGCCTCTGCCTCTTGTCTCACTGACCCACAGAAGCGGCAGCTAGACGCGGTGTGCCTAGTAACAGCCCTGTTCCTGTCGTTTTGTTCTCTCAGGAGGGAGCGTGTGTGTGTGAGAGACAGAGTGAGAAGTGCCCTCCGAGTCCTCTGTCAGATCCGGCACTCACGTGTTCCCGGTGTTCCGCAGGCTGATCGAGCCCGGGGCTCGAACCACACTCACACGTGAGATCGGGTTCTCTGGGCAGCACTTACGTTATGCTGCGGGGCTGACCCTCGCCGTGGCTTCAATGTGCATTTCTCAAATGGCTAATGACACCGAGCCCCTTTTCCCGTGTATGATGGTTATCTGGATACCCCCTTCCAAGGAAGCTCTGCTTAGATGTTTTGCCTATTTCTTAAAAAATTAAGTTGACCTTTTCCTTGCTGACTTACAGCAGTTTTTAGTTCATTTGGCCATAGTCCTTTTTCAAGAGCAGCATCCCCGCCCTGACTCTGACTGTGGACACCCCGGTCATTTCTCCCCACCCTGGCGTCCCCTGGTCGCATCTAATGGGGATTCTATTTGCCAGCAGCTCTGGGCTCAGGTGTCTCGGCCTGCTCGTCACCTCCCAGTCTCTGACGCGCCATCTGTGTCGCATGTGGTCCAGCGTGCTGCCTCCAGCCAGATTCTAGGCCAGTGACAGGACAAAAGTGCCCTCCCTCCCATCATCCCTCACGACTTTCAAGAGAGCAGAAGGCGTCTTCCTCTCTGAAACCGAGGCAGGCCGAGGAACGGGAAGGTGACCAAGCAGGTCCGTGATGATGGCGCTGAGTAACAGGTGGCACACCGTGCTGACCTGTGGGCACACACGCAGGCACAGGAAGTCCCTCCATGCAGCTCGGCGCTGGGCTCCGTGGACGACACTTAGAAAAGGACGGCGCGTGGGCCAGCTGCCGAGACCACCCCGGGCAGGCGGCCCACCGCCTCTGCCTCTTCCCGCGCGACCCCGTGGCAATTGTCTTAGAGCCCTGGTGGGGCACACCAACAGCCTCTAGAAGGGGGTTCTGAGTTCTCTGTCCCTTCTCCCAGAAACAGCCCGTCCCTAGGGCTCTGTTTAAACAAGGCTACCAAAAGTGAGAGCACCAGGCAAGGAGACCCCCCGGCTTCAGATCTATGTAAGCCATGGGGCCCCACTGGCATCTCTGCAATAACCCTGAGCCCCTTACAGAGACACAGGAGCTGTGACAGGAGGCACCAGGAGGAAGGGGGATGCTCAGGCGGGAACAGGCGACCGAGGAGGGCGGCTTGGTCAGCAAGGAGACGGAGGAGCCGAGTGGGCCGGGGTCAGGGAGGGGGGCGGCTGAGTCCAGGCTGGTGGCCAGTCGAGGGCACAGGAAAACACACCCTCACAGGTCCACCCACTTCTCTGTCCTCGGGGCCTTGGTGGGGCTGTTCTGCAAGGGGAGAAAGAACGTGGGGTTATCAGATGAGAGCTTGCACCTCCACGTTCATTTTCAAGACAGGAAAACTGTCGGAGGTGCTTGGGGGAGAGTAACCTCAGAAATGAAAGCCACGAAACAGAACGAAATGCCACCCTCTGCCCTCCAGCCCCCGAAAAAGCCCACGGAGGGAAAAGGAAGGCAGGAACAGGACTAGAAAGTCTAGAAAGGGAAGTACAGATGGGGTGCAAGGCGCCTCGGCCGCAGGCACAGCCGTGTGGTTCGAGCTTCTGCTTGCGTGTCTTGAACCGCAATCCAGCCACGAGGGCAGAGGGGGCGAGGCCAGGGACCCTGCTGAAGCACCGGGTGGCAGGGGGCGCGGACACATGCCCTCTGTAATTAGGGGTGGGCGCCTGCTGGCCCTGAGACCTCGCCTTGGCCATGGCCAGGCCTGCACCTTGCCTGAGTCACCCTTGGGGCCCTTGTCTGCCGTGCCTGAGAGAAAACACACAGCAGGTGTGAGCTGGGGAGGTGGGCAGGAGGACAGGCCGGCGGGGGCCAGCCAGGTCGCTCGGGGCCTTCCGATGGTATGGGAGAGGGGGCAGGTATGAACACGAGACCGGCTGAGCCCAGGTCTGGGGGCAAAGCGTCAGCAGACTCTCCTCCCAGCCCCGCCTGCCACTCCACCAGGTTCAAAGCTCTGTGAGCTGCCTGGTTCTCGGGGGACCCCGCCATGGTCTGGTGAGCGGCCCTTGGCACGGGCTTTCGCAGGCTCACTGGCCATGCTCGGGGTGTCTGCCGGCAGGAACCACCCCAGGGACTGTGCGTTGTGGTGGGGAGGGGAAGGCCAGGAGGGGATCATGTGACACTGTGCCCTTCCTCCGTCCCCAGGCTCTCAAATCCTGCCCCCTAGTGTCCACTCCCTGCTAAGCAACGGCTCCCTATGAGAAGCCCTGAGGTGGCGCGTCCCCACACCACGCAGACCTTGCAGTTGCAGGAGGTGAGATCCAGGAGGGAGTGAGGGCCGCGTGGGGCCCACCTGCTAGGCCAAGGCAGGGTTCATGTCCTCCCCTGCCCGGGAGGCAGGGTGGTGACGCTGTCTCCCGACCTTTCCCACAGAGGGCCAGGGCTTCCTTTTCCCTGTGAAGTGACAAAAGGCGAGGCAGCCCTCCTTCTGCTAGATCTCGCCCGGGGTGGACGTGACACCAGCAGCTGGCTCGTGGCCCCGACCAGGCACGTCTGAGCACGTCAGAGCACTGGGGAGACGCTGTGGGACTGCTCGGAGCCCTCCCACTCTGAGCGTTCCGGGATTCTCACCCCTCAGAAGTGTTTACCCCCGTACCTACAGTGTGGGGACACAGCAGGGAGCAGAGGCGACACTCCTGCTCCGGGAGTGCCCAGACGGCCAGTGACTGAGTAAAGACATGCGTCAGGTGGCGGTGAGCAAAGCAGGGAAGGGGTCTGTTTAAAGCGAATCTGTTTAAGTAAGTCGGTTAGGGAGCACCCCCTGAGAAAGCAACGTGGCCAGTGGCAGCACGGGGCCGGCTTTGCAGGCGTCGGGGTGTGGGGACATCTAGGCAGAGGGACGGCTAGAGCACGGCCCCGAGGTGGATGCGCCTGGGTGTTCAAGGACGCCCTGCGGCCATCCTGGCCGGGCACGGTGAGCACACGGGAGGGTCAGAGGCGAGGAGGGCCGGGAGGGAACGAGGCCGGGTGCTGAGCCGCCTCACGGGCCACTGGGCGCAGCCAAGAACAGCCCGAGCTAGCTGGCCCTCCCAGCGCCCTGCAGGCTGCGGTACTGGGAGTGGACTTGACCTTGGACGTGAGCCTCGAGGGCAGAGGGCAGGGCTGGGGATGCCCGTCTGGGCCTCTTGAGCGTGAATACGACACGCGGTGCCCGAGAGGCATTACTGCTGCTCGCGAGGACTAGGTAGAGGCAGGAGAGAGGAGGGGTTTGAAGGCCGCGCCCAGGAGCAGTCAGCAATAACGGGGTGAGCGCTGACCACTGGGATCAGCCACACGGAAGGCACGGTGACCTTCGTGAGAGCCAGAGGGGGTGAGTTCCAGAAAGAAGGGGAGTGGAATTGGACACAAGTGAGGAGGATTCTTCGGAGTAATTTTGCTGCGGGGAATGAGGCGGTACTAGAAGCAGAAGTGGAACTGAAGGAGCTCGCTCGCCTGTCTGAGGTGTTGGACGTGCGTGTTCGCAGGCCCGGGGGTCGTCCATGCCGCAGGAACCACGGCGAGACGGGGGCGGTGACTAGCACAGCGTCCTGAGTGGCGGGAGAAGCTGGGTCTGTGCAGAGGGGAAGGGGTGGGCTTACACAGCAGCATGGAGGGGCTGTCCTTGCAGGGGAGAGGGACCCGAGAGCAGGCCGAGGGGGAGGGGCAGCTCACAGAGGTCTCCTCCGACGGCCTCAGTGCTGCCCGGTGAAAGAGAACACAGGGTCGTCAGCCAAGCACGAGGGTGGAGGGTGCCGGAGGGTTTGGAGCAAGCTCTGAGATGGCGTCTAGGAGAGGGGGCTGCAGCCGCGGGCAGTCGGCCCTCCAGTCCGCGAGGGTTCATTAGGAGTCACCTTTCGGCGTGGCTGAGTGACTCTCCAGCCATGCTCAGTGTCACAGGTCCATGTGGGGAGCTGGGCTTAGCCCCGACTGGGGTTTGCCGTGTGGACACGATGGGGTCACGAGGGACCAAGCGAGTGAGGACGTGTGTGAGGAGCGTCTGTAATGGGGGTCCCGGGCTTCCAGGTCATGGGAAGCGAGGCCGTGGGAAACGGGGCTGCCGATGCGCTGCGGCCTGCCGTGGCCGGGGAGTTGGAGTCAGGGTTTGAGGAAGGGCGCGGTAAAGGCCGGCGCCGGGCGGAGGCGGAGGCTGGGACAGAAATGACGGGAGCTGCGGAGACTGAGGACAGTGAGAGCAGGAGTCGCGCTCACGGGTGCGGGTCGGAGGGAGCGAGAGCAGCCGAGGAAAGGGGCCCACCGGGGCGGACACGCGCTGTGGCAGAGGCGAAGACCAGGCTCCGTCCGTGACGGGCTGGCACACGCTGGCGTGACTTCGGAGCTCGGCCTAGAAGGGTTTCTGCTTCCCGACTCCGGGACTGTGGCTGGGCTCCGTGACCTCTCTGACAGAGGTGACCTGCCCTGCCAGGCGCTGTGCAGCCCCCACTTTGTGCTCGTGTGACACTGGCCCATCCAGGCGAGCGGCCACGCAGGGGCACGTGGTCACTGAGCAGTCCTGACCACCGGGCGTGGGAGGAAGGCCACCTCGGACCTCTCGTGTAAGCCACAGAGCCACAGCCGTGATGTCAGGGTGATTTTAAGCCACCAAGTTTACTACACACCTCACCCCTACCTATGCCACCTAGCGATACAAGCTTTTCCTCTGCGTTCCCGAGAGCGCCGAGGTATGTACACGAGAGAGCAGAGAGCCAGAGAGGTGAGCTCCCGCCACGGGGGCTGCTAGGCCGCAGTCCCGTCCTCCAGTTGGCTGGCCCCTCGGATCCTGGACGCTCACACACCCCCAGGCTGACCAGGCTGACCAGGCCAGGGATTCCCACCATGGTCACCTCGTGGGATCCGGCCTTTCCTGAGCAGAACTGTACGTCTGTGACACGGAGTTGGCCCTGAGCCCCTAAGTGTTGAGGCTGTTCGTCAGGCTGTGTAAACCAAGATATCTGGGGGCCAGCAGGGGGCGTGGTAGTTGAGGCACTGGACTCCCACATGGTTCGAGTCCCGAACCTGGCGGCTTTCTCACTTCCCTTCCCCCCCACCGTGTGCACACCTGTCCTATAGCAAACTTAAAATAATAAATAAATAAATAATTTTTGGGTGGTCAGTTATTTAATTAGATTCTTGGCAAGAAATTTAGAACACCAATTTGTGAGGATAAATGCCACTTGTAAGGCACACACGCATCGCAGTAGCCCTGGAGCTGAGGAACAGCCTTGACTTTTGATAAAATTCGTGAGTCCACCATTTTCTGATCAATGTGCGCTGCTCCGCAATCTCGTATTCTCCTCTGCGTCGAAGAGCTCCCCTTCCTGGTGTCTGGGTTCCCTAGCTTTTTCTTGAAGTAAGCATCGGTAAGGTGCTTTGGGATTTTTACCTTGCTAATATCCATTTCATGGAGGTGGCGATGACAAATTTCTGGTATGTTTTACACAGCGGAACTCGATTGAGGACCAGCGGCCCAGTCACGAGTAGCAAGCCACTGCTCAGCTGCTTCGGGGAACCACTCTCTGGCCTCTGTGGGTCCAGTGAGGAGGATCAGAATGGCCCCGGGAGTGATGCTGGCTCGCAGTTCTCTCACTTGCGGACTGAAGGGTTTTTTGCCGTGGCTCAGCAGCTTCCGAGGTACATCTTCAGCAGGATAATACCTAGGCATTCTGCGCAGTTTAACCACCCGGGTACCATTTATGTCCCTACCAGCTGGTTTTGTGACAGTGGCAAGAACCTTCTCCTTTTTCTTTTCGATCCTGGATTTAGTGGCGGAGTATCCCCCTGTACACGGCCTTCCTGGAATACACGGCAGACCGGGAGTATCCGCCCATGCCCCCGACTAGGACGGGGTTTCGGCTGCAATGGGGCTTCCCTTTCTTGGGCTTTTTAGCCTTGGGGTCACCCTTTTGAACCTGGCCACTGGCATCAGCCTTCTTGGCTTCAGGCTCCTCCTAGCATCCTCTCACAGCCTTGTCACCTGCCATCTTATAGAGTGGGAAATAGAGCAAATAATAATTCCTTTTTTTTTTTTTTGGAGAGGTTTTTGCTATAGGGCGCATGCGCTCGCCAGACAGACAGAGAGAGACAGAGAGACAGAAAGCAGGAAATCACCGCCCAGGGGAGATGGCCACGCCGCAATCCCTTCTCCTCCATTCTCCTCTCGGGATCTTGGGCATGCACACACACGCGCCCGGCGTGAGTTTAAGCTGCCGGGTCCGGGACTCGAACCGCGGTCGACTACGTGGGAGTCCAGCGACGTAGCCATTACGCTAACTGCTGGTCCCAGCAAATAATAATTCTTAGACAAAGAAAAAGACTAAGACATCAGTGGATGGTGATGATATCAAACATAATAAGAGAATGCCAGCGAGTAATGCCAAACCAGAGCTGATACGTCTCCACGTCTGCAAGAAAACAATGGTTTCTTTGTCCTTTCCTTTTCTGGCCTATTTTAAGTTCGTTGCCCTTTTAGTTATTGTCTAAAGCACCCAACCTTTACAACCAGGTCCCCACAGGGGGGTGTCCCCCACGTCAAAAAAGAGGCAGTCACCTCAAAGCCACAGCACTTGCCTCTCACTGTGGCTTTCTGAGGTGGGGGAGGGAATGGCTTCGGGCAGGGACCTCTTGGATGACCCACGGAGAGCGGTCTGGCAAGGATGTGCCCAGCACCTTCACTGGGGACAGGACCCAGCGCGACAGGACAGTGAGGGCAGAGAGCAGGGAGGGGGGCAAGAGACTGCTAGCTTTTCCCTGGGTGAGGCAGGCTGGGGACTGAGGCGGGGGAGAGGGTTGGAGGTGAGGGCCTGGAGTGGCCAGAGGCCAGGCGGGGAGGCGGGCAGAGATGGAGGGAAAATGGCCAGCCTGGATAGAAGTATGAGGTGAGGAGGGGCGGTGGAAAGAACTGGGGAAGGGAGTTTGATTAGACAAGGCAGGAGGACTGGGGTAGGAGGGTGAGGGGGAAGAGAGGGGTGCAGAGGGACTAAGGAGGCAACCACCTATGAGCCCCCTGAGCCTTCCAAAGTCCTTCTTGTCCATCTGACCTGTCCCCAGACTGCCTTTGGTGTCCTGGAAATGGCACAGGATCAGAGGCGCCCTCTTCCGTCCTGCAGCCAAACAGTGCACCCCAGCTCTCTGCAGCAGCGAGCTGGCACGGGCGTGGCGCAGTCATCCTCTGTGGGGAACTGACCTGCTCACGTGAGGTCTGAATCTGACGGCCGGCCACCATGACAGCCTGGCTCCATGCAGTCGAGGGGCGTGGTTAAGTCAGGACACACGGCTGCCGGGATGCTGAGTCCGAATCAGGAAAGGAGGAGCAGAAACAGAGACGCAAAAGGCAAGGACGTGTGACGGGAGAGCTGGGGTCGGAGGCTAGGCCTGGGGCCGGCATGGGGGCGTGTCACATGAAGGCATCGGGTGGGCCCACTCCAGGCCAGCGTCTTCAGGTGTGCACCCTACTGACACTTCTCTGTCCCCACCACTTCTAGGACTGCAGTCACTGCCCAAGAGACTCTCCTGGGGATGCCGTTCAGTAACAGAGCTACACGGAAGACGACGTGCAGCATACACACCTACCTGTGTGAGAACATTGTGTGTGCACACGTGTGCATGCATGTCGGTTGTATACGTTAAAGTGGCAGAATTTGGTTCCTGTTGTTCCTTCTGGGGAGGGGGGACAGCGGGGCCTGGGCAGCATTTAATTTTCACTTTGCATTTTGTGCACTTAGAGGTAACGAAATGATATCTCCGAGAATTCCTGTAGACCAGTGTTTTCGAAACTGATTAGAAATGCAAATTCTCAGGCCCACCCAAGACCTACTGGTCCGAATCTTTGGCAGGGAGTCCGGCACTCTGTGTTCACAAACGCTCCAGGTTCCGAGGCACGTTCCAGGCTGGGAGTCGGTGGCCTGGGACACTGGTTCTAGCTACTCAAAACTGTTTACATATTAAAATCCCAGGGCTGGCCCCAGGGCCTCGTGGTTAAGGAGCTGGATTGCACCTGGTGGCCTGTGCGGCTGATCCCTGCCCTAGGGGCTGGATGGAGAGACCAGGACGTGTGTCTGTCCCCAAACCCTGCAGTGCTGCAGAAATGGAGAAAGGCCTGAGCTGACCCAGGACCACTGGGGAGGCTTGCTCTCCCTCACTGTGGCTAGCACATGTACCCCTGGCAATAAATAAATAACCCCAGGTGCCCTCCAGACCCAGGAAATCAGAACGTCTGGGCGGCCCGGTCACTTTCGGAGCTGCAGTGGCCGGGTGAGTGGCACAGCCAGTCAGAAGCAGCAGAGGACTCGCCTACCTTCTCCTGCTCTGGGAGCTGCCTCCTCTCGGCCTGGAGGTCGAGGTGATCCTGGAGGTCGAGGTGATCCTGGAGGTCGTTTCGCAGGATCTCTCCCACGTAGCCCCTGCCCCCAGTCCTACCTCATGGATTGGAGAGAGTGCGGTGAAGACCAGGTCCCGCAGCTGCGGGAGGGCGAGGCGGGCCTGAAGGAGGGCAGGGACCCCTTGGGCCTCTCCCTCAGGGTTGGCACCAGGGCTGGGGCCGAAGGCTGTCCCAGGACAGCAAACAGCCTGGCGTTGGGTCCCATTGCAGCTCCCGCTGGGTGGCGATCAAAGCTCTCCGCACCTTACCCTTCTCTCCAAGGAAGAGGAATGTTGGCTTAAGGACAAAATGGCAGCCTTGAGAAACCCCCCAGGGGCTGAGGCACCATGGGGGAAATGGAGGGGCAGGATGGCCCTCTTGCCTGGTCTCCCTCCTCTCTCTGTGGCCCCCTCCGTCGTGCACACAGGTGTGGGAAGGCTGAGGGTGCGTGTGCGTGTGCACATGTACACAGAGGTGTACACCATGAAGCTGAGGGTGCGTGTGCGTGTGCACACGTGCACAGAGGCGTACACCCATGAAGCTGAGGGTGTGTGTGCACATGTGCACAAGAAGTGTACACCCATGAAGTTGAGGGTGCGTGTGCGTGTGCACACGTGCACAGAGGTGTACACCCATGAAGCTGAGGGGTTCGCCTTCCAGCCTTGAAAGGCCAGATGAGACTTGGGCATGGGCTCAGGGGCGGGAGACAGCAGGCGACTGAGCAGGCTGTCCTTAGGCCTCACAGCAGACAGCATCAGAAGTCGCCCAGCCCCATCTGGCCCAGCCCGGCCCTCCTGGCAGAGGCTCACACGAGACTTTGGGCCACGGCCCAGAGAACAGCTAGACCTCTGGCTCCCAGACTGAAGCGTGCGTGAGGACCGTGTGGAAGCCTGGTTAAAAGACGGAGCTGGGCCTCCTCAGAATTTCTGCTCAGCAGGTCTGGGTTGGAGAACCTGCTCCCCAGCAAGCTCCTAGTTCCCATCGAGAATCCTGCTCTAGGGGCTTGCTCGCACTCTTGAGCCCCAGGCACACCTTTCCTCGCCCAGGTACTTACCCCCAGGCTGTTATAAAAAAACGGTCTCTTACTGTGGTCGCTCGCTTAATTGTCTTCACTCCTTCCTAAGCTGTGAGCTCTCAAAGAACAGCGTCTGCCTCTGCCTCTGTCCCCTGTGGCCCCAGCACCTCACACAGTGCCTGGCTCACGGTGGGTATTCAGTGAAGTCTCTGCTAAATGAACACGTGTATGAGCCCGGCATGTCCAGGCCTGGGCGCCCTGGGAACTGAAAGCAGAGATGGAGGGCCAGTCAAGGGTTAGAGGACCTGGCCCTGTGTCCAACTTTAGATGTGGCCAAGGAACAGGCAGGCCTCGCGAGCCTCGGTTCTGTTCAGGGGCTCCTCTTCTAGCCAAGTACCAGCGGTGGCCAGGCACGTGCACGCCCTCCACCGCTTCTCCAAGGGCGGAGCTGAGCGATGGCCGCCCGCCGGGCAGAGGCCACCCGTCTAAAGTCTGCACTTTACAGGTGAGGACACAGCGATGAAGATAAGGCTGGGTGTTCAGATGACAGTGACGTTTTCAAAGCACTTTCACATGTACGATTTCTGAAATGGCACTTTGCAGCACCTCTGCGGGGAAGACTGGGAGGGCCCACTCAGCAGCACCGACTCGGCCTTGGCACACCGTGTTGGTGCCGGAGTCAGGTCAGCAGCGCTGTCAGGTGTTTCCCACTGAGCCAAGGCCAGCGATGGCCTTCTGTACGAGCTGGCCTCAGGCCCCTTCTACGAGTGGAAACAGAGACATACGAGGACACAGCATCCTGTCGCCATCGCGAGTGGGTGGCTGGGATTTGAACGTGGCCTGTGTCTGACCGCTGCATGAAACAGCAGGGAGGGATCAGAACGGGAAGCCGTGACCCACGCAAGAGCCTGGTACCCCTGCAGGCAGGAGGTTCCTCTTGGTAAAAGCACCCTGTGGGGGTGGTGGGCAGGGCCTGTGGGCGTGCAGAGGCGGAGGGGTAGGGGGCGCCAGAGAGAAGCTGCTGCCTCTCCCAGTGTGTCAGCCAGAGTTTTGAGGAACAGGACTCAGGGTTTAAATCCCTCCACTGGTACTCTTAAAAAAAAAAATCTACCCGCTGACCACAAGCACGCTGCCCTGCCCCGACACCACATCCACATCCAGCCCATTGCTCCACAGGTTCAAGGACCGCCTTGCTGCCGCCTGTCACCCGGCCCCACTCCCCAGTCCCCTTAGGGCAGAGCCTGAAGGGAGAAGACCCAGAGGGCAGCACGCTGAGCAGAGGAAGCCCTCCCAGCCAACGTGACCTGAGGTCGGCCACTGGTGAACGTCGTGAGCACTCGTGGGCACCCAGCCATACGAAAAGAACCTTGTCCCCGTGTCATTCTGAAAGACCGTGAAGCCAGAGTTTTATCTCCATCGACTCACAGGAAGCTGAGCGCTTCCTACTCGGTCAGGGCCTTGAACTTGCATTCACAAACACCCAGAAAGACACCGGACAGAAGCTCTCGGAACCAGAGTAAGTGGCCCTTTTCTGTCTTCTTAGCTACTGTTGCGGGCAGTCTCATTTAGAGGCATGACGAAGCTGGGTTGGGGGATTCGCTGAGAGTGGGGTAAGCCTACTGAGGTCTGTGAGGCAATGAACTGTACGGCAGCACCAATGAAGAGGGGGTGTGCAAGGCTGGGTGGTCAGATACAAAACAGATTTTTGCTAAAAAGGAAGTCTTGAATGGTTGGTGCTGATGGATTAAGAAAAGCAGTCATTATTAAGGGACAAGAAGTGCTTTCTGTGGAAAACTCTTCAAGAAGAAATTACTTGCCAAATTTCTGCATGTAAAAGAAAAGCATGGTAAATGAAGAAGTAGCAAGAGGGAAATAATTAAAAAAAAAAAAAAAAAAAAAAAGAAAACTTCACACATGCAATGGTGATTTGATACCAAACCAATTTCTCAGGAAGGTTAGAATATCAGGACCCAGTTATCCTCAAAGCGGAGAAGTGGGGTTTCACCACCTGAAGCTGGCTAGATTACATCTTGGGGGGACCCATTCTGTTCTACTCAGGGAAGAACTTTGTTCTAAGATAGAGGGGCACCGTGGTTACTTGCAGGCATCAGTTCAACTATTTCTCCATAGGGGGTCTTGGAGAGTCAAAGATTTTTCTGAGTTGGAAACTCCCAGAAGTTTGCATGGCCTGCCACCAGGCTGCCACTCACTGATCCTCTGTTCCCACATGGAGTGGCAGGGCAGCTCTGAGCTATTCAGACTACGGGGACAGAGCGCTGAGAAAAGCGCCCTGATGGTACTGTTTGCTGATTTCCATGGTGTAAACACTCCTGCAAAGGTCGATTTCAACTGCCACTGTGCAGAATGTGGAACTGGGAAGAAATGCATACGATTAGCTCTTCTGAACAGTGCACACGGGGGGTGGCTGACTTACCATGGCAGGCTGCCCTCTCTGCCCTGGGAGGGCCCAGGCTCCAGGGCTAGCTCTACCTGCCGCGCAGCGACCTGGGGGCAGACTTCCGCAGCCAACTCCGACTCCAGCCCAGCTGGCCCCCTGGATGGGAATACTGTTCTTTGGTTTCCCCTCCAACACCCACGTCCCGTTCATCTCCCTTTAGAACCAGCACATCCTGCAGTTGCACGGTGCCTGACTAGTTGGGGAAACGGCAAGTGGAGTTGGGGGGGCAGGGAGCAGTAGGCACAACGGCACCTGAGTACGCTGACTCAACTTGCCTTTGCCCAAAGTCCTCTCTGTCTCTGTCTCTCCAGTGAGTACACACACCCTATAGCAAAAATCTCTCTTAAAAGAAAAAAGTCCCCAGAAACGAGTCTCATGGGGTCAGCCTCAGAGCAGCTGTGTGTCGCGTGCTGTCAACCTGCCGCCCCGAAAGTGCTGACTGTCAGCCCGCACCGTCCTCCTTGTCAGCGCGAGTACAGCAAAACTCCGAAACTGCCAGCGCAGTTTCTGCAGGGGCGGCAGGCTGGATCTCCCCGATAAGAGGCTGATCGGGTGGAGGCAGGTCTAGGGCTGGCAGAGGGAGCTGCAGGAAGGTCCTTGGAGGGACCTGAGAGGTCACCGCCTCCCACCCCAGCAGAACAATCTCCCCTTCCAGCTGGAGGGCTGAATTTCCAATGGCCACTGCATGCGTGGGAAAATTGTAAGCAGGGAACATCTTCAAGGAGGGTAGAAGGAAACGCTAGAGGCCCAAGTTCCAGACAGGGATTACGAAGGAGGTGGCACCTATGATACTGATCGGGATTGAGATAGATCGAATCAGACGGAAAATTTCAAAGGGTCACTGTTCATCATTGTCAAGAAAAATCACTTTGCATTTTAACTACTAGGGGACCTGGCAGGGGAGGTTGGGGGGGCAGGATGCAAGAGCCAGAATAGGATTGGGGCTGGGGACATCCTGCTGGGGACAGGCCTCAGAGGAGGGCGCCTGCAGGGAGGGAGGTGCCCTGCTGCTTCCTGGGGACTTGGGAAGTGCCGGAGGCAAGGGCCTTCCAGTAGCCCTGTGAGGTAAGCGTCACTTTTCCACGTCACACCGGAGGGATTGAGGCTCAGAGAGGTAGATGCACTGTTCAAGGTCACACAGCGCGTAGTTACACGGAGGCGCCTACTCCCTTGGGAGAGGCATCTTCAATAAGTGATTGGAAAGGATGCAAAAGAGAGCTGAAAGGCAGGGGCCGGGGGGAGGCCCCGACAAGCAGGGCATCTAGGAGTCCGCTCTAGTTCTGTGTGTGTTTCAAGACAGTCAGGGTAAAAATAGCTAAGAGCTCATTTCTGCAGAATCCGGCACCGTGTGACAGTGCCTCCCAGCTGAGGCTGTTCTGAGCCCTCCTCCCGACTCCACTTTGCCCTTTTCTTACTCGGTTACCCCCTTCTCCTGGCCCATGCTGGCCTCTGAGTCCTCCCCACGGCTCTCACAGAAAGTCTGCGGAGTTAACCGACGTGGGCCAGCCTGGGCCATTGTGGGGACTCCCTCAGAGCCTCAGCCAGCGGCTGGGGTGGACCTACTCGAGGTGACATGGCTGCACCACTGCGGTTTGGGGCACAATAACGTTTGCGTTGGGAGACATCCTTGGCCCTGCCTACCGAATGACATTACAACCCCCAGTCTTTGTGACAACCCCCCCCCCAATTTTTCTTTCAAGTGCTTCTCCGCACTGAGAGCCTTTTTAGAGCAGAAGATCTGTAAGTTTCTGACCCTTGGCCAGGACGGTCTCCTCCCCAGAGTCCTCCCGGGGCCCACCGTGCAAAGCCCAGTCCCTGTGATGCGAGGCAGGAAGGCTGGGTGTTCGGTGGCCTGGGCACGAGGGCGTACCACCTGGGTTTGCCCTCACTCTCGTCCTCACAGGACATGGGCCTGTGGGCACGTTTCCTAACCACTCCGACCTCGGTGTCGCTGCCTCTGAAATGGGAATGATGGCTGCCCCCGAAGGGCCGTCGCTGCCAAGTCCAAGCCCAGCCCTTGGGCCGTGCTCAGACAGTGCGGGCTGCGACTGCAGTGAGGTCTCCTTTGGCCTGTGCTCCGCACCCTGCGGGCTCACCCTGAGGGCACTCATGGCGAGGGGCTGACTGTGCCTGTCAGTCATGTGTTAACGGCCTGCACCCCATCAGGGCTTGGGCCTCCCTTCCTTATGTCATTCCCAGAGCACGGCGCACAGTAGGCACTCAGCAAACACTGATCAAGTGGTTGCAGACGTGTACCACGGCTGGTCTTTGCTGGCTAGAGCCCAGAGCTGTTCATGGTGAAGGACATACAGAAACCGTTCTCTCTGACCCACAGGAGTGCCGACATGGAGGTTTCGGTCCCCACCGAGGACTACGGCACGACCACAGACTACGACTATGGGGACACGACCCCGTGCACGAAGGTGGCCCGTGAGGAACTTCGGGGCCCAGCTGCTGCCCCCTCTGTACTCCCTGGTGTTTGTCGTGGGCCTGGTGGGCAACGCCCTGGTGGTCCTGGTGCTCCTGCAGTTCAAGAGGCTCAAGAGCATGACCAACATCTACCTGCTCAACCTGGCCGTCTCCGACCTGCTCTTCCTCTTCACGCTGCCCTTCTGGATCAACTACAAGTTGAAGAATGACTGGGTGTTCGGGGACGCCATGTGCAAGCTGCTCTCGGGGCTCTACTACATAGGCCTCTACAGCGAGATCTTCTTCATCATCCTGCTGACGGTCGACAGGTACCTGGCCATCGTGCACGCGGTGTCGGCCTTGCGGGCCCGGACCGTCACCTTCGGCATCATCACCAGCGCCGTCACCTGGGCCGTGGCCATCCTGGCGTCCATCCCGGGCTGGTACTTCTCCGCGTCACAGTGGGAGTTCAGCCGTTACACCTGCAGCCTGCATTTCCCGCACGAAAACCTGACGAAGTGGAGACAGTTTCAGGCCCTGAAACTGAACCTGCTGGGGCTGGTGCTGCCCTTGCTGGTCATGATCGTCTGCTACACGGGGATCATAAACATCCTGCTCAAGCGGCCGAACGAGAAGAAGGCCAAGGCCGTGCGTCTGATCTTCGCCATCATGGTCATCTTCTTTCTCTTTTGGACTCCCTACAACCTGACTCTCCTCGTGGCTGTGTTCCAGGAGTTCCTGTTCACCAATCTGTGCGAGCAGAGCAAACAGCTGGACCTGGCCATCCAGGTGACGGAGGTGATCGCCTACACGCACTGCTGCGTCAACCCCGTCATCTACGTCTTCGTCGGCGAGCAGTTCCGGAAGTACCTGCGCCAGCTCTTCCACAGGCACGTGGCCAAGGGCCTGGCCAAGGGGCTCCCCTTCCTGTCCACGACCAGGCTGGACAGGAGCAGCTCCATGTCCCCCTCCACGGGCGAGCACGAACTCTCTGCTGGGTTCTGACTCAGAACGCTGGAGACCAACCCAGGACTCAGTGGGGGTGACCTGCCCCCACCAGGTGCACCAGGACACGCAGAGGAGGCAGCCGGGCGCCCCCAGCCAGATTCTGCCCCCAGCACAGCGTGCGCTCACAGCCACGTGGGGTGGGAGGGAGTCTAAAGGCAGCCATGCCAGACCACCTCTGGGGCTCACGTGTGCCCTGCTGGGAAAAGGTGAATGCGTAACACGGGATATTCCAGAGACTGGGACAGTGGTGCCAGGGTAGGGCTTGGGCCCAGACAGGACTTCCGACCTGTGAACATTAGCATTTGTGTACACACCAAGCCCCGCAGCGCCCAGCGCCCCCGCCTCCACCACCGATGGACTTGGAAATAGTGATTCCCACTAGTGACTCTAACCGGAGCCCCAGAGCCGATCGGTAGCCCACAGCTGCCCCCGCGCCTCCCCCTCAGGGCTCGGGTTCTTAGAAACCCTGGAGAATCGAACTCAGAACGGAAAACCCTGGGGCTAGTGGGAAACAGGACTGGGCACTGTTGTGGACCACGGGGCTAAGAAAGCCATAACATTTTGAGATTTGCAAAAATCAACCAACTCAGGCAGCAGGCTCAACGCAGACCTTAGGAGCGGTGCTGTGCTCGTCGGAGTCCCCTAAGGAGGGCACGCCTGCCCGCCCGTGTTCCTTTCTCAGTGTTTTCCTGTAAGCTGGGTAACGCGTAGGTAAATTCTCATGGCTTTATTGCACAACCACTAACGGGAAAGGGTTGCTTTTCTTCCTTTTGGTTCTCCATCTAAGCTTCCCGGTTTAGTGGATCAGAGTTCTGATGGCCACCCTACACTTATCAGCGGAAAAATGACCTGCCATGCAAGCTGGTGCAGGAGACGTTCCCCAGGAAGACGGCTGCCCTTCGCAGGAGGCTGAGGTGGGGTTCTACCCCGAGGCAGGAGGTGGCCTGAACTCAAAATAGCTTGTTTACCCAAAATGTCCTTAACATTCCATCTGGAACCAGGGGCCCCTGTTTATCTGTCTGTTCCTTTTCCTTTTCCTTCAGACACATAGTTCTTTAAAATCATTTCCTAATAACAAAAATTGTTTCTAAGATAGCTTAAAACACAAAGGAGAAAAACTCCAAACATCAAAACCATCCACAAACTCACTACCCCAAAACAACCTCCATGCATTTTTGGACAGATTTTCTTTTCGTTTCATTGAGTTTTCTCCCTGCGCTTACTTACGATCGTAAAGCCCGACTCCACGGTACCCAGGGCTCTGTTGTGTTTGTAATTTGCAGTGTGCTGTGATCACTTTCCTGGGTCAATAAACACTTCCAAAGCACTGTGTTTGGGGCCTGCGCTGCTGCCACAGGGCTCACTCTGATTTCCTCCACCCACTTCGCATTCTGGCTTGCACAAACCACAGTGACCTGCGATCTGCTCTACTCAAAGGGAGCTCTTTGAGCCCCGCCAGAAGCCGAGGCATGGGCGTGTCTGTTCTTGCAGAGGGCTCAGCTCGGCGAGGCAGACGGCACAGGGAGGCCAGCAGAGCCCAGGCCAGGAGCTGCGCGGAGCTCAGAGCCAGGGCTGCACTTGATAGCAGGAAGGACTTGATCCGCTGGGAGTCATCCTACGCCAATAAGTACCCTGCCTGGTGACACAGTGGCACCCTCTGGCCGACCCCTGTCCTCTTCTGGACACTAGAGCTGTGTTCTCACCATGCCACCCTCCCCCTTCAGGAGGTGTTCTTCTGTCCCTGTCTCATGACAGGTTGGAAACTTTTCTCTGTAGGAGACGAGGTCACCCTTCCCTGGGCTTCCGCCTTCACACGGGAAGTGTGGACAGACGGGCTTGGGGAGTCAGGTGGACATCGGTTCTCCACCCCCAAGTGCTCCAGCCCGCTCCGTGGCGTGCAAAGGGGGCTTCACCAAGTTAGGGAGCATTGATTGACTACGTTGGTAAAGCAAAACTGCATTCAAACAGCAGTATTTGATCTCAGCGATAGCACGAAGAAGGTCTTACATCCCCCAGTTCCATGTTTATAGTAGTACTGACTCCTTCCTCATTACAAAGGCTCATGGGTTCACTGCAGAAAGCTATGCACAGCTGAAGAACACAGACAACGAAAGCCGCTCTGATCCCACTAACCCGGCGTAGCTGCCCGGACACGTCACGTTTCCGGGCATTTCCTTCCAGCGGTGCTTTCCAAACGCGCCCACCGGCACCTGTATTATTTTGTGTAACCTCGCTGTGTCTGACACAGGCACGGAGTAAGTGCTGGGTGGAGGGCTGACTCTGAGCCTCCAGTCTCCTTACACACCTCACGGGCTGTCCGAGGATGAGGTCAAACTCAGCAAGTGCAAGGCGGCAGGCCTCCTCCAGGATCCGTCCTCGTCGCCCAACGCTCGCTACCTCCTCCCGACACCCTCTTCCCTCACCTGGTCCTGTGCTAATGGGGCTCTCGCCCAGACCTCAGCATCACTGCTGTTTTCTCGTCTCCTCCATTTGCCCTCACAGAGAAGTTGCCATCACAGAGAAGTTGCCAGAATAGCACGAACTAGTCCCCCGTCCCCAAGCAGGGCTCTTCCGCTTTTAGCATGGCCACATGCTAGAGTCTGCCTGGACTCCATCCTTCTCTCTCTCTGGATCGGTGGGTAGGTAGGTAGGTAGATAATAGATGTAAAAATGTTTGTTCTCTAGGATTCTTTGAGAGCCAGTTGCAAACGTCGACAACGCCTCTCCTTTAGTACTTGAGAGCGTTTTTAGCAGCAGGGACGGTCTTGCATATAACCCAAACAGGAAACGAACTCACCTAATGTCATCATGTCATCTACGGCTCTTTCTACTTTTGCTTACACTGCAAATAATGTTCTTGATAGTGCCAGGATCCAGACTCACTTGTCCCGAAGTGGTCTGCCCTGCTAGTCTCTGTCAAGTTTTCTTGTCTTTCGTGACCTCCACGCTCATGAGTAAGGGTTCCTCGGACTCGCCGGTGTCCCCTGATGACTAGATTCGGGTGGTGTGTCGCGGGCAGGACTCAGCACCTGTGTGCTCTCTGCGTCCCTAGGGCTGAGCTATGACTCAAAAGCCAAGATTCGGGTGCTGGGGTGCTCAAGACTCGTGGAATGCGACTGGTTCTGGGCTTCTCTGGGGGCAGAGCTAGGAAAAAGACCTGTGTGTGCAGAACCAGACATGCGCACACACGCGCGCACACACACACACACACACACCTCTGCCTCTGTCTATCTGCTATTACAGTAATTTAATCTCTCTGAAAACTCCCTCGTGTCCATTTACAATTATCCCCTATGTCCATCCTGGCGGCCACTCATCTCCTTTCTGTCTCTATAAATCTGCCTTTTCTGGACATTTCATAAAAGTGGAGTCAAAAAAATGTGTGGTTTCTTAGGTCCGACTTGCATCTAGCATAATGTTTTTGAGGTTCTTTTTGCGGGGTTTGCCGCTGTGTCTTATTGATCAGCAGCAGCTACTTGTACACGATGAATTCTTTTTTTTAAATTTTTAAAATTTTTAATTTTATTTTTATTTTTGGAGAGGTTTTCGCTAGAGGGCGCGTGTGCTCGCCAGACAGACAGAGAGACAGAAAGCGAGAAATCACCCCCCAGGGGGGATGGCCACGCCGCAATCCCTTCTCCTCCATTCTCCTCTGGGATCTTGGGCACGCACGCACCCGCACCCAGCGTGAGTTTAAGCCACCGGGTCCGGGACGCGAACCGCGGTCGACTACGTGGGAGTCCAGCGACATAGCCATTACGCTAACTGCTGGTTCCCAATGAATTCTTTCTTAACACTTCAGACATTGCAAATGACTTCTGCCATCGTCTCATCTGTCCATAGTTTCTATTTTTTTCTGTCTTTCCTTCTATTACCACAACAGTATTTGTTACTTACGTCACTTCGGAGACCCCTCATGTCCGTCTCTGAGATGGCGATAATAGAGGCGTGTACCCAGTGGGTGGTCATGAGGATGAGATTACTTCAAAGCACATACAGTGTTTGGGGAGGGCCCAGTAGGTAGTACATGTGAGCGATTGCTATTGCAGTGAAAATAACTGTATTTAAGCGCAATGTTTAAATGAATAACACAATACGTAAAGGTATGGCAGAGTCGAAATCTTAAGAAACACCAACCGGAAGGACGACATTTTGATTTTTCTAGTTAGAGAACTCAGCCTTAACAGAGGCTGTGAGAAATTCCAGTGTTTGCCAAGTCTACATTTCCTTCCCTGTCCCACTCATTCCTTCCCTTAATTAGCCACTTACAATAATAGGCCAGCCTTGTGGAGAACTAACATCTTTTATCATGAAATTCTTTGGCTTCAATTCTGCAAAAAGAAAACGGGTTTTAGTCTGGAGCTACCGCTCTGTCCAGATGCAGTTTAAGGTAATCAGATCTCCACGCAGCGTAAGAACCGGAGCTTGGCAGGATCACCCTGCCCTGAAGTCGCCTAATTTTATTTATGATTCTTTAATTTTCTATTCTCCTTTCTTTTCTTTTTTTGGAGAGGTTTTTGCTATAGGGCGCGTGCGCTCACCAGAAAGACAGAGAGAGACAGAGAGATAGAAAGCGAGAAATCACCCCTGGGGGAATGGCCACTCCACAAGCTCTTCTCCTCCTTTCTCCTCTCGGGATCTTGGGCACGCATGCACACATGCCCGACATTGAGTTTAAGCCACTGGGTCTGGGTCTCGATCCGCTGTCAGCTACATGGGAGTCCAGCGACATAGCCATTACGGTAACTGCTGGTCCCCTATTCTCCTTTCTGTACTAGGTGTGGACGAACAGGGAGAAGAACAACACCTAGATATTACGAAGGGAAGAGTCATGGAGCTGCCATTTTGTGCCACACCCGAGGATGGGCGTAATTAAGGGTGCTTCCTGGCCCTGGCCACGCCTCCGTGACTGGGAACCCTCTCCCTAGTGCACTTGCTTAATGAGCCTTGGCCTCGGGCACTGGCCTCACCTGCCCCGCCCTGCCCTGTCCTGCCCTGCCCTGCCCACCTGGAACGTCTCTGCACCCTGGCTCCCAGGAGGAGGGGGCTTGCCTGCCCTGTGCCACAGCTTTGGGACGACTTAAAGCCCAAGGACTTTCTCCCACAGCGAGACTAGAGCTATGAGGCGGTTGGAAGCCGTCCACAGGGACTCTGGGCACAGCTAAACTACAGGACCCTCTAAGTCTCTCTTCACATCTGTCCTCCCAGGAGAGCAAGAGGAAAACAGAGTCCCAAAAGTCGAACACTGGGAGGAGAAAATAACTTGCTTGTAAATTCTATGTACCCGTTTATTCCTCTATTTGTCATTTCGAGGCCTCTCATCTACACAGCCATTGCCCGGCTCTTCGTCCGGTAGCCGCTGGGGCCGGGCGGCAGTGAAGTGCGGTGCTCGGGGCTGAGCCACACAGGAGGGTCCTGGGTTCAGACCTGGGGACCTCCCGGAGCAGGTCGCACACACGCCGCTCACGAGCCAGGGCCGGTGGAAGTGAGGGCGGGGTCGCGGCCTCAGGGCTCTGCTGGGCTTTTGTCTTTCCGCCTTTTTCTCTCTTTTGCTCATGAAAGAAAAAAAGAAACTTAAAACAATGGACTGTTTTAAAAGTTCATTTGGTAATACTGCTTTTTGGAGTCTGTTTTAAGAAAATATTCACAAATAAGAATGAAATAAGAGCCGGGAGCTGAATAGCTGGGAGGAAGGGCTAAATATCGGTAACTACAGTATGTGGTTCAGGCACGAAGGTTTTCTTCTAATCATTATTTTTCATTTTCATTTTACTTATTATATATGTGTATGTGTGTGTGTGTGTATGTGTGTGTGTGTGTATATATGTATATGTATATATTTTTTTTAGTTTGACCAGAGAGAGAGAGAGAAAGGGAAAGTGAGAAAGCAAGCCACCAGGTGCGGAACTCGAACCATGGTTGGCCATGTGGGAGTCCAGCGCCTTAACTACCATGCCACCTGCCGGCCCCTGGCATGAAGGAGTTTTCAAATAATTTCTTTTGACATGGGGTTATGCTCATAATTCTGTTAAATATAAAGAGAAACACATAGGGCCCTCCGGACCACATGCTCTGAGTAGAGAGTGTGAAGGCAGGGACATGCCCGGGGGCATCTGGGACGTGTGTGCCAGGGTTTGACCAAAGGAGCCGAGGGCACGATCCCCACGTGGGGCCATGATGGACCCCCGGGTGCTGTGAGTAGTCCCACTTTTGAGATCTACAGATGAACCTCAATATACAGATGGATAGAATCCGGCCGTCTCTGGGATGGCTGCTCTGGGCACGCCGGTTTGAGCAGGTCGCAGTTTAACCTACAACAGCAGCACAGCTCTTTCCACGTCGTCATGTCTTCACCGACGGGGTTTTCGGGGCTGCCTTGAGACACGGCGGTGTGGACAGGACGTGAGGGTGCCAGCGCCCGGCCCTGTTCATCGGCTGGAGGGGTGGGCTTCCCCAACAAGCCACGCATCCCACTGGTGCTGGCCACTCGAGAGTCAAATCAAACTCCTTTTCTCTCGACTTGTTTGCATTCTCCCTCCAAAGGGCTGTTAACTATGAGCACGGAAGTACTTCAGCGGCCGAGCTCTAGCCCCTTCCTGGGAGAACCGCGTGGCGAGTCTCTCGGCCGGGGCACTGAAGAAGCGGTAGGGAGACGCTGAGGGCGCCTGGGACTCAGACAGCGTGGGGTCTGGGTTAAAGGGGTTCTTAGAAGCCAGTTGTTTGACTGTCACCTCCACATCCGACGCCGAGTGGGAAGTCGCAGACACAGTAAACCCTAGGACACCCAGAACCCACACGACACCCAGGGCCTCGTCCAGCTCAGTGCATCCAGATGCCACTAGAGCCTCAGGGCAGCTGCACCGTTCACCACGGAGGTTCCTGTGGCAGGGAGCGAGGGGACCTGAAGTCACCATGGGCCCACGTGCCGTCCTGCGCACCAGAGCGGGTAGTGGTGTGCACAAGCCACCGCGGGGCCTGGCAGGTGCTTCTGCCTTCACAGCGGCCCCGACAGCTGCTGGGAGCCTTCCCACATCTCACACTGCCTCTCTCCGGGCTGGTGCTGACCCGGAAGCCCACGGGCCAGGAGCTCTGGACACGGAGTTTAGGCGTAACCGGACTGACGCTGCGTGACCTCACCATGGTGGGGGGTGCTTATTTTCTTCTGTATCCCGCTTTGAAAATGGCCACATCCTAAGAACGACTATTCATTGTGGTAAGAAAAAAAGACATGAAGGGTGAAAAGCAAGAAAGAGAAGAAGAGAGGGGTAAGTTGGAAGAAGAGAGAGAGAGAGAGAAAAGATGAGGAGGTGTCTGTTCGAAGAACGAGGTGATGTGAGCATTTCAGGACGCGGGGTGGTGTGACTAAGGGCCCGGACGCGCGCTGCCCTGGGACCCGCACCCAACGCAGGGAGCCAGGGTGTGGGGCGGGGGTGGGCTCTACGAGCGGGGACGCGGGCTGGAGCAGGGGCCCAGGAGAAGACCCGGCTCCTTCCCGTTCAGCTGGTGGCTCGTGATGCCCACTTTGGGAACAGCCTTGGAAAGTCAGGGGTTACCAGCCAGAAGCCGTGGGAGAGCACGTGGGCATCTCTCCGAGCCTCGCTCTCCCGCTGATAGGAGAGATGGCGTAAATAATGGTAGATACGGTGACTTCGAATGGTGGTTTCATCAAGCAGAGAGTGAGTTGTTTGAGACCCAGGTGTCCCCATGTGGCTCAGTGCCCTCTCTCACCAGCATCCCCACGGCCTGTTTCCTGCACCCCAGGCCACTGGCTCTTCCCGCCTTGCAGCAACTTGCATGGGGCTATGTGGGTGCCCAGTACAAACAGGCCTGTACTGTTAAACGCATCGGCCCCGAAGTGGCCCCTAGTTCTATTTGCGTTCCCTACAAGACTTTCTTTGAAAGGAAGGTGGGGTGCATTTCTTCGAATCAGCGTCACCCTCCAGTGATTTCCTCGCAGCGTTCTGCTGCCCAGGACACCTTGGAAAAGCTGCCGCACTGGGCCGTTTCCCCGGGCAGCGCTCCAGGACCTGCGAAGACAACTGTTTTGCTCCTCAGCATTTGCTTAATTTACTATTTGGTTCCTGAGAGGAAGGGAAAAAAGGGTGGAAGTCACCCCTCTAATTGAAATTTTGAACATGTCTTTGCAAAATTGCAGAAGTTCAAGCAGCTTTGTACTTCTGCTTATCCAAACTCCATTCTGATCATCACCAGGAAGTAAGACTGGGAGTGGCCCTAAGACGTGATAGACATTGTAAACCGTGGCCGCAGCACGGCTGCGAGGATGCTGCCCACAGCTGTGTTCAAGACCAAGGAGAACTAGAAACTCCCTAGAGGTCCAGCATTCATTTATAGCAGTGAGTAAAATAGACCGCTCCTTCCTGCCCTCCACGCCCCGGCCCTCTGCACCATCAGTGTACCAAAAAGGGATTCAAACAGAAGCAAAACAAGACCGAACTCCCCAGGGCTGGTTAAATCCATCCAGCAATACGCCGGAGCCAACTTGTCACAGTTCGCAGGAGCAGACTGTGTGATTGCTTCAACTCTCAGAAGTGCCACACTGACAGCCTGAAATTGGACATGGGTGGAGCATTTACATGAGGGGCGTTGGCAGGTTTTTTTTGGAGAGATGGTTGTTAAACACCTAGCCACTCTTTATAGTGGTTGTAGTATCTTCACGAAATGAAATGCGCAACTGCAATCACAATTAATGTTAATAGGAAAACGTCTTGTGACAAAACTATGTGCACAGACAAAGATGAACTCAGACCCTCCCGTCACGCCACACGTAGGAAGCAACGCAAATGAATCCGAGACTTAACTGTAAAAGCTAAAGCAAATCAACTTTTACAAGATGATACTGAGGCACATTTTCAGGGCTTGGGACTAGGTTTCTTAGATAGAATCCCAAAACATGGCTCATAAATGACGAAGTTGGACCTCATCAAAATTAAACACGTTTGCACCTTAAAGGACGCCATTAGGTGGATAGAAACAGGAGAGAAACAGACTGAGAGAAAATATTCACAAAATACATTAGGTCGTCAAGAAAGCCATGACGTACTTTCTATGCAAAAATGCATCATGACTTTCCCCATGACCTAATACATCTGATATAAAGTTAGTATCTAGAATTTACAAGATCTCTTACAGCTCAATAGTAAAAAACAAACAACCCATTAAAAAATAAAGGCCAAAAAAATGAACACACAGTTCACCAAAGAAGGCACATGAATGGCTAATAAAGTCTGAAAAGATGGTCAATGTCGTTAGTCACTAGGGAAAGGCACTCGAAAATTAGAACCACAGAGAGATATCATTTTACACCCACTAGAGTGACTGAAATAAATAAGACGTACAAGAGATGTCCCCCAGGGGGTAGAGAAACAAAACCCTCACACATCGCTGGTGAGCGTGGAAAAAGGGGAGCCACCCTGGAAAGCAGTTTAGCATTTTCTCCAAATGTTACACGCAGAGCTGCCATCTACCCGGCAGCTCCAGGGCTAGGTGGAGATCCGAGAGAAATGAGCACGCGTGTCCACGAACCCTCGCGCACGCTCACGGCGGCCTTGTGCGTACTTCCAAAACAGAAACAAGCTACATATTCATCAGCGGGCACGGATGTGGCCATGAGGCGATGGCACACGTGGGGTGCCATGAGGCGATGGACACATGACACGGAGTGGACTGTGGACGCGCCCTGCGATGTGTGACCCTCGCAGACACCACGTGAGGTGAAAGAGGCCGGACTCAAGAAACCATTTACGTAGAAAGTCCAGAGAAGGCCAATGTATAGAGAGAGGGCAGATCGTGGTTGCCAGGTGGGGAAGGTGTGCGGGCCTCCCTGGAGAGAGAACGGTTCACGGCGATGACTGCGCTGCTGAAGAAACTGACTCACATCACAGCGTCGTGCGCTTGAAGTGGGTGTCAATGAAATTGTTCCTGTATATACTTGTTTTTTCTTCATTGAAGAAAAAATAGAAGTTTTTTCTTTCTTTCAGGAGGGGGTACTCAGCAGGGTCTCATACCTCACCCCAGCCTGTCCCAGGCCAAGGAGCACAGGCCTGGAGGTGCCCACATGTGCAGGGGAGTCCGGCATTGCAGAACGCTGAGCTACCTCTGCACTGACCGCAGCGGGCCTCGCTGAGGGAATTCCAAACTTCCAGAAAAGGACGGACATCTCTTCTGGTGTGTTGTTCCCATCGTTAGTAACAGTCACACCGTCTGTGATTGGGTATTGTGCTTTTTCACCGTCGAGGGTAGTCTCAGTCACCCGGCCAAGGTCTTGTGAGGTTCTCCACTGTAAGGTACTCCTTTTATTTCTCTCTCTCTCTTTCTTTTCAGCTTTATTGAGGTAGGACTAACAGCTGAAAACGAATGTTTAAGGTGAGCAACGTGATGCTTCGGTGCACACACACACTGAAATGACTCTCCCCAACGAGCTGGCTAACGTCCTTCATCTCGGATAGTCACCATTTGTGCGTGTGTGTGGTGGAAACACTTAAGATGGACTTTCTTGGTAAAGTTCATATATACGGTGTGGTACTATTCATTACAACCGCCACGTCTCCAGGCTTATTCGTCATTTAACTTAAAGTTTGTACCCTTTGACTGACGTTTTCCCAGCCAGGTGGACTTCAATGGGCTTTTTTGCTTAACCACGATCCAGGCAAGTGTCGATGCCGACAGGCCTTGCTCCTCACCGCAGGCACAATGGGACGACTCACCGAGGCCCACCCCTCACCTCCCTCACCACTCCACCGGTACCTACACACTTCCACCTCTCGGAGTGAAACTCTGGCTTGGCAGCTCTGAGGAACTGCTGGGTGTAGGGGCGATGCACTTTACCGGCCGTGCCAAGGACCAACGTGTAGGCCTGACCTACGGACACTTGTAACCTCTCCAGGTAGTCTCAGAACTCTTGGGAAGTGAGTCTTGGTAAAAGACATAGTATCTCTCGGTCAAGAAGGCAGGACTCAGAGCCATCAAGTTATGTCTGTTCACGTCAGCGAGGGCACATCTATTTAACCAGGCAGTAAAACCCAAGCACTAAGAGTACACGTGCATGCGTACTTTTAAAAAACCACGTCCTCTTGTTCTAATATTCCTTTTATAGAGGGCAACTCTCTCTCCTACTTCCTCTGGAACTCCCCACCACAGTATTTACTCTGCAAAAGGTGAACAGTTGCACAGATAATCTGATCTCCGCTTGGTCAAACGAGAATGGAGTTATCTTGTGGTTTATAAATATGGAGCGCACCTGGGCTGCTGCTGCTCCTTTTCATATAAATGACTCAATGGTGAAATAATCACTTAAAGTGTTTTAGTAGAAAACCTTGTTTCCCGTATTTGGAATTAGATTTTCTTTGTATGCAGCTTTTAGAAGCCAGCCCTGCCCTCTCGCGATTCGAAGTGATACGGGTTGGAACTCCTTCCCTGGGCTCCTCAGGGATGGGCTAGCAGAACGACCTGCTGAAACACAGAGGGAACATGTAAGAATTCACTACACGTCAGTGCACGGCTGTGTCTGACCACCAGCTGCGTTGAGCTGCCTATGTTAACGCCGTATATTTGGATACCCTGCACTCCCTACACTGCCACTGGCCCCGCCTCTCCTTGTTATCCATAACTACATTTGTAACCTGCTGAGCCCCGTAGACTTTGGGGGTACAGCTGCTGTGCCACCCTCTCCTGCCACCGAGAAGACGACAAGCACCTAAAAGTACTTCCGAGAAGGGGCACCTTCTGCTCACATCGGAGACCTCTGATGAAGACACTGAAGACTGAGCAATGGCCCTCAAACATGCCCGGGTCCTAATCCCTACAACCTGTTCATTTATATTGGGTTGTCGGAAAAGTCATGAAGCATTTTTACATAGAAAGACACACAACAAAAGGGACTTTGCAGAGGTGATTAAGTCAAGGATCTTGAGATGGAGAGATTCTCTTGGTGGGCCACAGATGTCATCACCAGAACATAGAGGGAGATACAGGAGGGTCTGCCTACTGTCAGAAAGGAAAGGCATTATGACAATGACAGCAAGACTAGAGTGATGTGGCCATAAGCTGAGGAATGCTATCAGCCAAGAGAAGTCAAAAGAGACCCCAAAATGGATTTTCCTTTACAGACTCCAGAAAGAGCCAGCCCTGCCAACACTGTAAGAAAATAAACTTCTGTTGCTTAAAGCTACTAAGGTGGGCCAACCAATGGCATGTGGTGAAGGTGGCTGGATCTCACATGGACAACTGTACACATTGAGCCTGGCACCTAGCGACTCGAAAACCACGCAGGGTACATGTCTTACATGCCCAACATCCTGAAAGGAGGGAGAAATGGAGGAAAGGGGATTGTGGCATGACCATCCCCCATGAGGGTGCTTTCCTTCTGTCTCTGTTTCTTTTACGTGAATGCACACACCCTCTAGCAAATAAATAGATAAAAACGAGTGAATGGATGAATGAAGAAAGGCAATCACTAAGTTAGTGTTACTTTCCGGTAGCAGACATGGGAAACTAATACAGATGCCACAGTCACGACTCTAACCTTCTAGAGCAGATCAGCTAGTCCGCTAGAGCTGGCAGTCTGTTCCTCCTTTCCCACCCAGATGCCTGATCGCTAGACGTCCTCATGACGTTGAATATTTTTACTAGTCAAACATTTACTTCAAGAATTTCTTGACGACCATTGAGACAGATGTTGCAAAACTCATAATTTTCATTTCTGCATTTTGAAAGCCTGTGGAAGATCATTTCCAGAGCAGGAATCCCCTTTGCAAGAGGCCAGCAGAAGGTCACCCCTTTTGCACTCCTCTGGTAACCTGGGAACTTCCTTTTTCTACATATTCACGAAGACAGTGTCCCTTGTGCTGCCCAATCAATCTCTAATTGCCTGAGATCTAAGAATTGAACAGCACATGTTGATTACAGAAGAGTGTCTGGAAAAAGATGAGGCTCTGAATTGAGACCTGATTCCTCATCTCTCCCATCTAGAAGAGTTAACCAGCTCCTCGTGCAAAGGTGCTGCTGGATTTTGTGTGTGGTGATTGTATAAATTCTCAAATAGGCTGTTGATTCAGCCCAGCAGTAATTTATCCTTCGTGTTGCTTTGATTCGTCCCAATTGTTGAGGGAGGGAGGGATGTAGGGAAGTAGAGTCCACTACTTTTCTAAGCCAGGGTATCATCCTATCTTTGCTTTGCTTTGGATTTTCTAGCACGTGTCTCACAACTGGTTCTTACGACCTATTTATAATGTAGACCTTTTCCTCTTAAGACTGGTCACAGAACAGTGATTTCCCCAGAACTGTTATTTGTTTCAACGTTGCTATCTGGTTTCTGTGTGTTGACTAATTTTTTAAAGTATTGGAGCATACATTTACTTTCTTTCGTCTTTAATTTCATATTGCTAATTTCAGTTCAGAGACCTGAACTGTCAGGATCCATTTGAATCTTCACCTTTGCATTAGCAATCCTAACGCGCGCTTTCTCCCTCAAAATTGACAAGGTGTAAATGCTACACGGAACATTATTCTATAGCTTATTATAAAATAGTCATGGTGAGAGAAGTAAAAATTGCCAGGCATGGGTGAGCTATGTTCACTTCCTCCCCCTTGAGGAAGCCCAAGATCAGTGTTGTAGACTAGATCAAAGTAGATCAAAGTTCCCTGGGCACCACTGCTTAGGAGTGGCGGGCACGGAAGTGGGTCGGGGGTCATGGAGCCTGGGGGGTGTGCGTGCGTGTGTGTGTGTGTGCGCGCGCGTGTGTGTGTGGTGTGGAAGGGGAAAAAGGAGGACGTCTGTAGGAAGAACTTCTATAGAAAGAAGAGAAGAGAAGATACCGAGGAGGACAAGACTAGCCCTAGCTGGATTTGAATGAAGCCTGAGTACAGTTAACACCAAGACTCTTCGAGGTCTTGTAACGACTGCCGCCTTGTTAATCTTGCTATCTGCCCTCTTCCTCCAGGAAACCAATACAGATGGTTTCTTGGAAAGGAGTGTCTGTCTTTTCAGACCCTGTAGAGTGAAGTAGCAGAGGAGGAACTTCTGCAGGGGAAGTGAAGGCAGCGAAACCTGGATGCGGGCAAAATCCAAAGCAGTGGAGGGAGGCCAGGGTGCTCGGAGACCAGATCAGACACTCGGGCACATGTCCCTGGACCTCACCGGGAGGCAGAGGAGAGAGCAGGAAGCAAAGGTCCCTGCTCCCTTGGATGGATGCTGCCGTCAAGAACAGTTCTGAGCATGCACCTTCAGTATGCGAGCTGTTGTTATTACACGTGTGCTCTGCTGCGCTGGTTATCTTATTTCTGGGCTAAAACACAAGAAGATAAAATACTATCTAAAAATAAATATAAAGAGAAGTTCTATTTTCTCCCACACCCCAGTGGACCATCTTGTAAGCTGCTACCCCGTACAGGTATTTGTCCCAAATTCAGCTGATGTAGGCACAGCCTGGGTGTCCAGCAGACAGCACCAGATCCTTCCTCTGCAGAGGTGACCTCCTGGGCCCATTTCCCATCTGTGAGGGGTGGCTGTCCTTTCTTCATAGCAATATCTCATAGGGCTGTTTTAAGAATTACAACAATAGTATTCCATGCTCTATGGAATACTATTCAGCCATTAAAAAACAGCAAAACCCTGGCTTTTGACAGAAAGTGGAAGAATATGAAGATTTACTGCTGAGTGAAGCAAGCCAGTCTATGAAGGAGAGACATTGTATGTCCCCACTTAATATATACCGAGTGCCTGCACTCTATGACTGAAACTGATCGACCTAAGTTTGTACAAACACAAGAGATGGGGTTAGTGCCAGATGTGGTGTGTGTGGAGAAACGGGACCTAAGGAAGGACATCTGGAGGAGGGATACGGAGGCAGAGCATTGACAGGATGGGGAGGAGTGGTGTTATCGGTTGAAGATATTTTGATCAACTGGACTAGGGAGAAATGTTCACATATTGAAATGTTCACTTTGTAAGCTAAATAATGTGATTGAATGTATACAAAGAATTAAAATTTAAAAATTTTAAAAAATTAAAAAAAAAGAATTACAATAAGATAATCAATGTAAATGTCCTGGGATGTAAGGGGTGACCAATAACTAGCAGTTTCCATCCTCCTAAAACCTCCCCCAGATCTCTGACTTCACACTGTCATCATGCATACCTCCCAGGGTGTGCGAGGATGACGTGTGTGTATGTGTGCATTTTGTGTGAGTGTATCTCTTGTATGAGTGTGTGTTATATGTATGACTGTATGCACTTTGTGTGAGTGCGTGTGTGTGAATGAGTTGTGAATGCATAGGTTTGCATGTACATATGATATGTGTTCATATGTGAGTAGGTTTGTGAGTGTGTGACTATGTGCATAGGTGCGTGCACTTCTGTTTGTGTGAGTTTATATATGTATCTGTGCTGGGTGAATGCATGGGTACTTATGCACAAGCGTGCATTTGTGTACTAGTGCTCGTACATGTATGTGAACATGTGAATAGGCACATGTATTGGTGTCTGTGCATATATGTATACGTATTTTGAATGTGTGCATAGGCATATGTGTATATGTCTATATATTGATGAATGTGGATCTATGAGTGTGCATGTGTGTGACTATGTGAATCTGTGTGTGTGTGTGTGTGCGCGCACATGTGCATAGAGCTTGCCTCCTCCACTAAGCTCTGTGCTTGCAGGGACCATGTTTTATTCTTACCTGAGTCCATCGAGGTATCTGGCAAAGCCGTCGGCACCTGGTGTGCACTAAACCCATGCTTCGGGAGCCAAGAAGGGGCAGACTCATCACGTCCCGGGGGCTAGTGTCCCCTCTGTCATCAAGCAGAGAAAAGGCCTGGGAGGTAGAAGCAGGGAGCCAGGCCCTGGGGAAGCAGTCTGCAGCGCAGGCGCCACGGCAGCGAGTGAGGGAGGCAGCCCGGAGGAACACAGGCGGACATGTCAGAAAGTGTGTCCAGAGGTCCGGAAATTCTCCCTCCTTCCTGTAGGGCCTTCGTGACTAACAGCCACCTTGCCGGTGCTTACCAAGTGGAAGACGACGCGGAAAGCCAGAATCCTACCTGCCACTCACCACAACCTGCACTAACAGGACAGATACTCCTGCCACCCGTGCTGAAGAAGGAAGTGAAGTTACGATCAGGAAGGCGGCGACTCGCTGAGACTGTCCTTAACTGTGTCAAGCATGTTCCAACTCTGGGTAAGCAAAGACCCCTAAGATGCGACCCCAAAAGAGCAAGCCGCAAAAGAAAAACTGGGTGAACTGGACTTTGTCAAAACGAAAAACCTCATGTTTCAAGGGACAGCATCACAAAAGTCAAAAGACAGCGCAGACAAAGGGAGAAATACTTGCAAATAATAACGTATCTGATTGGAGCCTCTGTCTAGAATACATGAAGAGCCTTACAACTCATAAGGAAAGGATAAATAACCCAATTTAAAAAGAAAAGATTTGAAGTTTTTCCAAAGAAGACACGTGAATGAAAAGATGCTAAATATTAGCCAGCAGGGAAATGCAAATGAAAACCACAGAGAGACATGACTTCATACCCTGTAGGACGGCTAGCATCAAAATTCAGATGATAACCGGAGTGCCCACACATTGCTGTTGGGATTGTTAAATGATGAGGTCGCTTTGAAAACAGCCTCGCAGCTCCTCAGAAGGGTAAACATGAAGTTAACACATGACCTGGCAATACCATTCCTAGATGTAAATCCAAGAGAAACAACAACACGTGCCCACACACGGGACTGTGTACATGGATGTCCGCATTAGCGTGCTGTATATAGTCAACAAGTGGAAGCGAACCCAATGTAAGTAAAATGTAGAATAGACATACAATGGAATATTAGTTGGCAATTAAAAAATGAATGAAGTAGGGCCAGCCCCATGGCCTAGTGGTTAAGGGAGCCAGATCCACATGGCCAACTTCATGGTTCGAATCCTGGCCCTCTTCATCTTATGGCTTGAAACACACCAGGCATGTGCACATATGTGCCCCAAATCTCAACAGGTGGAGAAGTGAAGGAGAAGGGATTGTGACGTGACCAAGTCCCATTGGAAGATGCTTCCTCCCTCTCCTTCCCTCCCTCTCTCTTTCTCTCTCGCAAGGACACACAATTTTGTGTCTAGTAAACAATTTTTTAAAAAGAAAGAATGAAATGCACGTTACCACGTAGAGAAGCCTTGAAAATATTATTCTAAGTGAAAGAAGACAGTCACAAGGACCACACATCTTACCACCCCATTTATGCTAAATGTCCGAAGTAGGCCTCTCTACAGGGACGGAGAGCAGGCTAGTGGTTGCCTGACACCAGGGGGGCTGTGGGGACTGACTGCTGGGAGATGGGGTGACTGCAGAAACGTACGGGGCTTCCCTTTCAGTGGTGAGAATGTGCTGAAATTGATTGGAGTGATGGTTGCACAAATCTAAAACGCACAAATCTAAATCAAAGACTGTTGAATTTTAGACTCTGTATGGTGAATTATAAAGTATGTGAATTACATATTAATAAAGCTGATCTATATAAAATATGTTACATATATATATACACACACATATATGTAATATGTTACAATTATATATATATACATATATATACATACATATATATATATATGTATATATATATATAATTTTAAAGGATGGGGCACAGACTGGTAGCAGTCGGTATATGGGTAGGCTTTCTAGAAGGATGACCTCTCGAATGCGGTGGAACGTGACAGCTCATGAGGTGGAATGAAGGACGTGTCACACAGAGGGACATGCTGACCCAAAGACCTGGAAGTGAGCGATAGCCGGGCTTATTCCAGGAACTGAAAGTAGCCCACAGAGACAGGGGCAGAGCGGGGTGGGTGGGAGGGAGAGGCGTTGGCGTTGAGCAGGGCATGGACTGCAGGAACCTCGGGAGCTGCACTGAAGACTAGACCGAACTCCAGCAGTAAACTGGAGGTGACACCATCGGACCTGAGTAGAAAGAACTGGCCGTGGGAAAAATGAGGAGAAGAGAAGACAGGAGTTGGGGACTCTGTCAGGGGAGGCTGTGGTCCTCGGGATGAAATGAAGGCCTCCCAGCCTACGGTGGTGGTGAGGACTGAGCCCAGGGGCGAGAATTTAGGAGGAAAGGCTGGCGGACTGTGACGAGGTGGGTGCAGGCAGGGATCCCGGAGCTGCTCTGGCGTTGAGTTGAGGGCATTGCCACGCGCTGAGACCTTGAACCCAGCCTGGGGACAGGGTGGAATGATGCCTTGTGTCATGGGTGTGCCACATTTGAGGTGCCGTGAGATGTGCAGGGGTACCTGGAGACTCATCTCCCAAAAGATCTTTTTTTTTTTGAGAGGTTTCTGCTATGGGGCGTGTATGCTCACCAGACAGACAGAGAGAAACAGAGAGACAGAGAGCGAGAAATCACCCCTCAGGGGGGATGGCCACGCCGCAATCCCTTCTCCTCCATTCTCCTCTCGGGATCTTGGGCACGCACACACATGCGCCTGGCGTGTTTTAAACCACCGGGTCCAGGATGCGAACCACGGTCGACTACGTGGGAGTCCAGCAACATAGCCATTACGCTAACTGCTGGTCCCTCCCAAAAGATCTTTTAAATGCCAGTATGTAGGAACCACAAGATTGCACACGAAACCTGAATTCTGCCTTTTCTGGAGAACCAGAACACCTGGACACTGTACGTTTGCACTCACTCTCATTCAAGGGCAATAAACTACATCCACACCCTAATAGCTCATGTGTGTGTGTCTGCACACACACACACAGGCACACACACACAGATATTTTAATTGAGAATCATTTATAGACATCACACCCTTAAACACTTCTTAAAACATCCGGTGTGTATTTTATATGAACAAGGGTGTTCTCTCTTTTTTTTTTTTTTTGTTACAGGGTGTGTGCGCTCGCCAGAGAGACAGAGAGAGACAGAGAGACAGAAAGCGAGAAATCACCCCCCAGGGGGGATGGCCACGCCACAATCCCTTCTCCTCCATTCTCCTCTCGGGATCTTGGGCACGCACACGCACGCACACGCGCCCGGCGTGAGTTTAAGCCACCGGGTCCAGGAGTTGAACCGCGGTCGACTATATGGGAGCCCAGTGACATAGCCATTACGCTAACTGCTGGTCCCGACAAAGGTGTTCTCTTGCCATAGAGCAATGATCGAATCAGGAAATTTAACATGCCCCTGATGCCGTCTTCCAGCCCATAGAGCATATCCACATTTTGCCCGTTGTCCCGACAGTCCTTGGAAGGCTACGTCGCCCACCGGCAGGTCCAGTCTGGCATCACACTCTGCATCTCATCTTGGACCTAGTCTCCTCTCCAGGAAGGTCCTCCTGCAGCCACGCCTGCCTCTTCCCCAATTAGTCTGTTTGCCTCCTCACTCCCTGGTTATCCCTGGAGCACCTAGTCCTCCCGGCAGGAACGCTGCTGGTGGAACACGGAGCAAGTGTTCTCTGCTGTTTGCATGGGACTCACTCTGGCCAGGAAAGTGCGATTCTGGTCACCCCTGCTTGTTCCCGTTTCACTGTAACCACATTTCAATATAAAAACAACACGCTGGTCAGGACCAAGAAAACTTCCTGAAAAGGAAAAAGAGCATAATGCTACACCAAGAGCTTGTTCATCTTTTAAAAAATTTTATTTCTCTTCACATTTAATTATTATACATCTCCATAGCACACAATATAAGTTTTTAAAATCATACTTAACTACATCATCATCAAATCAAGGATATTACCATATACATTTTTTCCCATTGGAGAACATTATATTCTTATGTCTGTCAAGTACGTCCTTCCTAAGCTCCTCCTACCCACCCTCCTACTCCCCTACCCCACCCCATAGCGTCTGTATCCACACTTCCCGACCATTATGTTTGGGTCTCTTAGTTTCTGCCATACAGTATAGACTTTTGGTATATATTGAGTGGGGACATACAGTGTTTGTCTTTCAAAGTCTAGGTTAGCATTAAATCTTCTATCTTCATCCACTCTGTATCAGATAACAGGGTCTCCTTGTTCCTTATGGCTGAGTAAACTTCCATTTGACACAGTAATTCCACTCCTTGGTATTTACCCCAACGATAGGAAAATACCCATTCGGAAAGATACTTGCCCATCCATGTTCCTTGCAGCATTACTCATAATTGCTAAGATGTGGAAACAAACCCAATGCCCAAGGACGGGTAACTGGACTGAAAAATGTGGCACACTTACACTATGGAGCCTGTTCATTTTTACCCATCTAGTGACGTATCTGATGTAGGTGTCATTGTGCTCTGCTTCTCCTGTGCTCCCCAGGCCAGGCCACTTGGAGGCCCTGAAACACTCCAGTTCTTTTTTGGCTGTGTCTTCACTCATCACGTCCACTTGGTGAACTGCCCTAAGATGCTAAGCCATATCACTTTTCTGTCTTAGGCAGTGCCCAACCTGCCAGGGAAATTCACCCAGGTATGCAAACTTCGCGGATTCATCACGTCCCACTTTAGCTGGCCTTCAGCACACGAGAGAGCTGGATCTGCTTAGAAACCACCGGGTCAGGTACTGTCTTTGGCATTTCAGACTGTGAGCTGGGCTTCTACCTGACAGAACCCAGGCAGCATCTTCCCTTCCCCTGCCAAATTGGCTTAAAGGGAAGGTTAAACAAGTTCCAATGTCGCATAAGTTAATGCCCCAAATTTCCAGGTTGTGTTTTTTTTTTTAATGTAGTGAAACATATATCACAATGAACCATTTTAACCTTTTTAAAAATTATTATTTTTTAGAGAGAAATGTTTGGTACAGGGAATGTGTACTTGCTTGGAGAGAGAGAGATTGAGAGAGAGAGAGAGAGAGAGAGAGAGAGAGAGAGAGAAATGACCCCCTGAGGGGATGGCCACACCACAGTCCCTCTCCTCATTCTCCTCTAGGGATTTTGGGCATGCACACACACAGGTGCCCAGCATGAGTTTCCAGCCTCCAGGTCTGGAACCGGAGCAGTGGTTGGCCGTGTGGGAGTCCAGCACCCTAACTACCATGCTACCTGCTGGCCCAGTTTTAACCATTTTCTAGTGTACAGCTCAGTGGCACTAAGGACAGTCACATGGTCATGTGTCCATCACCACCTCCAGTCTCCCAGACTGAAACTGCACCCACTCCTCCCTCCCGGGGCCTGGCAGCTGCCGCTTTATTTCTACTTCTGAATCGGAGTATTCGAAGTGCCGCAGATAAGTCGCTTGTGGCGGCTTCCTTCTCTCGGTGTGGACTTGGAGCCTCCTCTGTATTGTGTGTGTCAGAATCGCCTTCATTTCCACGGCCAAGAAGGTTTCGTGGTGTGTCTACACCACACCTATTGGCCTGTCACCCATCACAGGACATCTGGGGTTGTTTCTGTCTGTTGGCGACTGTGACTAATGATGCTGTGAACACAGCAATGCGGCTATCAGTTCTGGCCCTTTTTTCCCATTCTTCTAGGCACATGCCCAGAAGTGGAATTGCTGGATCACATGGAAATTCTATTTCTGTCTCTGCGGAACTGCCGTCCTGTTTTCCATTGCGGATGCCCACTTCACGTTTGCAGGAGCAGTGCACCAAGGTCCTTCTCTACAGATGGTGCTTTTGTGTTTCTGGCCCCCTGGGCAGTGAGTGGCTAATAACAGACCCTGAAGGGTTTGCACGAGTGAGCACCTGGCCCGTCTGGCCCCTCCTCAGCAGAGACAGGCACTTGGCCTGTTCTTTCATGCTCTGGGCTTCAGCTCAGTCAGCCCTTCCTAAGTCCCAGAGAGCTACACCTGCCTCTCGTTTCAGGCTGTGTGTAGCAGACTGTCACCCGGGGCAGGCACAGCCTCTGAACTGAGGCATTGTTTTATTTGCCAAATAAACGTAATAGGAAAGATTGGAGTTACTATATGAATAAGTCATTACAGACTTCCCTTCTTGCCATGTGAGTTTTTTCCCTGAAGAACTAAACATACAAGCACATCCTGAAAAACTAAACACAGATATATCTACAAGAATATTCAGTGCTGTGCAAGCATACATGTTAAAAAGCTAGAGAAAATGTATGTGCCTACCAGTAAGTGCCTGGTTAAATAAGTTATGATATCTTTATACTATAAACTATATGTAATCATTAAAAATTATCTTAACTGGGACTAGCAGTTAGTGTAATGGCCATGTCGCTGCACTCCCATGTAGCAGACAGTGGTTCAAGTCCCAGACCCGGTGGCTTAAACTCATGCTGGGCACGTGTGTGTGCGTGCCCAAGATCCAGAGAAGAGAATGGAGGAGAAGGGATTGCCGCGTGGCCATCCTCCCTGGGGGGTGATTTCTCGCTTTCTGTCTCTGTCTCTGTCTTTCTGGTGAGCATGCGCCCTATAGCAAAAACCTCTCCAAAAAGAGAAAAAAATATTATCTTAACTGAAATAATATAGAAAAATACAGTACAATGCTAACTGATAAAAATGGGAGACATTTTGATACCAATGTCAAAAAAAAGAAAAAAAGTTCAAAGACCAGAAGAGAATACCTTAACAATGTTATAAGCGGTTATTACTGAGTTATCATGAATAAAATTATGTTTTTATTTTGATATTTCCTAAATCTTCTATTGTAACTAAATATTCCTTTTAAATTATTTTAATAGCAATTATTAAGTATTTCTAGTATTCAAAGATACAGACAAGATGAACTGGTTTGCGTTAGGTTTCTACTCCTACACTAAAAAAAATTCCAGATTGATTATGATACATAAATAAGAGCAAAATGGAGAAACTTTGAGAAGATCCTCTATGAGCTCAAGATAGGGAAGACTTTAACAAACATGTATCATTTCATTGTCGCTGCTACCTAACAAACAAGCCCCAAACTTGGTGACTGAAGGCAATAGCAGTTGCCACGGCTGCCGACCTGCAGGTTAGTAATTTAGGCTGCGCTGAGCGGGGTGGTTCTTGGAGTCTTTGCAGAACCTGGCTGGGGACTGGCCGTTGGCTGGTCGACGTCTAGGCCACGTAGCTCTTCATCCCATAAGGAAGCCTGAGCTCATTCACGAGGTGGCTGGCAGAGCTCCAAGAGAGAGCACCAGAGGCCCACGCTCTTACATGGCACAGCACGCTTCGGCCAAATCAGTCCGAACTAGATTCCACCTCGTGACAGGAGGAGCCACAAGAGGCGCGGGCACCTGGCGAGTTTACTGCAGCCACTCGTGCTGTAAGAATAATTTTAAATTATGTCTTTCTGCTCTGTAGAGATAAAATTTAACCTTTGCTTTTGCCGGACGCCCTTGTGATAAACTGCCCCTGTGATAAACTGCCCCAACAGACTTAATTATGCAAACCTCCAGGAATGGAGCAAAAGGAATGTGGACATGGAACTAGAAAGACAACCCATGCACGTGTGTCACAAGACTGCCACTCTTCCCCCTAGAAATGAACTACCCGTTAAACTTCCGCATACCTTCTCCTGCTTATAAAAAGACCTATAACCCTAAAAACGGGGTCCTCGCTCAGGCCTGCTGCGTCAGGTGTTTGCTTGGACCCCAGCCGGCTGGAAAAATAAAACCTCTTGCGTTTTGCATCAAGAACCGACTCTTGTGGTTGATTGGGGGTCACATATCCTCTGGACAGAAAGCGCGCCAAGCCAGGCGGCCGGCGCCCTAACATTTTGGGGGCTCGTCCGGGATGTCGTGGCTACCCATCATCTACAACGTCGGCCTTGGAGGTAAGTCTAAAAAACCCCTGTTTGTTTGTCGACTTTCTTGTTTGTTTCGGTGTGGTACCCAATAGTCTGTTTCAGGTTTCGCAGCCGTTCGGCCTATTGTAAAATAGCCGAACTGTGGTTGGTAGACGTGCCCGGAGAACCACAGGCTGCAGCCCTGGGGGACGCCCTAAGGGCGGAGGAGGATTAGGGACGCCTGATCGTCTCCTACGGTAAGGGCGCAGATCGGGTACATATTTTGGCCTGCGCCCGTCTGAATCTGTCCTAAGATTGTGGAAAACAAAAATCGGTAGTTACTTTCTGTTTGTCTTGTCCTGTTCTTTGTTCTGTTGTTTGTACTCTTAACCTAACCATTGACGATGGGACAGACTGTGGTGACTCCTTTAAATTTGACTCTCAGACACTGGACTGAAGTGAAGGGAAGAGGTCGCGACCTGTCTGTAGAAATTAAAAAGGGACTCTGGCAGACGTTTTGTGCCTCTGAGTGGCCCACCTTTGGTGTCGGGTGGCCACCCGAAGGCACGTTTGACCTTAACGCTATCCTTTCGGTCAAAGACATTGTCTTTCAGAAGGGACCAGGAAGTCATCCGGACCAGCAACCGTACATCATCGTTTGGCAAGATCTGATCCAAAACCCACCTTCGTGGGTTCAACCATGGTTGCCCAGGCCCCGTCCAAACCCCCCTCAGGTCCTGGTGGCCCAGTCCCCCAACCCTCCAGAGGGTACAGACCTTACCAAACGTCCTAAGTGAATCTATCCAGAGACCCAAGACCTCCTTCTCCTAGACACCCCTCCCCCATACCCCCCGTACCTTCCGCTAGATGAAAAAAGGCGCAGAGACCCCAGAGTGTCACCTAACGTTAGACTTGGTCCTTCCGCCCCCTCTGAGGGTGCCCTTCTAGGGCCTGCTAAGGGCACTAGGAGTCAACGTCGCGCACTCCCGTCTCCCGATACCACTGTGGCACTGCCCTTACGGGCCTATGGGCCCCCACCTCCGCATACCGACGAGGGGCTACCTCCCCTACAGCCTCTCCAATATTGGCCCTTCTCTTCCTCTGACCTTTACAACTGGAAAACTAACCACCCCCCTTTCTCCGAGGACCCCCAGCGCCTAACCAGCCTGGTAGAGTCCGTAATGCTCTCTCATCAGTCAACATGGGACGATTGCCAGCAGCTCCTGCAGACTCTCTTCACCACCGAAGAGAGAGAGAGGATCTTACTCGAAGCAAGAAAAAATATCCCGGGGGCTGACGGACGTCCCACTCAGCTTCCTAACCTTATCGAGGCTGCTTTTCCTCTCTCTCAACCCAACTGGGACTACAATTCGGCAGAAGGTAGGGAGCGACTGACAGTCTATCGCCAGGCTCTAGTGGCTGGCCTCCGTGGGGCTGCCAGGCACCCCACTAATTTGGCTAAGGTAAGAGAGGTTATGCAGGGGGCTACAGAACCCCCGTCAGTGTTTCTTGAGCGTCTCATGGAGGCATTCAGGCGGTTTACCCCTTTTGACCCTGCTTCTGAGGGACAGAGAGCCTCCGTAGCTATGGCCTTCATTGGATAATCAGCATTACATATTAAGAAAAAACTCCAGAGACTCGATGGGTTGCAGGATCTCTCTCTTTACAGGACTTAGTTAAAGAAGCAGAAGAAGAAAGACAACAGAGGAGGGAAAAAGAAAGGGAGGAAAGAGAGAGTAAAAAGGAAAAAAGACAAGAAAAAAACCTAGCTCGGATCCTGGCCACTGTAGTGCAGGAAAGGGGACAAGAACGGGGCCCCAACAAGGGACCAAAGCCTAGTCGTATCCCACTAGACAAAGACCAGTGTGCTTATTGTAAAGAAAAAGGACATTGGGCAAAAGACTGTCCTAAAAGGGCCAAGAAAAACAAAGTGCAGCTGCCCCCTCCGGCCGAAGTACTTGCACTGCACAAGGACTCAGACTAGGGGGGACGGGGCTCGGAGCCCCTCCCCGAGCCTAGGGTAACTCTAAAAGTGGAGGGGAAGCCAATTAATTTTTTAGTCGACACTGGGGCCCAACACTCAGTGTTACTGGCACCATCGGGGCCACTTTCCAAGAAAAAATCTTGGGTCATAGGGGCAACCGGGCACCAGCAATACAAGATGAACACCGGCTTTTTGAAAGTCAAGATAGTAACACTGGCCCCCTTCATGCTTGGCTGCAAAAATATCCTAAAGCCTGGGCTGAGACAGCTGGAATGGGATTAGCCACCAACAGGCCCCCAATACTAATAGAACTAAAAGCTACAGCTACCCCTGTGGCACTACGCCAATACCCTATGACTAAAGAAGCCCGAGACGCCTCCTCACCTTGGAATACCCCCTTGCTGCCTGTAAAAAAACCCTGCTCAAGTGACTATCGCCCTGTGCAAGACTTGCGGGAGGTCAATAAGCGGGTACAGGACATCCATCCCACGGTACCTAATCCATATAACCTGCTAAGTTCTCTACCTCCAGAACGGGACTGGTATACTGTCTTAGACTTAAAGGATACTTTCTTCTGCCTGCGACTGCACCCCTCCAGCCAGAATACATTTGCCTTTGAATGGAGGGACCCAGACACTGGGATCACGGGACAATTAAGTCAAACCCGGTTTTCTCAGGGTTTCCGACACTCGCCTACTATTTTTGATGAAGCCCTCCATCAGGACCTCGCACACTTCTGTGCCAGCCACCCTGAGGTGACCCTACTACAGTATGTAGACGACTTGTTGCTTGCAGGACCACCGAAGAAACATGTCGGCAGGGCACTGGACTGCTGCTAGAAGAACTGGCCCGCCTGGGGTATCGCGCCTCTGCTAAAAAGGCCCAAATCTGTCAACAAGAGGTAACATACTTGGGCTATACTTTAAGGGGTGGAAAGAGGTGGCTCACCGAAGCCAGAAAACGGACTGTAACCCAGATCCCCGTTCCTCGCACGCCCCGGCAAGTGCGAGAATTCTTGGGGACAGCGGGATTCTGCCGCCTATGGATACCGGGGTTCGCCGCTATGGCTGCTCCTCTTTACCCACTGACTAAAGAGGGAGCCCCCTTTGAGTGGGGCATTGACCAACAACAGGCTTTTGATGACTTACTATCAGCCCCGGCTTTGACCCAGCCTGATGTGACAAAACCTTTCACTCTATATGTAGATGAAAAAAAAAAGGGGGTGGCCCGAGGGGTACTCATGCAACCCTTAGGGCCTTGGAAAAGATCGGTGGCCTATCTCTCAAAAAAAAACTGGACCCAGTGGCTGGGTGATGGCCGGCTTGCCTGAGATCGATAGCGGCTGTGGTGACACTGGTAAAAGGTTCTGACAAATTGACTATGGGACAAAAATTACTAGTCATTGCCCCCCATGCTTTAGAGAGCATCATCCGGCAGCCCCCCGACCGATGGCTGTCCAATGCTCGTATGACTCATTACCAGAGTCTCTTATTAGACAAGGACAGGGTCCAGTTTGGACCCCCGGTCAATCTCAACCCTGCCACGCTGCTGCCCGAGACCTCCGCTGAGGGGGCTGTCTTCCATACCTGCCAAGAAGTCCTGGCAGAAGAAACCGGAACCCGACGGGATCTCCAAGATCAGCCGCTACCAAATGCCCAGCTGACCTGGTTCACTGACAGAAGCAGCTACATCATAGAAGGTAAAAGGGTGGCAGGGACGGCTGTAGTAGAAGGGACCAGACAGTCTGGGTGAGTAGCTTGCCCGAGGCAACCTCAGCCCAAATAACTGAGCTCATAGCCTTGACTCACGCCCTGCGTCTGGCAGAGGGAAAGGTCATAAATATTTACACTGATAGCCCATATGCCTTCGCTACCGCCCACGTCCATGGGGCTATCTATAGACAACGAGGCTTACTGACCTCAGCTGGTAAAGATATCAAACATAAAGAACAGATCTTGGAATTGCTGGAGGCTATACACCTCCCTAAGAAGGTCGCTATTATCCACTGCCCCGGGCATCAAAAGGCAAAAATCCCGGATAGCAGAGGGAAACCGGTGAGCAGATCAGGCGGCTAAGCGGGCGGCCCAGGGGCTTGATATACTACCACCACATGAGACGATCGACTCAGGTCCCTCGGATGAGACTCTTTCATATTCCGAACAAGACCTACTGGAAATAAATAAAATGGGACCTCACTCCGTGACCCCAGAGGGGGTATGTAAGACTGTCGAGGGAAAGACTATCCTCCCTCAAGAACAAGCAATTGTTCTATCTATCAGCTTCATAAGTTGACACACCTAGGCTCAAAACATCTAGTTACCTCAGTCCGGCAGTCCTCGTTCCATGCGCAGACTCGCCGAAACAATAGTAAACTGATGCAGACCCTGCCAATTAGTTAACGCCTACCCAGACAAGACACCACAAGGAAAGCGGCTTCGTGGACATCGTCCGGGAAGTTACTGGGAAGTAGACTTCACTGAAATAAAACCAGGCAAATATGGCTACAAGTATCTGCTAGTGCTGGTTAATACATTCTCAGGGTGGGTCGAAGCTTTCCTCACTAAAAAAGAGACTTCTCAGACAGTTGCCAAGATAATCCTAGAAGAAATCTTCCTGAGATTCGGGGTGCCACTGGTTATTGGGTCTGACAATGGCCCCGCTTTTGTTGCCCAGATTAGTCAGGGACTGGCCAGGGTCCTGGGGTCTGACTGGAAATTGCATTGTGCTTATAGGCCCCAAAGCTCAGGACAGGTTGAGAGAATAAATAGAACCCTAAAAGAGGCCATGACAAAATTGGCTTTAGAGACTGGCATAAAAGATTGGACAGTCCTCCTTCCCTTCGCCCTGTTCCGCGCGTGAAATACACCCGGCCCCTTCGCCTTAACCCCTTTCGAGATTCTATATGGGGCACCCCGGCCTTTGACTAACGTATGCCTCTCTTGTTCCCGCTCCCAAGCTTCTCAATCTCTTTATGCTAGACTAAAAGCCCTTGAATTTGTCCAAAAAGAAACTTGGGCTCAACTTGCAGAGGCCTACAAGCCAGGAGACTCCCAGGTGCCTCACCAGTTCCAGGTTGGAGATTCAGTGTTCATCCAACAACACAGAGTGGCCACCCTCAAACCTCGGTAAAATGGACCGTACCTGGTGCTGCTGACCACTCCAACGGCGATAAAGGTTAATGGCATCGCTTCTTGGATCCACACCTCCCATGCTAAACCAGCGCCTCTGCCAGACCCCACTTAGAAGGTGGAAAAACTGGATCACCCACTCAAGTTCCGCGTTCACCGCAGCAGTCTTGCTCCTCCTGATGCCTCTGCCTGCGATAAGTAGTGCCAACCCCCATAAGCCCCTGTCCCTTTCTTGGGTAATCTCCTGTGTGGGCGATAACCATGTTGTTAACATCACCATCCGCACGGCCCCATTGGGGACTTGGTTTCCCACCTTAGAATTTGATCTCTGTGACCTCGTGGGTGACTTGTGGACTAAGTCCATCCACGATCCCTTCAGGTTGCTGTATGGATGCGCGGGTCCGGGTACTAAATCAGGCACCTACGATCATTACTTTTATGTCTGCCCTGGTAGCAACTCTTACAAATGTGGGGGCCCTGCACATTTCTTCTGTTATGATTGGGACTGTGTGTCCACGGGCTACATTTCTTGGACTCCGCCACACCCAGACCCTCTGATAACTGTTACTAGAGGGCCCTGGTGAGGACCTAACACCTGGGACGCTTGCAAAGGTCTCTAGTTTGCTCGGTCCCCTAATTATACTCCTCATCTTAACCTTCGGACCCTGCATTTTAAACCGCCTAGTCACTTTCGTCCGTGAGCGGGTAAGCGTAGTTCAAGTACTCATGCTCCGACAACAATATCAGACTCTCCAACAGTCAGAAAATTATTCTGATGCTCTTGTGGGTCCGTAAGTTTTATGATTAAAACTTCTCCCAAAAAACGCAAAATGGGGGAATGTAAGAATAATTTTAAATTATGTCTTTCTGCTCTGTAGAGATAAAATTTAACCTTTGCTTTTGCCGGACGCCCTTGTGATAAACTGCCCCTGTGATAAACTGCCCCAACAGACTTAATTATGCAAACCTCCAGGAATGGAGCAAAAGGAATGTGGACATGGAACTAGAAAGACAACCCATGCACGTGTGTCACAAGACTGCCACTCTTCCCCCTAGAAATGAACTACCCGTTAAACTTCCGCATACCTTCTCCTGCTTATAAAAAGACCTATAACCCTAAAAACGGGGTCCTCGCTCAGGCCTGCTGCGTCAGGTGTTTGCTTGGACCCCAGCCGGCTGGAAAAATAAAACCTCTTGCGTTTTGCATCAAGAACCGACTCTTGTGGTTGATTGGGGGTCACATATCCTCTGGACAGAAAGCGCGCCAAGCCAGGCGGCCGGCGCCCTAACAGTGCCATCTACCATGAGAGGTAAAGCGCATCAGGAAAAGGAGTGACGGGACCAGCAGGTGGTGCCGAGGTGAGGGCGGCCGGATCTCACACGGCTGACTGCAGCTCGAAAATCATGCCAGGAGCATGTGTGTGCGTGTGCCCCAAATCCCAAGGGAATGGAGGAGAAGGGGTTTGGGTGTGGCCATCCCCTGGGAGGTGATTTCTCACTTTCCTTCTCTCCGTCTCTCACAGCAAATGCACGAGCCCTATGGCAAAAAACGAAGAAAAAAGGGAAACAAAACGAACAGAAAACACACTACCATATGAAAAAGACACTTTGGGAACAAGTGTTACTTTTGTGACCAAGGTTCTTTGAATATGTACGGGTCATCGGGAAAGTCAAGATACATTTTTGCATTAAAAAAATACATCATGACTTTCCTGATGACCTAACATTAATTTATAATCACAAAACAAAGTTAAACAAATCAAGATTTCACAATGTTATACCAGACCAAATTGTTTTTTAAAGAGAAGAAAGAAGCACCAAAAACGAACATCTGTACAAAAATCCGAACTTCCTAAAGGGAACCATTTTTACATTGGTGACTTCATTCTACCTGAATGTCTTCTCTTCAAACAGTTTGGGATGAACAAGGTTAAGTTAAATATTAAAGACCTTCTCCTGCATTTAAAAAGGAATTCCTCCCATAGAAATTGCTATTTCAGGACATATCCATTATACAGAACAGGGTGTGCCTATTTGAAACTGTGTTCCTTTAGCTAATTCCTCTTTCCAGAAAGATTACAAACCAATCACCAGACTCTTGGGGGAGGGGATCTCTTTTTGGAAAAGTAGAAAAATGTGAGGAATTGCTCTTTTTTTTTCTGTACTCAGGAAAGAGTAAAGAGGAGGAAGGGGCCGAGCCCCAGACCAGACTGAGGAAGCACAAATGCTTTTTCTCGGTCGGGACTCCGAGGTGGACCTCATCCTTTTGTGGGAGCCCGGATGTGCCCAGAACCCCAGAATCTCCCGAGGCCTCGGAGGCCAAGTATGAACAATCTGGGGCCAGACCAAGTGTTGAGCGATCCTAGCAGCTCATACCCCTTCGCAGTGTGAAGAGAGGGAGCCCAGGTGCTCCGGGATGTCAGCACAAATGAGGGCAGCAAGACCCGCAGCGCGCACCCAAACGATTAAAAGGAAAACTTCTCAGCCCGGAAAGGGCAGTCCTGGGCCGGGCCCATAGCTCAGGAGTTAGTGGAGCTGGATCCCTGGATCCCACCTGGCTGGCCGTGGTTTGAGTCCTGGTCCCAGAGAGTTGAAAAGCGTACCAGTTTCTTGTGTGTGCGCCCAAAATCCCGACAGAGGGGAGCAAAGGAGGGAAAAAAGACCGTGCCCACTGGGTGGGTGGGTGGGTGGGGTTTTTCTCTGTCTCCAACAACTATGCATTTCCACTTCTGCTTCCTATCTGGCTTATGTGGACAGAGGGTTGGTGAGAAAGAGGGTGGGGCGCAGGGTGTCCAGGTGCCTCTGCTCCATCTGCGCCTCGCTATTTACCCACCGCACCTGCCAGCGCCCCGGAAAGAGCCAGGTGTATATGGGAAGAAGCTGAGGGGGAGTGGGTTACCTGACTTGGAAGGGCCTGCGAAGGTGACAGCTGTGAGGTGCTGTGTGGTCGCCCTACCCAGCCCTGCACTGCAGATTCCTATCAAAGTGGGTATCACAGACGCCACACCCCTCACCCCTGCTGGCCCGGCCCCCCTGGTTGGTGCCTCGTCTCTTTCAGTGAGAGCCCTGTCTATGGGGCTTCTTCAGCACTTTCTGGTAATACGTTGGCAGCACAGTGGCCCTAGGACAGCTGGCCTAGGTCTGGGAGGCCTGAGGCACTGGGTCGAAAAGCGTAGAAAACAGAGCCTCGGTTACAGAGTAGAGGTCGAGCTGCTCCTAGCTTCTGGGGGAGGGATAGCAAGGCAAAGGCCCCCCAGGCCTGCTCACATGGGACCAAGAGGTTGAGGTGCACTAAATACACCAGTCTGGGGAGAGCTTCAGAGACAGGAAAGTGCTGGGAGAGGGAGCGCCGCATCCAACAGCTTGAAGCAGGGTGTGTGGAGAGCTGTCCGCTGGCATCCACGGGGGCTAGACTGCAGGCACCGTAGCCCCAGCTGAAAACTGTGCCTGCAGGGGCTGGGGCAGGGGAAAGTTTGCAGCAGGGACAGGGGGGGGGGGGGAGGTGTGCCCACAGGCCGGTTTCTCCAGGAATGTGCTAAGCAAGGGGGGCAGGGCAGGGCTGCTCTGCTGGGTAGGGGGAGATGAGGGTGGGGGGGAGGCCCTGAGACCCGGGAGGGGTGGCGGCCAGCTGCACAGCCAGCTCCCTGCCAGTTCCCAGTGGGAAACAGCAGGGGGCTGGGCGGACCAGGAGCAGACAGGGAATGCCTTCCAAACCCGGTGGGGGAGGCTCTGCTTTCCAGGGGAGTGGCTGGTTCGGTGACCGGCACGTTTGTTCAAGGCTCTTGCCGGGTGCAGCTGGGGGCGTCTCGGTGGGCAGTGCTGCTGCTCTCTGTGGAGTCCAGAGCTGCAGAGGCGCTCTCCTGAGGACCAGGGCGCAGGAAGTGCTGGGTGTGGACCCGCCTCTGTCACAGTCCCAGCATCAGAGGGGTCTCTTTCTGGGGGCTCAGCATCATTTTGGCTGGGCCCCTTAACACCTAAGCTAGCCCCTCTGCATGGTGCTCTGTCATTTCCTGTTATAGAAAACTGCAGATGTTTCCAAAGTGGCTTCTGCAAACCACAGCTGCTGCCCGCAGCGCCCTTCCCCCACCTGCATGCAGAGGCTGGAGACTGAGGACACCTGCAAGAGGTGACAGGGGAGCCCCCAAGTGACTAGAATTCACTTGTCACATCCCAGCATGGGGAAATGGCCAGACCTAGCAGCGCAGAGACTAGGAGAAAGAAGCCGATGGGAGAGCACGATTCTCAGAACAGGGGCTGTTTCTAGAAGACAGAACACGTCACTGAGTCACTGGGGTTTTCCTTGTCTACTCTGTGCTAGCTCCAGCCCAATTCAGACACGCCCTCAATCCTACATGGGCTCTTCCTGCCTCCTCCTCCCGCTCACCTGCGGGCTCGCCGACCTCCCACCCCCCTCCAGGCCCGTGCTGCCGTCAGGATGTTCGTGCCCGGTGTGCACGGAACAGCTAAATGACTGCGACACTCTCTAAGTGGTCTTCTGCCTTGGGCAGCAGGAAATGGTCATTGCAGCGCGTCTAGGAAAGCACGAAGAAAAGAATCACAAATGATCTCCCCATTTTGATGGACCGTCTATTCCTTGTCTTGTGCATTTTTTATGTACTTAAAAAAGAAAGTGATGGAGACCGGCAATGGCATAGTGAGGGTGTAGCTGGACCCACATGGGGAGCTCACGGGCCCAGTTCCCAGAATCACCTGGGACATGTGAGGCGTGGCTGCATGTGCCCAAAATCTGAGCTGGCTGAGACGGCGGTAGAAGACCCTGCAGGGGGTAATTCTGTCTCTTTCTCTCTCCTCTCTCTCTCTTACAGAAGAAATAAATAAGCTTTTAAAAATAGTACTGACCAGGCCCAGCAGATGGCGTGGTGGTTAGGTGCTGGAGTCCCCATGGCCAACTGTGGTTGGAGTCCTAGACCTAGCAGCTTAAAAATCATGCTGGGCACGTGTGCACGTGCGCCCAAAATCCCAGAAGGAGAGTGGCGGAGAAGGGAACGTGGCATGGCCATCCCTCTGGAGGGTGATTTCTCACTTGCCCTTCCACTGTTTCTCTGTCTCTCTGGTGAGCACATATGCCCTATGACATTAAAAAAAAGAAAAAAGAAAACTAAAAAAAGTACTGACCAGATGGAATGCATTGTTTTGAAACCCGCCTTGTCCCTTCAATGACATGCACATTGTCCCATGTTCTTCTAGGACATCCTCTTGGAGCTTACGGCCAGTTTCTTCGAGACCAAAGGGGCAGTGATGAGACGCGTGGGGCTGGGGTTGGAGCCCTGCATTGCAGTCCCTCCTGCCGAGGCTGTGCAGATATCACACAGAGGTGGAGCACTCCGCAGCGGGGGCCGTGCAGCCCGTCTGAGATTCGCTTCTGCGCTCCATGTGCCCACAGTGCTCCCGTCCGTATTCCAGTGGGGGCAGTGACTCTGAGAAGGGATCGTCCCTGGGCAGAAAATGACTGTCACCTTTGGTGACTGCCACTGTTATTCCGTTGCTAAGGAAACCACACAGATTAGGCCACGGGACGTTCAGGTGTTTCCTCTTGTGCCCTCGCCAGCCCCTCAGCCGCTCTCCTCACTCTTCTGGCCCTCTGCCTGATAAGGAGCCTCGGAGTTTCAGAACCTGAAAACCTCAGGGACAGCAGGGCAACTGCCTATCACAGATGGGAAGACAGCACAGGCTCCTGCATGCCCAGGCCACACAGCTGAGGAGGGAGAGGCTGGACAGAACTCAGGTCCCCAGGTGACACAGCTGAGGAGGGAGAGTCTGGGTGAGAATTCAGGTCCCCACGTGACACAGCTGAGGAGGGAGAGGTGGGATGAGAACTCAGGTCCCCAGGTGACACAGGTGAGGAGGGAGAGGCTGAACAGAACTCAGGTCCCCAGGTGACACAAGGACGAGAACTCAGGTTCCCAGGTGACACAGCTGAGGAGGGGAGAGGTGGGGTGTGAACTCAGGTCCCCAGGTGACACAGCTAAGGAGGGAGAGGTGGGACGAGAACTCGGGTCTCTGGGCAGCCAGGTCCTTGTCCTTGTTTGTTCTTTTCATCACTCCCTGCCCTGGACTGAGAATGGACTTTAAGGCCCCGAGCTAGGACCAGGCTCAGGGACAGCCGGACTCTCAGGGCCAACCTGCCGGGTCCCAGCGCCCAGAGCAGGCCGGTGGCGCCCTGGTGCCCGCGCTCGCCTGCTCCTCTTGCCGCTGCCGACAGCTCCACTCTGGCTCACACATCCACGTGAGCAGCTATTTAACAGTGCAAAACAAAAGCAACCAGACGAGCTGGGCCGTTTCTGCTTTCCTTGCAAGTGAGACGTACGTGAGAGCTATCTGCTTTCCTTGCAAGTGAGACGTACCTACGTGAGAGCTATCTGCTTTCCGGAGCTGCCCGTGAGGCAGCAGGGCAGGGGTGGGGTGCGGCAGGTCGGAAGCTCTCCCCTCCCCACGTCTAACAAGCAGTCATTGTGTTCTTCTTCCTCTTCTTTAAATAGGAAAAGGTCTTCCAGAAGCTACCGAATCAACAACACAGCAGGCGTCACACCACGCACTGCTTTGCAGAACTAGAAAAGTCTGACAGCATCAAGTGGTTTCACAGAGAGATGGGAATGGGAACGGGTGGGGCAGGATGGACTGGGAGTGAGTGGACAGATTCCGACAAAGATCGCTCACACCCCGATTTTAAAGAAGCCGGTGAGGGCAGGGCAGCTTCTAGAGTAGAAACCCTTTCTACCAATGCGCCAAGGAGGAAAACGGTCTCATGGCAGGTCTGAAGAAGACAGTTAGCCGGCAAGAAGGTGGCGCGGAGGCTAAGGCAGCTGGGTCCCACATGGCTGACTATGTGCTTTGAGTCCTGGACCCAGTGGCTTAGAAAACGTAATGGCCCGTGTGTGTGCATGCCCGATCTCCCGAGAGGAGGATGGAGGAGAAGGGACTGCAGTGTGGTCATCCCCGTGGGGGTGATTTCTCACTTCCCCTCCCTCTCTCCCTCCAGAGAGCACGTTGCCCGATGGCACAGACAGTAAGCACTGTGCACAATCTGTCCCCACCTGTAACACTGATTACCGTCACCTGTGCTTCGCCTCGTCGGACCAGGTCACATATGCCGTTTATGCTCTCCCTTTCTGTGGGTGCCCATTGGATGACGTTTCCAACCCACGTCACCGTTAAGTACTACACAGTGTCTGGGTGACCATGGCGTAACTGACTAAGTGATTTCCTATGACTGCGTATTGTCCCCAATTTTTTAATACTATAAAAAATATGTCAAGAAACAACGTTGTGTCCTAACTGTATTTTCCAGGGACATACTTGTCTCTTCGCCTTCCCTTAAGTACACCCAGAAATAACTGGGGTCGATTCTGATGGCGAGAGAACACAGCTATTGTTGTGAAAGTGGGGCTTAACGGACTGATAAATTGTAATATAGAATGTACTAATAGGTACTATTATATAATACAGTATGACATATACTGTGTAATATTAATGTGTTGGTAGAATTATTACCACAAATATGCAAAACCTGGGAACATTTGGGTCATCTACTTATATTTCCGATTATCTATAACAAATACATATAACTTGATAACCAAGGGAATAATCTTCATTTAAAGGAAAACATTTTATTTAATCATAGTTGGCTTCGCGGTCAGGATGACAGCTGGCCACCTTTGCCACCCCTCTCTAACAAGGAAGACTCACGGAGGTGAGCAAAGTTCACACTGCGTACAGGGACGAGGTGGGGGGCTTCGGATAATGTCGGATTCTGTAAAGATGGAACGTGGGTGGGATTTGGGCTACAGAATCTGAATTAAGGAGGCCGACCTGGAACTACACTAGACCGGGAAGTTTCCAATCAGGAGGGTCGGGTTGGGTTGTCTGTACACTGGAGCCTCTCAAAGCTGTGCACAGGTAGGAGGTGGAGAAGGAAGTGACCATGGGATGCTCGTACCCAGACACCTGTGGGAACGGGTCTTCCCTACCCCACCTATCCCCAAGCCCATGGGGCAGAAAGTGGCAGCTTTTACCTCCAGGTAAAGCTGAAAAAGTCATTTTTAAAAAATTAAAAATTAAAATAAACAGGAGTCAGCAAGTAGTGTGAAGGTTAAGGCATTCGATTCCCACATGGCTGACTATAGTTCAAGTCCCCAAATTGGCAGCTTGGAAATCACGCCAGGAGCATGCGCACGTGTGCACCCAAAGTCCCAAGAAGAGAATGGAGGAGAAGAAAGCGTGGTGTGGCCATCCCTTGACCTTGCAGTCCCCCTGCAGATCTCAGCCTAACACCTGCTTCTGAAAGTACGATATTTACATCATCTCTGTACTTTGAATGCTGCTCACTCGTGAGCTTTCCATCATCAGAATTAAGCTACTGATGGCTTGGTGGACACACCTTGGCAATGTCAAAGAAGTGGTGGAGCGGAGAGAGTGGGGCGGGGAGGGGAGTAGAGGGTACTCACTTCCCTTCTTCCGTAGCAGGGAGTCACGGTCACCACCCAAGGGCCAGCTCTGCCGCACAGCAGGTGACGCCCTGCTCAGGAGAAGCCAGACGTCAAACGGCCACCACGGGTCGAGTCCCCAGCTCAGACAGCCTGAGACACACCAGGCACGTGAGAGGGTGCCCAGG